>JAFFJZ010000026.1:1395297-2092945 GCA_018340375.1 Gonatopus flavifemur | reverse complement strand
TTTCTATCCAGAACGTTCTTGCTAAGATCATTGATGGTCTTGTTACCACTAAGCTCTATGATGCAGTGAGATCTATTTTGAATCCGCGTCAGCATGAGTTATTCACTGGTAGATCCACTGTTACGAACTCGTGCCTTTTCACCCAGTTCGTGTTCTCTTGTATTGATGGTGGGATGCAGGTTGTCGCGATCTATCTGGATCTTAGCAAGGCCTTTGACAGGGTAAGCCATGATATCCTTCTGAGTAAGTTAAACAAAGTGGGTGGTTGTGGTGATCTATTGAGATGGGTGGCTAGTCTTTTAAGCCATCGTTCTCAGTTTGTAGAAGTTAAGGGGTTTTGTTCCGATTATTTTGATGTTACATCAAGTGTCCCGCAGGGTTCTCATCTTGGACCTGTGTTATTCGTTTTATTTATCAACGACCTCTCAACGTTCATTAGGTTTGCTGAAACGTTGTGGTATGCCGATGATGTTAAATGATTTTTGCCTATCCCCTGTGTTATAGACGCGGTTCATCTGCAGTCCGATATTGATAACGTTTTAGATTGGTGTAATTCTAATTTTATGATTATGAATGGGAATAAATGCCAATTTTTATCTTCCACAAAGCGTAGAACTAGACACTATTTTGATTATGAGGTTGGAGATGTCGTCCTGCGTCTGTCCGATACTGTTGATGATTTGGGGGTGATTTTTGAAAGTAAGCTCAGTTTTGAGTAACATTATCTTGCAATAGTCCATGAGGCAAATACTATGCTTGGCTTTATACTGCGATGCTCTATCGGCTTTAATAATGTGTATACTCTTAAATCTTTGTATTCTTCTTTAGTTAGACCTATGATTGAGTACGGTTCGGTAGTTTGGTGCCCCCACTTTAATTGTGATATTCAATGTATTGAGGGCGTACAACGCCGCTTCCTGCGTCACTTCATGTACCGGAATGGGTATCTGATGGACTACCGTAACCAGTAGCGTGGTGAGAACATTTCTATCCTCTGTCAATTCGCGTGAAAACAAGGATAAGAGGCGGGATTTTCCCGCCTCTTATCCTTTGTTTCGTGTCAGTTGAAGAAAGACAGACAAGCTCTCACCCCGCCACTGACCGTAACCATGACTATTATGTTGCTTTAAGGTGCGCCAATCTACACACGCTTGACAATAGGAGAAAACGCTGTGACGCTTTCTTTTTCTTCAGACTACTCAACGGTGATATTGATCTGCCTTCCTTTTTGGAATGAGTGAACTTTCATGTGCCCGGTAGATTGTTGAGAGACTCTTCGGACTTATTGGATGTTCCTTTTTCTACTTCAACTGTAAGATACAATTCTTCGTTGTCAAGGATGTGTCATATTGGTAATCAAGCTAACCTATCACCACACTTCGATATTTTTAATTCTAGTTTATGCTCTTTTCCGAGAAATTTTAATGGGGGCTTATTGCAATAATATGAATTGTCTTATTTGGCTTAATCATACTATTCATAGATGTATTTTTATGCATGGAAGTACTCTATTTTCTCTGTATTATGCAACTTGTTTGCGTCAATGTTTTTACTCGATTGTATTCATTGGGCGTTTGTCCGTTGGAAATACGAATGAATGAATAAATGAATGAATAAATAAATAAATAAATAAATGTATTCCAGATACCTCTCACAGTATAGAAATACCCCATAGATCACCCACAGAACAGTTACAATGTGGAAAAAACGTGAGAATGCCACCAACAACTAATCCACTACTTTTCCAAGACTCTTCCACTATTTTTCAAATTTAAATCGTGATGAGTCATCCGAAATTCATGTATAATCATTTTCACATGATTCAGCATATCCCACATAGCCCTCACAGCATGGAAATACCCCATAGATCACCTACAGAACAGTGAGAATGTGAAAAAAACGTGAGAATGCCACCAACAACTAATCCACTACTTTTCCACTACTTTTCCACTACTTTCCCCATTTGAATCGTTCTGATTCATCCGAAATCCATGTATAATCTCTTTCGCATAATCCAACATAGCCCACATAGCTCTCACAGTATGTAGATACCCCATAGATCACCCATACAACAGTTAGAATGTGGAAAAGACGTGAGAATGCCACAAACAACTCATCCACTACTTTTCCACTACTTCTTTCACCTTGTGTGTCAAGATGATGAAGGCGCGGCTAACGTTCTCTTCAGTTCTCTTTCCTCCTTTCTTCGTACATATGACCACGCCTCTCTTCACTAGACGCCGATACGCGTGCAGCATTGATTTTCGTCATGAATCGTCTTTATTAAAAATCGCTCAATTAACATCTTAATCACTAAATATCATTTCCATTATGTGTCCAATGTATAGGTTAGAGTCTCTAGTTTCTGTTTCACCTTTTATTCCATCTCCTACGTACTATTCTGCCCCAGAAAATCGCATTTTCCTTCACTACTCTTCCACTACTTCTCCACTACCTTTTTTTGCACAATTAGAACTTCTCCTCGTTCCACCTGGTGGTAAACACTGTTTCCTAATAATTCGTCAGTTCCTACACAGCAGAAAAGTTCAGAAATACTTCATAATGAATTCATTTTGAATTATAATCATTAAAAATGAGTGAATTATGAACTCTTCTTCAAGTGTCGTGCTGTATGAGTTGTCAAACTGTACCCGATACGCCGGCACATAGTTCCGTACAGGTGGGGAATAATGTGTCAGTGTTTGATTTGGGAGAACACGTATTTCCAGTAACAGTGTTACACTTGGGAATCAGCCATTTCTCCGAACCTACTCTACTAGATGTACAACACGGGAAACGCTTCGAATGAAAGATTTTCATATTCCCACGTGCAACTAAAAAAGTGTCACATTGTACCCGTGTTTTCCCTACTCGTGATGGGAAGTTGAGTTCGTCATGGTTTACAAATACAATTCGTCCGATTTCATTCGGGAAATAATAATCAATTACCATAAGTACGTCAAAGCCTTGGAAACATACACTGATATTCAATGTTTGAGTTTTCTTCCAATTTAAGGTATAAGGAACGTTTAGAAGCTGCAAGCAGGTTTGCAAAATCTGAAAGTATGGAATATATCATGAGAAACTTGACTACATCACGGAGAACGTTTTTTTTATGCAATGGAAAAATGCTACACTGAAGCCGCGAGGTCGTCGATTTACAACTGATGAGAAAATTTTATCTCTAGCGCTTCATAAACAATCCTCTAGAGCTTATTGGTTTTTACAGCATATTTTTATCTTACCATCGTCTGTCAGCTTGAGGCAGATGTTAAAAGAATTGCGACTAGATTGTGGAATTAATTCTCCAGTGATCGTCTAAAATCCGTTGCATCGAATTCCAAAACACCTCAAGATACACTATGCACTGTAATATGGGATGAAATTTCTCTGAAGCCGCATTTGGATTTTGACGTTAGTCTACAAAAAATTGTAGGATTTGAAGATCTTGGAGACATTCGAGAGCCCAATTTTGCTGATCACGCATTAGTGTTTATGGTTAGAGGCATAACTAAGAATTGGAAAATCCCAGTGCATTATGGATTTTGTGAATCGACCACAAAATCACATGTTTTAGCTACTATCATCGGAAACGTTATTCGATCCATACAACAAACTGGCTTACGAGTAGTAACAACAGTCTGCGATCAGGCTAGCCCTAACATGGCAGCAATTGAATTACTTCGAGAAGAGACCATAAGAAACCTGCGTGGGAAAGATGCCGAGGATCAACAGTTCAGTAAGTTTATATCTTGTGGTATATAAAATCATATTTGGTTTTCATAATCGATAAGAATTTTAATACAACTTGTAATGTATTTTTTCGCGTTGAGGGATTTTCTATATTTCTGATGTATCGAAAACGATTATTCGACGTTCACGATCATTGAAAGGAGTTGTTCCTCCCTATAATTGCCCATACTCACCACTTCCCTGGAAGATTGGTGAAAAATTCAACCCGAATGAGAAGTCTAAAGGACTTATATTTGATTATCGAGAGGGATCGTGGTGTTTAGTTAGGATGCAATTGAAATGAGCATTCTTACTTAGGTTGGAGGGAAAATTATATTCAATATATGACGAATTACAGTTTCTTTTTCTAAAATTCTCCATCCTCGAGCGATGGCGATTTTGGGTCAACGCCTAGAACACGTAATTCAAAAATATCTTCTGGCAAAAAAGTTTCCAACAAGCTCTTTAACGCGACATTCAATTTACGCTGGGTTGACTTATAAAATTTAATTGCGGAACACGAATCACATCTCTTGTCTCACGTAGACCTCCCGACACAGAACTTGCAATAAGCGTGGTGTGGGTTTATCTAGGTGAGAATATGTATCGAATGAAAAATTCGTAAAGAACTCTATACGTCGATGTCGCAATGACAACGAGTCAAGAGCATTCTCTGAAAATGTAAACTATGAGGGTTTTACTCCTTTTGATTGATTCTCCGATCAAATCGAAGTGAGAAATGATTACAGGTGAATAAATTCAAGATGTAATTCAATTCGCCTTTTTGTCGCATTTGACCCCTTATTATAAAGTTGGAAGTTTATTATGAATCATGTGCGAACCGAGCACCTGTCGGATTTGTTGATGCTTTTGTATCGAATGATTTAATCGAACATATCATTCGCATAAATTAATCGAGAACACCGTATGTTATCATTGGCTTCATGCATCTCGATATCTCAATTCGAATTTGAATCAATCTGTGATTGGATTTCCATTTTACTAAGAGAAGGTTTAATTATATCTATATTGGCTCTTTGAACTTCCTTTGCTTGTAAATGATTATTTTGACGCGTTCTTTTTTTTCTCTGAAATTCGTCTATTGCATCCATACATGATTCTTTTTTCTTCCCGTAGTTTCGTCGATCAAACTCTCTTATGTTATCGTCGCATACATTCGACGAGTGTCTGTGTGGTTCAACACATGCGATGTCCGTGTGTACTGTACGTTGACATTTTTTCTACATAGGTTTGATCGACGAAATCTTGTACCGACTTTCGCTTTCGATACTTTGATTATAACTTAGAAAATTTAACATTACGTATACTAATTGACTATCGTGTGGCGTTGTAACCGTACGAATCTTTTATCATATTCGTACCGTTACAACTCCTACTTTATCCGCATGAAGCAATTGTATTTTGAAGCGAGGGGGAAAACATTTAAATTTATTGAACAGTAGCACATAATTTCTGGATTACATCGAATTTGTTGAACACTTTTAATTGAATGATCTTGTTTGAGAAAAAATGAATGAAGTGATCCACTCTTTATTACTGTGTTTATCTAATGTACATTTCGAGTATGAAATTCGGATTAGTAGAGACATGCATCTGTATGTGGGGGAGAAGTTATTACGTGGAATGAAACCCGAGTATCGATTCCAAGTAACACAAAAAATTTCTTAACATTCTGCACTCATGCTATGATTATGCACAGAATGTGCAGGTGAAGCTATTTGCGATGAATTTTTAAAAGACCTTCTAACAATGTGCATTCAACATACTTATCCAAGACAGTCTGATTAGAAGATTCTGAAAATGTTCATAGGATACATTTTTGTACTCATCATAATTGTACTCATCGGTAGATCCAAATATTCCACTTGAATTGAATTTCCTGTGTATACTCCCATTATATTCATCCATACTATCTAGGAACAACATTCAGAAGAGATGGAGCTGAAATCGCGCCAGTTTTTGATCCACCACACATCATGAAAGCTTTCCGTAACCATCTGATGACTAAGCACTTGGAATATGATGTACACAACCCAACGCCACCGGAAGAAACGAAGAAGTTAGCCAAATGGGATCACATTCAACTGGCGCATGAAATGGATTTGAATGATGCTCGATTAATGAAAAGATTACCAAAAATTACAGAAAACCGTATAGATCCCGAAAATGCGGGTGAGAAACGCCGCACATGTATTAGGCAGAAGCGTGTCCAAATATATCTATCATGAAATCCAACATGAAGATGAGTAAATCTATGAAAAATGTGTTTGGATTATATTTTTGAGAAACCGATTGTAGAAAGTATACGAAATTATATATTGTCAAAATATTTATGAAAAAAATTATCGCATCAGTCTTAAACAAATATACCTAGCGAACTCGACTATAGGCGTTTCAAAGAGCCAGTAACGACTCTTCACCGGCATTGCAAGGGGCATGATAGACCCATTGAGACGCCAGTAATTATTGTTGGTAGGGTACATCATTTCTGAATCAGAGAAATTCATCTCAAGTTTTACATATCAAATCTGATTTCAGTTCCACAGCATGTTTATTACTATCATTGTGAAAATTATTTTAAATGGGAATATTCGTTTCATTCCATTCAATTTTATCAACATTTCAGAAGAAACTGATGAAAAAATGTCAATTAAGACTGTCACCAATCATGGAGCACGTATACAAACGGTGCGTTATGAACTTTTGCCACCATACTGGTGGTTTAGCTTGCTGCATGGTGTGCGCACTATTCCATACATACATTTTGCGCATGTAAATTTGCATGCAAACTTACTCTCATCTTTTCCACCGTGATATGCAGAAGACTGCACAGATAAGACGATAACAAAACATAAATACTGTATTGATCTTTTCGAATCCTGGACACAACTTGGAGAATTTACGCGTTCATTAATAGATTTACTTCGATTTCATCCACTTGAAAACATTCGAATTACTTGCATTGGTTATTGGAACTGTGAGATATATTCACAAATCAGGATAATATGTGCTCAACTGTTTCGAAGTATTATATTCTTTCACAACATATTTGAGGTATATTTCAAATATACTTCATTTTGTATGAATTGAGTGCGTTCACACACAACAAGTACGTACATGTACAATTGCATAGTGTAAAATTCAATAACAATCATCAATACATTTACACCAATATTTGAATACTGATATTACAGTCCCAATCCTGGTTGCATGGATTCTTATCCTGCTTGCCTTTATATCCAGGAGCATGACACAATGAATTTAAGTAAACCTCATGTAAATGTACTTTCCCTGGCGTACGGAGAGGAATTTGGGATTGAATTCACCATGGCTTTGTAACTAAGGAGTAGACCGAACTTACATCAAATTCACTATGATGTGACAATAGGAACCTAATTTAGTGTACTTTGGTCCGAAGTATATTCCATTGAAGAGTAAGTGGGTGCTTCCGATCGTCTCAGGAGCTTGACCCGGGGCAACTTTTCAACCAATCAGAAATTTTTGAAATATTTTCAAATTTTTTGATTGGTTGAACAATTGCCCCGGGACAAGCTCCTGAGACGATCGAAAGCACCCACTACGTTTTTACACAGGGCCATCGCCGATGAATCGCCTCTTCGTGGAATTATAGGAGAAGAAAAAAGCAGTGGATATAACTTAGCATGACGGATAAGCATCGTAGAGTCGACGGAGAAATGTTCACATGAAAAAATGACCTGGACATCTCTCCGTTGCCTCTACGCTGCTTCTCCGTCGTATCACGCTGTATCTACTGATCCCTTTCTTCTTCCTAAATTCCACGGAGAGGCGACGTGTCTTGTGCGGGTTCCCTTCATTCTTGTGATCCCTAAATGAATTAAATTCTCAATTTCTCGCGGTGTGTGCTTTATTTTCTTTGCAACGAAATTAATACCTATATATTATGACATGTGTTTAACCAACTGCTTCTGATTATGTTTGTGCGTAAGAAAGATGATATTATCCTTTGAGTTTCATTAACTCATGAGTACGCCCTCGGGGTATTTGAAACATCCAATTCAAATCAGTTGCTCGTGAAAAAGTGAAATGTAACTTCCAATTTTATTTTTCATCGTCAATACATTAGAATTTTTCCGAAAGCAATTGATGAATTCACATGTAGGTGAGTTGTAGTGTAGGTGAATTTTATACCACTCGAAATTATAAATATTTGAACTCTTCCCGAACAATTATTTGTTGGGGTGCCCTGGTCAAAAAAATCCATAGAATCTGATGATATGAGAATTAATGAGATTCGGTCGGAACATTGTACAAGATTCAATCAGATTTGGCGAGATTCAATCAGAATCACATTGAAAAAATACCCTCATCTGAATAAATCTCATTGACAAATGCTTAAATAAGATTTGGTCAGAACATTGTACAAGATTCAATGAGATTTGGCGAGAATCAATGGTTTTTTTAACCAGGGTGTTCAAGACACCTCACGCGCGTACTTGGACCTGGAACAAGTTTTCAACCACAAAAAATATATGATACTTCACGTTTCGTGAACTTTGATTTGATATTTTCAAGAAAATACTAGCATCAGGAGTTCACCTACATCCTTCCTTATATGTTGAGGTGAAGAGACTGTTGCATTGGTTTTATGATGTACAAGTATTCAAAATATGTGATGATTGTTCATAAAATAATCGCTTAATGTTTGTTTTTTCCAACAGGCCCGCTTAACACTGCGGAAGGGTTGATGCAGATGCCTTCCGACGCGGAACACACGGCATATATTCTACGATTTTTGAACAATGTATTCGATTCAGTAAATAGCACTGGTAAAATTTGTAAAAGTCCTTCAGCACCGTGGCGAGAGCCAGTAACCAAGAAAAACGGACGCGCTAAGTTTTGGGGCAATGCGAGAGGAATATTGGCAAGGATGGGATATGTAGATGAAAAAACCTTGAAACCGACAAGAAAAGTAACATCCGTCAATAATTTACGTTTCAGTCTTGGAAACTCCCATACGATTGCTAAGAAAGTACAAAATGCTGGAGTTCACAAATTCGTTCCAAGATATATCAATCAGGGGCGGTTGGAGAATTTTTTCGGATTAATCAGGAACCAGAGACAACGAAATAATAATCCCAGTTGTTGGCAGTTTGGATGTGCGTATAAATCTCTCATTATCCATGATTCATCATCTCTTCATGCGGTGCATTCGAATTGTGAAGAAGATGATGGAACTTTTTTGTTTAATTTTACGCAACTTGATCGATACCACAAATTCGAATGATGAAAAAGATGTTATGCCTCCTGCTGCATTTGAAGATCAAATCTCAGAAGATAAATTACGTCAATCTTTTTCTCAAGAGGATGATGATTCGGGAGAACCGTTGACGCACGATACGTACAGCTTTGGCTATTCACTACAAAAAATCGGACACAACGGTAGTATAAAAAATTGTGATACTTGTCAACTTGCTTCAGAAGCTATAGATTTTTCTACTGGGAAGAGCATTCCCAAAACCAAATTCAATAAAGCACATTGTAAATTATCTTCATATATGTCTGGAAATTGTCGCGAATCCAAAATTCATGAAGTTTGAGATGAAGAACTCATGGAAAGTATGGATTTTGGATGGTTCAGTTGTTCTGAACATCAAATAGAATTTGAGCAAATATTCCTCCAAAATATTGTGAAAATGTTTGTTTTCAATTGGATCACTATAATGGACCAAATTTTATCGGGTAAAAGACAAAATGTATATAAAAATGAAATTGACATGGAAGCGTCGAAAAAATCACGAGAGCATAGAAAGAAAAATATTCAAACTGAAGAAAATCATGATTCCATCAAGTTGACATGGAATGATTTATTTTCAGAATTACTAATTATATCAAAAATTTTCTAAAATTTTGTATTCATTATTATCAAGTTAATTGATTATTATTCCCGGTAAATTGAATGTCTTCAATTCATTGTTCTTATACTTTGAACTCAAGGCTGCTCACAAACTATCGATCTCGTAATTTTCTGTTTAACTGATGGAAATTTCGTCAATCTGTAATCAAGATAAGGGAAAAATTAAATCACACATTTGTATTGAACATGTACGATTAACACTGTATCGAAACTTCAATATTTCTCATTTTGTAACTTGGAATATGAACTAAAATTCTTGCAAATCGATTGCAGTTTTTGATAAACGATGCGAACAAACGCGAAGAAACGAACTCAATTTATCAAATTTTAAATTGAACATTTCATATCTGACTTCGAATAAAAATCGTCTTACACATCAATGAAATTGAACTTTATCATTGCTATCTTCTTCAATTCTAAACATGATAATCCTATACGTATATTTTTGGTCACATTGTTAGATAAACGAGTGAGAATTATTGATCCGAATGTTATTGTTGTTTTACGCTATATAATTTCATGTAACATTTATGTAACCGTGCTCACTGGGAACTCGACTGGATTCCTTTATCATAAATTTCTTGAACCGTTTTACATGACTAAAATTTCCTATGATTTAAATATTATTTCATATCCTACATATTCTACAAGCAAAATATATCCTTGATCATTAAATTTATTGAATCCTTGAATTTCTTTGAAACTTTTGTTTACGAATTTTATGGTGAAACTTTTTGGCAAATTTTGAGTTCATCTACATTCCTAAAGAAGACGTGAACAACATTAATAACATCTTCATCGTTTCTACAATTTTGTATTACACAAAATTAGGGGAGAAACTTCCACAACTGTCTGACATATTGATATACGTGAATGTATATTGTGAATAAATTGTGATGGGAGAAAGTTTCTGTTATTTTGTACATAAACTTTTTTCTACATTTCCAGACAACTCTTGATGAGTCCCCACAAATCGTTCTGAAATTTTTAGATTATTTTTCAAAACCATAATAAGACTTTTCTACAGATGTAGCAAGGAATTTCTGTGGAAAATGATATAAATCTTCGGATTTTACGGTCATCACTTTTTGATGATATATATATATATTCCCCCATTCTTTAGTACAGGTTATCTATATATATGTCCCTACCATATTTCAATACAGGTTATCCATATATATATATACCCCCACCATCTTTCAATTTGATTCCACTAGTCTCGCGGAAGCTGGCGCTGAGAATTGTTCTTACCCACCAAACACAATTTGTTACCGTATCATAACTACAATGTAACTTGAGATCACACGCATATCACCTGTTCGTTACATGCAATGGGCTGGTAACTTGTAATTTCACACTCATCAAAAGTTGCTACAATGTAACCACAATATGACATGTTTCATTTTAGCAACATCGAGGTTTCATCGATCTGTTATAAGTTATACTATTGAACCCGATGTATTTTTTTCACGCCAGTTCTGAGGTTGAACACACACATATATATATATATATGTGTATATATGCGGGTGACCTCGAATATAAGGTCAAAAAGTGTCTACGATGCATATTTTCCAAAATTGGAAGGTGATCACAATTGCACGTAACCGCCATATAACCAACACAAAAAATGTTTTGTTATAGTGACGTAGCGCTCACTTTTCTTGAAATCACGAGCAGGTTACATTGCATGTGATTTTGAAATTACATTACACCGATGATACGGTGACAAACTGTGTTTAGTGGGTAGGAATTCCATATTGAATTTATCCCCCCTGTTTAGAGCATGAGTATTTCCAAAATTTTCAAGGACAAACAATCGAGTTTTCGATTCCCATTATTCAGAACACAGAATGAAAGATTGAGAATGAAATTTTTGCGACAGGTTTTCAATTCTCATGTCAATTTGTGTTGTCAAACATCATATGTTTGGAAATTTTCCTACACTATAAAAAATCAACGTAAATTTACCAGGACTGTGTACAAATAATATGACTTGATATGTGAAGGTGATTTCTGTTTCTACAAATATAGTCATTGAGAACGTATATTGCTTGAACCAATTTGTATATTCATAAACACTATCTCTTGGTGATTTCACCATTCGTGTGTGTGTAAAGTTGAAATCCGACAACAGTGAGCGTGAATTCACCAGTACCATGTACATATAATTTTACTAGATATGTAATGGTGGATGTTGATTCTACGAACATAGTCAGGGTAAATGCATATTATCTGAACCAATTTGTAGATTTAAAAATACTATGTCATAGTAATTTCACCATCCGAATGTGGGAGTTTGAAATCTTACAACAGTTAGTGTAAACGCACCAATACTTAGTATTTGTGAAGTTACCATCATGTTGTAGTAATTTCCAGCATCCGTTATGTAGATCAGTTTGTTGAAATTTCCTGACATTCTTTAATTTCTGGGATAGTTTGTTGTTGAATCGTATAAACAGCAGCAGTATCATGTTTCAGACTATCTGATAGGAAAATGCAACTTTTATATCTCAATTCACCATTCTCTTCATGATAATATATAGTAGGAAATACAGTGCATCGCTCATTATTACAACGAAATGCTTGAGGGGCGTTTTGGACCGTATAGGAATAATTTTCCAAGAAATCGAACATAACGAGTATACTTCCCCATTTTTCAGATCCTGTTTTTATGCCGAAATAAGATTCGCCTGCTGCTTTGCTATGAACAAGTGTGGCCTAAGGATCTTCAATTTGTCACAGAATTCATCCATAAAGTCCGAGAAGTCAGCTATAGCTGTTTCCAATGTTGATCTATCCGTCCCAGTCTACACACTGTATTGCACCTCATCAATAGAAACATTTGATGGAATTTCCAATAACATTGTGGACAAAACAAAAATATCTGGACATTCAGCATAATGATCCAGGTAGCAATCTGGTGTGAGATTTATGCAAACAATCAACTCCAAACAGTTATGATAATCACAAATTGGATTTTCAGTATCTTTTGTTAACATTTTGATTGGAATTGCGTCTAGCTTTAATTTACAATCCCGATGGATCGTGCATACGCATACTGAGTGCATTCTCTTTGCTCCAGTCAATATACAATTTTGTGGTCGCATTTTTGCGAAAGCATTGAAACTAACTGGATTTTCAGGGTAGGATTTTCTAAACACTGCATGCAATTCTTCAGATCCATCAGTAAGAGACGTTTTTGCAATTTAATCCGAGGGTCATCAAGTTTAACTGAGCAAGTATCCTTAGTTCCCGGCATTATTCTACTAATGATGTCGTGATTGTGAAAACCAATGATTTTTGTAACATTAGAATCTGGGAGAGTTCTACCAGCTTTTGCAGTGCGATCGGCCAAAGCTCCATGAGTTGATCTCAGTTCTCTAGCTTCCTCAGCTAAGTATCTAGAGGCCCCAAACTCCTTCGAAATTTGTCTGAAACTGCAAGGTTCTGGCGCAATAGTCAGGATTCTCAGCTTCATAGGGGCATTACTTTCCAAGTTTGCGAATTTGTTTTTCAATCCCTGCAAGAGTTATTTTAATGCGAGTGATCGCGCAGATGAACACTCTTCTTCAATATTTGAAGAAGGGTTGGAAAGGCCAGGATTAGAGTCAGGTGGATCAACTTCATATTCTACGTTATTTTTGTTATCACAGGAATCGGTTGCATACGTACGGGTATGATACCGTTTTATTGGACGTCTCAATCTACAACCATTACATACCATAGCAGTTTCGGGCAAACTTGGCTTCTCTCGCCAGAGAACATTCGATATTTTTCTTGGATTGGAGCCCTTGTGATGAGGTACGCCATCTTCTTTGTAAGGATTGATACATCTATCACAACGAATTTTACCAGACCTAATTACTAAATGAAAATGTCCAGAATACTTTTATGAACCAAAAGTTGTGCGACGCACAGACAAAATTGTGATAGAGAATAATGTAATATCAGTTATGTTTGAGTTAACGATGTACGCGTTGCTAATTATGCTCAGGAATATTTTGGGGCCAGTAAATACTTGCTAGAAGAATTCTCTCGCCAACTATTCTGAAGAGGACTATTGGAGATACGAAGGGGTAAAATCAGAGTTCTAGCTAACAATCCTGAAAAGGACTGTCAAGCCAGAAGATACTCACTGGAGAAATGTTTTCCAACTATCCTGAAAGAGACTGTTGAAGAGACGATAACAAAAAACTATGTAAGCTTTCACTGACTATCCCGAGAAAAAATTTGAACCGACAACTGCTAATCGGAACAATGTTCTTCAACTATTTTATAAAGCACTGTTGGAGGAACAACATCAAAGAATAATCTGAATTCTTGTCAACTATCCTGATATGGCGCACAGTGGGAAATTCTTGTGTCTCGATGGACAAAGATCTGGCGTCAGCTGAAAAGTTAACCGATCCGGATGTTTTTTGTTTTGAATACTCGTGAGGCTTCCCTCTACATCACAGGGGACCGAAAATTGGAAATTCCGATCCCTTCATTTTTTTTATCAGGCTCAAAGTTCAAATTTACCAGGAATACGCAAAATAATGTGATTTCAAGGCGAGTAGTAGCATGTGAAACTGTTTGACATTGACATTTTATGCTTTAAACGTGTGATTTGTGGTGGGAACTTGTATGTGCGACTGAGGAAACTGTTGATTTTTCCAACAAATTCCATAGATACACTATAGGAGTGTTTCTATGAGAATTTGTATATATTTTCATGCCTGGACCATGAAATTACCTAAGAATGTCATATGAGGAAGTCATGAAGGGTCGATTGGGGTTGAATGATGATGATAAAAATAATAATAATAATAATAACAACGATAATGATAATAATCATAATAATCATAATAATATGGATGGGTAATATTGTTACAGGGTCGATATTTTTGTAGAGGATTTCTCGAATTTATATTGAATTTTATAAAATATAGATCGGAACTTTATACAAATTCTATAAAAATATCGATCCTGTCACAATATCGCCTAATAATGATACAGTTAAAATGAGTGATAGTTAGGATGGTGCTAATCACATTTATCATTCCAATGATACTCATAATGATGATGAGAAAATAATAAAAATCATAATAATGATATTAATGATACCGATATCATTGGTGATGAGAGTATAATAATCATGATAATGATGGTGACGTTCGTAATAATGATCAATCGTATAATTATAATAACAATAATAATCGTCATCATCATAATGATAATTGTCATAATAATGATGATGATGATGGCAGTAAAAATAATAATTATCAGGAGAGTAATCGAATCATTAGTATATCAATATTGATAACAATCGTGGTAATTTTTTTTATGATGGTAATAATACCAAAAATCATAACGATCATAGTGATTATTATTATTATTATCATCATAGGGGTATTGATCATAATGGTATGTTCATTTTTGTATCAAAATTTCACGTGCTCCAGAGGATAAGTCTTTGGTTTTGTTATTTTCTATAATACGAAAATGACTAATCGAAGGATTCGAATTGATCAACAAATGATGCATGATATCGATATTAGTGCATTCACGTGACTTCATTCTACTATGACTAGCACGTGCAGTCCGAAAAATTTTGTTACCTGCTTCTTGAGCTTCTTCAGAAAAATGACCTATTGATAATATCAATAACTCCATCATATCTGCACCATGGATTAAAACTTTATGGACTGAAGGTGGCATTATGTACCAAGGATAAAAGTTCAATACAAAGTTTAGCTGTATCCATTGCATATCTTCTAAACTTTTCCCAATCAATCTCTTCACCGCATGCAAGAACTTGCAACACATTCCCCAGCCTGCTAATAATATTTCTGTCAACCCCAATCAGCTGCGATACGATCTCAGATTCTGCAAAAAAGTGCCGAGCAACATTACCGGGATTTGTCGTCCCTGAGCCTTGTTTAACAACATCCACTGTAAGTGATAATTTCTTTTGTAAGGACTGCTGAACCAAGGATTCCTCATTCTTCTTCAGAATCTTATCGGGACCTCTTGCTGAACCTTTTTTGAAATCCAAATTCTAATTCATCTAAAAATTTATTCGGTAACGCCTTAGCACTCTTGGGAGATAGTATCAATATGCTGTTGACAGAAGAAGAGGAAGTAAATAAAATGCTACTTCTACAAAGATTATGTGATCCTGGGGAGGTTTTATCAGAAACTTTTTATCAAAAGACAATCTCGAGGAAAGCTTTTGTGTCTCCGGGTTTAGACAAAACTTTTAAGGACGTGGTGAAAGACATGAAAACAGATTCTTGGTTATTCGGAGAAGGCTTGATGGAGAAGATTGAGCAGGCTAGGTTGCTGGATGAAATAAGCAGGAGTTTAAAACCGGTGGTAAAAACAAAGCTCCTTCTACACAGTTGTAAATTTTGAGCTGAATTCAACACATTTCGCATGTCCCAGACGGTCAGTGTTAACTAGTCACTCAAGCTTGATGTAAATAATATAACACAAAAGGATACTTATAAAGTTTTGATTGGAATTTTCGATCATGTAAATTCAATACATAAGTACTGTCGAATTAAGTCCAATATAGTGATCACCGATAATTACCCGGGGGAAAAAAACCACGTTGAAAACGACGTGGAAAACCACGTGGAAAACAACGTCAAAAACAATACCAAAAAACCACGTGGTATATCATGGTAAAATGGTTTTGGCGAATATAAAAAAAACCACGTGGAAAACAACGTGATTTACAACGTAGAAAACTACGCGGTATTTTCTACGTATTTTTTCACGTCATTTTCCACGTCATATTTTCGAATGGTGAATATTTTTTAATGTCCACTTTGCTTGATTTAGAAATCAACTGTAAGGGAACGTAAGTCTTGGGTAGCGTCCAACGAATGTTCATGAGCATAAGAGGGCATTCATTGAAACTTTCCTGACTATAATGTTCTCTTAAAGGTCCGACGACTTCAGTGAATTTTTATGTAAAATCCCGAGTTGGAAAATTTGAAGGGTTTTTTTATCCTACTTTTGATTTTTAGACTGATTTCATCCTGATTGTTGAACAATGTAGAAAAAAACAGGAATTTTTCAAGATTCTAGTCTGAGTTTCTTCTTAATTTATTTCATTTGTGGAGGGAAAAAAAATCTTTTTAGTCGACTGCAATCTCAAATAAGTTCTGTTTTCGTCCGTATTATTCAACAATCAGGACAAAATCAAATACGAGGACAAACCTATTCAATTTTTCCGGATCGGGATGCCCCTAGAATGTTTGAATTAAATTGAAATATCATATTATACAGGATCATTAGGAAATCGAAGGTTTGCTGTGCACTGAATTGTTTTTTATTTGATTCAAGTATTTTTGAGTATTCTTAAACCCACACAGAAAAAAGGATTCCTTTGAATCTAAGAAATTGTTATTTGAACAGGGCCAAATAAATATTTCTTTGCAGAAATATCTATTTGGACCTATTCAAATAACAATTTGTTAGATTCAAAGGAATACTTTTTTCTGTGCAGTTACAAAAACTTTGAAGAGGCATCCTTTTCGAATCATTCACAAATTCAAAAAAGAATTCGCGAAATGTCAGTGAAATAGAGTTCTTGGAGAATGCCATAAGAACTACATAACTCGAAATGAATTCTCCAAGAGTCCTATTTCACTGACATTTCAAGGATTCTTTTTTTTGCTATCTGGGAAATGAGACATTGTTAATTGTTCACCCTGTGAATATTGACTCAAAAATAGTTTTGGATCACATTATTCTCAGGATAGGGATAATTATTTATGAAATATGAATCGAAGAGATATTGGTACTGAAACTCAATTTTTTATCAGCTGCTTCACAAAAAACTGATTGAATGGGTCATTCAAATACAGGTTTTGGAAATTCTTTCAAAGGTGACAAATTTTGATGAAATGCTGTAGTAATATTCCATACAATAATTATTACATAAACTATTCAATATCGGGTGCCGGGAGTACTGACATGGATTTTCGCTGAAAAATCAAATTTTTTCACGTCAATCACATAATTTAAAATATAAGGGGAAGTATACAAAAGCATTGTTCAATGTGTTTTTGCTAATAATAAAACAAAGGAATCTGTGGATGCATAATGGCAAAATGCACATCTGTCCATATAGTATAGTATTTAATCAAAATCTGATGGTAAAAAATACAATATTTTAAAAATATATGATAGGTGTTGAGTACCTTAACGTTTAACGTTAAACTTCAGAAATTACGTAATTATTCTCTTTTCCATTCCTTTTGGCTTTTGTGCTTTTTTTTGACAGAACCATGGGAAGTTGTGATAATTGACACTGAAGTCACACAAGTATCTTGAAATAGTTCCACATGTACAGACAATTCGGAAAAGTGCAAATGTATTTGACATCTTCAGCAACCATGACAGTGCAGGGTTGATGAATTTCGTCTGTTTGTATACAATCCAATTGATTATCGATGTATAAAATTCTTTTTAATTGCTTATAAACACTAAACGTATTCCGAGTGTGCACATATTTAACTAAAGTCAATTCTGTTTTATTCTCTTTATCTATAATAAATAATTGAATCTGTACATATTGACCAGTTTTCAACACGGCAAATGAATTATCAGACCTCTTATTTTGTTTACTACTGATCGCATAAATACATTTATTCTTGATCATGCGATTATATGCCTCTGATTGAGTGAGTGATAAATTATAATTTTGAAGCACCGACAAATCTGATATGACTGATGCTCCAGTATATCTGCATTTAGATAATTTGAAAGAAGTTTTAGTTATATCGTTATCCATCTTTTTGATGTATTCACTAGCAAATTCAGACATATGGCAAAAATTCTTCGTATTCAGTATCACACCAATGCTTTTTTGAAATCCCACATATCGACAGATTTGGTTCTCAAGTCCGTTAGCTACACGAATAATTCGTACCAAATCACCATTCCCACTTTCAAAAGGAAACCCATTGTGTACCCATAATGGTCCCCAATCATGTACACTTTTTGCCAAATGGAGTAACTGGTGTACGTTGAATGACATTGCCATCATTCCGTATAAATTCTGTGTACCAGATACAAAATCATGCAATAATTTATCTACATGATTAATTTCATCGATCGTTATATTTGATTGTAATAGTATATGTGGAGCCTCTACTAATTTCATCCAGGGATTGAAATACTTTTTTGGTAAAAAAGATTTTAAGGTGGTTACGCTGTAATATAGTATCCAGTTTTCCCATTCACGGGCTTTCCAATACTTCTTATGACGAAGCGAGCGTGATAACCTTCTCATTTGATAATGAGGTTTGAGATTCATCAAAATGCGATCAATCTTTTCTATTTGTTGAGAACTCAATGAGTAAGGCCTACTTTTAAGATCGAACCAATAATGGGCGAATTGTCTAGCCACTCCTAACAGAACATTGTGCATGTAATCTACCGTGAAGCCAGTAATTATATTAGAAGATAATAAGGTAAGTAAAGCTGTAGCATTTTTAAAACCATGAGAAGGGCGCTTGAGTTGAATCGCCTCTAGAATATGAATCACAGATGTGGATTCAGTTCTTTCTTCAGGTGGATTTTTCATTAATGGATACTTCATATTATGCAATTCAGCAGACCATTCCCCTGGATGCAAGCACCAATTACAGCCATATTCACCATTAAATTGATGTAATCCTTGGATTGGTGCCCTAGCTACTGAGTCAACGCAACAGCACAAGCCAAATACTCGAATGTTACATTGTTTGCCTGAGATGTGACATTCAATGCCTCCATTTGCCAGTTTATTTAGATCATGAATGAAAGGTGTCAAAAATACGTTCATATTAGGCTTTTTTTTACTAAACCATAAACCGCATCATATGGGATTTTTCCATCGAATCTCTATAGGTATTTCATTCAATATTATCTGAATCGGCCAAATTGATAGAGTGCTGCTTTCGAAAAGTGGGGAACCATCGGTATTGAAAATCACAGTCGCATAACGATTACGATTTTCTGTAGGTAGGCTGTTACGAAATTTTTTATACTCATTCCCATCATAGATGTCTTCAAAGACTGCATCTTGATCTACCCTTTCATTCATAACATAATTGTAGTGTTCATCGTTACACCCTAGTACATTTTGAATTTCGCTTAAAAATTCGCAAGTAATGAAATAATTCATACATGAGTAATCGTACGCAGCGTTACACATAGGACATGCAAGATCAATTTTACAAGAATTAATTTCTCCAATATATGAATCACATGAATCACAAAAAGCATGATATTTTATTCCATTTTTTGGATTGAAAAATTGATCAATCATGAACCGCGTTTGAGGTAATATTGACGTAGCGAACATACAATTGATCAATTCTAGTAATTTCATCACTCCACCTTGAGAAAGTCGTTGATGAATCGCAAATTTCAATACCATTAACAAAATATCCCCTTTGCTCACCCGTAACGGTATTTCAACAGTTTTAAAAAAATCTTCCTCACTCAACATTCCTTTTAATCGATGAAAAACGTTGTGTTCATCATTTCCGTTAAACAAAGATTCTTGTTCTGGTTCTTGTCCTCGTTCTTCATCAAAACACTGGAACCAAAATTTAAACAGGAAAATGTGGTAATAACAAATATGTGTAATAACACATGCAATTTTTCTGTTCTATGATGTTTATGTTCAGATACATAAAATATTCACCCAGCCAGCACGAATGATTATTTATAATTCATAAAGACTTCTCAAGAATTTCTTGAATAGTCCGTGTTATGTGACCAATAATCACTCCAATAAGAATTCCATGAATTCAAAATGAGAACTTATTGAATGCCCCGAGAATTTATTACTTATGAAATTTTGATATGAATTCCTTCTGAACATTAAGTTGTTCATCAAGAGTTAATTTTGCATCCCCCAGCCACAAAATTAATAGCGTATCATTTCGATATCAAAGTCCTCAATTTCGAGGTCGAATTGATATCGAAATGATTTTTATTTCTAGCTGGGTCAAAATATTCATATTGAACACATATTGATCAGCAAATGGGGAGCTCTTTGCGGAAACTCTTGTGCTGTCTAGGATGTTCATACTGAAAACATCTCTATGAAAATGTAATATTCATTTGGGACAAAAATATCGAGATATTCATGGACTTGAATATATGAAAATTCCCAAGTACCATATGTAAATATGGACTGCTCATGTCAAAACAATAATCAAATATGAAATTGACATAATTTTTCACTCATTGCGTGTTGCGATTTTTACCTCAATGAAATGTTCTTCGATCGTTGTTGATGAACAGTTATCTGAATTTGATGTTCCTGGACAACATATATTTTCTTGTAAATATTAAGATTTTTCGTTCCCAAAATTGCATTTATCTGGTTCTGTTTCATCACTAGAAGTTGCAGAATTCATCTCAATGTCATCCTCGCTTTCCGATGTCTTGAAAATTATAACACAGGTTTTCCTTATTTTATTATGAATATACATTTGAAAAAAGCAACAAAAAATTATTCAATCATTCATTCAGTTTTTACTTAGTTGAAAATAAAATGCAGATCAGTGAACTCCGTAACATACTGGAATGTACTGTGAAAAATGTTCCTTGTGAATAACTTACTCAATCTACGTTGAGTGTGAACAATTCATAAAATTTTGTAATATTACTACGGTATGTGTAGAACTTGGAAAAAAAATAATTTCTTCCATGTTGAGCATAAGACTTTCACAATGAAAATTAATTTCTTCTACGCTGAACTTAGTATTTCCCAAAAAAAACTGTGATTTCCCAATTCAGACGTGAGATTCGCAAGGAAAATTCTTTTACAGTGTGAGCACTCCCTTGATCAGCATAATCACAGTTTATGGGTCATTGCATAAGCCAGCGAATGAGAAGTCCCCAATTTTGTCCTTCCTCTTTCTGAATCGTGGAAGAAGGAGATATTCTGTCCCGATCATAGTGTTTGGACCGAGCCATGATATAGGGAATTTATAAAGTTTTCATTCCGGTATGTTGTAAGTTCACTGACATAGATGCATGCTGTATTTAGTAACATATATGTACATAAAATTCAAATTCATGGAAACAAATATTCGTTTGTTATTTGACAGATGACAGTTGGTTCTTGGATACCCTGTATATATATTTGAATAGAATGAGGTACATTTTACCTAGCCTTGATATTTCGATAGAATATTCGCATTATACTCTGGCAGAAATAATCTAACAATTTTTCATACATTCACAATTTCTGCAGAAATGATCGAGACTTCATAGAGAATCATGAAGAAATATGATTTTTATATGAAAAATCATGACCTGATTGTCACTGGGATTCTACGTAATACCTTTTGAGAATGGGACTTCATCACAATAAATTGATGTAATAATACGAATCCATCAAACAATTCATTTTACCTGCACAGCTGTTTCTATTGTCCTCCCTTGAGCCATTCTGCTTTTCAGAGTAGTTATTGGAATTTTTACATTACGGTTGTTGGGAGCAAAATATTTCTTGTATTCTCCTTGATCGAAAATGAGCAGACGAATTTATGTAAATCTGAAATAATTGTGTCAACGTCATTTTCTTACAAGTGTTTGAACATAATTTTATTGAGAATCGTTAATAGTTTTGTTGTCAACGATGTACAAATGAACCAAATTGAACACAAGATGATTTGAAAATTATGCATTTTCCACTGAAATGCGGTCAATGAGATATCAAATTTAATTAACATAATTCAATATATAATGGTATGATGATATTCAATAGATTTAATTTTAATAAACAATTCTAACCTATACAACGTAACATGTACTTACCGATATCGTAAAATCTCCTGCAATTTCAATCGATTTTTGATCAATTTATTTTCATTGATGCATGAATTTGTTATATTATTATGATCCTTTTGATTCCACGAATAATAATTTCACTTTGATTGCCGATGATCACTTTGATTTCACAAATATTCGATAATTTTAGTGCGTTGATGAGAAATATGTTATAATTCATGACAAATTTATATTAATTATAAACATCGCCATCTTTGCATCTCTACGTATGTTGAATTCAAACTCGAAACGGTTACAATGAGCATAATAACAACCGTTGCTTCCAGGGTTACCAATATGTTCCTCAAGAACTGAAGGAGTGGAAGGAAAGTATCACACTGTTTAGACTGTTCCTACTGGTCGATGCTCATAGAACGCAAAGACTGGTTAGTCGGTCAATTTAATCAATCGAATCAGTGACGCAGGAGAGAATTTTCATGTGGATGAGGCAGTTTGTAAACACCGTAATGATTCCCTTGTTCAATGTGATATATGTATGGCGTATACGTTGCATCAGATAAATTCCAAGCGTCCAAAGGATTTTACGATTGTGTCATTGATTTATATAAACTCTTTATAAATGACAATGGCGATTACATACGCTTATATATGTATTACAAGTACTTCGGACAAGAAGAAACTTAAAGTACC
The DNA here is from genome assembly GCA_018340375.1 of Gonatopus flavifemur. Taxonomy (NCBI): domain Eukaryota; kingdom Metazoa; phylum Arthropoda; class Insecta; order Hymenoptera; family Dryinidae; genus Gonatopus; species Gonatopus flavifemur. The sequence goes on along the minus strand of JAFFJZ010000026.1, from coordinate 2,069,814 downwards.
GGTATCGTCAATTGAAGATTCCGAACCAAAAAATTCAACCGATTTTGATTGCCGATCAAATTATAAAATTATTATAGATGATAAAGAATGTGAAGGGTGCATTATGATGCTTGCAGGTACGTATTTTTATTCCATTTGCAAGTTTTATAAAACATTCTTCAAAATCTACACTCAATATTTATTTCTTTTCTAATCTACGCTCTCGACATGAACCCTCCTTATTTAGCTGCACTTTGAAAAAATTTATTCATTGAAAGCTAGCCTAATTATAATTTTACATGTGACAAATTTTGCATTTATTTTGTTCAGTAATCAATACCTGATTGCGAAATTAGTCATTCATTCGCTATGAATATTGTTTCTATCATGTCAATATATATTTTGACGTGCTCGTAACGAAGTTATATTTGTAAGTGTTTATGGAACATATCAAAACTTTTGATGAACTGATTAATAGTGAATGAAATATGCATAGGATTACTACAAAGTGTTTTTCCACAACAAATGTATCAAGTGTTTTGAATAATCAGCTTTCTGTAATACTTTCCGTATATTGACAATATGTGAACCTGAAGCTAGCAGACGTAAGCTGCCAGACGTAGACTATCTCATTGTTAAATTTTTGTACAGCTATGAAATTTTATCGATGAGATTTGTGGATCCTAATTTTCGACAATGTGTATTTTAGAAGTCAAATGCACAATAACTCAGTTTAATCCACGCTGTTGCTATTTTACATCTGCTAACTTCAGCTTCATTGTATGTAAATATCTGTTGAAGTATCCTATTTTACATTAGAAAATATCGTTTTCATTTCATATAACGATTGTCGAATTGGATGTATAATAATTTACCCACAATTTTATGAATCGGAACAACTCAATGCTACAACGAGCTTACCCAGATAGCATAAGACTTCTATACGAATACATGGTATTCATCCAGAATTCTGTTGAAACTGATTTGCTATTTGAGTAATAATTTCAAACACAATCTTATTTCATGGAGTTATTCATTTTCAGTATAATAATATTGATTTGGAGTCAACAATTATTCTCTGGAATCAAATACTTTGTTGCATATGTCACCTATATATTTATATACATGTTTATGCTGAAAATTTCATACTTCTGACTCAATGTTTTTGCCTCTATTAGAAACCGAAGCAGATTTGGATGAAAAAATGAACAATACAGGCAAAGGAAAACGGATGAAACATCCTCCATCGAAGCTGTTGTAAACAAAAAGTAATCCTCATTGTAATAAAAAAACTGTGAAGAAGGTGAATTTTTATATCACTCACATTCAATTATGTGCACGCAGAGCTTCTGCTCGAGAAATTCGATCGAATTTTTTTCCAAAGAATTTAATCGAATTTCTCGAGCAGAAGCTCTATATACATTTATATATAATTTCATATATGAAATTGATTTTCATTACAGGAAAATAATAAATCAGATAATGTTATGAAAAATCAACAGTCAGAATGGCTCAACATGAAAAAAGATATATTATTGGAGAGGAAACATTCTTCATATAACTCCATTGAAACTATCGGTAATTATATCAATTGATCACGAATTTCTTTTATATCAAAATGCAGCTGACATTGAATATATGGAATTGAATTTATTTTTCAAGAAATACAACCCGAACGCAACGAACAACATGGGCAATCTCACAACGGTGAGAAAAGAAAGGTAATGTTCATTCACTGTTGTTGAAAACTTCATCATGAACTTCTTGAAATCAAAAATGTTGTAAAAAAATTATGAACAAAAGAGCTTGGAATTTTTATGAGACACAATTTTTGAAGAATCTTGATTTTCCATTTTGCACAATTGTATGAAAATTTTTCTTAGCCTTTGTGTAGAAAGGCCGTAAATTTGCACTGACAGTAATACCTGTAGGGGAAACTGGGATGAATCCAGCACGATTTCCAATCCACCGCCCCACCTTGGGAATGGATTTATTGGAAAACGGCCACATCGCTATTCAACTATTCAACTATTTCCGATATTATTGCTTACGATAGCACACAAAAATGCTTTTCTAGAATGTATTCGGTGTGGTTGTTTTCCAATCCCAAGGACGGGTGGCGGATTAAAAATAGTGGTGGATTCACCCCAGTTTTCCCTATATACCTATAATAAATATTGATATATTGCCAATACAAATTCATGGACTTTCTAGATAAACTTCTTGTCTTGTGTAGATTCATAATACTGTATATTTTTTTTTTTTTTTTTTGTAAATTGGGATGATTCTTCACTATGCGACAGCGAGGAAATGAAACCGACAGCTCATCCGACGATTCAGAAATGAGGGTTGTGTACAGGAAAAGAAAAGTGAGGGTAATTGAGGATGATGAATACGAACTGATGGATGAAGGACTTGATCAAAGAGTAGCATAAGAACGTCATGACGAAACAGCGAAAAAACATGCTCAAAAAGCAGAATATCATCGAGGTGTAGAAACAGAAATACAGGAGAATCAAGGAATAGGAATACAGGGGAATCAAGAAATAGAAATACAGGATAATCAAGAGATAGAAAATAACCAGCTCACGAAAACAAAAAAACAGAATCAAAGAATAGAAAATGATCAGAACGAAGAAACAAGCGAACAGCAAACTCAAAAAACAGGAAATGATCAAAATGAACAGATCGAGAATTTGCAGAATCAAAGAACAATAATGACTGAAAATCAAAAAACAAAAGGGCAGCGAAATCGAAGAAGTGGAACTACCCAACATGCAGAAGCAGAGCAACAGGGAAGTCATATTGAACAACATATTGAAACAACACAAAACGAAGAACCAGAAAAAGAAATACAACCATCGAAATCACCTTCTGCTTCTACGCAATATGAAGTTCATGATGATGTGAATGGACAGGTATTTAATCAATCCATCAATTACATCCAGATAAAAATGTATAATGAATATAGGGAAACAGTGAAAACTCAATCAAATCGGTCTTCAAAATCAATTAAATTTATCGTAAGGGTTGTTTTACAGATGTAATAATACTATTATCAATTGATGACATGTGGTGATAGATCGAAATCCCTGGTTCAGAGAATCCATTGATTCTCGCCAAACCTCACTGATTCTTGCCAAATTTAATTGAATCTTGTACAATGTTCTGACCACAGTCCATGGAATTTCCTTCATCAGATTCAATGGATTTTTTTTAACTAGAGATGTATCATATAATTGCAGTAATACCTACCTAATTACTACAGTCCATACGATATTCTTTACAGAGTTTTCGCTATCTCTATTTCCATTATATATTTTCTTCTGTGCACATTCAGAAGTGATTAAATCGTTCAATATTTACCATATTTGAATCGTTTTGATTCTAACTTCTGAAAAGACATAATTCAAAACACGATCCAAAAAATAGAAATTTCATGGCATATTTTTATAACATGCATTGTGGAAAGATCAAACAGCTAAACCCCGGTTAAAAAAATCTATTAAACCTGCCAAATTGAGTTGCATGAGATTTGGTTAGAACATTGTTCGAAATTCTATGAAATTTGGTGAGAATTAATGAGTTTCTTCAACCAGAGAAGTAGGACTTTACGATTGTCCGTTACAATTGGAAGAAATTATGTATTCTGTGGAATATTTGTTCCCTCTCAATCGCAGCACCACCAGTGAATCTTACTGATCGAGGATTTCATGATACTATTCCCTGTTAGTTCTGCGTTGCCCATTCGTGCACACTTATTTTTTCGATCGTCGAGTATACACTGGATGGTAACGTTTTTTTAACACAAATGTATTTCTGAAATTATCAATTCCACAATTACTGAAAAATTCATAGCTGAGTTTGCATATTTCAGAAATGTATTTACATGAGTTTTAAACCAAAATATAATGTTAATGGTACCTAGAAAAATTCATCCTTTTTGTGAAATTGAAAAGAACACAGTATTTTATTTATGAAAGAATTTGGAATTCCTCACTAGCCTCTAGGATTCGTATTGTATGCTGAGAGAGAGGCAACATGGTTACAGAAACTACGCTCGCATGGTACAGCCCGTACCGCACATCCACCGATCGCGGACATTTCTCCGTCGCCTCAACGTCGCCTCTCCGTGCTCTCCACCTTGTATCCACGTCTCCTTTTCATCCACCTGGCCTCAACGTAGATGCGACGTGGACATCGGTGGATGTGCTGTACGGGAGGATTCATGGTTACAGGGACTTGAAATTTGCTTATGATAACCAGAAAAACAAAACAAAACGCAGAAATCTGATTGTGCAATTGCATAGGATTCTTTCGATATTCGTACAAATTTTGCAAACTTCGCAAATTTGTATACATGTGTCTTTTTTCTGATTGAAATTTGCACGAATGTTAGGAGCATCCATGGTCAAAGCCAAAATTATGGTTATGAGAATCAAATTGTTCTCTTAGCTTGACTATAATAAAATTTATTGAATTTGATTCCGTTTCAGTAGATTGATTTGGTTTCTGATGTAATCATATACAGTACCCTCTCGTTATAAGCGTCACTTGTGTCTTTGTTCCACACGGTATTCAATCTTATGTAAGAGCAAGACGCAGATAGATTAATGCGACTCTTATAACGAGGGTCTACTGTACCACTCTGTGCGGGATATGTACAAATTTCCCAACTGCCGTATCATTCCCGAGTACTGTAAATTGAGTATTGTTTTTCAGGTATTCTTAGGTAACGATGTGTGGGTTCCGGCAGAAACTTGGGACTTCATGAAAACAGAAAGGGATAACTCGAAATTTGTTAAAAACTTACTTGGTACAATATGGACAAAACAAGAAATCATCACCAGATGTTTTGATCTCGATAGAGCTCGTAAATGTCCTGGATCAGATACTCCTCTAAAGCCATATACGCCACGTAAATACGAAGTGTTAAGACGTGAGTTATTTTTATTTCGAGATTGTAGGTTACGCATATTCTAGTGTTTACACAGGGTGTTTCAAAATTTACCCAGATAGCAATTCAACCCTGCTGTCAGGCAAGTTTGTGACAAGGTTGGCATAAGCCTTTTAGTTGACTTACGACAAAGGGTGCAAGCTTACAAAACCCTTGCAGCAGTCTTGTAGCGACCTTGAACTCACAAGGTTGTCAATAACAAACAAAAAAACAATCGAATAAAAGCACTATAGACGACAAGCTTGTGACAAGGACGACAGACTTGTGTCAGTGGAACATTCTGCAGGAAAAATGCAAAGATTCCTCGTTGGGAAAATGTCATTTGAAGTTTAATTTTGGAGCATTTTTCGATTTTTCTTCAAAATACAGATCACTCCGAAGTATTCCCTGCTGAAAAAACCACGGAGGATTCCAATATGGGATTCCCACGTGGGAATTATGGCGTGGGAAGTCTATTTGAAATGAAAAATTTCGGTGATTCTCACGTAGGATTGCTAGATGTACATAGAATTCGCACGTGGGATTCCTAGGTGAACATTGGATTTCTACGTGGGAATCTCATCCAGATTGGACGTTTCAAGTACATTTCCCATGCCATGATCCCACGTAGGATTCCTACGTAGGAATGCCACGTGGTTTTCTCCAGCGGGGTTTTGTTCTACGTACTTGAGTAATGAATGAAAATTTTGAATATACAGCGTTCAAGTATGAGGCTAGGATTGCGCTTTGAATATGAATTTAAAGTCTGAAGGAATATGTACAAATGAAAGAGAACAGGTTATAAAGATTATTGACTTTGTAGGTTATTATGTTGGCATAATTGTCAGGAATCTTTTCCAGATCCAATCTAATCCCTAGTGAAAATTTCCGCTCGCCGGAAGCGAAGGTTGGAACAAACGAAGAGAAAAAACGTTTCAATCTCCGCTTCTTTGCGCTTGGATGGTGTTTCGTTTACTCTTCCGCGTCGCTTAACACACTTTTTACGCTCCCATTTTCACTAGGGATATTCGAAGTCTAATCCTGGCATTTTACTACGTCACTGTATATCACAAATTTTGATTTATCGCTTAGTTGTTGGAAAAGTACGTAGCGAAGTTTGGTCGAGTGTCTCGCAGGTTGAAAAGCGGTGGGTTTACGTGGATTGAATACAGGGATGTTGGGATTAAGATCTCTGAAAAATTTCAGATTAAAAAGCTCAAATACGTAAAATACAAAGCTTTGGAGTAATCTCAATTTGAAAAAAAAACAACTAAGCTTTGGATCAAATTTTTCCAAATGGGCAATTATTGCATTTTGGCTACAAAACACGCCTCAGAAATGCGAATGGTGAATTCTGTAACACCCGGTATACTTAATGATCATTTTTCCCCTCGACATTTTGATTATTCATAATATTCTGTGAAAATATTAACAAGTTCTCTAATACCTCCCCAAGTAACACAAGAACTTTTCAAACATTCTGCGCTCATGCTGTAATTATGCAAAGAATATGCGGGTGAGACTGTTTTGGATAAATCCGAAAAAGACATTCTAAGGATGTGCATGGAATGTACTTATCCAAAATAGTATCATTCGGAGATTTTAAGAATGTTCATAAAACATGATCAGAACTTCCAAGAACCCTCTCAGCATTTCTAACCTGTTGTGCTACTTGGGTCGGTTTTGGAAATGTTTTAGATTCTTCTTTGATTATATCCAGAAGTTATCTGAAACTTGACTTAGATCACCCACATATCAGATCTTCAATTCCACTTACCTTGCATTAGATCTTAAAATAAAAACTTGATTCTAGTTCGAAAGTTCGTGCAAAAAAAAATTGTAATCGATAATTTTTCACCTTGCTTTCAAATTGAAAGTTTTGAAAAAACTAAAATGTGAAATTGGTCATTTAGTTCAATGTTTTGCCGGATTATTGAGAACAAAATTGAAATTTGATCATGATACATCTCTTGTAAGAATTGCTATTAGATGCGGGTGGAGATTCTAGCCGTTTCTGACGACAATTTTTACTGCGGATGAATAAGTTTTCATTATTTAAATGACTAACAGCAAAAAAATTAATGTTACAGGATGTTATGAGGATCGTTTAAAGACATTGAATTATAAAGGACGAAAGTTCCAAGATGCTTCGAAACGTTTAATCATTGGGTAAGAGAAAAAAGAGGTTTCCTAATAAAGAAATTCAAAAGTGCATCCCTTCAGCCTCCGCAATAAACACGGCTATAAGAACACAATCATTCTGTACGAAAATTTAAAAAATTACTAATCCAGTACCTGAAAGTTTTACATTTCATATTAACATTGTCGTCTCAACAATCTAAATAATAATATACATTTTTGAACTCAAAGTGTTTCAAATTCCTCACCTCAAAAAACGATACACAAAATCTAATAATGTATAGTATATAGGAAAGAGTTAAAAATTTTGTATTGTAGAAAAATGCAAGGTAAAATTGACCATTATTTTGTATATTTTTCACCCGTAAAAGCGTGAAAAACGAAGCCAGCCTCACAAATGTGGAGGATACTTTCTCATACGGCGAGAGGTGAATGGTTAACCTATCTTTCACTGTGTCATTTGGTTTCATTGAACAATCAAATGGTATTTTTTCCCTCACTTATCATTGTACCCTGATGGAAAAATTGATGATACATTAGAAAAATAAGGAATAGATCCTGTATGAAAGATGTTTTACTCAATGTTCCCTCATGAGTCATCCTCATCCCTAATTTCAATTGATTACGTAAATAAATAATCTTAGTCCTGTAAACAGGCTTGATACATAATTTATTCCTCAAGTGAAGCAGGGAAACTTGTTTGTCTATCCAATTTTTTCAAATACCAAACGCTTCTTTGTAATATAGTTTCAAACAATTTGTTTATAATGAAAAATCTATCATGAATCTTGCAAAAATAGTTCGATATTTGGATTCGCTGACACAAAAACCATAAAACTACGTTGGGAAATTGAGTGGACTTATGTTTCACACAGTCTCGTACGTTTAACCCGAGAACTATGTAGAAATAACGAAGAATATGAGTTGCGCGCTTATAAATAAATAGCTGTATTTTCCAAACCAATAGCTTAATCGATCTGAAATTTCCCAGAAAGTTAGTCCATACACTAGTGAACAATTTTGTCGCTGGAAGTTTTCTCCTGCTTAAACTTCGTTCATCAGTTTTTTAATAAGAAGCCATTTTTAACAAGAATGTCCCATCAATGAATAACGGTAAACATTTTTGCGAAAGTCATATTCTTATTCACAGGATTCAATGAATATTAGGTATTAAAATTTTTTTCAACCATTTTATTTCAAGGTATAAATCATAAACTTTTTGAACAAAATATGTAACTTTATATAGCTTTCTATAGCTTTCAAATAGAACAATATGTCACAGTAGAAGAATTGCAATTTCCTTCTCGAATATTTGGAATTCATTTTTATTCCCTCCGTCACTTTTCCGGAACATTTTCTTTTGACTTTTGGATTATGCCAGTTTTGTTTATAGTTTCTATCGATGATTTGTTGGATAAAGCATTGAAAAACTTTTGCCCGTTCACGCTCAAATACTTTGTCAACGACTGGACATCGTTCAATTTTCGTTGACTTATTCCGACCGAATCAGCTAATGGTCTATTCAACAAATCATCGAAAACAATATCTGATTTTACAATATGACTTTTCGGTTTTCCATTATAATCATAAAACAACTCAATTTGTTTATTCGGGAAATATATTATTTTCACCGCATCTCTGATGTGCAAATCTGTCGGTTTCTTAATTCCGTCTAACACAGTTTCAAAATCTTTAACCGTACATGTAGAATCTTCCATTATTTTGAATGGGGGGTTCCTCGCATTTTGAATTATTTCCTAATATTCTTCGTCGGTTTTTATCGTCTCTTTTCTTTTTTTTTCTTTTTTTGTCCATACATCCCAAAATTCCGGTCACATGAACAATAAGAATGCCCGCGTACAGGAAATAAATGTTGGATCTCAATTTGTAATTTTTCAGACAATAAACACAAAAAATGCATGAATAAATAATTTTTATTCTGGCCCCCACAACCATCAGAGAATAGATGAATTTTGTTGTAATAAGCGATTTCCAGTTCGCGACAAATGGTATCATAAACTAGATTGCATACCGTATTTGCTCCTTTTTTGTACTTGCCTTCAATAAAAAAATACACGTAACTATTTTTTTGTTCTCTCCAAAAGTATTAACATTAAAAACGTTCAACCATATCAGTCTCCGATAAAATTGATCTGAGACCGGAATTTTCGGAAGAGATAAATTCTGGCCAAAATCGAATTCCAGTACAGTCTTTGATTGTACAGAGTACAATCTCTTATGGATTGCTGATAGAACGATCTAAAAGAAATTGTGAAAGCGATCGAAAATTCCGGTCACATGAACAATAAGAATGCCCGCGTACAGGAAATAAATGTTGGATCTCAATTTGTAATTTTTCAGACAATAAACACAAAAAATGCATGAATAAATAATTTTTATTCTGGCCCCCACAACCATCAGAGAATAGATGAATTTTGTTGTAATAAGCGATTTCCAGTTCGCGACAAATGGTATCATAAACTAGATTGCATACCGTATTTGCTCCTTTTTTGTACTTGCCTTCAATAAAAAAATACACGTAACTATTTTTTTGTTCTCTCCAAAAGTATTAACATTAAAAACGTTCAACCATATCAGTCTCCGATAAAATTGATCTGAGACCGGAATTTTCGGAAGAGATAAATTCTGGCCAAAATCGAATTCCAGTACAGTCTTTGATTGTACAGAGTACAATCTCTTATGGATTGCTGATAGAACGATCTAAAAGAAATTGTGAAAGCGATCGGGTTATACTCATTCCGCCGAAACCAAATCCGATCCGTGGGAGGCTAGCCTTAGGCTGGCTTCTCATAGACCGGAAGTTTGTAGGGACCGGAACGAAAAACGAAAGTCTCATTAGTTCGTGAATAGTACTTTACTACAATTTCCCAAAAATTCCAGTTCATGGGAGAATACCCTCAGTGTATATTCACACTCAGAGAAAAATCTAGTTCTCATAACCAGGCGACGTAGTTGATTTGTCTTTGACCATTCCGTCTGGTTGCCACAACCAGATTTACGTGATTCTGTTTTGTTTTCCTGGTTATCATAACCAGATTTCAGGTCACCGCAACCAAAAGTCCTCAACCATGCAAGGATGATTCCTGTGACTATGTCGCTTTTTTCTCAGTGCACCTATGATATATTCTTCGTACGCCCATATGTGACACTCGAAACACATCATTCAAACCATCGTTCAGGAATCTGTATGTTCTTCAAACAGAAAATGGAAGAACATTAGTTTTCTTCATGGAATATTTGCTGAATTGAATTGTTGTGGTTAACTAGTTTTTACCCTTACTAAATGCTAGTCTTACCCAATTAGATAATCCGATTTCTATTAGATATCTGAAAGATGTCTGAAAATTTTGTAAGATATCTTAAAACTTTTTCTAAAAGAGATCTTTGAGATATCTCAAAGATATCGAACGCAACACAATTATACATCTCAAGATATCTGAAAAGAGATCTTCCAGAAGATTGTTCAAGATATCTGAATGAGGTCTTATTGAACAGCAAAATTAGAATTCCGAAGAATGACATATTTCAGAAGTCATACAAAAAACCCTGGTGGTAATTTATATAATCATTTTCCATAATTCTCATAAAATTTATAATTCTTTATATTTTCTCATTCAGTCCAAATTCAAAGAGAAAATATTAGATCTTTCTTATAGAATTTTTAATTCATGAGGAAATATAAAACATTTCCCCTTTTATGAGAAATTATGAAAAATCATGAGATCTACCTTCACCAGGGAACCGATAAACGAACTCAATGATGATGTTTCGAGAAAAAGATAGCATTCAAATTCATGTATTCAGGTTCATAAATTCATTATTATAATAGTGTAAGACATTCAAAAAGTGTAATTGCGCCGATAAATAAAATGAAATTTCACAAAGTAAGTACATGATATCAGTTGTATACATATATAAGTGACAGTAAAAAGCAAGGTTACAAATACCGTTAATGTTTACTAATGCTTATTTTGAAAAACTATACAATGACATGCAGTGAATTCACGAACAAAATATCATACATTCTGGAAATCCGAATCAGTGAAAAGTACTGAGAATCAGTGAATTTCACTGGCGAATAAGTGCCAAGTATCCCACTGATTCAACCAGTGGCAGACTTAGCACTGTTTCACCAGTGGAATTCACTGATTCTCAGTACTTTTCACTGATTCGGATTTAGAGAGCACTTACTTGGTGAATTTGTATCTCATGGAAAGTTCAATTGCTTTGAATCCCTTGAATCCTAATATAAAATTCAATAGTTCACACGTACTGCACGCTAAAAAATGAGGCGGAAAAATGATGCGAAAGGCAAAGTCGGGGGACGCCATCTTTTCAGAAATTGAAGTTCTGAAAGATATCTTATAGATGATATTTTGAGAACTCCGATGGGACAGATTTTTGAGTTATATTTCAGATATCATATAAAAGCATCTATAAGATATCTTTCAGGAGATTTCTGATATATATTTTGAAGACATCTTTTAGACACATGTTGAGGGTTTCTTTCATAGGATATCTTATATTCATCTCTAAGAACTCAGGGTTTACTTGGTTTTGGCGCTACTTTTCATTCGTGAAAGGAAAATATCGAATTTCTCTTCCTAAGAAGGCTCATCCATGGTGTTCACGATCACCCCGCGTTTCCCAATTACCCGGTAGAGTATCATATAGTATTTCGGTCTCGTCTCCTCAACACTGACCGGGTCTCGATCTCGATTTAGTCTCGGAATTTATAATCTCGTCTCGGTCTCGTTTTTTGTCTCGAAAAAACCAGTATCGTCTCGATCTCGAGTCAACATTCTCAGTCTGGAGTCGAGATTCTCGGTCTCTACAATACATTATACGTTTCTCAGTATCATCGAGACTCTCGGCTTGACAGGTATCGTATCGGTCTCGTCCGAAACACTAGTATAATAATACCGAAAATTCATAATCCCCACGGTGGCATAGTCCCGAAGTGTCATAATCCCGAAAAAAAAATAATAGAAATTAATGTAAATCAAGTATTTGGCCACTTTTATCGTAAAAAATGTTTTGTTCATGCATATTATGTGAGAACAATCAACTTTCCATGATGGAAATAGCCAAATACTCGATTTATATCATATTCTATAATTTTTTTTTTCGGGATTATGACACCTCGGGACTGTGCCACCGTTGGGATTATGAACTTTCGGCATTATAATATAGAGCTGTCAGATTAACCCCGCCGTTGAGGAGAAAAGAACCTCTCCTATTGTGACTATCGTCTCATACACGGAGAGAAATGTTACATTATAAATTACTTTATTACTAGCAAATACGGGACAGACTTTTCTTTATGATGACATTCACTCCGGTACTTTGTGAAAAATTACTATATCTGATAGTATAATATAGAAGGATCCTAGCATATTCTACTACTAGATATAGTAATTTTTCAGAAAGTACCGGAGTAAATGTCATCATAAAGGAAAGTCTGTCCCGTACTTGCTAGCAATATAGTAATTTATAATATAACATTTCTCTCCGTGTATATGTACACTGTTAGAAAAATTCTTAAATTTAATGGAAAATTTCTTGTGAAATTTAATATTCCCATATTAAATTCAATAAAGTTCTTAAATTTAATATGAGTTATGAAATTTTAGAATTTCTTATTAAAATGTAAGAAACTAATTATTAAATTTACAAATATCTTATGAAAATTAAGAAGAAAATTCTCAAAATTAAGAACTATCTTTTTGAAATTAATATGATATTATGAAATTTAATAGATTGTGTTATGTAAAAAGTTTCATAATATGTTTATGAAACTTAAGGCCAGGGCCGGCCCGAGAAAATCGTCTCTCTCTCTCAGCGTCGACTTGAACATGCACGTAAGTGGAGGATCCCAATAAAAAAACTCCAAAAAAGTAAAAAAAAAACGCCAAGTACATAAAACTGTCATCAATACTCCCAAAACCAAAAAATAAACAAATATCTAAAAACACATTCTAAAGGAAAATTTCATTGAATTCAAAATTCCAATGACATATAGAAGGATATGCCGCATTCAAAAAAAAAAAGATGTGAAATCAATATGAGCTGCCAAGTACATTTGGTTATATCCAAATGGTATGTGAACAATTTTTGGTAAATTGGAACTTCCGTTTTTTGAAACTGTATTCAAATTGATTTTTGATCTAAGAAGAAAACATTATTGTATTAGAGAAATAAACAAATAAAGCGTATCGTTCGGCGCATACATAAATAAAAAAAAATGAGATTCATGTAGAAAGCTGGAAAAGAAGAGTTGAAGAAACATTTATTTTGGAAGATTAAGTGGAGTAGAAAAAAATTAGATTGAACCATTTGACACACTAGAAACTACTCTGAGTTATTTTGAACCCGATGTGTTGGATGTTTTGGTATGGTTTTGAAATTCATTTCGATGCGAAACACTTGGCGTGGCCAACGAAGATTTCATGATTCAAGTTTCTGTTGGATAATGAAAGCCGAGAACTGCCCATTGGCCACGTCAAGTGTTCCGGATCGAAATGAATTTCAGAACCATACCAAAACATCCAACGCATCGGGTTCAAAATAACTCAGAGTAGTTTCTAGTATGTCAAATGGTTCAATCTAATTTTTTTCTACTCCACTTAATCTTCCAAAATAAATGTTTCTTCAACTCTTCTTTTCCAGCTTTCTACATGAATCTCATTTTTTTTATTTATGTATGCGCCGAACGATACACTTTATTTGTTTATTTCTCTAATACAATAATGTTTTCTTTTTAGATCAAAAATCAATTTGAATACAGTTTCAAAAAACGGAAGTTCCAATTCACCAAAAATTGTTCACATACCATTTGTATATAACCAAATGTACTTGGCAGCTCATATTGATTTCGCATCTTTTTTTTTTGAATGCGGCATATCCTTCTATATGTCATGGGAATTTTGAATTCAATGAAATTTTCCTTTAGAATGTGTTTTTAGATATTTGTTTATTTTTTGGTTTTGGGAGTATTGATGACAGTTTCATGTACTTGGCGTTTTTTTTACTTTTTTGGAGTTTTTTTATTGGGATTTCACTTCTTTTTCTGAATGTGTCTTTAAGTGGAATTACTCATATCGAGTTTGATAGCAATCGTGGGAATGAAGGAAATGTCCTCAGATAATTTATTTGATATTAAAACCCACTTAGGTTTCCATCAGTCATTTCATCATTGGACAGCAATAGATTATCGAAATGAAAAATAAAGAATACAGGGAAAAAAAGCAAATTCCTTTAGGATGTGTTTTTAGATTTTTGTTTATTTTTTGGTTTTGGAAGTATTGATGACAGTTTCATGTACTTGGCGTTTTTTTTACTTTTTTGGAGTTTTTTTATTGGGATTTCACTTCTTTTTCTGAATGTGTCTTTAAGTGGAATTACTCATATCGAGTTTGATAGCAATCGTGGGAATGAAGGAAATGTCCTCAGATAATTTATTTGACATTAAAACCCACTTAGGTTTCCATCAGTCATTTCATCATTGGACAGCAATAGATTATCGAAATGAAAAATAAAGAATACAGGGAAAAAAAGCAAATTCCTTTAGGATGTGTTTTTAGATTTTTGTTTATTTTTTGGTTTTGGAAGTATTGATGAAGTTTCATGTACTTGGCGTCTTTTTTTTACTTTTTTGGAGTTTTTTTTTATATATTACAGTACATTTTTTTTTTAAGTTTGAAACTTATCTTGAAATTATCAAAGATATTTTAAATGTTGAATCACCTCGATTTTTCTACAAAACATCAATCTCAAATTACATGGAGAGAAATGTAGTTTTTGAATCCATATGAAAAATATGATTGATCCATCAACCAATTCATAAAAATTTATATAGTAATTTGTAGATTTACATGCACAAGTGAATTGAAAATTGCAATTCTATGATATTACACACATAATATATATGTAAATATAAATAAGTGCGTATATATCTTTCAAATATAAAAATTCATATTCCTAAGTATGTAGTAGTGAAGAAAACTACGAACCAAACGATATTTAGTCCACAATAAAAGATTATCAGAAATTTTGTATTCTCTATTCTCTAAGTGAAATTATAAATAAGTTCTCTGATTTATCGAGGGATTGGAATCATCCTGATGAAGTGAGATTGATGAAAGTATTATTATTATTTTTTTTTGCTGTGTATTAAGAACACATTATAAATTGAATTTAAAGAAAGAGCGAAGATAATTAGAGATATATAATACATTACATTTTTCTTTAAGTTTGAAACTTATCTTGAAATTATAAGAAATATTTTGAATGTTGAATCACCCCGATTTTTCTACAAAACATTAATCTCAAATTACATGGAGAGAAATGTAGTTTCAATCAACACGTCGTTGTTATATGTGATAAAATTTATTACCTAATACATTATAATAAGTTTTATTATACTATAACTTGATCTGTGAATTCATGTATATCCACTTTTTCATCGAATAATGAGATGAAGACGTTTCCCTGGTAGACCAAGGTGATGATCTTATTGTGCACGCAAAAGACCCTGAGAAGACCGTGAAAAGATCTTGAGAAAAAGGTTAATATCAATGCGAAAAATGAACGTAGGAGAAAAAATAAAAAGGGATTCATAAAGTGGAAGGTTCAATCTAACGATCACAACAAACAGGATTGCGAAATTCCGTAATTAAAGGCAATAATTAACGATTTTAAAAACTTGAATTTATCGAAGAGATTCAATGCGGCAAAGCAGCGACGAAGCGTGGTGTGGCTGCCGAGTAGGAGAAGAATGGTTAGAGAATGGAGGAGACATCGAAAGGCATACGGCACAAACTATAGACGAAACAGAAAGATCGAGCGGAGAACCACTGAGACCTTTGAAAGACTCTCGTAAATACGAGGGTGGATTGATAAGTTTCCGGCCTGACCAAGAAAAACAACGTTTTTAAGAATTTTTTTTTTTTTATTTCTCAACATAATCCCCTCCAAGGCTGATACATTTCTCATAGCGGTGTTCTAGTCTAGTGATGCCATCTCTATAGACCGATTCGTCAAGCTCCTCAAAATACCCATTTACAGCTTCGATTACTTCTTCATTGTCCGCAAATCTCTTACCGCCAAGCCATTTTTTGAGGTTAGGAAACAGATAATAGTCACTCGGGGCTAGGTCTGGAGAGTAGGGAGGGTGCGGCATTAATTCAAACTTCAGATCGTTGATTTTAGCCATCGCAACGATTGACGTGTGCGCTGGTGCGTTATCGTGATGAAACAAGATTTTTTTCTTCGCCAGATGAGGTCGTTTCATTTTCACTTCGTGGCTCAAACGTTGCAATAAGTCTGCGTAGTATTGACCAGTGATAGTTTTACCCTTTTCAAGGTAATCAATGTATATAATACCTCTTGCATCCCAGAAAACAGTAGCCATAACCTTGTTCGCCGAAAAAATTGTTTTTGCCTTCTTTGGAGTTGGTTCCCCTGGTCCAATCCACTGTTTAGACTGTTCTTTGGTTTCAAGAGTGTAGTGGTGGACCCAAGTTTCGTCAACGGTTACGAATCGACGCAAAAATTCGCTTGGATTACGCTTATACAACGCCAAATTGGCGGTAGAAATGTTCTTTCGAATCAATTTTTGGTCGACTGTTAGCAAACGCGGCACCCATCTTGCACAGAGCTTTTCCATATACAAATGTTGGTGCAAAATATTTTGTACACGTTCATATGACATCTTACAGGTCTCAGCTATCTCACGAACTTTTAATCTGCGATCTTTCAGCACTATTTGATGGATTTTTTCGATCATATCTGGAGTTGTGACCTCAATGGGGCGTCCTGAGCGAGGCTCATCAGAGGTGCTCACACGACCCTTTTTAAACTCGGAAACCCACTGCTTAACGGTTGAATATGATGGGGAGGATGTCCCCAGTGTTGAGTCCATCTCTTCTTTAATTTCCTTCGGCGTTAACCCCTTCAAATAAAAGTATTTGATGACAGCACGATTTTCCAGCTTTTCCATTTTTACGAAAAACACAGAGGCGTCTTGGTCAGCGTGCTCTCAAAACTAAACTAACATGGCGATCGGACTGAAACTATAGCAACAAGCTATCTAAGGATGGGACTATAGAACGCCACCTCAAGGTAGGCCTAGTGGCGCCATCTCTTGGTCAGGCCGGAAACTTATTAATCCACCCTCGTAATCACACTTTAGAGTCGATTTTCAAACTTGACTGTTTATACCAGCAAAATATTTCCATTCGGTGGTCATTATTGAACGTATAAAATGTTAACAACATCTATTTTTTACATCATACGCGTGGAGGATGATGGGAAATCGACTTTGATGCTGAAAAGATCGTGAAAAGACCCTGAAAAGATCTTCGGCAATAATCACGCTTTAAAATCATTTTTTCGACTCGATTGTTTATACTAGCGAAATATTTCCATTCGGGGGTCATTATTGACTGTATAAAATGTTAACAACATCTATTTTCTATATCATACGAGTGCAGAATGATGGGAAATCGACTTTAATGATGAAGAGATCTTGAAAAGACCCTGAAAAGACCCTGCAAAGATCTTCAGCAATAATCACACTTTAAAATGATTTTTTCGACTCGATTGTTTATACAAGCGAAATATTTTCATTCGGGGGTCATTATTGATTGTATAAAGTGTTAACAACATCCATTTTTTATATCATACGCGTGCAGAATGATGGGGAATCGACTTTAATGATGGAAAGATCTTGAGAAGACCCTGTGAAGACCCTGAAAAGATCTTCGGCGATAATCACACTTGAAAATCTTTTCTTCGACTCGATTGTTTATACTAGCGAAATATTTCCATTCGGGGGTCATTATTGATTGTATAAAGTGTTAACAACATCTATTTTTTATATCATACGCGTGCAGAATGATGGGAAATCGACTTTAAGGATGACAAGATCTTGAAAAAACCCTGTAAAGATCTTCGGCAATAATCACACTTTTTTGTTAACAATTTATACAATCAATAATGACCCCCGAATGGAAATATTTCGCTAGTATAAACAATCGAGTCGAAAAAATGATTTTAAAGTGTGATTATCGCCGAAGATCTTTACAGGGTTTTTTCAGGGTCTTTTCAAGATCTTTTCATCATTAAAGTCGATTTCCCATCATTCTGCAGTCGTATGATATAAAAAATAGATGTTGTTAACATTTTATACATTCAATAATGACCCCCGAATGGAAATATTTGGCTGGTATAAACAACCAAGTTGAAAAAATGATTTCAAAGTGTGATTATTGCCGAAGATCTTCTCAGGGTCTTTTCAAGATCTTTTCATCATTAAAGTCGATTTCTCATCATCCTGCACTCGTATGATATAAGAAATAGATGTTGTTCACATTTGATACAATCAATAATGACACCCGAATGGAAATATTTCGCTAGTATAAGCAATCGAGTCGAAAAAATGATTTTAAAGTGTGATTATTGCCGAAGATCTTTTCAGGGTCTTTTCAAGATCTTTTCATCAATTAAGTCGATTCCCCATCATTCTGCATTCGTATGATATAAAAAATAGATGTTGTTAACATTTTATACAATCAATAATGACCCCCGAATGGAAGTATTCCGGTAGTATAAACAATCGAGTCGAAAAAATCATTTTAAAGTGTGATTATTGCCGAAGATCTTTACAGGGTCTTTTCAGGGTCTTTTCAAGATCTTTTCATCATTAAAGTCGATTTCCCATCATCCTGCACGCGTATGATGTAAAAGATGGATGTTCATCACATCTTATATGTTCAATAGTGACCCTTGAATGGAAATATTTCGCTGGTATAAACAATCAAGTTTGAAAATCGACTCTAAAGTGTGATTATTTACGAGAGTCTTTCAAAGGTCTCAGTGGTTCTCCGCTCGAACTTTCTGTTTCGTCTATAGTTTGTGCCGTAGGCTTTTCGATGTCTCCTTCATTCTCTAACCATCCTTCTCCCACTCGGCAGCCACACCACGCTTCGTCGCTGCTTTGCCGCATTGAATTTCTTCGATAAATTCAAGTTTTTAAAATCGTTAATTATTGTCTTCAATTACGAAATTTCGCAATCCTGTTTGTTGTGATCGTTAGATTGAACCTTCCACTTTATGAATCCCTTTTTATTTTTTCTCCTACGTTCATTTTTCGTATTGATATTAACCTTTTTCTCAAGATCTTTTCACGGTCTTTTCAGGGTCTTTTGCGTGCACAATGAGATGATCCTTTGACGATCTTTTCAATGTATCCATGGTCTACCAGGGTTGTTGTGAAGTCCAAATCGAATAGAACAAAGATGAATGTGAACAAATTATGAGAATTTAATAGAAAATTAGAATTATAAAAATCAAAATGATATTATTTTGAACATTCCTCTCAATGTATAAATGGAAATAAATATGAGTTATTCATCCAAATACTTTGGTATCTTTTTTTAATTCAAACTTTATTATGTGAAGTGTATCCGATATAAGGAGTCATGGTATATTGACTGCACTTATGCCTTGTGTTGATTTGCCTACGAAACTACCTGGTGAAATTGAATGAAGTGTATCCGATATAAGAAGTCATGATAATATGATGTTGAATTGACTGCGCTTATGCCTTGTCTTGATTTGTTTACGAAGCCACCTGATGAAATTGATAGCGAAAGTATCCAACATACAGATCTATGTGTCTGCTTTGTTTTTGTTTCGTCTCCATCCACCTGAACCTGTGCTTCTACCCGAAGGACCTTATAGCCATGCAACTATTATAAGTGACGTATCCACTTTATATTAGTCTCTAATTCAATCGTTGGGTATAGTTTTATATAGTTATATGATTTAGAATATTTTGTATACAGTTTATAGTTATGATTTTTTGAAATATCTTATATATTTCATTGTAAGTAAAGTAATTAGAAACCAATATCATCCTCCAATGTTTTCCTAACTTCTTATACTTCATTGGGTTTTTTCACAAACTTCACTTTTTCTGCTGATGAGAAATTGTTATAATTGATACGTTTTCCATCCTGTCATATAATAAATAAAATAAAACCCTGTAATTCATCCATAAATCATAACCTGTCAACGCATTGTTTTGACAGATTGAGCTCTATGTACCATACCATAACATTTCATATTTCCCATATACATTAATGGGTGCTTCCGATATTGTCCAAATGGTTAGTCAGTCTTTTGTAACTTGTACGATGATCGATGGATGAATTTTTTTTCTGGCCAATCATTGTTCAGGTTACAAAAGACTAACCATTTGGTTTGGACAATATCGGAAGCACCCAATAACATATTGAAATGAACGCTATTGGATGTTGGAAGAAAAAGAAGAGGACAGAATACGTCTATCTAGCATTGGATTCTAGTTATGTCTCTAGCATTGGAAGAACTGCCTTAAGGATTAACAAATCTCCGTGATTGAAGAAACCGATTCTGATGATGTTGATAGAAAAATCTTGATGTTTTGATCGCATGAAAATTTGAAACATTTATACCTCGGTGTCGCGTGAACGGATCAAGTTCATAGTGTGCTTAATCGAAAGCGTATAGTCGAATTATACGGTAAAAGTTCAATTATTTTCCCGTGAAATTCAATGTGTGTTGAGTTATTGTGGGTTCAAGATTTTTTGACTATAGAAAATCTTGGTTCAGGTGTATATAATCCACGGTAGCGCACGACTTTTTTTTTGCTCATTGCTCGTGTATGTAAAATAGAAATAAAAATATATTTTATTTTTTTTTCAGAGGTTTCATGTACTTGGCGTCGAGACGCTACCGCGTCTCTTGATAGAAGTATAGACGGTTGCCAGGCAACCTATACTTCTGTCCTTCACTCACGCGCACGTTCAAATGTACAATGAGAGAGAAGGACGATTTTCTCGGGCCGGCCCTGCTTAAGGCAGATTTTTTTAACAGTGTATAAGTTACACACGTGTGCAGGTATATTTGTAAGCATAGGTATATACATGATATGATGGTGGGAATACTATTCTCCTCAACGGTGGGGTCAATCTGGCAGCTCTGTTATGATACTGTATCCCAAGTAGCACAAGAACATTTCAAACATTCTGCGTTAATTCCGCGATCAGGCATATCCTTGGGAAAATGTACGCCATTTTAACCGAAACACTTCATTTTTACTCCAAAAAATTGGGGTAGAAATGAAGTGTTTTGGTCAGAAAGTAGTAAATTTCCCTAAGGGTAGAATGTGCAGATGAGACTGATTTGGATAAATTCGAAAAATACATTCTAAGAATGTACATAGAGTATACTTATTCGAAACAGTCTCATTCGAAGATTCTAAGAATATTCATAAAACATGCTCAAAACTTTCAAGAACCTTCTTAGCATTTCTAACCTGTTGTGCTACTTGGGACCCAATAACCCCATTCTCCCCTACTGGAGTTCGTAAATACGTGTAGGGTTAGTTTGAGTTTTCTACCGCACGGTAGTGCCACAACCACTGCATGGAACTTGGCATTTGAGTTCATGTCTCTTGAGTTCATGTTGGCTGTGGGAGGCATATTTTTTTGTAAAACAAAAATTCTCTGTTTTCTTCAATTCCTTTTTTTTTCATACGAAAACGGTGTAACGGTGTTATATGTGAACAGTAATTGTGACTTCTCATGAAAATACCCAACTAACATTTCAATTCTTGAAGATATCTAAAAGAATACTTAATTGAGAGATCTTTAAGAGCTTTCTTGAAGAGTTCTTAAAGATATCTCTTAGAAGTGTTGGAAAGACATCTTGTAAAAGATTTCTAAAAGATGTCTTGATTCAGAGATCTTCAAGAACGTTATTAAAGAGTTCTTGAAGATATCTTTTAGAAGTCTTGAGGAGATTTCTGAAAGATGTCTTGATTAAGACATGTTTAAGAAGATAAATTTTTCAGCAGCTTTGAGGTTATATGAGCACATGATCATGAATAACACAGAATAAAACTTTGAATGTACCTGTTATTACAATCGTATTGCAAAAGAGGTGATTCCATCCATGAATTAAAAGCTTGAACCAATCATTGAGATATCAAGAAATTTGAAAGTTTGTAAAAAGTACGATTTTGTCGCCTTATGACGTGCACAATAAAATTACCGAATATCCACTTCACAACAATTCGTCAGAAATACTTTAGAAAGAATCTGCGGTATTCGCGAAATATTAACGACCACTAGAACACACAATTGATTTCTAAATATGTTCCACTAAATTTATTCATCTTTTCTATTTGTAAGTACATTCAACTCTTTTGATATTTATTCATGTGATAACAGTTTCTTCAAAAGATCATTTTCACTTTGAAACTGGACACCGCTGACATATTTCATTATGTCATATCGACAATTATGGGCGTCTCTACCATGTTGTACGTATAGCTCAAGTGACTGAGGCGTAAATATATCGTCAACTGAATGGGTTCGATTCCCGTAACAACAAGGGTCGAAATCAGGTAAACTTTATCGGAACGCGAGAGCAGTTGAAGAAACAGGAGGGAAAGGAAATAGAAAAGGTTAAGAATTTTTTTTGTGAACAAATTCAAGAGTCTTCCAAGACGTTTTTATGAATTCTCCAAGATATCTTTAAGAACTCTTCAAGACATCTTTAAGAACTCTTCAAGATATCTTTTCGAATTCTATACGTGTTTCATAAGACATCTTTTAGGATTCGTTTCGGTATCTTTTAGAACGTTTTTCAAGACTCCTTACAAACGCATTGAGACTTCTTAAAGATATCTTCAAGATGTCTGAATGTTAGTTGGGTAACTTTGTTATAAATCATCAATTTAAAAGAGAGTCACTGTCAAGCGGAAACTTTCAAACATGTTATATTCACAATACACATCAATCGTAATTCATAATCATAAAGCTGTAATTTCATGGGGCGTCGAGCATCAAGCGTCAACATTAGAAAGAAAGAGAGGTCACACAGTTCTTCTCTTTCCTTCTAATGTTGACGCTTGATGCTCGACGCCCCATGAAATTACATCTTAAGCTGTAATTTCATGGGGCGTCGAGCATCAAGCGTCAACATTAGAAAGAAAGAGAGGTCACACAGTTCTTCTCTTTCCTTCTAATGTTGACGCTTGATGCTCGACGCCCCATGAAATTACATCTTTAAGTTTTGAAACTAGACAAGTGATGATTTTGGTCGTTTGGAAAGTAAATTTAAAAAACGTAAATCAATTTATTCTCAAAACATAAGGCTGGCTCATTTTGGAAATTATGTCAAAATCATTCGTCTCTATTCGAGATTCGTAATTTTTAATCAAAATAGATACATCACGTGTTCCGATGAGTTTTGAAGATTTTGTATAGTGGCTGTAACTAACTTTACTTAAAATACTCTGGAAGTTAGTACAATATATAAAAATTTGAATACAAAGTATTTAACGTTATATCATGTGCATTCTTAAACGTAACCATACTTTTCAGTTTCATTGACAATGGAACGCGATGAAAACAGCATTTTTTTCATTTGCATTTCATTACTTTTTCATGATAAAAGGAAAAAATTTTTGTATCAAGTTGTAACGAGCAATGAGGAATGGTTTTATTACGATGATCGTGAATGGATTTAAGCAAACAATTTACATAGCCGCCAAAAACTAAACATCTATGAAACTAAGGTTATGTTGTATATTTGTGGGAATAGGGATAATGCGCTGCATTTTGAAGTGTGGAAATTGGAACACAAAACGAATGGTGAACGTTATAGACAACATTTACGTGATTTGATTCAAAAACGTTCTTCGATTGTAAAACAAAACGGAAAGTGCTAATTACAGAAAGTTTTATTACCTAATAATGCTCGACATTTCGCGAAAACTATTGAGGAAACAATATTCGCACTTCAATAAAAAAGTCCTATCTTCCAAGTAGCACAAGAACATTTCCAACATTCTGCGTTCATTCCATGGTTATACGTAGAATGTGCGGATGAGACTGTTTTGGATAAATTCGAAAAATACATTCAGAATATACTTATTTGAAACAGTCTCATTCGAAGATTCTAAGAATGTTCATAAAATATGCTCAAAACTTCCAAGAACCTTTTCAGCATTTTTAACTTGTTGTGCTACTTGGGCTGATGCCGCGTATTTACCAAAATATGCTTTTCCGGATTTTCACTCGATCAATGCAGCACAGTTTTGCTGACCAGCACTTCAAAATACATCAACAGATCTAAGAGTCGCTTGATAAATGGACTATCTCGAAAGACGAACACTTTTTTTCATCGAAAAATTTATCTATTGCACATGATATCTCATAAATACAAAACGATTTCAAGTTTTCGCTTTGCAATGACTCTCTTTCGAATTGATGGCAAATCTACTCTATTCTTCATTTCTCTATTCTCAATCAAGTTTATGACTAAATATCTCTATTCTGAAATATCATGGATCCTAAATATCTCTATTTTAAAATATGTCTATTCCTAATAAAATTTCTCTTCTCGAATAAGTCTATTTCTAAATATGATTAATCGTCAACATCTCTGTTCCTAAATATCTCTATTCTCACATATTACTACTTTCTAACATCTCTATGCGTAATATATATCGAAAACGAAAAGAATCTGTATTGAAAAGCATGTGTTTCTTTTGTTTTTGATGTATATTAAGCATAGAGATATCAGGGAGTAGTGATACAATGCGCTTTCTCAATAATGCCGCGGATCTCTTTCTCGATCAAATACCTACCCTTGATAGAGTGAGGAAAACACCATTCGGCACTATTTGAAGAGCAGACTGTATGTGAGAATAGAGATATTTTGAAACAGAGATGTTCACGATTATTCATATTTAGGAATAGACTTATTTGAGAAGGAAAATTATTAGAAATACTGTTTTTCAACATGAATTTTCACTGGTTTCAATTTTCAAACTTCGTAGCATGAAAAGTTACTGCTTCGTCTCATCATTTTGTAATCTCATGCCAAGAAATTGTTATGTCAAGTATATCCCCCGTCTAATGGGAAAACCAGTCATTTTTAATGATGCATTTCTCTCAGGGTAAGGATAGAGATGTTTAAGAGTGAAGATGTGTATAAGTCAAGATATTTAGGATCCAGGATATTTCAGGATAGAGATATAGGCATCCACTTGATTGAGAATAGAGAAATAAAGAATAGAGTTGTCTATCCGCCGAATTGATATTGCTCAAATGATACAAGTGATAGTTTGTAATAACAGTGTTTATTCTGAATTAGGAAATTTCCATGAATTGACGAGTGAAAATGGGTAAAAGCAAAACATCTTTTCAACAATCTTGGGTACAGAAATGGAGTTGGGCAATACCGGTAAAAGATCCCTTCAAAGCTGGGTGTAAACTTTGCAATACTGAATTTGATGTATCAAATATGGGAGCGGGTTCATTAAAATCTCATGAACTTGGAAAAAAGCATCAGTTAGCAAGTAAATCTCAGAGTTCAAGTTACTCCATTAAAAATTTTACAAGCGTTCCCAAGTTAGTATCGGAATCAGTACCTACTCAACCAGTAACTGATACGTTACCCGAACCAACGGCTGGTAGATCTGGAGCGTCACATTCCAGTAAATCAATCAACATTGAGACTCAAGAAACTTCATCAAAAAGTACTGGTATTCTGAAGGAATATTTGATCAAAGATAGCGTTACAAAAGCAGAAATTATCTGGACATTACATAAAGTTTCAACTCATGCGTCATCAAAAAGCCAATCGAATGCAACTGAACTATTTCCTTTAATGTTTCCAGGCTGTGAAGTTGCTGAAAAAATGAACTTACACAAAGATAAAATAGGATATTACACAACGTTTGGTTTGGTGCTATATTTTGAGAAGAATTTAGTCCAAGAGGTGCAAGGCTGTGATTTTTTTGCTATATCTTTCGATGAAAGTTTGAATAAAGTGACACAAAAAAATCAAATGGACTTATTGATTCGTTTTTGGAATCAAGACAACAATAAAGTGTCAACTAGATATTTGACATCGGTGTTTTTAGGTCACACAACAGCTCAAGACTTATTGAACGCCTTTTTAAATGCCTTAAAAGATGAAGGGCTTTCTACTTCCAAGCTGATTCAGGTCTCACTCGATGGTCCAAATGTGAAGTTGAAATTTCTTAATGATTTGAAGATGTTCTTAAAAGAAGAACAGGAGAATGGACCTCAACTTCTGGAGACT
Organism: Gonatopus flavifemur; assembly: GCA_018340375.1. Taxonomy (NCBI): domain Eukaryota; kingdom Metazoa; phylum Arthropoda; class Insecta; order Hymenoptera; family Dryinidae; genus Gonatopus; species Gonatopus flavifemur. The sequence goes on along the minus strand of JAFFJZ010000026.1, from coordinate 2,043,572 downwards.
GGAACATGTTCATTACATATTGTGAATGGCGCATTCAGAACAGCCCATGCCAAAGCTGGATGGAATATCAATGAATTTCTCAGGGCACTGTATTATCTGTTTAAAGACTTTCCATCGCGATGATCTGATTTAGTGAATGCTTCCGGATCAGATCTTTTCCCTCTAAAATTTTGTTCGACCCGATGGGTTGAGAATACAACCGTTATAAGCCGTGCTCTAAAAATGATACCCGGGCTAAAAAAATACGTTCAAAAAGTCGAAAATAAGCCCCCGGATAGTCAAAATTTCATCAAGGTTGAAAATCACATCAACGATCCTTTACTTCCTGCAAGATTAGCATTCATTCAATCTATATCTGCAGAACTGGAAGAATTTTTGATTCAGTTTCAAACCGATAATCCTATGCTTCCGTACTTGTGGGATGATTTACAGAATTTACTCTGTAATATCTTAGGTCGTTTCATCAAAGAAAATGTTTTGAATGCTGCAACAATAACAAAAAAGTTATTATCAGTTGATGTCTTAGCTAAAGAAAATGTAAAATTCATTAAACACATTGATACAGGATTTTCCGCTCATCTTCACCTCAAGAATCTCAAAGACTGCGATGTTTTAATGTTTAAAAGAGAGTGCCTCCAATTTTTACAAGAGTTGAGTAGAAAACTGATAGAAAAGTGCCCTCTTAATTATAAAATAACAATATCAGCCACATGCTTTTCTCCCCATATTATGGGAGGTAATGAATAAATCAAAGCGTCACGTATTTCATTAGCATTGGAAACCTTTGTGGAAAAATGGCAGGTTGCTCCTACTGCTGCAGACAAAATAAAACGAGAGTATTTACAGCTTTGCTCTAACGCACAAGTCAAAGATCAATTGTTGAAATTCAAAAAAGGAGACGCTTTGGATTCATTTCTTGATTAACCTTCTCGCTGAGCACGAAGTTTCAAATTCTTTAAGACTTTTATGCACAAGATTTGTGTGCTTTTCCACGGGAATGCTGGAGTGGAGAGGAGTTTCTCAATAAACAAAGAATGTTTAGTTGAAAATCTTAGTGAAAAAAGTTTGGTCGCTCAACGACAAGTTTGCGATGCCATAAAGGCTGCAGGAGGCGTTGACAAGGTAGACATTACAAGATCTTGAATTCATTATGTGAAAAATGCATCAAGTAAACGGAAAGAATATTTATCAGATGAGAAAGAAAAAGCGAATAAATTAGCTGAAGAAAAAAACACTTTGAAGAGAGAACTGAAGACTTTAGAAGTAACCAAAAAAAGATTATTGCTCGATGCTCAAGCAGAAGCACAAGAGTTGGAAGAAAAGACCAAGAAGAAACCCTAAAATTTTCAGAGATGAATATCTAATAATTCACTTATTGCGGTACAGAGGTTAAATTTCGAAGAAGATTTTTTTTAATTTAAAAAAAAAATGTTCAACAAAATTCAAGAAAAACAATTTTTTTAATGAGATTTTGGGAAAAAATACCTTGGAAACTTGCAATTTTTTAGATGATCATGCGGCATCATGCTGAAACTCTCTCATGCTGCTTCAAGTGGGAAATTATGCTTTATTATGCTTATGAACTTCCGGCTAATTTCAATTAAATATATTGCAGTACAATAGGAATATTGAGCTTAAATAGCATTATCTAAATTCATGCTTTTATGCTCCTAGCATAAAGTTCCTATTCCTAGCATTGAGTGATTAATATGATCGTGGTTTTTCTTCTTATAAAAAAAAGAAAGAAAGAAAGAAGAAGCCAAAATGTTAAAATTGCAAATATGCTAAATAACTACAGTGTAATCTCGAAGAACGGGGCTTGAAGTATAATTGCCCAGTCAAATGATCTTACCTGAAGTGAAGTTAGACTGGGATTATATGAAAGCCCCGTTCAAGATGATTACAACCCACCGCGGAATCAATTTAACAATTGAAATCTCACCCAAAAACGGGCAATCTTGACAACTCTAAACTATGAAGAAGACGCGGGAAGATGCAGAGGGAGAGACCGGGCATACCGGAGGTGGTGTATTCGAAAATTCTTCTTTTGAGGCTCTCAACGTTGTGACATCTGGTGGAGAACGAGTTGTATTACAGTGTAATCATCTCGAACGGGGCTTTCATATAATCTCAGTCGAACTTCACTTCAGGTAAGTTCGTTTGACTGGACAATCTTATATACCGCATCATATTACCATAGACGTGTCCAGGTTAGCCAAATTGTGGGTGCACAAGTGGCAAATTTTTCAAAATTATATATAATTATATATATGAATTATATAAAAACTATATTGAATTATCCATGAGTGATACATCCACGGAGAAAAAATGGTTTGCTACTATAATGCCTATAAAGAAATTTGTTGTCCTTGCAAAAATATTCACTCCAGCAGCTAAGACCTTATTTCTGTTAACAAATTTGTTTATGTCAGCAAAAAAACGTAGTTGTGTCAATCATTTTTCTTGCTCTTTCAACTAGTTTTTTTTCGTAGTAACAAGCCTATTTGTTATGCCAGCAATACTTTTTCCTCCGTGTATAATTTTTAAAATTTGTCCACTCCGTTGTCAGTACTATTGTTTTTGTTGAATTAGCATTTCCTATGCTGTATTGTTCCGTCTAGATGATATTGTTGTGGAAAGAAATAGATATTGGACTCTGAATTGTGAGTGCCAGTGCACCCACGGCGCCCAACGTAGGCACGCCTATACATATCACCATCTTCTTCAAATTCTTGAATATCTTTTCTGTTAATTCTAAGTGAACTAAAGCTTGGATGTAGCCTAGACCTGTCGCATATGCCGTAAGGATATGAAAGCAAATGCGGTGGAGTGCACTCTCTGCATTAAAATTTTTCATCCACAAAATATATAATCATAACAATGAGTTTAACTCATTAATATACCATTTAATACGCAAAATGAGGTAAGTGCTTCCTCCATGCAGGATTTAATATGAGCTGTAAACAATCTCTCTCTCTAAAAATAGATGACTTGACCGAGGAATCCTCATCTCTTGTGACAAAGCTTGTGTCTGTGAAAACTACTATCACTTCACTTCGAACTAACGTACATACACTACGCAAAACATTGATTATATTGGAAACAAAATTGCGCAACATGACCAATTGTTAACATCCATGAATACTAAGATAACACAGCTCGAAACTAAATCTAGTGAGTTGACAACTTGTGTTTCTTCCAAAACAGAGTACCTTCAGGGTATGTCAACCAGAGTCCTCGATCTTGAAACCCGTTGTGGAAGATTGAATTCTGAATTCAATTCTTGGAAACAACGCTCTTATAACTATTTTGACGGTCTCGAAATTGCCTGAATCACCACAAGAGAATCTCATTCCATACATTTACGAGTATGAATTCAAACATTGTAAGAGATAAGATCCTGAGAGCTTTCCAATTGCAAAGGAGGCGGCAAACCATCAGACTTCGTACTATTTTTGTCGAATCAACTTCTTCTAGATTGAAAGCTAACGCCATTGAAGCAAAAAAAGCCGAAAGCTTTTGGTTTCTGAATTGAGTCCTGACTTTCCTAATGTCGGAGTTCATATCAATGAATTTTTGAGCTCTGATACAGCTTCTCTGTTATCTAAAACCCGTGAAATTGGTACAACTAAGGGTTAAAAATACACTTAGTGTGAAAATGGACGCATACTTGTTGAAAAAGATAATAAATCTTCCGCTATTTTAATGAATTGTAAAGGAGATATAGCGAGCAAACTCATCTGAAATTATAGACCTCCACCTACCCTCTATTTTAATAAAGATACAAATTGCAATCCTCTACTACTAAGTCACGTAAATGCACAATCTATCGTAGCTCATTCCACTGAATTGTTGAATTTTGTCTCCCAAAATGATTATGATGTAATTGTGGTTTCTGAAACATGGCTGAAGCCTGCTATTCATGACTCTTCCTGCTCAATTTAAGGTTATACCATCACTCGATGTAATAGAGTAGGGCGTACAGGAGGGGGTGTCTGCTTCCATACTAAAACCCACTTGAACACAAGCCTTCTACTTTCTTCTTATACTGATAAATATATCTATCAACCTGAATATTGGGTCATTCGAGTCTGTGACCTATCTATGCGTAAACTCCTCCTTGGAGTTATATACCGACCTCCCAAAATAGGATTCTCCAATCTTGATCCAATCATTACAGACATCATTTCCGATTATCATCATGAAATTATTATTGGAGAGATGAACGCTGATCTGAATTCACAGTCTTCCGATGCATCCTATCTCCGTGGTTTGACACGCAGTATTGATATGTACATAGTTTCGCTTGAGGCTACTCATCATACTAAAATTACTGATGCATGGTTAGACGTGTGTTTGGTTGATGATTTCTCTAATGTGATGAGGAAGGGGTAGATTGAGGTACCGTTTTTATCCACCAATGACTTAATTTATATCCAATACTCTTTTTCAACTTCGAATACTAATATCGCACCGGCAAATTGTAGAGAATATACAAGACTTAACTATCAATTCTACAACTAACTTTTGATCAAAAAGTACCCGGAATTCTCTATTCAAACAAACCGCGCTTGAGATACTGTCGGAATCTTTTGTTTTCCATGTTATTTCATCTGTTATTTAGCGCTCAAGGGGTAACACCACTCTACAGGCCGAAAAAAAGTGTAATTTCGCGGATTTTTCATGGGATTATGGGAAAAGGGATTGTATTGAAATTTACAGGGTTTATTCAACATATATTGAAGTATAAAAAAAAATTTTTTTATTATCCATTTCGTGCGAAATGGCGGCGCCACAGCGGATCTCCGATACAAGGTTTTTTTGAAGACGCTCCGCGGGCGTACCCATTCCTCGGCAACCGTGAGAGCTGGAACAAAAATCCAAAATTTTTTTGAAACTACATACTAATAGCTATCGAAGGACGTAGGATTATTCTTTTTTTTCAATTTTTGTAGAAACTGTGCATATCTGAACAAAAAGTATGAATTTTCGACTAAGAAAAGAGCAGTAAATTGTGAATAAAACAAGTAATTTTCAAAATATCAAAAAGCGGCTACGTACTTCGGAGGAGAATATATATATGAAGCTACTGTAAAAATTTGAAGTCGATCCATGCCATAGTTTTGAAGCTACGAGTACGCCCGATTTGAACAAAACAGTTTCGAGAAAAACGCGTTTAAAGTTTTCGTTTTTCGAAATTTTTGTTGACCTCTAGTCTGCGATGCCTACGCCGTACATCTGGCCGTCTCGATGTCGGACTCTTCCTTTTCCTTCCTTGCAGATTTTATGGCTTCCGGGCCTCTCTGGCATTGTTGGTCAACGGTCGCTCGGAAAATTTGATGCGACGAGCGTCCGCCTCCACGCAAAAATTGTAGCAATTCGGTCCGATCGTTGACCCCTTCCACATTGAATTTCAATATAAAACCAATTGGATATGTTTTTTAAAGTCCTTAAGTATACTTTAGGTAAAAAAAAATCGAATTTTTGAAAATCCTAGGGTAGTGTTACCCCTTAAATGTCTGTTTGCGCGTCATTCGTCAGAAGTTAGTGCGTGTTGCCTGGTAAACGAGTCAGTGTTTGTTGTGGTCTGCGAATTTCGCAATGTCGAATTTGGTTGAGCAAAGAGTTTGTCTAAAATTTTGTGTTTTTAACAAAATTTCATGTGCGGAAGCGTTGAAGATGTTAACAGAAACTTACGGGGACTCGACGATGTCGAAAACACAAGCGTACGAGTGGTACAAAGAGTTTAAAGCAGGTCGTACTGTGGTTGATGATTTGCCTCGTTCCGGTCGTCCATCCACCAGTATCACTGACGGAAATATTGATAAAATCAAAGAAACCGTCCTCGCAAATCGTCGTGTGAGCATTAGGGAGATAGCATCCGATCTTGGTGTCTCGTTCGGATCGGTGCAGAACGTTATGCACAATATTTTGGCCATGAGACGAGTTGAAGCACCCCATGTAACACAGAATATTCTGAGGATATTCTCACAACATCCGTGAAATGTACTTGATCGAATATTCTCACAATAAGCGTAGAAGATTCGTAAATATTCATAGAAGATTCTTAGATTATTTGAATGAGACTGTTTTGAATATTCTAGGAACGTTCGTACAATATGCGTACAAAGTTTGTGGGGAGATTGATGAGCAGCGCATGCGCAAGTTCGTGGTGACATGAATTCAATAATGGTGGATAATGTTGTTGACAGGCTACAGACCCTTGGACAAAATATTATTTTAATTTGTATTTGGGGAATAATGAATTTATGAGAGGTGCATTTTAATATCGCAAATGTTGTGGGTGTGCGGGTACCCGAGTCATCGGGTTTTTATCGGGTTGGGTCGGGTACCCGTCGGGCCGGGTTTTTCAATTACCCGAGTTTTTCGGGTACCCGATTACATTCGAGTAATTCAAATATAGCAAACGTTTTCCTCAGCAGAAAATATTGTGACAGCAACTCGATCAAGATTGCTGACAAAACATGTGGAAGAGTTGTGCTTCCTCCATTCAAATTTAAAAATATGGAAAAAGAATGATATTTATAAGAAGAATATTCATTTTCATTGATGTTCAAGATTCTATATTGTGGTTACTGAATACGAAAATAGATAATATATTATTTATGAGATATAAATGTGATTATATTTTTTAATTGAATTAAAAAATAAATATAAACATTCCATGAAGCAATTTGGAGATTTCTTAATGCGCTGCATAATCAATTACATGGAGTAACAACCCTAATAGACTTGTAGTGAATATGGCATTCTTCATATTAGAATCGGATTCATATGAAATCTCCTTATTCCTACAATCGCTCAAGACAATTTGTCCTTAAAATATCAACGGCAATAGCAACTTCGAATAGAAGTTGAAAATAATCAATTCAAGCGATTTTATCATATTCGGGTACCCGACTTGGAAAACCCGATTTAATCGGGTACCCGACCCGACCCGATAAAAAGTGCTACCCGCACACCCCTAGCAAATGTTCTCTTAGAGTGCCATGTGTAAAAAATGATTTTCAAAAGTGTAATAAAATATCAAGAAATGCTGTATATGATCGCCTGTCGCGATTATAAGTATCTCATTCATCCATGTGAATCCAGAATATTACTAACAATTCATGATTACAGATGTTTAATGATCAAAAAAATCGATTGTGGAGTAGTTTTCGGTGACATGCGAAAGTGTATAATGACGGGAATTTTTATTTTAACAGCATTTTTTTCTAATATCCCCACAATATTCGTGGCAATATATTCTGAGAATATTTGAAACAGTCTCATTCAAACATTCTGAGAATGTGCGTAGAATATATTCGCACGTAACAAGAATCTCCATAGAATATTCGAATATCTTCAACGTATATTCTCAGAACATTCTCAGAACGTACGTGTGCTACCTGGGACGGCTTGTGCCGAGAGTGTTGAATTTGTTGCAGAAAAAGCATCGCATTGATGTTGCTAAAAAAATGCTTTTTTTGGGCCAAATGTTATCGAAGGCATCATCACCGGTGACGAAACATGGGTCTATGAATATGACATCGGAACTAACCAACAATAATCGGAATGGCGCTTTTCAGACGAGTCAAAACCTAAAAAACCGCGACAGAGTCGATCTAAAATCAAGGTTTTGTTGACTGTTTCCTTTGATTGCCGTGGTGTGGTCCACTCCGAATTTCTCCCACCAGGTCAGACAGAGAATAAGGAATATTACGTGAGCGTATTGAAGCGTTTGAGGGAAAACATTCGTCGCAAGAGACCAGAATTGTGGAGAGATAAGTCGTGGTTTCTTCATCACGATAACGCACCGGCACACACATCTCACCTTGTACGCGATTATTCGACTAAAAACAATGTTCATACCGTTCCTCAAGCTCCGTATTCACCTGATATGGCTCCTTGTGATTTTTTCCTATTCCCACGACTCAAGTTACCACTTCGCGGAAAGCGTTTTGAGACGATTGAGGCAATAAAGTACAATTGGCAGAAGGAACTGAAAGCGATTCCGAAATCGGCCTATGCAAAATGTTTTGAAAATTGGAAGAAACGTTGGAATATGTGTAATGCTTGCAATGGAGATTACTTCGAAGGAAATAAAGTGAATATCGACGAATAATTGAACCGTTTTTATTTCATTAAGAAATTCCGGTCACTTCTTGATCAGAAGGTGCAATTAGATCTAGTTACTAGGGATCATAATCCCACTCAATGTACGGATGATCTTGTTGCTAATTTTAACTCTTCGCCTCAACAACTCTTATACATGCGTGCTTCTTTAGCATCCAACAGAATGAACAAGAAAAAACGAGCACCATGAATCAATGATGAGATCAGGAATCTTATCGAATTGCGTAACAAAGCTCGACAAAATTACCAAAGATGCTCTGATAATCAGCATTTAAGGGATGCATGCCGCTCAGAGTATGGTAAACTAGGGAACGCAGTTATCTCCTTAATAAGAAGATCAAAAATGAAATATTTTGACATGCGACTATCCCAAACTCTTGGACCCAGACAATTGTGGAGAGAACTCAGAGCTTTGAGGATCATAAAAAATGAGAAATTTAAGATTACTGTGGTTGATCAATTCCCACTAGAAGACCTTCTAAAATATTTCTCTTCGGTCTATAATGACACTCCCCCTGCTCGAACTAACTTGCTTGACACGTGCCATGGTTTTGATGAGTCATTATTCCTTTTTCCTCACATCACACATGCTGATCTGCAACCGTATCTACGTTTTTCTGCCATCCATGGGTCTGATGATGTGCCCAGTACCCTAACAGCACACCCACCGATGGCCACGTCGCATCTCCGTGGAAGCGAGGTGGAGAAGAGGGAGACGTGGATACAAGGCGAATGGGCGGAGAAGCGACGTAGAGGCGACGGAGAAATGTCCGGGGATCGGTGGTTGTGCTGTACGGGTAAATTCCTCTTTTACTGTATCCCATCAATCTCAACTCCACTTCTCAACATGATGAATGAATTGCTTATGAGTTGTGAATTTCCGCAAGCCTGGGAATACTCATATATTACTCCAACACCAAAGAAGAGAAATCCTGCTGATGCACAGTGGGGCCAAATATCAAGAAGCTGGTCAGAACCCCAAGAATGAAATTTGTGGTTCGAGATAATTAACCATTGGCGTGAGTGAAGTGATACCCCGAATGTCAGAATTCATACATCGGAAGGTCTGATCTCCTTCTGCCCCTGTATGCCGGTTCAAAAGTACCCTTCCTTGAGGTATGATTCACGTGAATAAGAGATAGTAAATGAGGACCATGTTCAAGAAAACGCTGTGTCTCGAAAAGTAAACCAATTCCATTTTTCCAAAATGGCATATACTGCTCAAAGCATATAGAACATAGGAGGTGGGCAAGCGGAGGCCTACTCCAAGATTCCTACTTACCGGCATTACCAACCTCCCACCACCACATTTTTAGCGGGGTTACAAACCCCCCGACCGAATTTTAGCGGAGTCACGAACCTCGGAAATCCGCGCGGATTTTTTTTCCCGCTCCCCCCATTGGTGGATTGTTTTTTTTTGTTCGATTCCGAGAATAAAAAAAAGAGAAAAGAAGGGGAGGAACATCGTTTTTTTATGATTGTTATTCCGAGAATTATGCGGTTTACATGTGTGATTTTTCCCCCTTCCCCAACCCCCCGATTTCGGTTCCGAAAGAAAAATAATTTTTTGTTTGTTCGATTCCGGGGATAAAAAAAAGAGAAAAAAAGGGGAGAAACCCGAGAATAAAAAAAGAGAAAAGAAGGGGAGAGACATCTTTTTTTTTTTCATGACTGTCAAAATCTCACTCGATCGGACTCCTTGGCAACGTGCACACTTAAGCAATCTTCGTGATCGTTTGAAAGACCTAAACGACCCGACAAAGACCATCAGATATCTCAATGGTGTACCGAAAATTGTTCCTCTACACAAAACCCGGAATCCATCATCGCAAAAAAACCTGTGACTCGCCCTTTATAGTGTACTACCAAAACGTACGTGGCCTTCGTACCAAACTCAATGCACTTCGTTGTGCTGCGGCGGCTTCTGTCGATCATTACGACATTATCATCTTCTCTGAAACTTGGTTGACTGATGGAATTTCATCCTCTGAAATCGGCTTGGATGGTTATACTATATATAGGAAGGACAGATCTTCACTTACTAGTCATTGTGAGAGAGGGGGTGGAGTTTTGATAGCGGTGAAGAGTGTCATTCCTAGTTTTGAGCTGTTGCCTGTACATACAAACGTTGAGCATCTGTTCATTAAGGCAAGATTGGGAATCTCGGATGTGATTTTTGGAGCCGTCTATATCCCGCCATCATCACCTGCGCATCTCTACGAAGATCACTGTAAGAGTGTGGAAGTTATTCTGAGTGCTCATCAGGATCTTTCTTTTTACCTTTACGGTGACTATAATTTACCGCATGCTTCCTGGCGTATGTCTTGCGCTGAATTATCGTGTGACTTACGTCCTGGAGCATCTTGTAATGAAGTGCAATCAGTTCAGTTTATTTGTGAATATTTTAATTTTTCTAATTTAATCTTAAAAAGTGATATTTGTAATGCTTTCGGGGTCATGCTTGACCTGCTGTTCACAAATGATATTTCTCTAGTTACGAGGTTATCTACTGAATCTCTTCTAGCTTGTGATATTCATCATCCTCCTATTGTTTCTACGCTGAGTATGGATGTAGTTAAGTTTCTTCCTAGTAACAGTGTTTCTCGTTATAATTTCCGTTTAGGGGATTATACTGCTATTTGTAATTATTTTAATCAAATTCCTTGGGACTCACTACTTGAAGGTTTGTCTGTTGATGATGCGACTGAGTGCCTATATGAACATATGTACCATGCTATTGATTTGTATGTTCCTAAGTGTTATTATTGCGGATCTAATTATCCTAGGTGGTTTTCACCCCAGTTGATTGATCTAATACGAGCAAAGAAAGTGGCGCATCGTACGTATAAAATCTCTAATTTGTTGCAAGATTACATTATTTTCTCCGATTTGCGTTCTCAATGTAAAAATTTAGTATATAAATGTTACAATGACTACGTTAGGTCAACTGAATTGCAGATCGCTGATAATGTAAAAGGCTTTTGGAACTTTGTCAACTCACACCGATCCGATAATGCTATTCCTAACAACATGATTCTAGATGGCGTTTCAGTTAGTTCTGGGCGTGAAATTTCAGATCTGTTTGCTACTCACTTTGAATCTGCTTATGTTTCTCTCAATGATCTGTTGCCTGATTTCGTATCTAATTTTCAATTGGATATTTCCGATCTTCATATTAACATTGGGGAAATATTTCTTGGGATCAATTCTCTAAGCATCAATAAAGGACCTGGGGATGACGGTATTCCTCCTTTATTCCTAAAATCTTGCAGCTATATATTATCACGACCCTTATGGCTAATCTTCAATGCTTCCTTATCTTCAGGTCATTTTCCATCTCGCTGGAAAAATAGTCTGATTATACCGATTTTCAAGGCTGGCAGCAGATCTGATGTGAGAAACTATAGACCAATATCAATTATAAGCGTGATTCCAAAATTATTTGAATCTTTAGTAACTGATAAATTATCTCCTCTATGTTCTAGCATCATCTCTGACATGCAACATGGCTTTGTGCCTGGTCGCTCAACAGGCACCAATTTGTCTATTTATTGTAATTATGTTTCGAGGGTTCTGGATGATAACAGTCAAGTTGATACTGTTTATATGGATTTCACCAAAGCCTTCGACACTGTTGATCATAACGTTCTTTTATCTAAATTAAATCATCTTGGTTTCCGTGGTAATATTCTTATTTGGATAAGAAGCTATTTGATGAATCGAACCCAAACTGTCAAAATTAAAAACTTTACCTCAAGGACTATCAATGTTTGCTCAGGCGTTCCGCAAGGGTCGCATTTGGGACCACTGCGTTTTACACTTTTTATTAATGATATTGGCAACAACTTCAAATTTGCGAAGCATTTAATTTTTGCGGATGATTTGAAATTGTTCATGAAAATTTCGTCATACGCTGATGCCATTGCTCTGCAGTCGGATTTGTATGAATTGGAATCATGGTGTTCCTTGAATAAATTGAAGCTGAATATAGTGAAATGTAAAGTTATGAGACTGTCGCGCAAATTGCAGCCCATTACCTTCTCTCATGAGTTGAGTGGCTCAAGCTTGGAGGTTGTGCAGAATATGCTCGATTTAGGTATCACGTTCGATTCCAAGCTTAATTTTACTTTTCACTATCATAATGTGGTGAACACAGCTATGAAGCAGCTCGGTTTTTTGAAGCGTATGTCTGCTGACTTCAAGGAGCCCTCAACATTGATTACGTTATACAATGCTCTCGTGAGACCTAACTTAGAATACGCGACTCACATTTGGTCTCCTCATCATGACAAATATTGTAAACTTATCGAGAGAGTTCAGCATAGATTTTTACGATTTTTAGCTTTCAAAAATCATACCCCCATGGCTATATCCTGCCATGATTATGGTCCGTTGATGGGGTTGTTCAACATGAACACTCTCGAAACTCGTAGAATGATCAATGATTTGGTATTCATTTTCAAAATAATCAATGGTCAAATCAATTGCCCTGAACTTCTCTCTCTCTTAAATTTCAATGTACCCTCCAGGTCTCTTAGGAACCCATTACTTTTCAATGTTCCTATGTTTAAGTCGCAATTCTTTTATACTGACCCAGTAAATCGAATTTGTTGTTTAGCAAATACTTATAGAGATGAGTTAGATTTCTTTTCTGGATCAGTTTCAGTATTCAAGACTTCTGTCTCTAGAGCATGTTCTAGTAGGTGTGTGAGATTGTAATATTCTTATACTCGTTATTTATCCTGTACAGGATGTTATATTTTGTACTATGTCTTTTTGTAATCCGTCTGTTCACTTTATGATTTCTTTTTTTTTATTTTTTTTTTTATTTTTATTTTATCTGTTGAATTTTCACTGTATTGTATCAATAATTTGGTCACTAGAGGGCGTTATTGCCCGTTGAATGAATAAATAAATAAATAAATGATTGTTATTCCGAGAATTATGCGGTTTACATGTGGGATTTTTTCTCCCACGCTGCCGCGCCCCCCCCCCCCCCCGATTTCGGTTCCGAGAAAAAAAAATGTGTCGCACGATTCTGAGAATCATGCGTTTCTTTTTCTTTTTAATGTATGTTTTTTTTTTCTTTTTTCATCTCCGACAGTTAATTGAGACGGACCACGAGGCCGTGAGATATATGGTAGGGGGTCTTTTTGCCGAAAAAGTTTTTCGCCGAATAAACTCAATTCGACAATCGCTAGTCATTTCTAGAGATCACTACGAAATCTCCCAGTGATTTCTAGAGGTAACTATCGATTGTCAAATTACAGTGTATTCGGCGAAAAACGTGTTCGGCAAAAAGACCCCCTACAAGATATACATATATACACAGTATAGTATAGTATAGTATATATACATATATATATACATATACTGTACTATACGTATTAGGGGTGGACACAAGACAAGACAAGACGAGATCATACAATTTCTTGTCTTGGTCTCGAAAATATGCAAATTTCGAGTCTCGTCTCGATCTTGTCTCGATCTTGCTAACCCCAGTCTTGGTCTTGTCTTGATCTTGTCTTGTCTTGGTCTTGTCTTGGTCTTGTCTTGATCTCGACGCCGATAATAATAAGAAAATTTGCTTGATATACACGCTTTGATCATTTCAATATATTTGAGCATTATTCTACTATTTCTGAGCGCTTGTTGAATGAAAAACAATCATATTCGCACATCAAGATCATATTAATTTAAGATTATTTTATAGAATAAAATAATCTCCTATTTTAGCATATATGCTAATGCATAACCCTGTTATAGTAGGTGAAATATTGTACAGGATTTTTCATGAACTGCTACACTCTCACACATAAAAATGAGTATTGAAAAAAAAAGTCAAACCTATGCTATGGTGGAAAACTTATATAAAGCATGTGTAAAATATACACTGAGAAAAGAAATAAACGACCACACTCCTCAATCGGAATCGATCCTTGAATCTCTATGTTACTATTCCTACCCCTTACTTCTGATCTACACATACTTTATGTGAAATAATTACTTTTTGATAGTTATAAGGTATTCATAGTTTCAGCACGTTTCAATATTTCACTAATTTCAGTTTGGTTAAATGTTTTTGTTGATGTTCGAGTCTATTTGTTTTTGAATACTTGAAAATATAAAAAATACACACATTGGTAATATCTCATCGTGTGCTAGATTTTATCAAATAAAAAATGAAGAATTTTTTAGGATGAGGAGGAATAAGGGAGACTCTCCGTTGAGGCGACGGGAAGGAGACGAAGAAATTCCGTTCCTAGTATTTTTAAACAGACTTCGTATCAGCGGGTTCACATATTTAAATATAATTTTCTCCATCGCTCTCCTTTACCGCGATGGGGACTTTCCCTTATTTCTTCCTTAATTCTACGGCTCCTATTTCTCCACCAATACTCCACCTCTATTCTTCCGAAGTTCTAGGTAGAGAATCGGTAGTTGTGTTATACGAGTATGTTAGTATTATGGAAATATCATTCAACTCAGGACTCCATCTCACAATATACAATTGATAAAATTTTTGTCTGAAGCAGTGAATTTTATCTAACCAAAATGCTTCTATCTTTCAATCTTATTCCTTTAATTCAAAACTATTATTGCGCAATATTTTCATCTGAGTTCAACTCTCAGTAATTTTATGGGTATAAAGAATTTTTGTTTTCCATCAAGCTTGACACACTTCCTGAATCTAAATGAATCTTCAGACGTTTTGTGAATGACAGTCGTTGAAAAAATAAAAGTTATTGAGATCATTCATGTCAAATTCCTTGAATCAATCAACCACTGAAGTGACTAAATGGTCAAATATTAATGTATTATTAATATAAACTGAATCTTAGCATTTTGACCAAGATTTTCTCTCGAGACTACAAGACTCCGCATTCAAGGCATATTTTATTTCCTTCATCTCTCGAGGGTTGTGAGTCTTTCAATCCGATTCCTTACCCAATTGCATCTTTTACAATAATTTATAAATAATAAATTTCCATACATGTTCGTCTTTTTGACAACGGTTTCTCGACAATCTGATATAATTTAAACATTAACTATAGGATTTGTTTTTACATTTTGAGTGCAAAACGTGCAGTTCCTGGAGATCTTTTGGTAATGTTTGAGTATACTTTCTTTTACTCTAAAAAAAAGCATAACTTAAACATAGGCGAAATTTAAACTTCTCAGTAATTCTGATATTTTGTGCTGTAAAGTTTTCAAAACATAGGCTGTAAAAATAGTAACACTTTCTCATTTAATAGCCGTTCAGTCTATTTGACAATTACAAGTCAGTGAACAAGGAGCTTACGTACTTTTATCGAGTCAATCATCGACTTTATTTTTTGGAGTTCTTCCGTCACTGAAATTCCAGTTGAGTGACTGAAGGTTTCACTTTAAGGGTCACTTCATAAGTAACCGTTAATCTTGAATTTTTATAAAACGAAATCATGTCAGTGCTACATAACGAAGGTAATCAGTATCATTGTTTACAAAAATCTTCCAAGTATTAATTTTTTTCCCTTAATTTTGTCCGTATAAATAAACTTTGACAAAATCATCTTTCAAGTTAAAGGTTATGATTGTTTAAGAACATTGTTTAAGAACCCAACGCTAATGAAATAAAATATGAAAATTGACAAGATTTAGCTGTATTATCAATTTTCAGTAAATCAACATGTAACTTATCGACAGTACGTTTCGGACGCGATAGTTGTACTGCCATTCAATGCTTTCAAGTGCTGCGTCTGTATTGAGTACATGAAGCTGGACGACAAATTAGTTATAGATCACATCGCATCGGACAGATATAAAGAGCAATTGGTATTAACGGCAATAAATGATCTAAATTTTTTATCCGACCCTCATAACATTTTCAAATTCTGCACATTCAGTGCAGGTGCAATGTATATAAATTTGATGTTCAATGTGAAATTTCCATATATTGCAAGTACATAGGATGTGCAAAATTTGAAAATGTTATAAGGGCGATGAGCAATGTGAAGTAATTTTTGAAAACAATATTTTTTATGACTACTGAAAATAGCATAATTGACAGGTTGCGAAAAAATGAAATATAGGTCCTTTTGTTATCGTAGTCAAAGATTTATTAGAGATGGCTGGAACAGCATTGAACTTCATAATAAGCATTACAATGACCACAAGAACGTCCAAGATACTCAAGTAAAGGGAAAATGGTTGTGTACAAAGGAAAGAGGTGTCCTGACTACATGTCAAAGCTCATTAATTAAGCAGAAAACTTTTAACTTTGATTAAGTAATAACACATATTTACGATTCTCAAAATTTGAAAAATAAATTTTTTTAATTGTCATGTATTAACATCTTTTACGAAACATCTTAATAAATAAAACTGTTTATAAAATACCTTTTTGACCATTTTGTATTTTAAGCGTCTTTCGGTGTATTCTTTGTAAACTCATTTTATTGAACATATTGTCCTGCGGTGCATTCTTTTAATTTGTACTACAGCGCGGCTTTGGCTGTGATTACGTACACTTCATGTATTGAAATTAGCTCTTGCATGTTTATAACAATTACTAACAGGTAATGAATAACTTACCAACAAGAAAATCTTTGTAGTTTTTGTAGTATTAGATTTATTTGAAGTAGATATAGTAGGTTAATTGTTTTGGTGAGTAATGTTATTTGCAATTGAGTATATACTGATAATTTTTTAAGTAAATTTTTTGAATTCTATTTTAATTACGAAACGTTTTGAATAAATTCAAAAGGATTAAATTATTTTTTATCAGATTCGTCATCAAAGTCTTGAGCACTTAATAATAATGCTGTTTGTCATTTTAGATTCACGATTTCGAATTACGAAAATCTGACAACGAATTCGTAATCGATCCACCGCTGTCGCCCTCTGTCGATATAAAGTAGCTGATGCAAAAATTAACCTCTTCGTGCACGGCAATAAAATAATTTATGAAAGTAAAAGAAAGTGATTGTACAAAAATTGTCATTTCTAAGATTCGGAATTTTTTAATTAGGATCTTTTATGGTTCGAAACTTTACGATTAGGAATTTTTACATTTCGGAATTTTTCGATCGGATATTTTACGTTTAGGAATTTTATGATTCTGAATTTTTACATTTTGGAATTTTTAAATTCGGGAATTCGTAGTTCATTATTATTTATAGTCGGAATTTCTACGATTCGTTTTTTTTAATTCAATGTTTTTCTCATTCGTAATTTTTTTGTTTTTTAATATTATATTACTGCTTACTTATGATCGAAATAAAAGATTAGTTATTTTCAGGTTGAGTATCTTCAAATTCTAATTTTTTCGGAATTTTTAAATGGAATTTTGAATTTAGGGATTCATTAGTAGGATATTTTTTCTTCGTGATTTCATATTCGGAATAAAAATATTCGTAACTTTTAAGGGTTGTCACAAAAATACTTTGGAAAAATATTTTTTGTATAAAATATTCTCCAGATTTATAAGTTCGTTAATATTTTTTTCGTTAAAATTAGCTCAAGTTGAAACTATAATTGAGATAAATTATCGTTTTATACTTTGTGATTTATAAATATTTCATTAGGATAACAAAATTTCTGATATTTTTCTAATTGTAAAATAATTCTGATATAAAAATATGGTTATGTAAAGTTTTGGTAGGCAAAAGTACCCCCACCCTTACTTGCCGAAACAATCCCAATCAAAATGGCAAATAGAACTAGCTTTCGTTAAGCAAGCGGCACCGGAATCACCGACAGAATTCGGACGGCGCATACATAATATTCAAAGCAGGGCTAAAGATGTGATAGAAGAATACAATGCATCGGATATCGCAGCAGTAATAATCGCGGGGTTAGAAAATACAGCGTTGACAAGTTTTATCGTGGGGCTTTCGGATGATGAATTAGAGAATAAAGTTACAAACGCGGAACCGAAAACTTGAAAACAGGCAATAAATCAGGCAGTAGCCGCTTGGGATCACCTTCAAAACAGAGCGAAACGATGAAGAACCGAAAAATTCACGGGGTTTAGAAACGAAGATTGTCAATATCGCGGGGTAATGGGCCATACACGGAGAAAATGATTTGACGAAAGATTCCCCAAAGTTGAGTAAAACGAGGACATACGAGGGTGGATTGATAAGTTTCCGGCCTGACCAAGAGATGGCGCCACTAGGCCTACCTTGAGGTGGCGTTCTATAGTACCATCCTTAGATAGCTTGTAGCTATAGTTTCAGTCCGATCGCCATGTTAGTTTAGTTTTGAGAGCACGCTGACCAAGACGCCTCTGTGTTTTTCGTAAAAATGGAAAAGCTGGAAAATCGTGCTGTCATCAAATACTTTTATTTGAAGGGGTTAACGCCGAAGGAAATTAAAGAAGAGATGGACTCAACACTGGGGACATCCTCCCCATCATATTCAACGTTAAGCAGTGGGTTTCCGAGTTTAAGAAGGGTCGTGTGAGCACCTCTGATGAGCCTCGCTCAGGACGCCCCATTGAGGTCACAACTCCAGATATGATCGAAAGAATCCATCAAATAGTGCTGAAAGATCGCAGATCAAAAGTTCGTGAGATAGCTGAGACCTGTAAGATGTCATATGAACGTGTACAAAATATTTTGCACCAACATTTGTATATGGAAAGCTCTGTGCAAGATGGGTGCCGCGTTTGCTAACAGTCGACCAAAAATTGATTCGAAAGAACATTTCTACCGCCAATTTGGCGTTGTATAAGCGTAATCCAAGCGAATTTTTGCGTCGATTCGTAACCGTTGACGAAACTTGGGTCCACCACTACACTCTTGAAACCAAAGAACAGTCTAAACAGTGGATTGGACCAGGGGAACCAACTCCAAAGAAGGCAAAAACAATTTTTTCGGCGAACAAGGTTATGGCTACTGTTTTCTGGGATGCAAGAGGTATTATATACATTGATTACCTTGAAAAGGGTAAAACTATCACTGGTCAATACTACGCAGACTTATTGCAACGTTTGAGCCACGAAGTGAAAATGAAACGACCTCATCTGGCGAAGAAAAAAATCTTGTTTCATCACGATAACGCACCAGCGCACACGTCAACCGTTGCGATGGCTAAAATCAACGATCTGAAGTTTGAATTAATGCCGCACCCTCCCTACTCTCCAGACCTAGCCCCGAGTGACTATTATCTGTTTCCTAACCTCAAAAAATGGCTTGGCGGTAAGAGATTTGCGGACAATGAAGAAGTAATCGAAGCTGTAAATGGGTATTTTGAGGAGCTTGACGAATCAGTCTATAGAGATGGCATTACTAGACTAGAACACCGCTATGAGAAATGTATCAGCCTTGGAGGAGATTATGTTGAGAAATAAAAAAAAAAAAATTCTTAAAAACGTTGTTTTTCTTGGTCAGGCCGGAAACTTATCAATCCACCCTCGTAGTGGCATTTCGGTGAGGTTTCAAATTCCATTGACTCCGTTTGACTCGACTGCAGATGAAAAATCATTCGAATGTTCTCATTATCTTCACAAGTTGAGTATTGTAAAGGAACATTTGTATGAATTTTCATCTGTTGTCGAGTAAAACGAAGTCAATGGAATTTGAAACCAGTGATGCCAGCATTTGGTCGACCGAGTCAATATTCCCCCTCCATCGCGCTCTATACAATCAAATTTCTTTTGTCGGAGGTTTGATTGTGTGTGTGGAATTTCTATACAGACAGATGTGATGGAGAGGGAAAATCGACTCGGTCGACCAAATGCTGGCATCACTGTTTGAAACCTCACCGAGATGCCACTATGTCCTCGTTTTACTCAACTTTGGGGAATCTTTCGTCAAATCATTTTCTCCGTGTACACATCGAAATTGTCCAACGCGGAGATGAAAAGAAGTTGCGCAACACTCAAGACCACATATGACACATTTGAATAATTATCAAGAAAGATATCATACAAATACAAATGAAACACAGCACACGAATCAAAGACCTAATACAAACCACACACAAAATGCATACAACTCACCACAATACAATACACAACAAAGGCAGACGAACGTAAATTCATACCAAGCACAAACAAGATATCATACACCAAGAAATGATGAAATAACCAACGGTAACCAACATGAAATGCGAGGGTTTACAGGAACGAATTCGGAACTTTGTATTTATTGTAAAGAACCGGGGCACCAACCACAAGAGTGCAGATCATACGAAAGATTAAAGGAACATTTTACGTTTTGTAATTTGTTAGGGCATAATACAGACGAGGGTAGGGCATTTGCGAAATCAAAAAAATTTTGTACGAATTGCAGCATGACAGGGTACGATACGGTAGAATGTAGAAGAAAGAATATAAATTTAATAGAAATCGGGGAAGGAAAAGAGGATTTAAACTGCGAGTAGATTTTAAAAACAGGTGCAATTTAGAGTCAGAAATAAGCGCAAAAGTGCCCATCTTCCAAATAAATAACAAAATAGAGGGGGGAAACGTAGAAATCACGTTAAAAGCAAAACAATTCGTCAAGTGGGAAGAGAAATTTTCAGTAGATACCGGTACAAAAGTGAACATTATTAAAGAAAATGTCCTCGTACCGTACACGATTTGCAAACCGGAAAAAACAATCGCATTAAAGGGGATAACAAAACATTTGATTCACATGTTAGCAGAAATAGAACTAGAGATCAACGAAAGTAAACATATCTTCCATATGGTGCCGAATAATTTCCCAATCAAACAAAACGGGATAAAGGGAATGGAATTTTTGAAACAAGAAAAAGCAGTCTTATCTTCCGCGACGAATTCAATGACCACCAAAGAAAATATAGAAATCCCATTCGAATGTGGGACAGTAAAAATTCCTGCGGGATCAAGAAAGCAAGTTCCAGTTCGACTAATTGAGGCAGAAAATATTACTATAGGGGTGATAAATGAATTAGAATTAGGGGAAAACATTCTCACAAATACAGCGCTGGTAACCAATCGTAATAACACGGCATCTATTTATGCATTCAACACGGATGACCATGACGTGAGCATACAAATCCCAGTATCGAAATTAGAACAAGTAGAAGAAATAGAGGGAGCTCATGGAATGAATTGTAAAGCGATAGGACAGTACAATAGAGAAAATTAGAGAAAGAGCCAACGAAAGACAGAAGTCAGTCCACTATATTCCATCGGTGTAGAAGATGCAGGGAATAGGAATGTTCATAATGAAACCTTCAATGAACAAAACTTATTAGAATATCAAGAGAAATTAGTTCAAGAATATATAGCAGTGAAGGAACGAAATAGAGAAGGAGGAAGGGAAATGAAAAGGAATCAAGGATGGAAATACCCAAGGGAAACTGATTATAGAAAAAATTCAAACAGAACAACTTCAGAAAAACCAATTCGAACACCCCACGAGCAGAACTGTCGGACACCCCAATGGGCGGAAATAGGAAAAACAAGTATACGATAGGCCATAAAACCGGAGACCGTTCAATCCCTACGAACGGCAGAGAATACAGAAAAAATGCTGGGACCAAATAGAGGAATGGAAAAAGAGAAATTTCAAGAAATGAAACACATGGAAGACAACTGCAAAGAATGGGAGAATAAAAGAGAAATCGTGGAACCGAAACAAATGCAAGCAGAAAGGATCCAGTTACTACATTCAAAACTTGAATTAAACCATCTGAACGACGAGAAAACACAGCATGTCCTAGAAATAACGAATAACAGAAATAACTTATTCTACCTACCCGGAGATAAATTGACTGCTGTAAGGGTACCACCGAACAAAATACCGACAACGGACGAAATACCCATCAATACCAAGCAATATAGACACTCACAGATACATAAAGAGGAAATCAGGAAGCAAGTGGGGAAATTATTGGAAGACGACATAATGAGGCCCTCCACGTCCCCAATTTGTGCTATGCAGATCACTAAAAAAGCAACTACAATTTTTTTCTAACTTACTCAAATGATTAATTGATAATGATATTTTTTTCACAGATATCTTTCACTCATCAATACTCCATGTGGATTTGATGATAAATTTTTTGATTTATTCAAAATGCATCTTCAGCAACGACCAGAAAAAGACCGTCATGGCCTGATTCTATTGTATGAAATATGAACACGAGAAAGTGTTGGGGTGAATTCCATCAATTCAACTCCTAAAGGCCTTGTAAACTTTGGTCCTGATGGACTGAATGCTACAGATGCAACACAAACAGCAAACCACTGTTCAGTACTCATGTTACAGCCTTTCAATGCATCGTTCACTCAACCATTTGCTGTTTTCGCATCAAAAGGACCAGTGACTGGGATTGTTATTTCTGAATTCATAATTACAGCGATAACGCTGTTGGAGAAGGCAGGTGCAAGAGTTGATGGTGTAGTAACAGACGGTGCTGCAACGAACCGCAAATTTTGGACCATAATGGGTGTTGACGGAAGAAAAAATACTTTGAAAAATAAGAAAAAAAACATTCAAAAATCCACAAAATCGTTTTGAATTATCGAAAATTGAAGCTGCGTGAGTTAGCTGACATCGTAAAAATATCAAAAGAACGTGTTGGCTTTATATTGCATGAGAATTTAACTATGAGAAAGCTCTGTTCAAAGTGGATGCCGCGTTTGCTCACTGTTGACCAAAAACAAGAACGCGTTGATGCTTCTAAGCAGTGTTTGGCCATGTTTAAACGTAACAAGCCGGAATTTCCACGCCGATATGTTACAATAGATGAAACATGGATCCATCACTTCATTCCGGAATCGAAATGATCGTCATTTGAGTGGACAGTCACTAGTGAACCTCGTCCAAAGCGCCCGAAAGGTTATGGCCTCAGTATTTTGGGATGTGCGTGGTGTAATATTCATCGACTATCTTGAGAAGGGAAACACCATCAACAGTGAATATTATATCGCATTATCGGAACATTTGGCGGCCGAAATTGCAAAGAAACGACCGCATATGGCGAAGAAAAAAATTATATTCCATCAAGACAACGCACCATGTCACAAGTCAATCAAAACAATGGCAACTACATGAAGTGACAATTTGAAGAATCGCAAACAAAAACACATGAGGCATTCAAAGTGATATTGGTTGAAAAATTGCAGGATCAACAAGAGAAAGACTTGCAAATAGAGAGTAGATGAACATATAGAAAGGGGAACATAGAACAATGTGCGAATAAAATTTTGATGGAGTGAAACCTAAGAAACCATGGATAACGGAAGGAATCCTCGATTTGATTAATGACAAGAGGGAATACAAGAATAATATTAGCGAACAAGACCAGCAGAGATACAAGTCACTGGGAATAAAATAATAGGGCAATCAAGGAAAGCAAAAGAACAATGGTCAGGAGAAAAATGTCAGGATACAGAAGTAAGGTTACAATTAGGAAGAATAGATGAGGCATATAGGATTGTTGAGAGATTTTTTGGAAGAATGAAATCTAGAAGGAATAAGATTGAAAATTCTCTTGGAGAACAATTAATAAGAATGGAGGAAAAGATAGAACAATGGATTAATCATTGAGGAGATCTGTATAAAGGAAGCAATGATATGGGCCTTTCAGAAAGGAAGGGCGATGTTGATGAAGGAGGATTGGGAGATTCGATTCTGAGATCAGAATTCGACAGGGCTTTACAAGAATTGAAAGATAATAAAGCGCCAGGAATAGATGGCATAAGTGCGGACCTTATCAAAGCCTCCAGTCAAAGAATTCGTGACACACTGTTTGAATTGGTTAGAGATATGAACGAAAATGAAGAAGTACCGAGGGATTTCCAAAAGAATAAAATTGTCGTCATTCTGAAAAAACTAGGACGAGACAAATGCGAGAACTACAGAACGATTAGTTCAACTTCACATGCCTCGAAAATACTGACAAAAATTATATACAGGAGGATAGTAAATGAAATGAAGAGTAGATTAGCAGGAGATCATTTCGGTTTTAGGAAAAATAGTGGAATGCGAGAATTTATCGAAGAAATTTAGTGCGGCAGAGCAGCGACGAAGCGTAGTGTGGCTGCCGGGTGGGGGAAGAACGGTTGGAGAATGTAGGAGATTTGGAAAGGCCTACGGCACAAATTACACGAAGCAGGGAGATCGAATGGAGAACCTTTGAAAGACTCTCGTAAATAATCACACTTCAAAGTCGGGCCGACATTTTTTTGTCTCCAAACTCAAAATCTCTTAGGCCAAAATGTTGCCCCAAACTCGGAGAACATTTTTGGTTGTGTGTGTGTGCGTGTGTGTGTGTGTTATCCGATCGCAATGAAACTTATATCACGTTCCAGCTATGATCCCATAGTGGTCCTATATAAAATCTATCACAATCGGTCGAGGAAAGGGAAAAAAGAGTCTCCAGCAATCTGCATTGTTCACCTATGTTTTCAAAAGTTCAATGATAATTGATTGATTAAGAACGACGAGCCGTGTGCTAATTGGCAAAGTTTTTACCCTCACGGATCATTATTGAATATTTCGAATGTGAATCACATCCATTTTTTTCATCATACACGTGCAGAATAATGGGAAATCGGGAAAGATGCTATAAAGACCATCAAAAGACTGTAAAAAGGCTGATATAAATAATTAAGTTGGAAAAACGACTCTTCAATGTGATTATTGACGGTGGTCTTATCATGATCTTGTAACGGTCTTTTAACGGTCCTATATAATAGCCTTTCTCTTGATTTTTCATTATTCTGCACGGGTATGATGGAAAAAGTGGATGTGATTCTCATTCGATATATTCAATAAGGGAACGTACCCATACTACGTGACCTTTTTATTTGTCTCGTTCCTTGTTGCACCAACTTCAGGCATAATGAGTAAGATAGAGAAGGAAGTAAGAAAAAGGTCACGTGGTATGGGTACGATCCCTAATCACCCGTGAATGTAAATGATTTGCTGATATAAACAATTCAGTTGGAAAAACGACTTTTCAGTGTGATTATTATTGATGAAAGTGTTTTCACGATCTTTCGACGGTCTTTATAGCATCACTCTCGATTTCCCATCATTTTGCACGTGTATGATGAAAAAAATGGGTGTGATTCACATTCGATATATTCAATAATTTCGCTGATATCAACAGTTAAGGTGGAACAACGACTCTAAAGTGTCATTATTTACGAGAGTCTTTCGAAGGTCCGGGAGGTTCTCCGTTCGATCTTTCTGCTTCGTGTATAGTTTGTGCCGTAGGTCTTTCCAGGTTTCCTCGATTCTCTCACCGTTTTCCCCCCATTCGGCAGCTATATTACGCCTCATCGCTGCTTTGCGTACTGAATTTTTTCGATGAATTCAAGTTTTTAAAATCGTTAATTATTGCCTTCAATTACGGAATTTCGCAATCTCGTTTGTGGTGATTGCTAGATTGAACCTTCGACTCTATGAATCCCTTTTTATTTCTCTTCCTACGTTCATTTTTCGCATCGATATTAAGCTTTTTCTCAAGATCTTTTGATAAGATGATCTTCTAACGGCCTTTTCAGTGTATCCATGGTCTACCAGGAAAAGGGAGGGGATCGTGGAGCAGGTGATTCTTTATTGTTCATTTTTTATGTTATAACCGTTGTTACAATGTTTGTTACTCATCTTAGTACTATTTATGGAACCGTGAGGGTGTGTTTATCCTAGGACTGTGGTCCATATTGGGTTTATGTTCACTCCACTGCCACGGTTGATGTTATTGGGTTGTTTTTGTATTTCTATGGCTTCACGGATTCTTCTACTCGTCGTGTATGGTGCCGTCGCTATGGTTCTGATTTTCTCCAAGTGTACGGTTTGACCGGTCTCCATGGCTAGTCCCAGGACCTCAGACAGTGGAAAAATCCACCGATTCCATCCAAAAAATCAGTCAACTCAAAACTGATACACAATACATTCTGTCTGCTTTGACGTTACCCCGCTCTCCACCAATGTCCCGATACGAGAAAAACTCGATATCATAAAAAAACACATCCTTTCACAAGACTACATCCCACATCCCACTCATTGAACACTGTCTCATCTCCGCATATTTTCTCTTCGATGGAAAGTTCTACGAACAAAACACTGCCGCAGCCATGGGTTAACCCCTTCCTCCACTAATAGCGAATATATTCATGGAACATCTCGAAGACAAAATTCTGCGGGAGTCCCCTCTGAAACCGAAGCACTAGTAGAGATATGTGGATGACACCTTCGTCATTTGCCCTTACGGCGCGAACACTCTTCCGACTTTGCTAGACAACATCAACTCCTTACATCCCAAAATCCAATTCACCATGGAAGTAGAATCGAACCAAAGCCTGCCCTTCCTGGACATCCTAGTAGAACGAAAATACAACGGAACTTTGGGACAAAAAGTATACCGGAGACCCACACACACCGACCGCTACCTGAACAGACTTTCACACCACCACCCCTCACCAAAACAAGCAGTCATCAGCTCCCTGATTAACCGAGCAATAACCATATGTGAACCACAACACCTCCACAAAGGACTAAACCACGTCACACACACACTGGTGAACAACAATACGAAGAACTACACGAAAGACCATCAACAGAGCAACAAGAGTAAACCCTCACCTGAACCTACAGGAAACCAACCGTCCATCTATCTCCCCTACATATAAGGAACAACCAACAAAATCGCACGGATACTGAGAAAACATTAAATCCAAACCATTTTTAAACCCTCCAATAAAATCCGCGATATTCTGAAGATCCCGAAAGACAAACTACCACCACTAAACACACCCGGAGTCTATGACACCTCCTGCTCTTGCGGCGAAGTCTACATAGGAGGAACAGGAAGAAAAATCAGCACTAGGATGAGAGAACACGAAAGATGTCTGAGATTTAGAAATGTCAAGTCTGCCATAGATGCAGAAGAATGCTCCACACAGGGTGTTTCAGAACTCGCTGAAACTGGCTGGAAGGATTGTTCTCTAGTCTAGTGAAAACTAAGAAGATTGGTCTTTGGATCAAGTCAATCCGACGCTTAGTTCTCGAGATATGAGTATTTTTAGATTTTTTTTCAAATCCAAATCACTCAACAGCATTATGTGCTACGTACTGGAGCTTGACACCATTCGCTAAGTTGGAAAACGGCGGATCTCTGGAAAAAAAAATTGAACTATCCTATCATTCTTTGTTCCAGAGCTACAGCGATTTGAAATTTTTGAGCTCTCAGCCAATCAGAACTCAGCAACTTCAAATCGTTGTAGCTCTGGAACAAAAAATGATAGGGAAGTTCAATTTTTTTCAGAGATCCGCCGTTTTCCAACTTAGCGAATTGTGTCAAGCTCCAGTACGTAGCACATAATGCTGTTGAGTGATTTGGATTTGAAAAAAAATCTGAAAATGCTCATATCTCGAGAACTAAGCGTCGGATCGATTTGATCCAAAGACCAATCTTCTTAGTTTTCACTAGAGAACAATCCCTCCAGCCAGTTTCAGCGAGTTCTGAAACACCCTGTATATACAGGGTGAGGCATTTATCTTGAGACAACTGAATATCTTGGTGGGATCACTTTTTTTGGAAAATGTTTCATACAAAAGTTGTTATACAAAGAGAGGGACACAAAACTACGATATCAGTTTCATCATAGATGGCGTTATGATCGATTAAAATGAGGTCAACATCATTTTTTTAAACGGGAACCCCCACTTTTTATTGCATATCTTGATTCTACGCAAAAAACTGAGTAACTTTTGCTCGAAACGGTTTTACAAATTTTTGAAGATGGCGCCACACTCGATGAAAAATAAAGTCTATGAAACAATATGTGGATGTCTTGTGGAATGCATCCATGAGCCGAAATATCTTATTCGTATGTTGTTGTTAAGAGAGGGGACGACACAATGGCGATATCAGTTCCATAGTAGATGGCGCTGTGGTCGGTAAAAATGAGGTCAACTTCAATTTTTCAAATGGAAACTCCTACTTTTTATCGCATATCATGATTCTACGCGGAAAGATAAGGAATTTTTGTTTGAAACATTTTTCCCAAATTCTTGAAGATGGAAACGGTGGAAAATGAGGTTGATGAAAAAGGTCTACTGCATTATGTGTGAAGCAACGCTCAACAAACAAATCAAAACAATAATAATTTCACAGGAGAAATCGAACACAAAACACAACAAATGTCATGTCCAAAACATTGTAAATGACTTTAATTCAATGTAACTCTTCTAATGCAGTAGAACTATTTCATCAACCTCATTTTCCACTGTTTGAACTTCAAGAATTTGGGAAAAATGTTTCAAACAAAACTTCCTCATTTTTTCGCGTAGAATCATGATATGCGATAAGAAGTAGGAGTTTCCATTTGAAAAATTGAAGTTCATCTCAGTTTCACTGACCACAGCGCCATCTACTACTATGGAACTGATATCGCTATTGTGTCGTCCCCTCTCTCAACAACATTCGAATGAGATATTTCGGCTCTTGGATGCATTCCACAAGATATCCGCATATTGTTTCATAGACTTTATTTTTCATCGATTGTGGCGCCATCTTCAAAAATTTAGAAAAACGTTTCAAGCAAAATTTACTCAGTTTTTCGCGTAGAATCAAGATATGCAATAAAAAGTGGGGGTTCCCGTTTAAAAAAATGATGTTGACCCCATTTTAATCGATCATAACGTCATCTATGATGAAACTGATATCGTAGTTTTGTGGCCCCCTCTTTGTATAACAACTTTTGTATGAAACATTTTCCAAAAAAAAGTGATCCCAGCAAGATATTTAGTTGTCTCAAGATGAATGCCTCACCCTGTATAGAGCGGAAAAAATTTACTCCGAGATCACCTATTTCCTGAAAAAAAATTAAAAAAAAATAGGACTCGTCCGATTCCAATGAAAATTGAATGGTCCTTGAGGAAGTGTTTGGAGAAGATCCCCTATAAATTTCAATCCATCTAGTTCACTCGGTCCAGAGGTATCCCGAATACAGACAGAGCGACAGACACACAGGCAACTCCAAGGAATACTAATCAGTATTGCATGAAATGAAACAATATCCAATCCCCAATTCGATTACTAACATGTTTTAGAAGATACGGTAAGAGGATAGGGTAGCGGGTGCAATAGGCACTCCGTGATTGGTGTACTACGTATACCAATAAGTGAAAATGTACTGGTTTCCACGTTTGAACTCAACACTTTACCATCATGCATTCCCTCATTGTTAGTAGATATAAATTCAAACACCAAAATACAGCAATATCGAAGTCACGAATATTTTTATTCGCAAAAACATACCAATATTAAAAATTTTTGTTATAAAAAATCTCCACATGTACATATATTCTATGCCCTTTTTGTTGCCGAAACTACCAATTTAGAAATTCCATTACAATTAATACATGCTCACCATTATTGATCCATAAATCAATTGCGGTGACTTATTCATCAATCGAAGTTTCTAAGAACAGGATCGAAAAGATTAAGCTAGAAATATCTAGCATATATCAAATTTATACTCTCCTCCACCAAAATTAGAAATATCTGAATTCAATTCAGTCTTGTTTATGAATTTCAAACTCACATGGTTTAGATTGCTAAAAATGACCACAAAACAGACAACCCTGGAATTGTTCAAGATTTTATCTTAAATTTCTCTTCAAAAACAAATATCCTCACACCGGGAATTATATGGCGTAATACTCTTATCATTTCTATACATAAAGGAAAGATTGGAAACAGAATTTTCAAAAGTTCCAATTGTGTTCGCAACTTTTAGAGATTGGAACAAGATGTCTCAAATTCACAAAGAATTATAAATGTGCAAATTTTTGTCTGAATATCTAACTGATAATCTAATATAGATGAATATTCTTTATGCACTCGATTCATTCCTATTCTTATCTCTTTCGACTACTGATTAAAGTGATAATATTTATATGCATACACATAGTTTCTTAAATGATAAAAAAATAATAAATCAGTCATCAAAGACTGCAGCATGGATTCACCTTAAATGTTGACATTTCTATATGTATAATTCTGATTCCCTAAATAGTATTTAAACTGTAATTTTCCTAGTACATAAATTCATTAATATCAAATTCTGCATTGAAGCGAAATATTGAAATGATTAAATGACATACATAATTCAGTCTTGCAACAAGTCAAGAATTATTATTGAACTTCAGCTTTTCTACGAATCATGCTTATCAATATAAAGATAGCGATTGTATAAAAAATCATCCAAAAAGTGAGAATCGTCAGTGTGTCCAATGCAGATGTGATAATATGAAATAAAACTAAACTTCATACCAAATATCTTGAATGATGCCGTGACTACTTTGAAATATTCATTGAAGACGGCATCATGAATTTGTACGTCTCTATACATCACTCCACATTCTTCCATACATTCATACTTGGACAAATGATTCTTTCACATTGTCATCCAATACACACACACACACACATATATATATATATATAAATACAGAGTCACATTCAATTTCTGAAGCAAAATAAGAGATCACAATGTGTGGTAACAATATCGCTTCAAAAAGTAATAGATAATCCATCTATACACATCTAGCCTTCTATACACAATAAATCATTCTAAATTTCATGTATTATAATTTTTCGTTATAAAATAGTATAACGGGTCAAAATAATAATAATGAATCATTTTCAAGAAATTCATACGATAAACCAATCAAAATTCAAGTACGTATATTGAAAATTATGATGTAGGTAATTCGGGTACAAGTCATGAAAATGATGTGTGAGTGATTATACCAGGATGATAAGAATTTGAGTGAATTCCGTTCACTCAATACTTAGTCAGGTACGTCAGTATTGTTTTCTAGCAAATTATTTTGTTGATTAGTTATTTTAAGAGCTGAAAATTGTTGCCCAAGTATTTTCATTACCTCTCCATGTTTCAGTTTCTGATTCTTTCTAACGGAGTTGTAGTTTTCTTTCACAAAAAGTGCAAACGCAGAAGGACCTTTCTGAGTGGGTGTTCGTGTTTGCACAGTACCAGATTTAGTTGTTCTGTTGATTAATAATTCAAATTTCCCATAACAATGGCCGCATCGTTTCCGCTCAACGTCCAATGATTTTGAATGTCTTCCAATGCTGGAATATAAAATTTGATAAATATGAATTATTTGTAGAGTACAAAAAGTTCAAAATACTCATATTAATATTTCACTCGTAACTTTGTTTTCCATCAACTTTCTATCAACCAAAAGAATGGATTATGCTTAGTTTATCAACTTATCCCCACCACCCTTTGCGTTTTTTTTCAAAATCCCCTTTAGTCGTGATTAGTCGCGACACTCAAGCAAGCTGATTGACAACATACATAAAATAATATGTAAAATAATTGAGATAAATTTCCTTCCCATACCGAAGAAATTTTAGAATATATTGATAAAAGAATTAGAGGGAAAAATCTTTTTTTTTGCAAACATTTTGATTTTTCTGTAGGAAAAATGCTCTAGTCAGTGACGAATTTTGTAACGCTTCACTAGCCAAAAACTAAACGCTTGTAAAGGTTTGATGGAATGCTTGCAAGTGTCCAATTTCTAGCTAGTTAAACGATACGGAACTCGTCGATGACTAGAGCATTTCTACTTTGGTTTGAACGCGTTTTGCTTATAACTGTGTTTTTAAATTGGGAGATCAAGATTCTTCGGAACTGATTAAATCGATCAGTCCCCGATTTGCACACAGGATTCATAATTATATTTTTCAATAATCGATGAAAATTTTCTTCTTATCGATAAATATTTTTCATTTCAAAAAACAATTAAAGGCCAACATTTTCATCGAAAATCGAAACTTTTTGTTTGAGAATTCGCAATTTTATCAATAATTCATATTTCACTCATTCTTTCAATTGGGTACTAAATTATATCTTATTTTAACGAAATTCGCTTTTGGTTCTCTCATTTCACATGATTCAGTCCAGAGGTATCATTACTGATCACTAATAGGGGAGAGTCGCCGGTTACGGGACACCTCCGGTTGTGGGACAGT
Source organism: Gonatopus flavifemur (assembly GCA_018340375.1). Classification (NCBI taxonomy): domain Eukaryota; kingdom Metazoa; phylum Arthropoda; class Insecta; order Hymenoptera; family Dryinidae; genus Gonatopus; species Gonatopus flavifemur. The sequence continues at coordinate 2,011,457 of JAFFJZ010000026.1, read as the reverse complement.
CAATTTTCTTTGACATTCCGTAAGAAAACTCAGGATGTTTGAAGCGTGAAATTCTTCTTACACCATAAACAAGTTTTTGACATAAAACTGAAGTCCATCAATGCACACGTACACCTTTGTATAAATAGCGCGTCAGAATCAATGAGAAGAAAACAAGTTCAAGTATTTAAAAGAGGGCTATTATTTCAAGCGGATGAAGCGATGCCGGAAAGTTCAATATACATACATGTAGTGTTTTTATCATACTTTCAAGGACTGTAGGCAATGGCACGAACATTTTTGGCTCGTACGTTGTTTATGCGTCATTGGCGATTGAGTGTCAATCCCGGTTATGGGACAAAGAAGTTCCCGGTTACGGGACAGCCAATTTTATATGTTCAAAGCGTATTATGTGTGACATAATTATGATCAGAAATTGACTTTTCTTTGAAAAAAAAAGTCTTTATAAATGTTTGTTGAAATTTTCAGATCATTGATAACATTTTTTATGAAATTTCTTATGTTTTTGAACACAATTGATTGTGAGCATTATTTTGTCTCTGTTAGTAACGTGTTCAAATGAATCGAGATTTCAATACGTCCCAATCAACTTGAAAACATGAAAAATTTGAGTATTTGTCTCCTTTCTCTCCATAAAATGCACAGTGGGGCATAATTCATTTTGTCTGGCCGAGGAGGAAATTTTTCGGAGTTAATTGGTTGTCTTCGCTACTTTATCAACATTAAAAGAATTTGAAAGCACAGTTTAAAGGGTATTTGGTGAATTTTGAGATTCGAATCCGCCACACTGGGTCCACCATTTTTGAGATTTGTAATCAGTGACCAAAAAAACCCCCAGATACAGGGTTTCATATGAATCAGCAAATGCCTCACAACGCCTTAGAACTTTGGCCACGGTTTGTCAATTTTGGCCCATTGTGAATGGTCATGGAAAAAGTAAATATTGATAATTATTGAATTCTTGATGGTTTTGCTCTATAGTTTCCCATTTTCAGCTGATTTTTTAGCGATATACACTGATTCCCGTGAGTGTCCTGTGGAGATTGTATGCGCATGCGTGAGACGCCGTTGCATCATGTAAGCGGTTACGATAGTGTTAATCGAACCTCGCTCAAGAGCACACGCCAAGTCGGTGCCTATGTATAGCGTGTTAGTTTTGTCTATTACAGCATGATTATAACTCACGAGAGTTTTGGTTATTGTCCCGCCTGAATAATAATCAACGGACATAGGATCCGGTTTGATAGCAGTACTTAACAATTGGTGACGAGGTATTTTGAGAGAAGCAAAAATGTCGGACGACGAAGGTTCGGTTAAAGTGACTATGAATGTACAACGTTACGGGAAATTAACGGAATTTTTCAAGGAGAAATAGTCGTGGGACAGTTATATTGATCGCTTTAAAATATATTGTGAAATGAATTATGTGCCGGAAGATAAGAGAGCAAAAATTAATATTATTAACTGTAGTTGGTGTTCCTCCCCGTGGATGATTGCGGGTCTTCCAGGGGGATATTCATGATACTTGTCCTTGATATCCTTTTTATCCATACCTGGTAGTATCTGCTTCCTTTACGTGGTGGGGAGGATAAGTATCTCAGAGTTGGATCTTTTTTTTTTAGTGGAATGAACTACTCAAGAGAAAGAATACAAACTGAGAGAAACGAAATCATCCTAATGCCAGAAACATCGGCAAAAACGGAAGGAAAGCAAGGGGAAACTACGTTCCTTGACATGTTTCAATACTTCCCGAGGAAATGAAACCTTTTCCAAACCTGGAATATTATACTCGTAAAACAAAAACAAACGAACAAATCAATAAGTACATGATGGCGCTTTCTCGGGTAAAATATTCCGGAGGTAAACTAGTCTCCCGTTCGGATCTCCGGGTGGAGGCTGCTCGAGGAAGCTTCATCAGCAAAGAACGAAAACCGAAGAATGGGATAGGGAAAAGAAACAACATTCTTCGAGTCGGAGCGTGGAATGTTAGATCACTGAGGCAAGCGAGAAAATTAGAAAATTTGAAATTAGAAATGAATAGGTTGAATATAGACGTGATGGGGATTAGCGAAATGAGATGGCCACAAGAGGGCGACTTCTGGAGTGGGGATTATAGAATAATTCATACAGGATCAAAGAACGGTCAAGCAGGTGTAGGAATTGTGATGCATAAAAGAGTAGGAAATAGAATAGAAAATTATTTGCAACATAATGAACGTGTGATGATGGTTAGAATCAGAACAAAACCGGTAGACACAGTCATAGTCCAAGTATACATGCCCATATCTGCATATTCGGAGGAAGATATTGAAAAAACGTACGAAGAAATAGAAGAAGTGATAGAATATGTGAAGGGAGAAAAGAATTTGATAGCGATGGGGGATTGGAATGCGGTAGTAGGACAAAGAAAAGAGGACAACATAATAGGAGATTTTGCGTTAGGGAGAAGAAACGATAGAGGACAACGTTTAGTCGAATTTTGTGGAAATCATAAGATGGTTATCACAAACACTTTATTCGAAAATCATCCAAGAAGAATCTACACTTGGACAATGCCAGAAGATACAGCAAGATACCAAATTGATTACATATTAGTGAGACAAAGATTTAGAAACCAAGTGAAAAACTGTAAAACTGATCTCAGTGCAGATATAGATAGTGATCATAATATGTTGATGATGAAATGTTCTCTGAAATTCAAATCTCTGAAGAAGAAAAGGAAAGTGTAGAAAAGATGGAATTCGAAGAACCTCAAGCAAAAACAAACACATGAGGCATTCGAGAAAATGTTGGATGAAAAATTGGGAGATCAAAAAGAGAAAGACTTGGGAATAGAGAGGAGATGGACAAGGATGAAGGGGAATATAGGAGAATGTGCGGATAAGATTTTGAAGAATAATAGAGTAGAACCTAAAAACCCATGGATAACGGGAGAAATTTTAGAATTGATAAATGAAAGAAGAAAATACAAGAATGATGATAGCCAAGAACAATGATACAAATCATTGAGAAATAAAATAATAAGAGAATCAAGGAGAGCAAAAGAACAGTGGTTAGAAGAGAGATGTCAGGAAATAGAAATCAGATTGCATTTAGGAAAAATAGATGAAGCATATAGGGTTATTAAAAGATTTTTCGGACAAATGAAATCTAGAAGCAATAAGATTAGAAATTCTCTAGGACGACAATTGATAAAAACGGAAGAGAAAATAGAACAGTGGATCAATCATTTGGAAGACTTGTATGTAGGAAACGATGATATAGCACTTTTAGAGAAGGAGGAGGATGTAGATGAGGAAGAATTGGAAGATTCGATATTGAGATCAGAATTCGACAAGGCTTTGAAAGAATTGGAAAATAATAAAGCACCAGGCATAGATGGCATAAGTGCGGACTTTATAAAAGCCTCCAGTGAAGGAACTCGTGACGCACTGTTTGAATTGATTAGGGATATGTACGAAAAAGGAGAAGTACCGGAAGATTTCCAAAAGAATAAAATTGTCGCTATCCCGAAAAAACAAGGGGCAGACAAATGCGAGAACTACAGAACGATCAATTTAACTTCACATGCTTCGAAAATACTGACCAAAATTATATACAGGAGGATGGAAAATAAAATAGAGAGTAGATTGGCAGAAGATCAGTTTGGTTTTAGAAAAAATAGGGGAACGCGAGAAGCAATTTTAGCACTTAGGGCAGTAATAGAGGAAAGGATAGCGCTGAAGAAATCTGTGTACATAGGTTTCGTAGATATACAAAAGGCTTTCGGTAATGTGGACTGGGAGAAGATGTTTGCGATCCTGCAGAAGGTGGGAATAAATTATAAAGATAGAAGAATAATATACGAATTATATAAGAATCAAAGTGCAATAATAGACATAGAGGGTCAGGAAGGGGAAGCACAAATAAGAAGAGGGGTGAGACAAGGATGCTCATTATCGCCACTGGTTTTTAATTTATATATAGAAGAAGCAATGAACGAAGTGAAGGAGGAAATTCAATCGAAATTACAGATTCAGGGAGAAAATATAAGTATGTTGAGATTCACGGATGACATAGCTATATTGGCCACGAGTAGTGCTGAGTTAGAAAATATCCTCAACACTATGAGAACAATATTATTGGAAAACTATTGTATGAATATAAATAAAGACAAAACAAAAGCCATGATGTGTACAGCAGCGAAAACAGCTAGAAGAACGAAAATCAAAATAGATACCAAGACAATTGAACAGGTGAAAGAATTCAACTATCTAGGAAGCATAATTACAGGAAACGGCAAAAACGAGAGAGATATAAGAGCAAGAATAGCACAAGGGAAACAGGCTTTTCACCAAAAGAAACAGTTACTATGCTCAAAAAATATGAGCTTGGAAGTAAGGAAGAAATTCTTGAAAAGTTACGTTTGGAGCACAGCATTATATGGTTGCGAAACTTGGACAATGGGGAAAACTGATCAACGAAGACTTGAAGCTTTTGGAATGTGGTGTTATAGGAGGATGCTCAGAATAAAATGGATAGACAAAGTCAAAAATGAAGAAGTACTCGAGCAGATAAATGAAAAAAGAAATCTTTTGAAACACATCGTGAAAAGGAGAAGCAATCTTATAGGACACACATTACGGCATGAGAGTTTATTGAAAACAATATTGGAAGGGAAAATGAATCGTAAAACTAGTAAAGGTAGACCTAGATTAAGTTATATGAAGCAAATCGTACAAGACAAGGGATGTAGTAGATATGTAGAAATTAAACGTTTGGCGGATAATAGACAGGGGTGGAGGGTTTCATCAAACCAGTCGTAAGGCTGATTACTTCATGATGATGATGTAGTTGGTGTTGGAACGTTCACATCATCGAGAGAATTTTGTATTCCGGATAAGCCTCAAGCGAAAAGCTACGAAGATCTAGTGAAATTAGTGAAGGATAAATTGAATCCTACACCAAATGTGATTGCTGAGAGGTGGAGGTTTGGTCGCTGTATACAAGCAAAAGGTGAACCGACGATAGACTTTATACAGCGTCTAAAGAAATTATCCATCCACTGTGGATTTGGTACAGAACTCGAAAACCGTCTTTGAGATCAACTTGCTCAAGGCATCACTTCAGAAGTTGTGAAAGAAAAGTTACTTGTTAAAAAAGATCTTTCGTGGGCAGGAGCAAGCAGTATAGCCATTACGTTGGAGACTGCGGGAGAACACGTCATGAATTTGAGATAAGGTAGCAGCCTGCCTTACCAACAAGAGCAGTTGTATTACCATACAGGAAAAAATCAACATAGTAAGGTTAAAAAGGCGGGCGAAACTTCAAACCAGTCAACTATGATAAGGAAGGAGGTTACCGACCATGTTTCACGTCACACAGGAAACGTCAGGTTAAATGTTTTTGTTGCGGAAAGAGCGGTCACAAAGCTCCAGAGTGTTTCTACAAAGAATTTGTTTGCCACATATGCAAAAAGAAGGGGCATTTGAAGAAAATGTGTAAAAATGGGCAACTACAACAAATCAGTCAACAGAGCCCAGGAGAAACGACGCCATCGTATCATCAGCCACCGGGAGAGGTTGAAGACAACTTGAGTTTAGATTTGTTTTTTCAATCAGCGGATAGAATAGATACAAATCCTGTAAGATTGTTTATAAATGAAGAAGAAATTATTTTTGGAATTGACACCGGATCATCGGTGACAGTTATGAGTCATAGAGATTTTGAAAAACATTTTAATGAAGAATCTTTATTGCCAACTTCTGTAGTTTCTCATTTGTATGACGGAAGTAAATTAGTTCCATTGGGTTTCCTACACGTTGAAGTAGGGTCTTTGAATAAGAAGAAAAAATTACCTTTATTCATTATCTAAAATGGAAATAAACCCTTGGTGGGAAGAAATTGGCTTGATGCATTTGAGATTAAAATTCAATTATGTCAATCTATCGCTGATAATAAAACCGAATGGTTAAAGTTCAATTTGGAAAAATATTCAGAAATTTTCGGAAAAAAGTTGGGTACGTTGAAAGGTCAAATAATTGGACTAGAAATTAATGAAAGCGCTAAACCTAAATATTTCAAACCCAAGAATTCACCTACACGGAGAAAAAGGTATCTTAAAAAGTACCATAATTTATGGATTTTCTGCGCTGGTCTGACCGAGTCTAAATATTTACCTGAAAAAACCTCTAAAAGTACCATAATGTCTTGGACTTTAATACGGAAGGTACCATACTTATTTCAAAAAGTCCAAGAAATTATGGTACTTTTAGAGATTCATGCAAGTGAATATTCCGACTCGGGTCAGACCAACGCTGAAAATCCATAAATTATGGTATTTTTCAAGACATCTGTTTTCTCAATGTATGTTGTTAAGAGAGAAAGTGGAATGTGAGTTGGACAATTTAGTGAAAAATGGTATTTTTCGAAGTTCGAAATGGGCAACACCGGTTGTACCAATTGTAAAATCAAATGGTGATATTAGAATCTGTAGGGATTATAAAATAACAATCAACCCAGAATTGAAAATCGAGAAATACCCTGTACCAAGACCAGATGATTTATGCAATGCTACTCAAGGGGCAACAATTTTCACCAAATTGGATCTCGCGAATGCTTATGAACAGATAATTTGAGGGAAAAATCTAGAGAACTTGTCACTATTTCAACGCACAAAGGATTATTCAGGTACACAAGAATTCCAGTTGATGTAGCATCGGCACCTGGGATTTTTCAGCGAATTATGTAACAATTGTTAAGTATAACAATTAAGTTATGTATAACAATTGTTAAGAAATATTCCAGATGTAGTTGTATTTTTTGACGACATTTTAACAACGGGAAAAGATTTTCAAGATCATATTACGAAATTAGAATTAGTTATGACTATTTTGAAAGAAAGTGGCTTGAAAATAGCCCAGGAAAAATGTGTTTTCTTTGTTGAAGAAGTTGAATATTTGGGTTATATAATTCACACGAGTAGAAAGAAGGTTGAAGGAATGGTGAATGCACAAATTCCTGAAAATCTCAAGTGCAAGCGTTTCTGGGTCTCATTCAATATCATGCAAAATTTTTACCAAATTTGGCAATAGTTCTAGAGCCATTACATTGTTTGTTGAGAAAAAATACGCCTTTTAATTTCGACCAACGCTGTCTGCGGGCATTCAATGAAGTTAAAGAAATGATTTTTAATTGTTTACTTTTAGCTCATTATGAGCCTTGTTGTCAATTAATTTTAGCATGTGATAATTCGGAGTATGGATTGGGTTGCGTATTGTCACAAATTAAAAACGGTGATGAAAGACCAATCGCATTTGGCAGTAGAACGCTTAATAAAGCAGAAAAAAATTATGCACAAGTCGAAATAGAGGCCTTAGCTATTATTTTTGGTGTAAAGCATTTTTATCATTATTTGCGGGGAAACCAATTCTTACCGCGAACTGATCATAAGCCATCAACGCACATATTCGATCCGAAAAAAGGGTTGCCTATAATGGCAGCAAATAAGTTGCAACGTTATGCAGTATTTTCGTCAGCGTTTGATTTCAAAATTGAATATGTTTGCGGAAACAAAATGAATGCAGATGCTTTTAGCAGGCTACCTTTGCCGTTAACAGAAAGTTATACTGAATTTGAAGGACAATCATTAGGGTGGGCCGAAAGACCCGAGTTTTCGAATTCCGGAATCTAATAGTGCGCAAAAGTTGCCTTGAAGGAATACAAATCGAGCTCAAAAAGAAAAATTCGAATCGGTCAAGAATTGGGTTAGCGCATCGAATGTGAAAATCCTCATTTTTCACAATTTTCGGCGATTAACATGTATTTTCTCAAATATGTGTATATTTTACTATTCATTATCAAAAAAATAATTGTTGAGCATATAAATAGAGTACATGTACATATATATTATATATACAATATACACGCATTTCAAAAGTGCCTTGCCGGTGCAGCTCTTGGCTCGACTTAAATATGGAACGAGACTCAGAACTCACCACGAGAAGATGGCTGCACTTCGAGTCCCGCCCACGCCCTTCGCAACCAACCATCCAAACAGGGCATACATAACATACATATTATTGAGTATGTACTTTTCTATTATCATTGAAAAGTAATCTCCTACTCCTAAACAGAGAATTGTGCCTTGTTCGAGAACGAAGGCATACTTTTCCTGGACATGAAAAGTAAAGTAGATTCTATTTCTCAAGATACTGTTTATGCTGTACACCATGGTAGAATTAAAACTTCCAAACATATGACCAACAGAACTCGAAGCAGAAAGCTCACGATGGTTATTACAAGATAATAAATACAAATTCCTATGGTTTGAAGGTCCCCAATTGCCTTCAACAGTACAAGATATAATATTGGATAACGAAAGTTCAGAAGGTGATTGTCATTCTATCCTCTCGTGTACATATATACATACAATTAATCAAATCGATTACATAATTCATTATTATTTGCAGTTGATGAAGAATTTGAATATGAGAGCGATGAAGATCCAGAATTCGAAAAGAATGTAGGAGAAACCGATTATGGAACTGATTAATTTTCCAGAGAACTGTATGAATTAAATAAAATCTATTTCCTCAGCTTCTTGTATAAACGTTTCCTTCCCAATTGACTCCTGACATTTTCACAGTGAGCACTTTTATCCTTTATAACACTATTTGAGAATCGTTAGAAGTGCTACGAAATTTGTAGAGAACCTTTTGAACGTATAATCAATGAACGTACTAAGTGCCGCGCGCCGCAATGATATATCGAACTTGACGTCCCTGTTTCTCATGATATCTTCCACTTTGACTTCTAACATTTTACACGCACTTCTACTGGTACATAAACATTGAAATGGCAAATTGCCAGAAGTGCCCCGTAACTTTTCAATTTTCACTAATTTTCCGCAACTTTTTCGACTTCTGACGACCTTTTCTCTTTCACTTGCACTTCTGACAACTTTTTCCCAGCTTCTACTCATACTTCTCGATATTTATACAAATTTTTAGCCAAGCCGCCCAAAAGTTTTTTTGCTCTTGAATTTTACAATTTTCGGCGTCCGCCGACGCACCCGTCTTCCAGAGCACCCTCTGACGATCGGGCTCTTGCTTTGCCGACCCCTATCGAACCTTTCCCAGCTATAATATTCTATGGACCGAAGCATGTTGCTTCCCATGTAGCCAGCTCTCCGTCTATTCTATTTTTTCAATTCTTCTAATTTTTTTCGCAAAAATAGGTGATCTCGGAGAACATTTTCTCCACTGACGGATTTTTATGTAACGTGGCACAGTGGGGCCAAATGCCAAAAAGCTGGCCAAAACCCCAAAAATGAAGTTTGTAGTTGGGGATATTTGACCCTTGGGATAAGTAAGGTGATGTCCCAAGTATTGGAATTCTGATATAAGAAGATCTGATCCCCTCCCCCTGCCCTTGTGTACCAGTTGCAAAATACCCTCCTTGAAGTATAATCTGCGTGATTGAAAGACAGTAAAATAACGAGCATGTTCAAAAAGACGCTGTGTCTCGAAAAATGAACCGATTTAACTTTTTCAAATTGGAGTCTATTACTGAAACTATGTAGAATACACTAAAAATTAAGAGAATATCAATTTGATGAGTGGAAAATACTGACAGAGCAATGATTGGATGTAATTTCTATATCTATAAATGAGAAAATGTGTTTGGTTTTTGAAGGAATAGTAGAGAATTACGCAAAATTACGTCGTTTAACTTATTGGAGGTGGTAGATGGGACTCTTACTTAAACATCAAAAAAAAAACGGCTGCCCATGTCTGCCCCTAAGCAATTCCACCATGTTTTTGTGCAGGAAATCACAAAAAATTAGACGGAGTGATGAGGAGTCCTTAGATCCGTCTGAAACTTGATATGCAGAAGTTTGTGGGGTCACTGATTATGAATCCGTTGTCTTCATTTCGGAATTCAGAATGGCGGATCCAATATGGCGGACGAAAATTGAAAGAAATCATCGGATTTTCTTCAAATTCGTCACCCAGGGGTTTCTGAGGTCACTGATGACGAATCCGTTGTTTGAATTTCAAAATTCAAAATGGCGGATCCAATATGGCGGATGAAAATTGAAAAAATCATCGGATTGCCTTCAAACTCGGTACCCTGAGGTTTTTAAGGTCGCTGATTCCGAATCCGGTGTCTGAATTCCGGAATTCAGAATGGCGGATCCAGTTTGGCAGAAAAAAATTGAAAAAATCATCAGATTTCCTTCAAACTCGGTATCCAGGGTTTTGTGGGGTCATTGATTACGAATCAGTTGTCAAATTCCAAGAATCAAAGATAGCGTATCTAATATGGTGGACACAAAACTCAGAATTCAGTAGATTCGCTTTGAATTTTATCTCAACGTTAGTATGTGTTTTATTTCCAGTGTACATTTGCTGCACGAGGAAAACTGTATGAGATTGATTACCATTCGTTTTTCTTCTCATCGCGGGCTTAGGGTACACAAAAGCCAGAAATCATTGATATTTAGGAAGATGATGGACCATTGAGAGAAAAACAGTATTGCTGGAGAATATTCGTAGTGAATTTACTATGAGTTGATGAATTCACTATGGGAAATGACAATAAAACCACCAACATTTAGTATTATTACTACGAATTTTTGGTAACTCCACTGCTAACATTCTTCAGCGATGCTCTTTTTCCCTAAAGTAACCGTCATTTTCCTAAATGTTTATAAATGTTATTCAAGTATTGATATCTCTTTTCTTTTCGTGAACTGAATCATGACTCGTGATTTGATGATCGTTCTTATGTTAACCTATCGTTTCCATGGCAACGTAAATAGTTGGTTGTAATCGGTCTGATTTCAAATGGTGCTTATCACAATTGTGCAATAGCTGTCACCGAATTCTTACTCTTGCTAGTAATCGTTACCGTAAACTTTTTTCCGCGTGCAAGTTTGGAGCTTGGTGAATATTTTTCGTTTTTTAAAATCATTCAATGTTAACATACAATTCCAAATGAGATGGATTCCGCTGCCATAGGTGAGTGTTTCAACAACCTATATTTTCTCAGTAGTTTAATTTGAACAGTTGACTGCGAAAAAAATTAGCTTAAGAGGGTTGAATCCAACCCAAGAAAATTAGGAAAATTTTTAGAAACACATGGGGTTTCTGTAGCGAATTTTATCGAATTCTACAACGTTTATAGATTTCAAAGATGATTCAATATCTATGACTCGGAGAGAGATGTACAATATTTTAAGGAGCAGTCCTCTACCTACGTTGGATGGAAAGTTCACTTTCCTTCAAGGAAAAATCATCGAGATAACGTGTTGTCCGGATAACAAAACAACAGAGATCTCTAACCTTTTATCTACTTTTAAATGTGTATTTAAAAAGAGATGGGAATCTTCTCAAAGGACCGAAGAACGATTTCTTGGAAATAATGAAGAATGGTTAAAACAAGAGGTAGTGTTTTGTACTTTCAGGAATCCCCATTCTATAACTGTTCACACGCAAGTGGGGAGACCTCTTGTTGAATTCAACGAATGTTCAGAAAGAACGAAACGTAGGAAAACGGAGAATATCAGAGTAAATACTCCTATCTCAGAGCTGTCTCACGCCACACAAATGTGTTTGGGAGCGTCTGGACAGATCGAAGCCGCAAAAATTGTAAAGGATGTTACATCTTCTGATCCTGAGCTTGCCAAAATGTATATGAAAGGTTATCAAACTCTCAAGCGGAATGAGCCAAAGATGTTGAATGATGAAGATGCTCTAGCTCTCCTAGTAGATGCCGAGCTCTCAAAACATCAGTACTGCTTATTGCGTGAAGCTGATCCGCAGAAATTTCCACCTTATAAAAAAATTCAACTGGCCAAACGCATGTGTTTCCCTGACAAGGAATTTGTTCAAATAACAGAAACCTGCGCTGTTGTGCAACTACAAGCACTTCTTGATCACACAGCTACACGTATTTTAAAGCTACAGAATTCGGTTTTGTCAACTTTATCTGATGAAGAGTTACAAAACCTGGTACTTATTTCCAAATGGGGGTTTGATGGGAGCTCTGGCCACTCCTTATACAAACAAGCATATCAAAGTTCGGAAGCTAGTGATTCCGCTGTGTTCATTACTTCACTTGTGCCTCTCCGCCTACACTGCAATTCAAAAATAATTTGGCAGAATCCAAGGCCATCATCAACCAGATTTTGTAGGCCAATCAAAATAGAGTTTGTGAAAGAATCAACTGAAGTTTCGGTTGCAGAGAAGCTACGGGTTGATAATGAAATAGAAAATCTGAGGGCTACTTCTTTCAGAACTGATGAAAAACATGTTTCAGTGAAACATGAGATGATTTTTTCTATGGTGGACGGGAAGGTATGCAATGCCATAACTGAGACAACCTATACCCAGAAGTGCTATATATGTGGTGCCACATCTAAGGAATTCAACAAAATTGATGATATAGTATCCAGGCCGGTCAAAACCGAAAACCTCCAGTTTGGTTTGTCTTGTCTACACGGCTGGATACGATTTTTTGAGGGCCTCCTGCATTTGTCTTATAAGCTACCTATTCAGAAGTGGCAAGCACGAAAACAAGATAAAGCTTTGGTGGAAGAACGAAAAAAGGTTGTACAGAAAAGTTTTAAAGAAAAATGTGGCCTCATTGTCGATGTTCCTAAGCCAGGGTTTGGGAACTCAAGTGATGGGAATACCGCTAGGCGAGTTTTCGCACAACCCGAAGTTTCTGGGGTGGATGTCAACCTAATACAACGACTTCATGTAGTATTAGCTACCGTTTCAAGTGGCCATGAAATAGACGTTGAAAAGTTTCGGAGTTACGCTTTAGACACGGCACGCTACTACGCGACAAAATATCCGTGGTACCCAATGTCACCTACGATGCACAAGTTTTTGATCCACGGACCTGAAATCATTGCATCTGCTCTTCTACCTATAGGCCAATTGACTGAGGAAGCACAAGAGGCTCGTAACAAAGATTTTAAAAGGTGAAAATGATGTATATCACTTAATAATAGTCTATATTTGTCACAGTGGACTCGACACTTTGAAGGGAAAAATTTGACTTCTCAAGTACTGCAATCAGTTTGATACATTGCACAATACGTTTTTGACTACTAGGCAAACTATATATTTATGGTAACCACGAGAATATATGTTCGCGAAGATTGTTTTGTTCTGGTAAGGAATTCGGGGAATTATGAATATTCATATACTTTTTTTTATTAATAAGCCACATTGTTCATCCTCTGGAAACATAAATTCATAGACTAGAAAACAATTTTGAGAATCAAGTAAACTTATGAATTAGAGGATTTATTCAAAACTTTATACTGATGACCCCAAAGTGCAGCTGCTTTTTGTTTTTCCTTGATTTTGCTTGTCATGTTGAGATCAAAAGCTTTAACGGTGTCGATGAATACATAATTATATTCAAATATCTTAACAACATTCATTTCCAAAGGTACCGAGAGCATCACTCCAGGAAATGCAGTAGAGAAAAAACGAATGAAGACATTTTTAAATGGTTCCTTTTGAGTTCTGATCCAATGTTATCGAGTAAAAGACAGTTGCCCAAGAAAAAACTAAAGTTTCTCCCTAGAGACGTGTTGAGCCTAATCAAAACTCCGGATATACTTGATAAAGACAACGTAACTTTCCCATTATCTTCCTCTGAGAGTGAAGAAGAAGACTGATCTGAGTAAAAAAAGTGTGGCAAAAGTAAAAACCATTACGATTTCAGTTTTTTATATTATTGTATATATTGTGAATATATATATCTTTCGATTTAACACATTTGGTGTGTTAATATCATTCGATAATTATATTAATGATGATTCAATGTTGGAAATAATAATAATAATGATCATAATGGGAACAACAAAATGGGCCGTTTAGTTCTTGTTTAATATCAAGTTATGAATGAAGTTTTGATTTTTGGCATCCGCCATCCTGAATTTCGGAATTCTGACAACGGATTCGTCATCAGCGATCCCGAAAACCCCTGGGTACCGAGTTTGAAGGGAATCCGATGATTTTTACAATTTTCGTCCGCTATATTGGGTCCGTTATTTTGAATTTTGAATTTCAGACCGTGGATTCGTAATCAGCGACCACAGAAACCCCTGAGTACCGAGTTTGAAGAAAATGCGATGATTTCCTTAATTTTTGTCCACCATATTGGATCCGCCATTCTGAATTTCAAAATTTTGACAACGGATTCGTAATTGGTGACCCCAAAAACTCCTGGATGCCGAGTTTGAAGAAAATCCGATGATCTTCTCGATTTTATTCCACCATATTGGATCCGCCATTTTGAATTTCGAAATACAGACAACGGATTTGTAATCAGCGACCCCAAAAATCCCTGGGTACCCAATTTGAAAAGAATCCGATAATTTTTCCAATTTTCGTCCGCCATATTGGATTCGCCATTCTGAATTTGGGAACTCAGACAGCGGATTCGTAATCAGCGACCCCGAAAACCCTTGATCACCAAATTTGAAAAAAATCCGATGATTTCTTCCAATTTTCGTCCACCATATTGGATCCGCCATTTTGAATTTTGAAATTCTGAGAACGGATTCGTAATCAGTGACCCCATAAACTTCCCGAGTACGAAGTCGCAAGCGAATTTGAGAGCCCCTTATAATTTTGTCCAGCTTTTTGGCATTTGGCCCCACTGTGCGTGGGTCCTAGGGATTTTCGAGGGTGCTGAATCTGAATCTGACATCAAAGAATGAATGCAAGATGGCCAAATTCTGTATACTGGGCGTCAATTCAGTCATTTTCGCATTTGTAGACGCATTCTTATGAGACATGGGTTCTGGGAGTTTAAGAGGATACTGAATCCGAATCTGATGTCGAAATATGAATTCAGGATGGCCGATCCAATACAGTGGGCATGCATATAGTCATTTTTGTGTTTGTGGACGGATGTTTATGAAACATGAGTCCTAGGAGTTTACGAGGGTGCTCAATCCGGATCTGACGCCGAAAAATGAATTCAAGATGGCCGATCCAGTGTAGTGGACGTAAATTTAGTCATTTTTGCGTTTCTGGAGAGATTTATTTCGAACATGGGTTCTAGAGGTTTTCGAGAGTACTCAATCAGAATCTGGAATCTAATATTCAAAAAAAATGAGAGTGCCAATCTTCCCTCGTGGTCTTTCTTGTGTCCGAACACTCTTCAGAAGCTGGTTGACGTTATGACAACTCCACCCCAATGGAAATCCAGGAGTACAGGAAGTAGATAAATCCCGCCCGAATGACTATCCGTTACACTCAATTGACTCTCAGCTCACGCTCTCGTCACACTCCTACGCTTCATTTTCACCAGGACAGCTGTCCAAATTCTGCAGTTGTTTAGAAACATGTTCCTGAATCATTTGAAGATGGTATAAAGAATGATAGCCAATTAGTTTCAGGCTTTCTGAATATTACACGTAAAAATTTTTTCAGTTCAGTGGGAAACCGATGATCGCCTTTTTATATATGCCCGGATATCTAAATCGTTCAAGATGCGAGCATATGTGAGCTGCGATTCATTCAAAATGAGCGAAGCGAATTTTGAAGGGGGCCGGACTGCTCAGCGAAGCGAAGCAGTCAGGGGGCGGAGCCCTCTGAGTTCCTATCTGCAAATTTTGTTCCCAAATCCTTAACAATACTTCATTTATCTTCAGAATGCCAGCATCTCGTACCTTCTATCGCAATTATGTTTACGAATTAGCACATCAGATAAAGTGACTAAAGCAATTTGATGTATGTTTTTCATTTGGTTCAACTCTCACAGAATTTGAGGACTTAATTCTTTGATGAATATGTTTGATCAGGGTTCCAAATAACGTTTTGACGTATTCCCTAGGTTCGCATGCAATTTTCGTGCAGAAGCTTATCCATGTGCGTGGTTTCGTGAGGGCATGTTATCTGAGGATGGTAATTTGGATCATGACAATAGGCTCCTAGCGTCGGAATGAAACATTTAGTTTGGAATATGTACTTAACAACCAAGGAAAGGGTGTTTGAAAGAAATGTACAGGTAACTGGACATTCCTTGTTTCACATCGTGAATAAAGATTATAAGAATGTGATGATTTCAATCATAACAATATTGGAGATTTACCACATACTATATAGTATAACGTATACTGAAATACATAAAAAAATTATTCATTTTCTCAAGGAGGATCTTCTTTTGTATTCCAAAGCACGGTAACGACCCCTAAAAATTATTTTTTAATTCCTATAAAATTCTAGAGTGCATATAACATGTCTTAGAACAATATAAAGTGGGTGTCTATTTTTTTTCCCAAACTTCGATTCTAAGCACCACCCTAATGTGTATATAAATTTTTGCGTTGGTCAAATCAAATGTTTATCCAGGAGAAATTTCCTGAAGGTATAATCCCTTAATCCTATATTTTACGATTAATGATTGGTCTTATTTTTGCGTTCCAATATTTATTCTCTGTTTTGCAGAAATAAATTTGTTGTAATGGTTATATTACTGAAATTTCCTCATCCGATAAAATGTTACATCATTAAATGTTTCGTTGTTCTATTTTGGAGTGGCGGGTGAATATTTTTCTTACCTGTATCCACATCCTGTACACCTGTATGTGAATTTGGTGTTGATTTTGTAATCATGGCAGCGTCTTATAGGAGGTAATTCCGGAAATATTCGTACTGCTTTGCTAGCCCTGACAACAACAAAAATATTCACGTTATGTTAAATGTAATAATATTCATAATCGATTTCAATTAGAAACATACCATGCTTTCCAAAACGGTCCGTGGCCATCTGAGACTTCATTTATGATCCAAGCGGCAGCATGACACATTTCATGAATCAAAGTGTCTCGTAATCTATCTGGTTTATCTATGATCTAACAAAATTTCGAATTCTATAAAATTCCTGCGGTTCGGAATATGGGTGTACAAAGTACTTTGAATTTTTATGCGTGAAAAAGAATAAAGAACCGATATGTGATATCCCAAAAGAATACACGATTATCAGTGTTTATGTTGAAGAGAGCTTATAGAATGTAATTATAAG
The DNA here is from genome assembly GCA_018340375.1 of Gonatopus flavifemur. Classification (NCBI taxonomy): domain Eukaryota; kingdom Metazoa; phylum Arthropoda; class Insecta; order Hymenoptera; family Dryinidae; genus Gonatopus; species Gonatopus flavifemur. Next base: position 1,994,417 of record JAFFJZ010000026.1, on the reverse strand, counting down.
TCTCATGTTGTTTTTGCACATCAATCTCGTCAGAATATTGACGTTATAGACGGAAATGAACCACTATATCACTCTATGAGCATACTGAATGTTGATGTTATGCCATAAATGTATAAATGGTAAAAAATTTAAAGTCTGATTTTTCAAATTCATTCAGTCTACACAATTTATGAGACGTCTGATATTAGCCTTATACATAAAGAACAACATGTAAAATACAATGCTGATAATTAAAAAAACAATTGAAAAAAAAACAAATAATACCTTTGTGGATAATGCGATTCTGGACGATCTTTTAACGATACCAAGAGCTCTGATACATTTTTTATTGTAACAAAAACCGGCAGTTCCTCTCATGCGAACATTCCATTCGATTTCCATATCTTCAGGTAATTGTTTATCAAATACTTTTTCATTGTATAATTTGAATAAAAATTTCATAAGATCGTCTTTAGTATTTTTGAAATCAGTTCTGTATTTGATTGCATTCGGATGTGTTTTTTGCATTGGAATATTCTCTGATAACGATGCCAAAAAACATTCGTACGTTGCATTTGTATGTTTATTGGATAGAAGTGTTGGCTTGGTTTTGGCCACGTTCGACCGATGTGCTTTGCTTGGACCTGACAAAAGAAAACTCTAATTACTCAAGATGCAATGAAAAATATCCAATTTTCCGAATAAAACAGGACAATAACAAAAATTTCTTCCTGTATCATGAGGTTTGGGAATTGATTCGGAGTTATTTTCCGTACTCGGAATGTGAAAACAATATCAGATTTCTTGACTTGGTTCAATTTTACTTCCATGTTCCTTAAGGAAATAGAAGTGTTGCAATAGAATCAAAAAACCTTTATGCAGAAGGGGGTATTTAGCCTTTGCTGAACGTTTCAAAACTTCGCGCGCGCGTGTGTGTGTATATGTGTGTCTGTCTGTATGTATTGAGATGGTTCTTATTTTCCCAATTTCCAAATCTTGCTTGTTTAACCTCCCAAAAAGGTGCCAATTCACACCAAAATAACACCTGCAAAATCTCAGGTCGATTAGACAATATTGACACGTGCCTCCGGAGGCTCAAAGTTTGAACATTTTGCATAATTTTGAAGATTTTCAGTATGTTGTATCATAACCTCCTAAGTGCGCATGACCCAAATTCTTTCTGCCGCTCTCCCCTCGCAAGGATTATGATTCACTTCAAAATAACACCTAAAACGCCACAGGTCGATCAGATGATACTGACAGGTGCTACTCGAGGCTCAAAGTTCGGAAATTTTTCCTTTACATGGAATTTTTTAGTATTTTGTATAATAACTTCCTAAGTGCGGATGATCAAAATTTTTCCTGACTCAATTCATTTGAGGCGGTTCAAATCCACCCAAGAATAACACTTGGAAACTCCCAAGTCGATCAGACAATATTAGCACGAGTCCCCAGAGGCACCAGGTTACGAGATTTTTCCTTATTTTGAAGTGTGTTGGATGATAATTCCGCGTGTGTATGAATATGGAGCTACGCCGGGCCAAAGCTTGTCGCAGATATGGTAGTAATGGCTCAAACCTGATCCGAGCTTGGCCTCATAATTGTGCACCTTAGAGTTATACGCAATAAGTCCCATCAAAATAGTTGAAAAATCAAGACATTTCTTTTGATTTCGATCCTCCTCAATCACAATGTGTTTTTATTTTCTGTGATCTCATGAAACACTTTTTATGAAGACTCATTCTATGCATCTCAATATAATATTACATACACTTCCGGTTCAAAACTTAGCATTACTCCGTGCTCAACATATATAACACAGGCCTGCGAAATTTGACTTTTTTTTTCCCCCTCAAACAATAATATCTTTTTCCGAAGCATTTTGATCCGCTGAATCCGAATCTGGCTGCAGAATTGCTCTATCACGTCAGGTTTTTGAGATATTTCGACCTAAAAATGTGAAAAACACTGTTTTTCGACATATTTGGGGTTACGTAAAGTCGAAGGGTAATTTTTTTTCTCAAAACCAATACATGCACCTCAAAGTATAAGTCCTCCTCTTCCAAATGCCGTTGAGTTTGCTCAGATACCTTTTTTTTTCATTGAGATACGACAGTTTGAAAATTGTGTCTCCACCTATTTATTGAGTACATGAGCGCACAAATTTAAAATTGTCGTATCTCAATGAAAAAAAAAGATATTTCAGCAAACTCAACGGCAATTGGAAGAGGATGACTGATACTTTGAGGTGCATCTATTGGTTTTGTGAAAAAAATTACCTTTCGACTTTACGGAACCTCAAATATGCCAAGAAACAGTGTTTTCCACATTTTTAGGTCGGAATATCCCAAATACCTGACGTGATATAGCAATTCTGGAGCCATATGCGGATTCAGCGCACCAAAATGCTTCAGAAAAATGTTGAATGAATGAAGGGGATTGACTTTGGATTGTATTCTACATGAAACACCTTGAGTAGGCCAGGCGCATCACAACGATACGCTAAATTTTTTTCTTGAGCGAAATACGGTAGAAAATGCTTATAGCATATCACATAAATATATATTTATGCAATATGCTACACTATTATAATCGGACGCCTACAAAATTCACGCGCCGGGCGGTAATATCCTTCGAGCCAGCACTGCTGAGATCGTAGATTGTTTGTTGCTATGTTCAGACATTATTCCACTAATTCACTCGGAATGTACTGATTGTTGTTCTAATTTTTTCCTCCGTGTACAAGTATCGAGTGTCCAGTAATTGTTGTGAATTTCGTGTATTTAAAAAAAAGTTTCACAAATAGCTTCTCGAAAATGTATCAATGCTCCAGATAACTTCTGCTACATATGTGGAAATTATGTAATAAAGAGACAGCAACAAATAATTTCTAAATGTATTGAAGAACTATACGATAGCTATTTCAAAATCAACATAAAAAACCAAGACAAACAATGGGCGCCTCATAAAGTGTGTTCGACATGTGTACGTGAACTTCGGAAATGGTCAAGAGGAGAAAAACATTGTTTTAGTTTACAGACTCCAATGATTTGGATGGAACCGCAAAATCATATCAACGATTGTTACTTCTGCTGTTCAAGCATAAAAGGATTTAATTCTAAAAATAAAGCAGCGATAAGTTATCCTGATATTCGTTCTGTGATTTTACCTACGTATAAAGATCCTGATAGCAAAGAGTTATGCCATCCTGCCCAACCATTTTCATCTGATCCTAGTTTATTTCAAGAGGCTATAATGAATACTTCAGATCCTGACGATGAATATTACGAGTGCAACGAAACACCACCACTGTTTTCTCAAAGTGAATTGAATGATTTGACAAGAGATCTTAATCTTCCGAAAGATGCTGCGGAATTACTCGGTTCCAGATTGAAAGAAAAAAACATGCTGGATCGTACAACGAACTTTTATTGGTATAGAAATAGAGGGAAGGATTTTCTACCGTATTTTGCTCAAGAAAAAAATTTAGTGTATTGTTGTGATGTGCCTGGCCTACTCAAAATGTTTGATGTAGAATACAATCCAAATGATTGGAGACTTTTTATAGATTCTTCGAAACGGAGCCTCAAAGTAGTATTGTTACATAATGGTAATAAATTTGCTTCTTTGCCTATTGGACATTCTACTCATTTGAAAGAATGTTATGAAAATTTGGATTTCGTCCTCAAAAATAAATTACTCCAATCATAACTGGACTATATGTGGTGATCTCAAAATATTAACTATGTTGCTTGGTCAACAAGGAGGGTATACAAAATACCCCTGTTTTCTATGTGAATGGGATAGTAGGAATAGAGCACGACATTGGATCCAGAAAGATTGGCCACAGAGAGCATCATTGAACCCTGGAAGTAAAAATGTTGTACACGAAACACTAGTTGACCGCTCCAAAATTCTGCTACCTCCGCTTCATATCAAATTAGGCATTATGAAGCAATTCGTAAAGGCATTGCCTAAAGATGGTCTTTGTTTCAAATATTTATGTGATAAATTCAAGCATTTATCGGATGCGAAGATAAAAGAAGGCGTTTTTGTTGGTCCAGACATAAGGAAATTGATGCAAGATCCTGACTTTGAAAAAACTATGAATAAAACCGAGAAGCTCGCTTGGAAGTCATTTAAGGAAGTCGTACAACATTTTTTAGGGAACAGAAAAAGCCCTGATTATGAAAATATAGTCAACAGCATGCTTAACAATTTCAAAATCCTGGGTTGTAATATGAGTATAAAACTCCATTATTTGCATTCCCATATTGACTTTTTCCCCGAGAATCTTGGTGCTGTCAGTGAAGAGCAAGGGGAGAGATTTCATCAAGACCTTAAGGTTATGGAGACCAGATATCAAGGAAGGTGGGACGTTAGAATGATGGCTGACTATTGCTGGATGTTAAAGAGAGATGAACCGAATCATGAGTACAACAGAAAGAGATCAAACAGAAGTTTTGAAGAAACTAGAAAAAGATATCATAAGTCCTTTTGATTTATCTAGTATCTTAGGTCTTGTGTGAAACCAGTGCAGCCCCATGTCTGAATTTTATATAAAACGTATATATTTTTCGTTCATACAAATTGTTTAAAAACTGTAAATATTCATATCTCACATAAAAATGAATCCTGATGTGCTGTAAAAACTGGCGTTATATTTTAGTTCCACAATCTGAATACCTGGAAAGGAACCATTATTGTTCGAAGGGAAAATAAAACTTATATTCCGCAGGTCTGTGAATTATCAACCCTTTGGGAACCCATTTTTGAAGGGAAATTTTCCTTGAATATGTGAACATATAAGTTTTGGGTCGCTGAATAAGACTATCCTATTAGAAAATAAGAATTTTCATTCCCATACATCCTGGCAGCACCCTCAGGAGATCCTAGAAATATTATAATCTTGGGGATATATTTCACAACTTGGAATACTCGTAACTCTGCAAGGAGAAATTGTAGGTCACCGATTAATAGCTTATCTTGAAGAGTAAGAGTAGTACTGGATGATGCAATTAGAAGAAAAGACTAAAAAAAATTGTGCACTCAGTACATGAATTCCAAAGTAATCAAAAAACCCATTTTTCGTGGACCTAATCTTAAATATCTTGAAATGCTTACGCGATGGCCCAATCCTGACTCCGGATTTGGATTCTACGCAGAAAATTACTTCAGAAAAGAGAATTTCATTTGAAGGAGAATTTCATTGTCGATCAGTGTAATAAATGCGAATACTCATTCTGTTGTTGGGACATATTACACAACTTAGAATGGTCGTAACTTTGCGAGAAAAAATCGTACATGAACGTTCAATAGCTCATTTCAAACGGGAAGAGTAGTGCAAATTGATGAAGTTGAGAGAAAAGATCAAAAAAATTTTATGCGTCCTGTACATAACCTCAAAAGTAGTGAAAAACCGCATTTTTCGCGTATTTACCCTCAGATATCTCAAAATCCTGACGTGATAGCCCAATTCTGGCTCCGGATTCGGATTCTACGCAGCAAATTACTTCGGAAAATGGTCACCAGTTCCAAGGGGGAAAAACCTCGCAGGCCTGTGTAATTTCAAAGTTCAATATCTGAGTGGGAAATGATGTTAGAGGAACAATTAAAGCAGCAATTTGAAGTGGAAAATCTACTCTTTGAATATCATTGGACTTTTTTGATCCATCATGATTATCCAACAATATACATCGGATTCAATCTGAGTATTCCTGTCGATTTAGTTTTTCAAGGAGATGCAGCTCGCTGGAAAATTATGCATGGAAATACGAGGATGGTAATTTTGTAGAGGATTCTCTCAGCTCCAAAATGCTTCTCTCCTTTTTCCGATAGAGTCATTTTTAGCGGAGTCACTTGATTTTTTGTGGCTTGTAATTTTAAGACGATTAAATGGACAAAAAGCTTCCGGGAAGGAAAAAGTTTAGCTCTGAGATGTATTCTCTTCGTATGATATATCTCAAAACTGAACTTTCTGTTTCCTGGGAAATTTTCGTCATTTTAGCGGTCTCAAAATCACAAGTCATAAAAAATGACATAACTCTCTGGGCATTATATTGCGAAAAATCATATTCTTCAATTCAGCGAAGTTTCAAAAATATTATATAAGTTCTTTGGTCTTTTCCTTCATGAATGATGAAACTTTTTAACACACCTTTACATTCGTGTGCCGAAAGAATTAGTCACGATTGCAATTGTTGAAAAAAATGTTCAAGTCCTAAGTTTCAAGATCTCGTGGAAGATTTTTGTACGGATGCTGTTGATTTAGGATAATTAAAAAATGGTAAATATAATAAGTGAAATAAATAATCAATCATAAAATTGGATCTGACAATGACCAGGGATAGACTGGTCAGGAATACTTTTGTAATTTTGCAATATTTTCAGTGAGAAGTATTTTTTGTTAACCTCATGAAAAAATATATTGACATAAAATAAAAAGTACTAAACTAAAATACTCACAAAAGTACTCCCGAGGTACTCATCTCTGACCATGACTATGGTTTACTACGCTTTACATACATTTCAAATAAAAACGGAGCCAAAAGTGTTGTGGCAAAGTTATTGTAGTGTGCAATATCGCCTCGTTGCGTGCACAGGAAGTTTGAATACCAGGGTGGATAGCGAATCCTTTTTCCCGAATCCCAAGACAAGATTGTGAATTTTCCAGGACGTTTATGATAAAAAAATTTTATGAAGATTATTCAATGAATAATGAAATGATGTATGTCCCGATGTTTCGACATTTGCTCTCCCGCGTCGAAATATTGCCTCTACTTTGCTGTTAATAATCCTCTTTTCAGTAGGAGCATCATATAGGGAATTAGCAGCGGTTTCAATGAGATATCATCTCCTACTTGGCTCCTAAAAGTGGTAGAAATTTCCTATTTCACCACTTGTAGAAGCAAAGCAGGTGCAAGGTTCACCTCCTACTTTGACCCTACCGCCTCTACACGGAGAATAATGCAGCCCGAAAATATGACTTTTTTTCATTCTTTCAGTAAACTAGGAATAGAAAGATTTATAAAATGAATTTTTACGTGAGAATACGAAAGATTACGAGTGCTGTAAAAAATGTGATGGGTAGGATTGAAATTTCATACTCACAGTTTGTTCAAAGTAATCGTAAGCTTCCGTATTTTCATGTACAAATTCATTTGACAAATCATCCTATTCCTGGTTTGCAAAAACATGTTTAAAAAGTCATATTTTGATAATCAAGCTTATGTGTCAGTGCCAGTCAATAAAAAAGAACTTGAGTAATTTGATAATTTTGTTGGGAAATTCCTCTTATAATCTTAGTTGGGTACCCTAATTTTTATACACTCAAACACATCATTCATTCAAAAAAGAAACCTCATAGATATTCTTTTGGGTAAAAAAATGTCATTCGATTCCAAAAATATTTCATTCCATGAAATGAATGAGTGTTTATTTGAATGAAATGCATATTTCATTCCAATCAAGTAAAATTATTAGATTCGTATTCGAATGGAAAATTTATTGGTTTGACCGACATAATTTGAATTTAATTGAAAATTTTTTTCCAATTACATTTTCGAATTGATAGAAAATACGCTTTTTGTAATATTACCATTCAAAAAATGCAACACATACGCTGAGAGAAAAAATTTTCAGCAACAATAAAATATTTAATTGAATAGTCGCAAGAAAATATTAATTTGAATGAAGTTTTATTGAATCAACAGAATATTCATTCGATCAAACAAATATTAATTATTGTACAAAATATTTTGTCAATGAAAATGGATACTTGATCGATTCAACGAAATTCCATTCAAATTAACTGATCATTCCATTACAAGTATTCAAGTAAAGATTTCAATGTTTCCAAGAATTTTCTCTCCCAGTGTAGAAGCATCAGGTTCTATGTAGGAGCAGTAGATTGTGAAGTAGGGAAATAGAATCAAAAAATATTCGGAGCGGGAAAGTAGGACCAAGTAGTTTTTGTAGCGTGGAAGGAGGAGCAATTTCAGTGACTGGATCGACAAAGCAGGGGCCAAATTTCGATTCGGCATGATTTTCCGCGAAAACATAGTTTTTTACACGTCCCTACTCCTCAAATCCTAATGAGATGACCGTGTAGATTCATTTCATTGTCATCACCGCTTTGTGGGACTTCAAAGTTTTGAGAAATGTCAAAAAATTCCAACTAAAGACGTTCCCCGAGTGTGGAGAGTATAAAAAACTGGAATTCCCCTCGAAATCCATCGTTCTCACGCATATCTACCTCTCAAATATCTATCCGATTACCGCGTGAGTTGATCCAACTGCGATCAATTTTCGTTGACAGTATAATCTATTGGGGAATGTCGGAAAAATTGAGGATGAGAAGGTTCCACATCGTTTTGCAGGAATTGTTGCTCTTGGAAACCCAATTAAATGACCGCGTGAATTAATCCCACTGTTATCGATTCTTTGTCAGGTTCCCCAGAAATGTGGAAAAATTTGGACCCAGAACGTTTGACAGGTATTCAAACTTACGAAAACTGAGATTGCCGTCGATATTCTTCGTTTTTACGCATGTCTACCCCTCAAATCCCGATCAGATCACCACATAAATTGATATTGCAGCTACCACTTCTCGTTCAGACTTCAGAGCTCCAAAAACTCATCTCTCAATTCTCTCATCTGGATGAAGATTTTCTTGAAGGAATTCATTTTGATCTGTGCATTTTCATCGGAGTTGTGGAAAATTGAATCATAAATGGTCAATATCGGCAAAATTCATTCTCCTGTCATATTTTCAAAATCCAATCATTATCCAAATCAATAGGCCTCGTATACTCAATGATCTAAACAAATTGCAAGAGGAATGATTCGTCTCAGACACTCTGAAAAAAGTGTACGGGAACTAGAGAATTTTCACAGCCGGAAAAAATTTATAAAAATTCGAAACCTCAATCTAAAATATAAAATAGTTGTAACAGAAAACGGAATTGTTTGAATTTAAAAAAAATTCCAGGACACAAAACGAAAATCCACGATTTTCCAAGATTTTTGCAAGGACAACCCAAATTCCAGGACAATTCCAGAAATCCAAGGAATCCAGGGCCGCTATTCACCCTGGAATACGTTAGAAATACATCCTCTACTAAACGACCGGCCGTATCCTAAATGATAGACCTCGACATCCAAACATCCCACGATCAAATCCTATTGCAGTAGTTTTTTTTGTCATATCCATATCAAAATACTATTTCTGGAGTGAAGGGTCGTACTATTTATTATGAAAAGATCGTTTATACTTTTCAGAGGATACGAAGTACCATCCAAGCTTGTTTTTTTACCAGAAAGTGTAAAACACAAGGTGTAAAAGTCGAACAAAATTTATCAAAAATTTTTTTTTAAATGTAATACTGGTCATTCATGAAACTGAGTATCTCAAAAATGACCATTCTTATTTATCAATATGAACGGCGCCGCAAAATAGATATCATAAGACACCTGTTTCATCATTCAGTTAGTAAAGGGTTTCACTGTCCCAAAAAATCCTTGTTCTGCAGTTCTTATCCTATTTTCAGTATTCCAATTTAAAAATGAATCTTTTTTAAATTTTTCCCGATGTTTGGGCAAAATTCCCGGCATTCACCCGTTTTTTCTCGACTCCTTGGAATTCCCGGCTTTTTCCCGGATTTTCCCGAGTAGTAAATAACCTCAACATCACACATTTAGAAAGACCCTTTGGTACATAGAATATACATTATTTGAACCACATTATATATATTATGCATCAAAGCATTAAGCATCATGTTAAGCTCGACTACATGCATCTTATATTACAACAACAGTTAACGTGTATAATTATAGGTGAAAAGGACAATTGGATATTAAATTTGACAAATAAGAGAAAGAGAATTCCTAAGATCAGAATGAGATGAAAATAATTCAAGCACATCACTGTAAGAATTTGCTAGGATAGATATCCGATTTACCGGATCAGAATAACCATATCTCGATTTATAAGAAATTGGATTGAACAATTTAGGGCGTCTTAATAAACGAGAAGGGACATTAAAACGTACAAGTCCAAGCAGTTGAGGGCAGCGAATTTTCCCATTAACAATTTTATACAAAAATGAAAAATCATTGAACAAACGACGTGATTCCAAGGAAGGCAAGTTAAGTAGAGCCATAATCAATGAGTAATCATGACAAGTGACGCTCAACGGACGGCTTATCTGATAGGCAACAAAACGCAGAAACTTATGCTGAACTCTTTCCAAGTCTGTACAATCCCGAATTAAATGAGGACTCCAAATTTGAGACGCATACTCAAGATGAGGTCTAACTAAAGTACAATACAGTGTTCGAAGTGCAACAGGATCACGAAAATCTTTACAAACGCGCTTGATGAATCCGAGAGATTTCATGGAAGTACCAACTATGTAATTGTAATGATCTGAGAAGTTAAAACGAGAGTCAAATGAAACTCCAAGATCACGAACAGTATTTATAGGTGATAACAGAGAATGAATTATGAAGATTCTAATTGATACCAGTCAAATATTTCTCAATGGCATCCAATAGGTATTTTATCAATAATAAAAATTCCAATTCGTACGAACACAATGTTTTTTAATTAGATTTAATCGGCATTTTATTAATCATTACAATTATAATTGGTACCAGTAACATATTTTTCAGTGGGATCCAATGGATATTCCATCACTGATAAAAATTCCGATTGATACCAATGAAATATTTTCTAATTGGATTCTCTTGGTATTCTATGATTATAGTTCCTTATTCCAGCAACTTTCCCATTAGTTCCAATACATCGAGGTCACCAGGGATTCCGATAAAAACCAATGATTTGATGCAATGAAAGAAATTTCAGAACTGAATCGGTTATTGCCGGTACATACCTATAGGACTTTATAATCTGTAAACTTGCCTATTATTTTCAATAAATTTGAATGTTGGAATAATCCAATTGAAACCCATTGATCAATGAAATCGATACATCCTTAAATGCAGTCAGAAATCTCCCATAAGAAACCCATTCATCATTCAATTTCACAAATTTTCCCATTAGTTCCAATAGATTGAAATTGTGGAAACTTCCGATAAAAACCGTTTGCCTGTTGGAATGGAGAAAATTTCAATCATCCAATCAGATATCTCTTATACAGACCAATAGATTATGTGAAGTTTGATTAATTCCCATAAAATGCAGATTTTTTAATTGGTGAATCCCCGATTGAAACCTATAGAAAAGAGATTCCGATAAACTCTTATTGATTTTGAATCGGGGATTGAACTGTTCCGATTGATCCTATGCAGTCCGATTAATTCTGAATCGGTTTCTATCGGATCTTATCGGATTTTTTAACCAGGGCTAATGCGGTGGAATAAAGTCTAAAATTGAATTGGACATTTCCCATTCAATGCTATTGAATATTCAATCTCGTAAATATTCCTTTTATTTCCCATAAATTGCACTGAAAAAAAAATTTCATCGAAATCAATTATATTTTGTTGTTAGGGTAACTGAATATCATAGTCAAGTCAACGAATATACGGCCAGATTGACAGTATAATCGTTGACTTGACACCATGATGGTTGATTCAACTGCATGTAGTTGAGTCAACAGTGTATGTAGTTGAGGGAACAGTCAGATTCAGTTGGATATATCCAATCGTATTCTACTGTTGAATCAACTATATCACCGTTGTCTGTACCCACCTTTTTTTCAGTGTGGGATGATCGAATAATCCAATTGAAACCTATTGACCAATAAAATAAACAAACTCAAATTGAATTGGATATTCTGGATAGAAACCCAGTAAGTCTTGAATTTTGTACAATTTTCCCATTGGTTCCGATAGACCGAAATCACCGAAAATTCTGATAAAAACCGATAATTTAATCCGCTGAAAGGAATTCTGAATTCGAATTGGATATTTCTCATTCAATCCTATTCAATTTTCAGATCCGTAAATGGTCCTATTATTCCCCATGAATTCGGATAGTGGAATAATCCGATTAAAACCTACAGACCGATCAAATCTGTACGAACTCTAATCGAATTGGACATTCTTCATAAAAACCGATTAAATTTCCCATTACGTAACATTTACGATCGGTTCCAATAGCTTTAGGTCATGGAAATTTCCGATAAACACCATTTACCTCATGAAATGGAGAAATTTTCATATTCTCAATCAGATATCTCTCATACAAACCGATTGATCACTGAAAGTCATATTAATTCCAATAAAACGAATATTTTTCTATCGGTAAATCCTCGATTCAATCCTATATATACCACGTGCCAATTAATTCCTATTCATCTTGAATCGGTAGTTGAGCCTCTTCGATTGACCCTATTCATTCCGATTAATTTTGAATCGGTTTTTATCGGTTTCTATTGGACCTTTTAACCAGGGCGTATTCACCGCGAGGGCACTTTTTTTCGAGAAGTATCCGAAAATCAACCCCCATCGGCTAAGTTTTCAAAATTTTCAGTTCAAAATTTTGGAAAATATTGTTCAAATGTTACTGTTCTATATATCGGTCGAAATTGAGAAATAATTGATTATCTCAAATCTTATATGTTCCAATGAAATATTTAACGCATGGATTTCCGACTTTGTACATAATGAAACGAAATAATGGATCTTCCATCTTGGTCTTATAAACAAAATAAACCAAAATATGCTTCCGATATCGTTTCAATATACCGATTTTGCGAAATCTATATATCGAAATGACATCGGAAGCATATTTTGGTTTATTTTGTGCATAAGACCAAGATGATCCATTATTCCGTGTCATTGTGCACAAAGTCGAAAATCCATGCGTTGAATATTTCATGGGAACATGTAAGAATTAACCCATTAAGTCCCAAAATGACATTTTTTCGTTGCATTTTTCAACGGCTGTACTTTCTAAGAAAAAGGGTTATGAAAAATTCCAGACCAACCAGTTTCGATGGAGAATTGACTGATCTTTCATAATCTGATATTAGTTTTTTCGAGAAATGCACCTGTCACAAGATATACAGGTTTTTTTCCGAAAAAACGCGAATTTTAAAACTTCTTTTTTTCTTTATCTCATGTTTTCACATTGGAATCGTGTCATAATTCTTCTTGTAACTACAGAAACCGCGTCAATTTACTTCAAACTTCAATTTATGCCTTGGACAATTGGAAAAACTCATGTGGAAACAACCAAAATGGCGGCCTAAACGTGGAAAGAATGTCAAAAACTTCAAGAATTTTTCATTCGAAAACGATGGACTTGAGGCAAAAATTTTACTGAACAAAAAGTTCTTAGAATTGATCAAAGAACACGCTCAAATTTTTTTCAGAATTTTTTGACGCTTTTTTTGAATTTTCAAATTTTTGTGATTTTGAAAATTCAAAAAAGTTGTCAAAAAATTCTGAAAAAAATTTGAGCGTGTTCTTTGATCAATTCTAAGAACTTTTTGTTCAGTAAAATTTTTGCCTCAAGTCCATCGTTTTCTAATAAAAAATTCTCGAAGTTTTTGTCCACTATTCTACAGTTTTTTTATAGTTTGGCATTTTTGAATATGCCTTTCATAATATATTTCACATGTAATATTATGAGTATCTTTGATATTTTTTTTATTCACAAAATTGTCTTTTTACAACATATAGTCCATGCCTCATATGTTCTCTAAACACTATCGACGTGATGACTCTGATAGATGATCAATGATTACATATCATCTAACATATAAAAGGAAATCGGTATTTTTGTGACTTGGTATTAGATTGCATTCTCTTATAAATCGCAAACCGTATTAGGACAATATATCAACGGAATACTTCATGTTCCACAGAAATAGAATTCAATAATAAACTTATCTATTGTGGAAAAAACATGGATTCCATAAAATAAACAAATAGCACTTTAGCCTGACGAAACTGGTGATATTATTTATTGAAAGTAAAACAGACAATGTCTGCTTCATCAGGAAAACGCCGGAAACGATCAATCACCAGCAAGATGTAGAAATTGAAGAGTGTGAAGATGGTGACTTTGATGCAATAATTGTTCCTCAGGATGATTGTTCTGGACCATCTGACTCTGATTCTGAATCTGAATCTGAAGGTTGTCAAATTTCTGATGATAAAGTTCCAAATATTAGTTATCATCAGGTTATGAGTAACGATGAAGAAAATCAGTCGAAACTGGAGCCTAATCATATTTACGTATGGAAGAACGGAGAAAGAAAGTGTGAACAATATCCTGAAAATGAAAACTTACTCTCTGAGAAAACGAAAAAATTTATTCTTGAATCTTCATATGTACAGTTGTTCGAACTTTTTTTCTCCGCCGATTTAAAAAAATATATCATCGAAAGTACTCGTATGAATGACTGCGATTTAACATTAGATGAATTCGACATTTTTTTAGGGATAATTATAATGTCAATCTTCAATCAAATGAAATCTCAGAAAGACCATTGGTCTAATCGGCCATTACTGGCCTGTCCTACTGTGGCAAAAGCAATGAGTCGTAATAAATTTCTCAAAATTAAATCAAAATTAAAATTTTCGAAACCTGAAGATCAGAACTATAATGACAGAGCTTGGAGAGTACGTGGTATTTTCGAAATTTTCAAGAGGAATGCTTTGCAATTTGGTTTTTTCTCTATCGCTTTGTCGACAGATGAAATGATGGTGAAGTTTCACGGAAAAACCATTTTGCTCCAGTTTATGAAAGATAAGCCCGCGCGCTTCGGCATCAAAATGTGGGGCATTTGTAACTCAGAGGGATATCTGTTCGATTGTGAGATTTATTGTGGCAAGGGATCGAATATTTATTCGTCTGATAAACAAGTAAAACTATCCAAATGTCCCTTAGGAAGTCGTGTCGTTATGCAGATGATCCAAAAGCTACTTGTTGATGTTGTTCCACGGAGAATGATTCAATATCATTTATATTTTGATAACTTTTGATTTTTGATAAATTTTGATCACAAAAATTTGAAAATTCAAAAAAAGCGTCAAAAAATTCTGAAATAAATTCTGAATAAAGAAAAAAAGAAGTTTTAAAATTCGTGTTTTTTCGGAAAAAAAACCTGTATATCTTGTGACAGGTGCATTTCTCGAAAAAACTAATATCAGATTCTGAAAGATCAGTCAATTCTTCATCGAAACTGGTTGGTCTGGAATTTTTCATAACCCTTTTTCTTAGAAAGTACAGCCGTTGAAAAATACAACGCAAAAATGTCATTTTGGGACTTAATGGGTTAAGATAATCGATTCCCAAGTAACACCCGAATGTCCATAGCATGCTCTGCGAACCTTTTTAGCACATTGAATGTCCTATGCATGTGCTGTGAATATTCTCTGCATGCTTTCCGAATGTTATGTTACTAGGGTTATTCCTCACTCTCGACCGATATATCGTGTGCATCCCTAACTCTTCTAGATGCCTCAAACTTTGGATGAAAAATTCTTTTACACTATTGGAAAAAAATTGAAAAAAATATGCTTTTCTGCTTCTGAAACTTATATGTCACTTCCCTCAACATACACTGAGAGGAAAAAAGAGTGGACACATCGCGGACAATAGAAGATAATTTTTCGATATTCAATAAATTTCTATTTGAATGACGAAAATTACTATTCAAATAGTAATTTATTGAACTGATGTTGAGCGATCATCTTCTATTGTCTGCGATGTCTTCAATTTGTTAATGAAGATTGTAATTTTTACGTTTTCTTTTCTCTCAGTGTTTACAGTTTTACTGCAAGAACAATAAAACTATCAAATTTCAGGATTTCCACTACAAACTTTTGGTGAACTCACTACGGATATTCTACAGCGATTATCTGTTGTCCCGAATTGACAATCATTTTTGTGAATATTAATAATCTCGATTTTTTCATGTACGAAATTATCATTCATCTCAGTTGCCGCGCCTTCTTGGTTTTAGAAGCAATTTCCAATGAAGATTTTATATTTTCAAACGCGGTTTTGACAATTTTTCAATGATTTATATTAAAAAATTGGATAAGTTTTCGACTCATAATACTGTTCTAGGAAGTATTTGAAGATATGAAACTGAAGCTAGCAGATGACGTAGACTCTAGCTAGTTGCAAAATTTTCTTAGAGTGATGAAACCTGTATCGATGAAATTGGTGGATCCTAATCTCTGAGAATGTGTACTTTGGAAAAATTCAAATGCACATTGACTCGGTTCAATATACGCTGTCTGCTGGTTCAAGTCTGCCAGCTTCATTTTGAAGATTCCTAATGAATATCATAAAAGATATGACCGAAAATATATTTGAACAGACACATTATAAAAATTGAAGATATTTTTTGTTTCATCCTGTAAATTCCCGATTTCTCAAAAAATTCCCGTACATTTCCCGGATTTTTCCCGAGTAAAAAAAATTCCCGTACAATTCCCGGATTTCCCGAATTTCCCGGATGCTAAACACCCTGATAAGAGTAGCGAACAAGAACAGCAGACATACAAGTCACTGAGAAATAAAATAATAAGAGAATCAAGGAAAACAAAAGAACAATGGTTAAAAGAAATAATTTCAGGATTGTCAGGATATAGAAGTAAGATTACATTTAGGGAAAATAAATGAGGCATATAGGATTGTTAAGAGATTTTTTGGACAAATAAAATGTAGAAGCAGTAAGATCAAAGATTCTCTAGGGAGACAATTCTGCCGTACCGGGCAAAGAAGTTGTTAATTCAATTTTTTTCGAAAATGAGTTTTTTATATCATTCGATTCAGGGAAGCGAGGCGCGTTTAACTGTGTTAACAGAAATTAGTTATCGCTCCTAATTTTTGCATAATGAATATTTGTCTTCTCTAAAAACGAGTTGAAAATTAGACAATCATCAGCTAAAAGCCGTAATTTACATCAAAATGAGAAGAACCATCGGATACGTCACCACTTTGCCAAACAAAAAGATCGTAATTTGAGTTACGGTCTTTTCGCTCGGTAAAATCAGTGAGGAGCAAATATCTCGTACTAGTTGAAAAAAAACTCTTCGGAGTTAAGATTTCCTTGATTTGTAAACTCCTTGAGCCCGGAGCCAATTTACCAAAGAAGAAAACCGTAAGTCCGGTCGTAGGCTTCGGCACAAATCGGAAATGGTCGTAATAAAGATCTTAGGTGCCATTATGTATGGATTTGACCCGCCAAAGTAAACATAAAAAAGGCAGAATTACACCTGATTCAACGGGAAAGAAATATTACTTTTTGAAATATCTGATTCATGGAGTTGAAATTCAATATATGATCAAGGTGGCGAGTAATTGGGACCATGGAAATTCCCTGACTTTTCCCTGACTTTTCCAGGTGATTAGAAAAAATTCCCTGACCAACAAGAAATGATTAAGTTTTCTCAAAACAACTGATATCAATCTTCTACTAACTACTGAAACTATGTCTTTTGATCGTAAGGATCTAAAACACTGATCTCTCCTATACATTGAAGTAAAAGACTCAGGAAGGAGCCTTCTTAGTAACACAGTGAAACGGCGATGAGTAATTAAAGATGGCTGCCGAATGTAATGAAATTCATGTTAAAATTTAAATCTTCACGAAATAATGGTATTGTGCTATTGAAAAACGTTAATTACGGTCAATTTTCTGTTATCAATCACTTTCTATTCATCTTATTTATGTGTAGGACTTTCTCAAGTAGCACCCGAACGTTGTATACCTACTATAAACGTTCATACAGTGGGTGGATTTAATCCGTTCCCTCCTAATTTCATCAATTTGAGAACACCCACAAATTGATTCCAATTTTATCTATAATATTCAATTTACAAACTTTTCAACCATCATCATCAACCATTTCATTATCATTTATCAACCTGGATCATTCCTCAAATGTTGATGTAGTGTTGAAATTCATTTTTTATCAGAAATTTGTGAATTAGAGTATAGTTTTCCACAAGTCATCAAAACTAGGAGGGAACGGATTAAATCCACCCACTGTACCCGTAGAGCACACTAGTTCAGAAAGAGTTCTTAAAGAGTTCAATTGGGGTTTGAAGAATTCATTATGAATTCTTAAAAGTTCTTTTTGAACTTCTGTGCTGTGTGTGTAGGATATTTAGATACACCGTGCATAGTACGTACACGGAGAGAAATGTTACATTATAAATTACTATATTGCTAGCAAGTACGGGACAGACTTTCCTTTAGGATGATATTTACTCCGGTACTTTCTGAAAAATTACTATATTTGGTAGTAGATATACAAGGATTCTTCTGTATTATACTATCAAATATAGTAATTTTTCAGAAAGTACCGGAATAAATGTCATCATAAAGGAAAGTCTGTCCCGTACTTACTAGCAATATAGTAATTTATAATGTAACATTTCTCTCCGTGTATACAACATTCTGCTGCTACTAGGGTTTGATGGATTTTCGTGTCAAGTTATGTGCAGGTTAGGTTATGGTAGTAAACACTTCTCATTGGACGTCTCAACAAAAACCCCTGTATAGCACCAATCACCAGATGGGTTCTTCCGTGTTACCACATTTCAGTAAATTACAGGGAGAGAAGAGAATGGTAATATTTCCCATGCCAACATAGTATTCTTTGTTATTTTATATGAAATCGTAAAAGCTACTATGCAAGAATAGAATTCTTTACTATTCTTCTCGTAATAATTACTATACTACATAGTAATGATTACCAGAAAAATGAGGAAGAAACCTATTCTTACATAGTAAAATTCACAATTTCATTAAAAATAATACATAATACTATGTGGCATGGTAAATATTACCATTCTCTTCTCTCCGTGTGCTAAGCAGGCTCCTTCCTGATTTTTTTACTTCAATGCTCCTATACACTGGATCAGGGTTGGGAATGTATTGTAAGTAGTATCCCAAGTAGCAGGCGAACGTTGTATATATACTATGAACGTTCATAGTATATTTAGATATACTATGAACGTGCATCGTATATATAGAACGTTCGCTTGCTACTAGGGATCATTCCTGTAAACAAACATCACTTGAATCGGAAAAATTCACTTTTTAGAACTCTTAGAGTTGAGCAATATCCAACTAAAAGATATATTTACCCTCACTTCTGTCTTGAAGATGAAATCAGACTTGAAGATCTTTTTTGGTTGGACATTCCATAACTTAAGAGCTCTCAAAACTGACTTTTCCTTGTTTTTTTGTCACTGGGAAATTTCTACTTTTATACAAGCATCATACATGTATAATACAAAGTATGTTACTAATGAGGTTTTATACAAGT
Source organism: Gonatopus flavifemur (assembly GCA_018340375.1). Lineage (NCBI taxonomy): Eukaryota > Metazoa > Arthropoda > Insecta > Hymenoptera > Dryinidae > Gonatopus > Gonatopus flavifemur. Next base: position 1,975,172 of record JAFFJZ010000026.1, on the reverse strand, counting down.
TCAATAGATCATAATGGTGACTACAGGAATCCAATGTGATTGGTCCATCAGAAAATTCACTAGAAATTACCAACAAGGAAACACGGTGTAACATTTTCATTAGGGATGATAATTAAAGACGTAACAAGTCACATTTTTGAATAATTGTTTTTATGATAGAAAATGTTTCTGATTACGATTTCTCACAAATTTGGTATCAAATAGTTCGTCTAACCCTCAGCTATCTATATAAATACATTTCGAACGAAAACTCTTTTAGAATACGAAGAATTCTTGAAGAGTTTCGAAAAGAATCCAATTCGTTAGACATTTGCGAGTTTTTTTAAAATTCAATAAGACTTCTTCAAGAATTTTGAAAGAACTCGCAAATGTCTAACGAATCGAATTCTTTTTGAAACTCTGCAGGAACTCTTTGTATTCTGAAAGAACTCTCGAGCAGTTCTATTTCTGGACTTCTTTGAGAATTCTCATGTGCTGTATGGGACACCTACACTGTAAAGCAAAACAACAACAAAATTTTGGTAATATGACAAAAATTTTGATGGATCCACAAAAATTTTGCTGGGATAACAAAATTGTTTTGTTGATCAGATTTCAACAAAATGATTTTTTGGGTGTATACACCTTATTTGTCACTGGAATGCCCGAGGGGGTCAATTTCAATACACATTTTTTTGCATCGCATTGTTCTCAATTTTATGTTGAATTTTACTGGAAGCAGACCGATATTAAATCACACAAAAGGGACCAAACAATCAATATTCAGTATTGATTGAAACAATTGTTATTTCAATCAATGAAAGTCACGAGGATTAAACTTTTAAATTATATAAAATGAAGAAAAATGAAATGTCAGAGAAAATACAAAGTAGTCAAATCGACCCTCTCGGGTATTCTAGGGTTAGTTAATTTGGATTTTTATCTAGTTCACTTCGTACTATTGATATTGAAAAATAAGACATCAGTTATTTCAGATTGAACCATTATAAACGTTCAAATGAGCCTGACTGGGAAGTTGAAATCATTTTTATTCTATACTTCCTCATTTTTACGAAAAAGCTATCGGTTATATTGTTTTTAGTGAATAATTACTATAAATTATTGTCAAACTCAATGAAATCTTTTCAAACCCAAGGTTAAAATAGTACATGCTGGGAATTATTCATTAATCTTCATCCCAAAACATTATATAATATTTTTCTCTGGGTATAATATCAGGAAATAGAGGAATTTCGATTTTCCCTGACTCAGGTGAAAATTCCATGACTTTTCCCTGACTTTTCCCGGTAATTCCAAATTCCCTGACAATTCCAGGTTTTCCAGGTTTTCCAGTTCACTCGCCACCCTGATGATGATTTTTATGAACGTCGCATACCGCGTTGACATGTTTCTTCGCTTGTAAAGCGAACTATCATAGCATAATGCTCGAGCGCTGTTAAATGGGAAAAAACCGTAACTCGAGTTATGGTTCTTTTGATAGGTATTTTTGTTCACCAAACACCCTTAACTCATTTTTTCATTGGTTGTTATTAAAAATATTAATTTTTTTTAAATAATCAAGAACAGCACCCCTTATTTTCCCTAGAACCGCTTTAATATTGTCAAAATATTAGTTACATCATACAATTTTGATGTGGAATAGTTTTTCTCGGTTTTCTCCATTCGAACGAATTTGGAGTTGACAACTTTTTTGCCTGATACGGCAGAATTGATAAGAATGGAGGAAAATATAGAAAAATGGATTAATCATTTAGAAGATTTTTATAAAGGAAGCGATAATATAGGATTTTTAGAGAGGCAGGCAGATGTCGATGAAGAAGAATTGGGAGATTCAATTTTGAGATCAGAATTCGACAGGGCTTTAAAAGAATTGAAAAATAATAAAGCGCCAGTCAAAGAACTCGTGACGCACTGTTTGAATCAGTCAGAGATATGTACAAAAATGGAGAAGTACCGGAAGATTTTCAAAAAAATAAAATTTTCGCCATTCCGAAAAAACAAGGAGCAGACAAATGTGAGAACTACAGAACGATTAGTTTAACTTCACATGCCTCAAAAATACTGACAAAAATTATATACAGGAGAATAGAAAATAAAATAGAGAGTATACTCTATAGATTAGCAGAAGATCAGTTCGGTTTTAGGAAAAATAGGGGAACGCGAGAAGCAAGGTTTTGAGGCTATGAATCATATAATCGTATATACATCCATAATTATCTGCAAATACAACTTGTTCAACATTCAAACCCGAAATTCGCGTTTGAAATATGAAATAAATTCGTGTTTGAAAAAATTCAATTTGGGAACACCAGGTTATGTTCGTGGTTGTATCCTGTGTTGAACACAAACCGACATCAATTTGACCAGAGCCGGATTGTTTAATTGATTCAGAATCTTTTGGTCCAAATCGCTTATGCGAAATAATTGAAAAATAATTAATGATTTCTAAATGAATCACAAAATAATACCTGTGAAATGTTTCTTATTTTTGGTGGTGGTCTTGGGACCTACATTGTCTCCAGGATCAAATTCACTAGTACTGCTTTTGTCTTCATCGCTGGAATATACCAGCTTTTTTCTTCCATGCATTTTTTCATTATCCTTAACATGTTCATCGTCAGTATCAGGATCACATATAGCTAATGCTCTATGAATGACAAATGAAAAATCCGTTATATTCACAAAAATATTGAAAGTAAATAAATTTACATGGAAAATATCTTTAAATGCATACCGTGTCATTAATTCTGACGAAGGTTTTGATTGAGGCTTTGATTTTTTATCAAATATACAATTCGTTACTGCAGTATAATAAGTACTTTCATCTTCGGATAAAGATTCTGAAGAATCGACGATAAAACTCAAATTACGCGGTTTGCTGGTTTCGGAAACGACTCGGGTTTCAACAAGCTTCTCCGCTGAAAAGAAAATTATAATTTATTGGAAACAAGTGATTCACATTCTCCCATAATTACAATTGTACTCTCATCTAGAGATGGCAAAGAGGGCTTGGATAATTAATTTAAGAGTCAATTGATTAACCAAAATCAGAAATTTCGTATGAATAATTGATGAACTGAATAAAAAAAATGAATTGTATCATTTGATTAATCGCCGCTATCTCTACTTCCATATTTGCCACTATATTTGTATGAATATAATTGTACACTTTCAAAACACATATTTTTCTGGAGTCAAAATAAGTTATTGAAGTACATAATGGACTGAAATTAGTGCTAAAAAAGTACTGTGATATCTTCAGAAAAATTTCTGCATACAGTTACAAAACAGTTTCAGAATAGTCCTGAAATCTTACACTCTAAACTGAAAATAAGCCTTATCAAAGCCCTCGCTTTATGAAAATTTCTGAGGAATCACTTATATTGTCGAAATTCAAATTGTTTATTGAAATGAATTGACAATTCCAAATACATAAACTGAATATCTGAATCACATGAATATTAGGAAATCAATTTGTTTGAATGGATTATGGTGTCTGAAAACAATATCTAAGCAATGAAATTGCTCTTAATGTAGATTTTCCAATATTCTATTATAAGTTCGTTTCCATCAATGATCCAAACTTCCACAATATGGACATTTGTAATTTAGTTAGAATTTAAAAAATTCAATTCTTATATCCTTTTTCCAAAAACATTGTTTCTAGGGATTATCATTGGTGATTTAAATATATAATTCTATATATATTTCTAGAATACACTGAGAACATGAAAAAAATCTTGGTTTATTTTGTAAGAGTTCGAAAAATGTCGCAGTATACTCAACTGTATGAAATGTTAGTACAAAATAATGAAAAATAATAAAACCAATGATGTATTCTTACACTTTTTCATGCTATCGTCTGTAGTGATTGATCTAGACTTTTCTTTTCTCCTTGTTCCCCTGCAGGATTAAAATTTTGTAGTTACAAAAAAATTACAACAAAAGAGTGAAAGATAAAAAAAACCCCGATTACAGTAAATCACACGAAATTTCACTATTTCAATAAAATCAATCAAAAAAATTGAAAAACCAGACAAATTGAATTCAGCAGACAACAAAAGTTTTTTCTTTATTTTATATGTTAGATTTATTGTGATAAAAATTCTATTATTTCAAATTAAAATTCAATTCACGATTAAAATTCTGAATTATACTGTAAATGATATCAATACCTTTCATTTTCAACATTTTCAGTCCGACGTGATAAATTCTTCTTCAATCGAGGCGTGGTAAGTGCAGTGAATTGTCTCCATTCACGTCCATATACCTTATCCAAAATATCTGCACAATTTAAAATATTGAATTGGTCTGAGATGTTATCTGGTGAAGACTGATTATTGGTGATTTTCTGTTTTGAAATAGGTTTTTTGACATTTGATGAACCTGATTTGGATTCACTAGATATATGGATTGGAGATTTGTTTACAAATTTACTCGTAAAACTCTTGAGAGTCATATTATCCACCACTTCATTAGATATTACCACAGGATTAGTTTTTTTCTCTGAAGGCTTACGTTCAAAAACTGATTTTCCATTGTTTCGCTTCTCACTATTTGTTTCCAATTGTTCTGAACTATCATTCGGGCAAGTTATACTACTCTCACTATCAGGTATTACTACACATGAATCATCACTAGGAGTGTTTTTCTTTTTCACTTTTGTTTTGAATATTTTGCCCCTGTTATTTGGAGTTTCATAATTCATTTCTAATCTTTCTAAACTACTATTCCCTGAACTCAAACTACTTTTCGTATGTTCACATGTGTTATTAGAATCAGTATCATCATTAACTGGTGACGAATTCATCAAAATCCAACGGGATATCTCTTTTTCCCTGCGATCAGACAATTTACTGGTTGATAAATTCCTACAAGGTACATTTAAATAACCATTGATGTGATTTTCTTGAAAATTTGTAGGACTAGAAATAATATTCTCTTCAATATCTGAAGGTGTTTCATTGATTATTATCTCAACTTTGTTCTTCATTTTTGATGAGCTGTTTTCAACTATCGATTTGAAATGTTCTGTATTATGACTGTTTTCATCCGTTCTAATACTGTTCACTTTTTTTGGAGGGGTACAGTATGAAATTTGCCTTGCTCTTATATTTCTGAGAATATTGGATACATCAGTTTTCGTTAACACTGTTTTAAGAGAATTGGTTCTCTTTGAAAACTTAGAATTGAAATGTGATTCATCAGTTCCACTTATTGCATTTGAACTGCTGCTGCTCGATGTAGAGATACATGAATTTATAAGAGGAAGAGTCTTTGTATTCACTTTGGAACTATTTGTTATTGTACTGCTTTTTTTTACTAGAGGAGTGGGACTTATGTGAGTATCGTCTGATGACAGATATACGTCATTTTCATTATTTTCTCCTGTACTACTGGAGGATATAAGTCTCACGTATTCACTCTTTTTCCATATCGATCTGGTATTGACATTAAGAAATCCGTTTTCATGTATGTTATGTTCATTAGTTTTCCAGTGTTGATAAGATTTTTCATCGTTTTCTGTGCTATCTGTATCAGATGATGTTACAGTATGGTTCCTAGGAATCTGTGAGGCAACCCTTACATTCCGTGTATTGAGTGATTTTAATTTAGAACTTTCTGGAGAAGAATCCGAGTCACTTATCATAATATAATTTTCAGTATAACATTTTTGTGCTGCAACATTATTTTCAATGTCTTGTGCATCACACACATGTGATTTTTCTGAAATCCTCAATGAGAAATTTTGTGAATCATAAGATTCTTCTGTTAATACTGAATCACCACTTCTTGTTCCTAAATCCATATTCTTTGTATCTTATTTATGTTCATGAAGAAAAATCAACGAAGCTGCTTATCAGCGGCTGAACCTGAAAATAGTTGAAAATAATCATTTGATTTTGTCATTTTTAAATCAAAATATATATTGAATGATTTGAAGTGAGATGTTTGATGAGGGGATAAACAGAGTTTACCCTATATTCTTTACTTCCATCAATTATACATGGTATCCATCAATTATATATGGTATTCAAGTAAAAATCATCAACATTGAAATAAACTCTGAGAATTATCATCACTGCAAAATTTTCTCATTTTGTTCACATCTCTTCCCTAATTTTTTTTTTAATGTGAGAAAAATAAGAATAAAGGATAGAAATTTTTTAAAAAACAAACAACCAAGAAAATTTTTTTATGGAAGAAAATTTTCCAAACATCCCTGCTGCCAATTTTTCATAGAAAACCAGAGTAAAAATCACAATTATGCTATGAAACATGAATAATTCTGATCCAGTGTTTTAATTCATTATTGACAAATAGTTTCAAATTTGAAATTCAATATAAATTTATAATTTTCAATCATATAATTTATTTTCAATAGTATCCTACAGAGGATTTTTACATTATTCACATATATTATGATGTAATCACCTTTGCACTCAAAACTACACATACAATGAGCAATACTGGATCCACATTGAATTACAGATTCAAAACATCAATTGAAAATCATTCCTCTCTTCAATAATTTTTTATAAAAAATTTAAAAATAGATTGAGTATGTCAAGAAGAGATAACAAGTAAATGTGTAATAAGTCTGGACACCTGCACCACCTCATCTCTCTTACATGCATGCTCTGTTTATGTATTGGAAATTCCTAATTTTGGGGTTGAAAAATGAAAATTTATATTATTTTGTATCATGCATTTGATCTCGGGTTTTGTATAATACAGGCTAATGTACATATATGCAATTATTTCAACACTAAAACCCCTGACAAACTGTGTTGAAAAATTCTCATGATCTAAACATTCCATGAATCTTACCTTGATAGCTCATATCACATCTCAACACAGCCAACTTGTGTACTTCCAATCTGTTCTTTATTTCAACTTTGCCGTAAGAGATAAGAAATTCTCTTCACTTTATTTCAGCTTTTCAACATTTCTTCATGTTATTGATGATGTTTGAAGTAGATCTGTAGATTAAAAACAAATCATTTTGAATCTTTTAGAATGATTTTTTCATTCGATAAAATAAATTAACTGTCTTACAAGGGCACAATACTAATTTAGTTTCAGTTAGAAATGATACCAGTCCCGGGTTGAATCCTTATAATCCAAACTAATCAACAATGTATTGTTTTGATTCATAAATCCCATGTCCTTGATGTTGTTTTCGTGCTATTATTTGGAAGCTCGAATTCAAACATGTTTGAATATTTATATCAATTTAATTGAAACTCAATACTCACGATTGTTTTGATTACAATATAAAATGTTTAAACATTAATGAATATTATTTGTTACTCCTACTAGATCTTTGTAGAGCGTGTTGAAATTTTAAATATGAGGAACGTTGGGGGTTATATACAATTCCAAACATACAAGGCAAACGCCAATAAGGCTGGCGTCCCATGGACGGAAAAAGTGACGGAAAGCGAATTGCGGCACCAATAGATTTTCAGAATTTTTAGTGACTGTTGGATGAAACCAGATAAAACTAGGCATACTTGAAAAGTATTGGTACCGCAATTCGCTTCCCGTCACTTTTTCCGTCCATGGGACGCCAGCCTAAAGGTGGAATTACATGCGTGCAGTCGCATGCGATATCATTAGATGAAAAGAGAAGTCCTAGGGAAAAACAGTTTGCCTCCTCTTTCATCTAATGATATCGCATGCGACAGACGCACGCATGTAATTTCACCTTGAAGCTCCTATTACATGCATGCGTTTGTCGCATGCGACATCATTAGATGAAAGGAGAGGCAAACTGTTTTTCCCTAGCACTTCTCTTTTCATCTAATGATATCGCATGCGACAAACGCACGCATGTAATTTCACCTTTACGTGATGTCTTGCACGCCGCAGAATATTGAAATTTTCAATATTCTACGCAGTGGCAACCTGCAGCGCACGCAACGACATATGGTTGGAAACTCAAGCTGACATTTCATGGGGCGTCGAGCGGCAGCGTCAACATTGGAAGAAAAAAGAGAACCGATCGGACCTAGGAATCCTTTAATGAGGGATCGGACAATGGTAGGGGGTCTTTTAGCCGAAAAAGTTTTTCACCGAATTTTCCGCATTGGATAATAACTAGTATTTCCTAGGGATTTGTGGTTACCTTTATTGGATCTGCCAATGAACAAATTTCGGCGAAAAAACCCCCTACCCGGACAATCAACTGCTGATTACGGATTGGTCGGCCGCCATTAGTGGGATAGGTACTGATATTTATGAAAATATTCGAGATACATATTTAAAGTCAGCTTATTCATGTATAATACTTATTACAATTAAGTGAATCTGAAACATTCTTCGAACAAAGCATGTAAATACATTTGAGAAAAATGATTTTAATAAAATAACATACACTATGCATGCTTAACTAAACTATAGAAAAAACCGGAAGTATCCCACTAATGGTGACTGATTGTCCGATCCCTCATTAAAGGATCCCTATAGTTTCATGGGAGCTTCAGCATCAAGCATCAACATCGGAAGAAAAGCGACACCTGAAGACAACCTGTCGGACCTCTCGTTCCTTCCAATGTTGTTTGTGTAAGATTTCTTCACAACGCTTAAATATTTTCAAAATATCGCTCTATACAGCATTTTTTGAATGTCTAGAAATGCTCTATGGAGCAATATTTTGAAAATATGAAAGGATTTTGGAGAAATTTTACACGAAAAATTTGGCTAATGTCCCGGCGCGCTAGTATCTCCTTAACGGGCTACTAGCGTCGGTAACTCACATCATTGGTTAGAAAGGGACAGAATCATATGATAGAAAGAGAGGTCCGTTACCGACGCTAGTGTCCCGTCAACGGGATACTAGCGATGGTACCAAACCTCTCTTTTTATCGTATAGGCGTGTCCTTTTCTATCCAACGTGCTCTGTTGGTAAGCGCTAGTAACCCCTTAACGGGACACTAGCGTCGGTAACGGACCTCTCTTTCTATCATATGATTCTATCCCTTTCTAACCAATGACGTGAGTTAGCGACGCTTGTGTCCCGTTAAAAAGATACTGACGCCGAGACTCGCTAAATAATTTCTTTCAAATTATTCAAAACTGGTACAATTAAACCAACTAATTTTCAATCAGCAATAGTATGCAAAGTGCTCAACTGACGTTAGCCCGAATATGGTCCAGGACTTCCATCTAGCCCATCCCAGCCCGAACGGGCTCACGCCAGTTGGGCTAAAGCCAGTCGGGTACTTAGGTAGGGCTCAATAGGCCCGAAAGGCAGTAAGCCCGAAGGGCTGTAGACCCGAAAACAATAAGCCTGACCGAAGCTAAACCCGAAAAATCACCATGTGTTACTAGTCGTGCTCCAATTATTATAATAGTTACCAATTTTTTTCGGGTTAACAGCCCTTCGGGCTTACTGCCTTCCGGGCCTATTGAACCCTACCGGGTACTTAGCATACTACCATCGTTTGAATCGAACTATACGAAGGCGCTTCAATGAAGTGGAAATATCGGTCTGTACAAAAATTGTTTAGTAGATTTCCTATAGAAGGCAATTTTTTTCATTTCATTGAAATACTGTCGAATAGTTTGATATAAGAATATGGCTGGTGGAATGCCGCTCGTTTCTCTTTAAAGTTTCTTCCAATAAATAATTTCTATCTAGTGTGCAAGTTCCAAATACGTGTATATACATCATTCAATTTTACATCATCGTTGAGAATTATTTCCATACAATATCATGTTGCGTCGCATAAATTTATATATATATATTTGTATGTAAAAATTCATGGCACATTACAACAATGTACCATGCAAATATTACAGCACATTTGAAACCTAAGAGTCTCTGTCAACCCGATCATCGTTGAAGAATTCTGAAATACAATCGATCAACATTATCGTTACAAAAAGATCAGGAAAAGGGAAAGTTTGTGTATCATTTTTTGTGCCTACCAGGAACAAAATTAGGCCTCGATCTTCTCATCACTCTTCGCGTTTTCTTTTTTTCTCTGAAAATTGAGAATTCGCAGTACATGGTTTATTGCCAATTTACAATGATTCGAGACTTCTCTTCACCATAAGAAAAATTTCAATAAACCGTGGCACAAATTGAATTGGCACAAATAAAAATGGTCAGATGATGTAGGCGAGTCTTTGCTTTTTCTCTCCATTCTACTTTAAATATTAATACACATTCGATTTCCTCAGTTGAATAATATTCTAATCTGAAGAATGGTTGAAATTCGTTTCTTTTATCACCGCACGTGTTTTAAAAATAATTACTAATTATATCACCGGATTAATATACACAACTATCTTCATGTACAAAATAAAAATATACTTGTAATCACAATATCACTGAGAAGACACAGTTCCACGCACTTTCTCATTGCCAGTCACAGTTGGAGAATTTTCGAGGTTTTGCGATGAATATGTATTAACACTTGTTCTAACTGCACTTGTGATAGATGCACTGGATTTAGTCTCTTGTTCAGATGACACTGGAACAATTGAAATCTGTTTTGTTACAACATGATTTTGTAAACAATCTATCTCTGCCCAAATAGTCCTTACTTCTTTGAATAACTGTAATTGAAAAAAAGTTGTGTAATATAAGTATCAAAAGTGAAACAATTTTGTAAAAGAACTAACTCCAAGAATATTTACCTGATTCAACCACGTTTCGTCAGCTAATAATTCATTTAATATTATTGTGGTGTCTTTATCTGGATCGGCTATTCTTTTATCTCCCACTCTTCTCGCACATTCTAAGAACATGAGATACTTTTGATGAGCTACTTTATTGTACAAAGCCACTTTTTTCTGACATCCACGGCAGAATAGGAAATCCTAAAGACATGAATCCAGTATTTTAAAATGAATTCAATCAGCTGTTGCAGTATAATCCTGAAGTGTATGGAGTACATTACCTTTTCTTCATTCACTCTTGGGTCGGGAGGCGAACCTTCCAAGGTCGTACCATTGTATGGTTGACCGTACAGCAATACTCTGGCGTGAATTTTTGTTTGTTGACATCCAGCGCAGTGCTTTCCTTTACACTCACTTAATGACAAATCTTTCAGTACGTTAAGACATGGCCAAGTGGATATAGCCATAACAACGTTCGATTGCCATTTGGTCGTTGATAAAAGAAGCTTTTTTCTTTCTTCTGTGACTTCGTCAACAGTTTTAACGTTTGACAAGAAATAATCATCTATGCATAAAATTTTTAATATAATCAATAAAAGACAATGATGACTCAGAAATATAAAATAAAAGTGTGAACAAATGTACCTTGTTCTTGGAATATTTCTGTAAGAAAGTTTGAATCCAAAGCTTGAGAAATTAATGTTTGTATATACACCTCAAAATTATCTTGATACTTTTCAGTTTCTTTCATAGATTTACTTATACATTCACTGCGAAATAAAAGATCGAAATTAGATTTTCAAAAACGATTACGAATCTGTATCAACTTACCCGTTGTCGATGATCATTTTATCACGTAAAAATTCTACAATCGTTTCAGTCTTTCCTTGTTGGACAAATTTCACCGGCACTTGTTGATATATATGGCGATTCTGCGGTGCCCATCCAGAATACTGGAAGCGATCAACAATAATTTTATTACAACAATTCATAAAATAGTCTCATTTTTTGTTAGTTTCGTTGTCGATTTTTACCGTGGATATGTTTCGATACAAAGTTTTTCCATTGGATACAAATGGTTCGTACTTTTGGAGTAACGTTTTTCCGTCTATTCTCCACAGGGCAGGAAATTCGTCGTCCAAATCATTCTTGATGACAACGAATTCACCAGACTGAAGAAAGAGAAATGATACATAAATACTCATCTTAGAAAAAAAACTCGGACAATTTAAATCAATTCCTCTGATTCAATTACTCCGATTTTTAGCCATATGAACATTTTCATAAAGTTACAGGTCCAAATGGTTATACGTTTACCATCCTGATATAAATATTCTACAAAATTTTATGAAAAGTGTTCAAAGTCTTGATTGAATGCCATGAAATTCCATTGAAACCCGTTAAATTTCCCATTAGTCAATGAGATTCTATGGAATATTTTTAATAAGAGCATTCATTCTCTCCGAGAGTTATCAAAGATATGTAAAGCAACTTGTATGATGTAGATCATGTGTTATCTTAGATAATGTATCAGAAATTTGCTTGTAAATTTATTTTTCAATTCATTTATGATCAACTTATTCTGTTCACAATTCAAAATCCATAAGCGTATTATATAATTTTGGTGGAGTGAAATCTTCGCAAATGAACGATACTTGAAAAAATGCGAAAAAATCCCAAATTTATAAAAATATATCGCAAAAGCCATTTAAATTAATCATGAAACACGCATTTCTCTAATGGTTACTCCATCTTTTACGTATATTAATAATTACCTCATCTTCTGGTTGTTCCATTGAATGCTGCACCAAGACAATAAGCGAAAAACAATTTTATTTTCGTCTAATGTTTCATTTAATGTATCACATAAAAATTTAATATCATTATGATTTATAAGTTATACCAAAAATCATAACACAATCAATTTGGGTTGAAACCAAAACAGCATGTTTGAAACCATTATTTCAATTCAATTATCAAATATATACAACTTTACTGAAAACAAAAAAGTTGAATTGTATTCTCAACAATTGGTCGTAACTTAAAAATGGGTATTATTATTACAGAATAGAACAAAAACAATGTATATGATGAAAACGAATTAAAAATTAAGAATCAAAAATTACCTTGAAAGGTGAAATATCGATATCCTCATCACTAACAGAAGCCAAATGTTTCTCATCAATTTTACTATACAATTTTCCAGAGTTGTTACAATTTTTCAACGATGCGTCATGCTTTTTCCTCGTCGATTTTTTAGGAACATCTCCCGAAGGATAACCATCTTCTTCCAGCGCTTTTCTAGTTCTTTTACTGATCACGGGAGGTCTTCCACGTTTTTTGCGTTTTTCTTCTTCTTCGCCAATCAATTTTGCTGCTGGGGTCCAAGCTGGATCGGAATCTGAATCGACTTGTTCCTCGTAGTTATCGAAATAATCTCCATCCTGATGGCGTTCTAACAACTGTTTCGTCGATATCTTTTCTTTAGCTTTTCTTTTCGATGTTTCCCTCCTCGGTGGTAGAAGTAAAGGATCTACTGAAAAGTTCGAATGATGATTATAGCAATTGATACGTTATTGAAAATCATAAACAACTAGAGTATGGAATGTAGGTGATCAGGTACCTTCGTTAGATTTTTTCCTTTCACCTGTGGTGTTTACGTTCATTGCTGCCGCTGCAGCTGCAGCAGCTGCAGCTTTCCGTTTTCTATCCGTAGGTCCTCCAGGTTTAATCGGTCTACCCTTTTTAGCTTTAGGTTCTGGTTTGACGATAACGGTAGGCTCCACCTCATTTACAACAGGTTTCTTCTCGATTTTCTTCGAGGAGAAAGGAAAATCATCGTCACTCGTAAACCCATCATCGCTTGAATCAAAATTTTGTGTTTTTCGTTCTTTCGGTAAAGGAAAATATCTAGGATCATTGGCATAATCGATGGTCGGCGTCTCTTTGGGCGTAGATGTTTTCGTCGATGTTTGCACTTTGTTATCTTTATTCACAGAACTCTCAGCTGATTTCGTTGAATCCATGGGTATGTACGGTTTCGATCTCTGCCATGGTATTTTCCTTCCTCCGCGAATAACCGGCGGGGGCGAAGGATCTCTTTCTCCTTGCAAAAATTTCAAATAGCTAGTCATGAAACCTGAGGTAGGATCTTTCGTGGATTGATTGAGATCTTTATTAGCCTGTTTCAAACTTGGAAGCGGTTGCTGATTGATTTGCAGGAAACCCAATTCTTCTTCTATATCCGGAACAATTACTTTTGGTTGATCTTGTTTCATCTCTTGAGTATAATTTGTATTTGGATTAGTAGCGCTCTCACCAAAATTAATTGGCGTAATCTCGACTGTCGAGGTCGATTGGAAGTCATGAGAATGATGAGGATGATGGCTGGGGGATATGTGAAATGCTGGAAAATAGGGAATAGTCGGTGGCGCGTGATGATGAGATACCATCAAAGACGATGGTTGATGGTTTGAGTTCGCTGTAATATTACTCGTATGGTGTAACGTTGACTGCGAACCAAAAGCGCCGGACGTCGATGAAAACATTTTGGATGGAGGTGGAGGCAAATTCCACCTTTCGAAATCAAAATAACCATTCTGTTGTTGTTGATGATGATGAGGATTCACATTGTGATGAGCTGGAGGTGGTATACGAGTTATGTATTCCGTCATAGGAGTTGTTCCAGAAAGAGTTTCTGGATTCAATGGAGTCCCGCTTGCCATTACCGTTGCTTTGTCTTGAAAAACTTTGCGTTTTTTATTTATCGCGTCTGGAATCTTGGTTCGCCTTTCTTCAATGGGTTTCTGTTGATCGGTAGGCGGCGAAGAGTCATCTACAATACTTTGCTGTACTTGACAAGTATTGTGCTGAAGCGTTTGCAAATTTTTCACTAGGCTCATGGGATCTCCTTTACAACTGCTCAAATCTTGCAAGGTCACTTGATTCGAATCAAAATAAGGCTGAGTTCTGTCCGCGATATGTAGGACTCGTGGAACTTGCTGCTGAGGAGATAGAGTTTGCGGGCTGATATCGGAATTCGTGCCACTACTGGCATAGACTGTAACAGCAAATTTCCTATGACCGTTCGCCTGTCTGTTATCCTCTTCCCAACATGTTTGATGTTTAGGAGTTTGGGAAAACTCTTCTTGTTGTCTGTCATACGTTTTATTCTCTTCGCTGTAAGGTGGTTTTATATCCGCGGCTCCCAATGCTCGAGTAATAACAGACGAATACGCGACTTGGCCTTGCGAAGCAGGTCTTGGTAAGGTAACATCCAACGGCGAGGAAGGCGTAACTTTTTGGACCAATCCTTTGTAAGTAGGCCCAGTGGTGCATTGATTACTATTATTTTCCGTGTGTTGTTGCAATGGAGAAGGTGAAGACATGGTTGCCATGGGACTATTGTACATAGGATATGCAGGACTTGGAACATGTCCCAAAGGACTCGCTTGAGAATGCGCCTGGAGGGGGCTTGATCTTCTTGGAACGACAACATTGCAGTCTGGACCATTTTGATTTGAATTGTTAGAAGAATAAGCGGAGTCCGTAGAAGCTGTTGATTTCGATCTGCTTGGATGGTGGTATTCCGAGTCATTTACAGATCCTGGCAAATAATGTCTATAAGATGTTGTTTGTTGTTGATTAAGAACATGAAATTGTTGCTGCAAATTACTACCGGATGACGGTAATGGATTGACCGAGAGTTTGGGACTAGTGGTGGGATTACAGGTAGTATTATTTGAAATATAATTCAAACTACGACCATCCATAATGGAAAAGCTAACTGGCGAGGTCTGTTTGCTTTCCTGCACTGTTTGTTCGTTTCTTCTTTGTTGATCGTTGTTTTGTTGACTATTGTTCAATTCAGGATAAATTTTTGCTTGTGCCTTAGTTTGAATGCTTTGTTGAATTGCAGGAGTAGCTTTAGTGATCGGTGGTGGAACAAAACTACTACCTTGCGGAGATTGTTTTGGAAGTACAGATCTGACAGTGCTAAGAAATATTGTCGTTGATGCACTGGATCTAGAATGTTGTTGGGAAATTCTATAATCTTTACTACTGGAATTATTTGGCGTTGACACGATACAAGATTGTTGCGGATGAAGAGGAACGGTTGGAATCTTTGAATCTGCAGACTGGCCGGCGTTGTTTGCACAATAATTATTTGTCAAGGTTTCGGAATTGAATGAGATCGGTACTTGCTGTTGTAGAAACGATTGATTACTTTCACCTTGTATGGTGGAAACGATCGATTTGATGCCAACCGATGGGGATTGAGATCTCAAGTTAATGACTTTTTTATTATTATCTGAATAATTTGAAGTCTTGAAATCAACTGCTGTCGCAGAAGGAGAAGGTAGTTGAGAACTTACGGTATTTGAACTTTGAGTCACGGTAAAATGATTATTAAAGGTACTCTCAAAACCAGTACTATTGGTCTTTGCGGAAGGAGATCCCGAAGATACTATACTTTCGTGAGGTAAAATACCAAACGGACTTGGTAGTTGCGCATTATTCTGGTGAGACCAAGCTAACGCAGATGGTGTCGTCGGAGATGAACTTGCAACTGTTTGATGTTCAAAAAACGTTGCTTGATGAGGAGAGCTATAATTTTCTCTGAGAGTTGTGATATCCGATTCCGTTGCAACATTTTGTTTGGTCACTGGAGTTGCTTGAGCTGACGTAAGAGTTTGTCTATGTTGAGCAACATAGTGGGGTTGTTTAGCATTGGAATGAAACAAAGGCGAGAAAACATCGTAACCCACGGGAGGTGGAGTTAAAAACCCCCCAGGGTTAAATGGAGTTGGTTGGCCTGCCAGAGTTGCTGTTGTATGAGCTGCTTGGAGAAGTATTTGTGATGTACTGGTAGAAGGATTTGCCTGTGTTACAGTTGTTACTAGATGATGAGATACAAAATCAGTGTTGGCATTTGGAGTTGCTGTTTGAAGCGTAGCTGTATTACCACCCACAGTCAGCCGATTATACGATGCGTACCATGGACCCACAGGATCCATCTGGAGTGTCTCCAATTGATTTTATCCCTGGTTGACTTTCTGATTTAGAAATACCAGAGATAAATAGCCGATGGTTCATAACATCGCTATTTTATAACCCTACTTGTACGATGTACTTATAATTTGATTTACATTGAGAAATAATTGGAAGTTATCTTGATTGATGAGGGGGTGGAATCTAATATTTTTTTGAATATTCAGCAACAAAGACTTCATTCTGAAAAAGCAAATACAAGAAATACTAATATTATTAAACTGAAATTATCTTGTTTGTTACAAAAATTAAATTTGATGTATTTATATTATTCTAAAAAATTATGAATTCAAAATTTTCCAAATGTTATGAACTAAAAAATGACATTTAGTAAAATTTTCATTTAAATTTATAACTCTTTCTTATCATCCAGAATAGCACATTGACAGGGGTTTCATTTAATGGATAATCCAAAAATTATCAATACAATGATTGCTACATTGTTAAATATGTAAATAATTGAATTGAATTCAATATTCAATCATTTATATTAACCGATATTCATCATTTTTATTTTTTGAATTGGATTATATATATTCAAACAATGTAATAATTTAGCATACTTTTTTAATGAATATTGTTAGACTCAAGAACATTTATGAAAAATTTCTCAAGAAAGAACATCATTTCATTGTCAACTGTTTCACTATTTGAATAATAAAATGACAAAAATGGTGATAAATATGACATCAATTTATGCAGAAAATTTTAATTGTTTGAAACAATTTGTGATTACTATGAAAATGATAAATTAATGTTGGTTAAAATTCATGAAAGAAAAATAAATGATCACAGATATAACGTTGGAGACGGTTCAAAATAATATATGTGGGCTACAACTGTCAAACATTCGACAGATGATGTTATGATGATAAATAAACCAATTAATGAAAAGAAATTTACGAATATAAGAGGATTAAAGATGATAATACTTCAAGAGACGATAAGAAATAACGAAAAACACTTGTTTGTGAGATTCGGCGATAATTCATGGACATATTTTTTTGATTTTTTCTTGTAGTAGCAAGAGCACTAAAATGTGGTCCAGACGATAAGTATACTATTTGACATGAAAATTTTCACCGTGCGTTAAGATTAATGAAGATTCGATGAATTACTTTACCTCCAAATTTATGTTCAATAATGAATATCCATTAGCTCTGCTTTTCTATCAGTTAGACACCGGTAGTTAATGAATAATGTCTTCAGAAAAAACAATAAATATGGCTACACAAACTCGATGAATGTATAAAACACAAAGTTGGGTGACACTGCGAGTGTATTCTCACCGCATGGTTCCAATGATCGCGCAGAACGATACATTCCAATTACACCTCAAATTGAAACTCACAAACATCATATTGTAAGTATATTCCAGAAATTTACGTGCATTATTTCAAGTTGTAACAGTGGGGTTATTCAGGGTTATTGTCGAGAACCCATTACGGGTCATTTTGATCTTAACAACAATAAAATGCGCCATCTACTGCCAGGATATTGGATCTATTGAAAATTATACGCGGATGGAAAACAAGGACTATATCAGCAGAGATGAGTTGAAGAGATTGTTAACGAGATATGAAAACCATAGTCCAGTTTCTGATTAGCAGTATCACGTTTTCCGTTTATCTCTTCATGCTGGTTGGCTTAGAAGAAAAATTCAACCAATCATATATTTTTCTTCAAAAGAAAAAAACGTGATACGGACCATGATTTTAACATTGCCAGAGATGAGTGGAGAGATTGCTAACGTAATACTGAAATCATGGTATGGTTTTTGGACTAGCGACATCACGCGGCAATGATACCAACTAACAAATAAAAATTTGATGATTGCTCAGATCGAACGGAATTCCTTAAATCCAATGGAATTAACCAATCAGTGTGGTTCCACTTTTTAGTTGGTATCATTGCCGCATGATGTCGCTAGTCCAAAAACCATACCACGATTTCAGTATTACGTTAGCAATCTCTCCACTCATCTCTGACATTGCGTTAGCAATCTCTGCTATTCATATCTGATATCAGAGACAACCAGCATGAAGAGATAAACGGAACACGTGATACTGTCAATCAGAAACTGGACTATGGTTTTCATATCTCGTTAGCAATCTCTTCAACTCATATCTGACTATATCTTCCACCTGTGCTGTCCGGGGTTTATAAGTCCATTTATAAAAGAATTTGCAATCCCATACGTTTTTACTTTTGGATCTTCTCTACAATTGAGTGGATTTATAAATCCGGTAAGGTATCATAATCCCGACTGTTCATAATACCGAATTTCTCTTATTGATTACAAACTAGTAACTTATAGTAAAGTTACCAAAATTTTCTAGTTCTTAACCAATAAGAAAAATTCGGTATTATGAACAGTCGGTATTATGATACCTTACCTATAAATCCACCCAATTATAGGGGATGCTTCCGATTGCAGGCGGGGGCTAGCCGCTAGGGCTAGAATACTGGATTCCTATTGGCTGAATCATGGCCCCTGGGGGGCCAAGAGCTCTCGCAATCGGAAGCATCCAGGGTCATTTGTTCATAGGGTGTTTCCGATAAGTGATCCTGCTCTTACTCGGAACTGTAATCAAGACACCGGTGGAGCAGGGTTGGGTAAGTATAATCAGGGTACACAAACCTCAAGTGGGGAGAAAGTTTGGCGTAGTTCACTATCCACAGAACCAGGCGCCGCTAGTGTGCCTGGCTTGGTTTCCCTCTCTCTAATTCAAAATCAGAGACGCTATGGTTATGATGCCGCTGCCAGTGGGGCAACGATTGTTTGTGAATAAGGTAAGGTCGTGAAAAGTGCACAGTGGTGAAAAAAAGTGAACAGTGAACTCTTTTGATCAACCTAAATATCAAAGTTTGAATAGAAAAAATCCTGTTTATCGATGCAAGTCTTCAGAGAAATTTCAAAAGTGATGTACGTATGTTGAGAAATGTGTGTAAGTGCTCACTTTGTACCAAAATTGTTCTGTTAGAGCAAGAGGTGTTCAAATATGTACAATTTTTCCATATTAATTGTACTTACACAATATGAATTACTGCGATGAAGGGCTGACAGCTTTGATTTTGAAGTTCATCAAAGGAGCCACTAATTTGAATCAATCTCACTATGATTCAAATGAGACGTACAAAACATGAGTTGATCAAATTTCCCTGTCAATACTCCCATAATAGTAACATGAAGTGTAACATAAAAAACATAACCTTCAACATAAAGAAAAGAGCCTCAAGAAAACAGTTCATCGACTCACCTTTTGCTAAACATGTACAATCTCTTGAATTATTTCTATAAACTTTTATCATTGGAAAGGATATTTCCAATTTGTATTTATATTTATGGGTTTTTGTGATAAAGATTAAGCCTTGCGACATAGTATTAGCAGTTATAATTTTTTGGTTGACCTTTGTATCAAACCCAAGTTCCAAATGTATTATAAATATTATCCATCTTAGAATTCTAATGATATTTATAACACATTTGAAACTTGGGTTTGATACAAAGATTAATGGAAATAATTCAAGGGATTGTACATATTCAGAAAAAGGTGAGTCGATGAGATATTTTTTTGAAGCCACGTTTTTATGTTAAAGGTGCACACTTCATGTAACTATTATGGGAGGATTGACAGGGAAATTCGATCAAATTGTGTTGTGTACTTTTCACTTGAATTATAGTGAGGTTCATTCAAATTAGTGGCTCCTTTGATGCACTTCAAAATCAAAGCGTCAAGCCCTCCATCGCAGCAATTCATATTGTGTAAGTACAATTCTAATACAATAAATATGGAAGAATTGTACATATTTAAACACCTCTTGTTCTAACAGAACAATTTTGGTACAAAGTAAGCACTGACACACATTTCTCAACATACATACAGCACTTTTGGGATTTCTACCAAGACTTGCATCGATAAACAGGATTTTTTCTATTCAAACTTTGATATTTAGGTTGATCAAAAGAATCTCCAATTTTATTGAATCTTTGTACTTATTGGAGTGATGTATGGATCATAGAATCTACCTAAACCAGGATTTTTTTTTCTGATTCTTGTTCAATGTCTTTTCAACTTTTTTTCAGATCTCAAATCAATCAACCCCCACTATACCAAGTAAACCTGGACCTCCTCTTCAAAATCCAAGTCAGGCTGTAACGGCACCGGTTAAAGAAGTGGTACGATAATTGGTTCTATTACGTTATATATATATATATATATATATATATATATATATATATATATATACATATTTCCTCAGAATTCAGGTGCTTCTCTCATGAACCTTAGGCATAATGAAAATAGTTAGAATATGTGATAGATATTTTCCCGATCTTCAAGTATTGTATACATATTGAAGCCAATGGAAGTCGCATACTCAAATACGAGAATGCCTCGAAAAATTCCTTCTCTATAGCGTGCATTTGAGATCATCATTTAATCACCTGAGTGAAACAACCAAAAAGTCTTGTAAAGTTCCTAATTTTCATGAACTTATAATAAACATTTTACAAGATAGCGGGTTGAAAACTTTGTACTGTGAAGTTTTGTAATGTAATTTCATATTCGAATCTATCCTTGAGACTTCAAAAATATGATTTAGAGATACTGTCCCATTTACTTGAAGAGGAATGGATCACTGTTTTCATAATTTAACGTATAAATCTTCTTAAACGCATGGCCAGAATATAATATTAACGAAATAATATAATTTGTATGAATTTTAGGTGCACGAACTCATGACGATGCGTTACACTCCTCGTGTGAAATTCTTCACGTGTCTGCATACACTTGGATGATCGGGAGAGAGGACTTTATTGAGAACTGGTTGCTCTTGCTGCCCCTTCGCTGGAGGCATATCCAGTGTTCTTTGTAGTTTTTTCCAATTCTTTTCTATCTCAAATTCCTTACTTGGTAGAGAATCAATGTTCACAGAGAAACAAAATCAAACACGCTGTAAGAAACATCTAATATACATGACCCATTGAAAGTTGGAAAAAATCACAGTCTTCTATAAGAGTACTGTGTTCAGCGTAGAGAAAATATACTTTTCATTGTAACAGTCCTATGCTCAATGTTATGACAACACAAAACTTCTGTAAACTGTTCACATCCAGCGTAGAAAACTTCAACACCTCTGCTGGATGTGAACAGTTTACAAAAGTTTTGTGTTGTCATAACATTGAGCATAGGACTGTTACAATGAAAAGTATATTTTCTCTACGCTGAACACAGTACTCTTATAGAAGACTGTGATTTTCTCCAATTTTCAATGAGTCATGTATATTAAATGTTTTATTACATTGTGTTTGATTTCATTTTTCTCTGAACATTGATTTCCTACCAAGTAAGGAATTTGAGATAGAAAAGAATTGGAAAAACTTACAAAGAATACTGTGAAAACATTTCATATGAAATTACACAATAAATCATTGGTAATATATTAGTCAATATCATATTGTGAAGTTTGCAACTTTTTCTGATGGTTCATAATGTTATTTTACCAAAAATTGTAATTTTTCACAATATAGGACTGTAAAAAGCTACAATGTTCTGTAAAAACTCACAATATATCATTGGCTAACATACTGCCAATGATCCATTGTGTAATTTCATATGAAATGTTTTCACAGTATTCTTTGTAAGTTTTTCCAATTCTTTTCTATCTCAAATTCCTTATTTGGTAGGAAATCAATGTTCAGAGAAAAATGAAATCGAACACAATGTAATAAAACATTTAACATACATTACCCATCCAATCTTTGGAAAAATCAGTCTTTGGTGAAAATACTGTGCTCAGCGGAGAGAAGATATACTTTTGATTTTAACAGTTCTACGCTCAATGTTATGATATCACCAAACTCTTGTAAACTTTCAACATCCAGCGTAGGAAACTTTATCACTTATGCTGGATGCGAACAGATTACAAAAGTTTTGTGATATCATAACATTGAGCGTAGGGCTGTTAGAATCAAAAGTATATTTCCCTAATGCTGAACACAGTACTTTCACAGTTGATTGTGATTTCTCCAAACTTTGAATAGGTAATGTACATTGAATATTTTCTGCAGTGTAACCCTAACGTGTTTTGTAAACATGGAGAAAACATGAAAATGAAATTCTCCACTGTTTTCTTTGGAAAATTTCGTGCAGAGCAATGTATCAAACATTCTGTTTTTACATTTTCTGTGAACATTGATGAGATAATTTCAATATTCAAGCGCGGTGTTTTTAAGTTTTCATATAATATTTATACGCTTTATATGTGTACACGATATTCACAGTTTGTTACATAAGTGGAGTAAATAAATTTTTATAATTCTCAAATTCTCATGAAGCATATTCTAAAGTATATTCATAACACGTAACCCTGGTTAAAAAATCTAAAGAAACCTAAGTATTTTTGAAGTAAATGTTTTCAAATTATTTAGGATCTGTTTAGACTACTTAGGAACCGAGATTTGACACAAGTAGAGAGTTTCCAATCACTTAGGATTCTTTTCCGACTCACAGTTGATTCCGCCGGCTTCCGCACTACACACGTAGGCAGTTTAGGTTTACTTAGGTATTATTTGGACTATACTGTGATTCCGTTTATTTCCGTGTGGAAGTAAAAAAACTGTTTCCGTACACTTCCACTCTATTTGCGAACCAATAAGTTTAGGAACGGTTATGAATGCTGTGCACATAATGTCTTCCTATCACTTGGGAACATTTGAGGTTCCAATCTGCTTCCGTTCACTTATGAAAAATCGGAAATGAAGTTTTGAAAAGTGTTTACGTATACTGTAAATTAATTCACTTCCGCGACTTTACGCTGAGACCTGAAGAGAATACTTCGGTTTATTTATGCTTTGTTTCCGCACCGATGAACTTGGGAGGAGTTATGAATGAAATGCATATAATGTCTTCCTATTACTCGGGAACATTTTAGGTTCCCATCTGCTTCCGTTCACTTGTGAAAAATCGGAAATGAAATTTTGAATAGTGTTTACGCGGTGTTTTGAATAGTGTTTAGCGAGCGGGAGAAATTTGTTTCATCAAAACTTGAAATGCACCTAAGTGAATTGATCAATGAAATACTGAAACAATCGGAAAACCGTTGATTGCCTTTATCCAGAAGTAACTCCTGAATCGAAGGTTTAGTTTCAGTTATGAAATTTCCGAGACAAAAACTCCTGGTAAGTCGGAAGTAGTCGTAACAAAATTTTTTGTTTAGTTTTTTTGACCAGGGCTAAATATTTTTGAAGTAGATGTTTTCAAATCACTTAGGATCTCTTCCGAGTACTTCCGAACGAGGATTTTACACATGTAGGGAGTTTCTACTTGGGATTTTCTTCCACATGATAATTGATTCCGCCGATTTCCGCAATCCACACGTAGAGAGTTTCGGTTTACTTACGTATGACTTGCACTAAACTAGGGTTCCGTTCATTTCCGATTTATTTTCGCACGGATATATTTGGGCGTAGTTAAGTTTACTGACCGCGGCTTCTAATTACTTAGTTGTATCTTAGGTTCCAATCTGTTCAGGTGTACTTATGAAAAATCGGAAAGAAAATTTTGACAAATGTTAACGGTGTCATGTGACCTGATTCCTGGTCAAAAAGACTAAACAAACCTAAACAAAAAAAATTTTTTACGGCTACTTCCGACTTACTAGGTGTTTTTATCTCGGAAATTTCATAACTAAAACTAAACCTTTGATTGAGGAGTTACTTCCGGATGAAGGCAATCAACGGTTTTCCGATTGTTTCAGTATTTCATTGATCAATTCACTTAGGTGCATTTCAAGTTTTGATGAAACAAATTTCTCCCGCTCGCTAAACACTATTCAAAACACCGCGTAAACACTATTCAAAATTTCATTTCCGATTTTTCACAAGTGAACGGAAACAGATGGGAACCTAAAATGTTCCCAAGTAATAGGAAGACATTATATGCACATTATTCATAACTCCTCCCAAGTTCATCGGTGCGGAAACAAAGCATAAATAAACCGAAGTATCCTCTTTAGGTCTCAGCGTAAAGTCGCGGAAGTGAATTAGTTCACAGTATGCGTACACATTTGTCGAAATTTCATTTCCGATTTTTCATAAGTGAACGAAAGCAGATGGGAACCTAAAATGTTCCCAAGTCATAGGAAGACATTATATGCATTTTATTCATAACTGCTCCCAAGTTCATCAGTGCGGAAACAAAGCATAAATAAACCGAAGTATTCTCTTTAGGTCTCAGCGTAAAGTCGCGGAAGTGAATTCATTCACAGTATACGTAAACACTTTTCAAAATTTCATTTCTGATTTTTCATAAGTGAACGGAAGTAGATTAGAACCTCAAATACTCCCAAGTAATAGAAAAACAGTATGTGCATATTATTCATAACTTCTTCCAAGTTCATCGAGCCGGAAACAAAGCGTCAGTAAACCGAAGTATTCTATTTAGGTCTCAGCGTAAAGTCGCGGAAGTGAATTAATTCACAGTATGCGTAAACACTTTTCAAAATTTCATTTCCGATTTTTCATAAGTACACCTAAACAGATTGGAACCTAAGATGTATCTAAGTAATAAGAAATCATCCACGCGGTCAGTAAACGTAAGTACCTCCAAGTATATTTGTGCGGAAATAGATCGGAAATACATGGAAACTGTGTTTTTAGGTCTGAACGGAAGTCCGCGGAAGTTGATCAGGTCATATGACACCGCGTAAACATTTCTCATAATTCCATTTCCGATTTTTCATAAGTAAACCTAAACAAATTGGTACCTAAGATGTACCTAAGTAATTGGAGGTCATTTACGCGGTCCATAAACGTAACTACTCCCGAGTATATTCGTGCGGAAATAAATCGGAAATGCATGGAAACAGTTTTCTTGCATCTACACGGACATGAACCGAAACAGAATCACGCATGCGTGATCAAACTTCCGATCAGCTGTACAATATCTGAGACAATATTTGCCCTTGGAGCAGCGTGTTAGGATAGCTTAGAGGTTAAGTAGGTAGGTCTTATAGGTAGATAGGTTCGGTAAGAGTTCAAATCCCCTTTAGGTAGGAATGAATTTATCCTCATTTCCAAGTGGAATGCAACAATTTGTGTGTCCACAAATTCACAAAATGTATCGAGTGTTTGAATTAATTTTCATTTTTATTTTTACTCCAGTTATTGGTAAATCCGATGTTGAATTTCAAATAAATTATTTTTCCAAATGCGGAACGAAACCTAAAAAATCCAGTTCTTCAATTGCGGAAGTGAGCGGAAAAAATTTGTTTCATCAAAACTTGAAATGCACCTAAGTGAATTGATCAATGAAATACTGAAACAATCGGAAAGCCGTTGATTGCCTTTATCCGGAAGTAACTCCTAAATCAAAGATTTAGTTTTAGTTATGAAATTTCCGAGACAAAAACACCTAGTACGTCGGAAGTAGTCATAAAAAAAATTTTTTGTTTAGGTTTGTTTAGTTTTTTTGACCAGGGAATAGAAACATAAAATACTTTGAAGTGCAAAATTGTACAGTATAATTTGTAAAATATGGATTATGAAACCAATTTTGGTATATAAAGTGGATATATATGTTAAAATTTTTCACTTACCGAATACACACCTTTTGTTATAAATATACTTTTGAATATTGGCTAAGTTGATGTAATTCCAAGTAACCACCTCCAATTTACTCATAATATATTTATTTTTGAATTCCAATAATAACTTTTTTCATTTCAGATACTTAATTACTTGATTTATAGGAATGTTGAGTTATGAATGAAATTTCATTTTCAGTTGAGAAAAATCAATATCAGTTGAGATGCTTGAATTTATGATGAAATTTTGTGAAAAATGATTATAAATGAAAAACAAGCATTTATGTCATTTTTATTCATTTTACACTGAATTGAATTGTGAATTTATTCATTCCAATTAATATTGATTTTTTGTAACTGAAATTGTATTTTGTTAATGAGTTAGCATTTTTAAAAATCAGGAAATTAGATATCTGAAATAGAAAAAATTTTTATATATAAGTATACCTATATATCTATCACACGTATATTCAGTACCCTGCATGTGTGTGTAGTAGCCTATGGGATTCCCCGCTCACATATGAGAACGTATTTGTGTAGGTAAAATTCCCTAGACACACTAACGCCACCTGGTACTGTGGAAGATGAAATACACAACTTCGGTGATTAACACGGTGGCTTGCGTACCCTGACCGACTCGATTTACCCTCTCCATCACACCTATCTGTATAGAAATCTCACACACACAATCAAACCTCCTCCAAAAGAAAAATTAGATTGTATGGAGCTTGATGTAGGGGGTAAAACTCGTCGGCGGCCAAATGCTGGCATCACTGCTCGGAGTGCGCATTCCCCAGATGTTCAATGGAATAGAAATTTTCCGTCAGAGAGAGAGGAAAAGACAGTGAATGCATGAAAAAGATGGCGTTACTTATCCAACTACCTTTGCTACAAACATTGTAGAAATCATTGATGTTTTTAGCGAAGATTCTAATTTTGTTAGCCTCGTCTCTCTCTCATCAATGGCTTCTCTCTCTGACGATATTGTTCTAGAGAGTGCGCACTCCAGTACAGTATGGAGCTCAATGCTGTAAACTGCCATAAACCGGGCCCATTGAGCCAGAGTGACCAACTGTGCATAATTTATGCACTTTTTCTGTTGGATCGACTCATCACAGTGTTTTATTAAAAGGAATGACCAATGAGAAAAGTTGAGAAATTTGAGAATTGGTCACCGTGCATTGAGCTCTCTAAAATACAAAGTGCTTCCGATTGTCTCAAGAGCTTGCTCCGGATCAATGAGCTCTACATGTACAGGGTGTCACAGAATTCATCATTCACATTTGTGTGGCATATTCTGCAGCCAGAATGCAATAATTTCCCGTTTGAAAAAATGTTTTTCGAAGCTGGGTTTTTGAGATACAAGCATTTTTAGATTTTTTTTCAAATCCAAATCGTTCAAAAGTACTATGTGCTACATAGTTGAGCTTGAAATTATTCGCTAGGTTGGAAGACAGCGGATCTTTGGGAAGAAATTGAACTGTTTTATCATTGTTCGTTTTGGAGCTATAATTATTTGGAGTTGCGAAACTCTGATTAGTTGGAGGTCCAACTATTCCAAACCACTATATAGCTCTGTAACCAATCGCTATATAGCTCTGTAACCAATCGCTATATAGCTCTGGAACAAACAATGATATGATAGTTCAATTTTTTTCCACAGATCTGCCGTTTTCCAACTTCGCCAACAGTATCAGATTCAAGTATAGAAAACGCAATGCTCTTGAGTTATTCGGATTTTTGGAAAAATATAAAAATGTTCATATCTCAAAAACTAAGCATCAAACAAATTGTTTTCGAACGGGAAATTATTGCATTTTGATTGCAGAATATGCCACAGAAATGCGCATGATGAATTATGAGACACCTTGTATACTTGAGTGAGCCCAGCCATATATATTTTGGAAGGCAACAGAGAAATGCAGAGAAGGCACCTCTATCCTATTCTGCAACTCTGATTGGTTGAAACCGACAAGATGGCGTCGCTCAGTGCCTTCATCTCGTCGATTTCCACTATTGAGCCCTATATACATACTGGAGTGGTGAACACCAGCGTTGCCAGTATTCCCTAGAAAAATCTTCAGCATCTGATGATTGGTCATTTCTTGTTAAACCGGCCAATTATATGCTCAATTTGGAAAGAAGTGACCAATGACGAAAAATCTGAAGATTTTTCTAGGGAATACTGGCATCACTGGTGAACACCCGTTGGACCGAAAGCCCGTTAGGCCGAAACACCATTGGACCGAAATTTATTTTACCGACTGACAATGGACGTTTACGACAATTACTTGGAGTTTGCTCGAAGCAAGCAGTGGTGAAATTCCCCAGATTTCCCTAGAGTGCTACGAGCAATCATTCTGCCGTCTCACAAGTGATCGTAGCAAGCAGTATCCAGCAGTATCAAGCATCATCAAATACAACGGAATTATTGAGCCGGTAAACAATTTGAATTTTTCACTTAATTAATCTAATAATTGATGCTTGAAATGTGAAAAATCATTATCCACCTGTACGATCCTTTTTCTTGTTGAAATGATTCAATAGCATATATAATATGTCGAATAAATAATGAAAAGTGGTAAATTAACCTCAACCTTCAATTTCTCATTCAGATGAAAATTATCGATGTTCAATATTGAGATAATCGTATTTTGCAAGTCCTTTGTGTAATTATTGTAAATTTTTAATCATCTTGAACAATCAGTTTCCTCATTTAAAAAATCTACGTTGTGAATCATTCGAAGTAAAAACTCTATAGACTTATAACCTCAAATACTTCATGTCCTGTAATATTTCAATTTCACTTCAAATGGATGAGAATGTAGATTTTTTAAATGAGAAAACTGATGGTTTAAAATGATTAAAAATTAACAATAATTACACAAAGGACTTGCAAAATACAATTCGATTATCTCAATATTGAACATCGATAATTTTCATCTGAATGAGAAATTGAAGGTTGAGGTCAATTTACCACTTTTCATTATTTATTCGACATATTATATATGCTATTGAATCATTTCAACAAGAAAAAGGATCGTACAGGTGGATAATGATTCTTCACATTTCAAACATCAATTATTAGATTAATTAAATGAAAAAATCCAAATCGTTTACCGGCTCAATAATTCCGTTGGATCTGATGGTGCTTGATACTGCTTGCTACGATCTGCTACGATCACTTGTGAGACGGCAGAATGATTGCTCGTAGCACTCTAGGGAAATCTGGGGAATTTCACCACTGCTTGCTTCGAGCAAACTCCAAGTAATTTTCGTAAACGTCCATTATCTCACGCAACCTTTGATTGATCTAAAAGATGATCCTTTGAATTTTTGGAAAATGCATCATTCTACGTACCCATCACTGAGTGAGATTGCAAAATGTTATTTCTCAGTCCCAGCAACTTCGGTTCCTTCTGAAAGATTATTTTCGAAAACAGGAAACATTGTGACGCAGAACAAAAGTTGCTTGTCTCCTAAACATGTGCAAGAACTATTGTTTTTGAATTCTCTTTCTGAAGAACAGTGACAGTTATGAATTATTCGTCTTTGTTTGAAATATCAACCCCAAGGAAACCCCAAGAGAAAGGAAAATTCTGATTTCATCCGTGTTATTGATATACGGAATTTTATTTTCTGCTGATATTTAGTGATAATAAGATACACAATTATATGATTTTTGATTCAATTGTTCAAATTAAAAAATGTTCCTAATAGACTTATTAAGCTTCTAAAGAATATCTGATAATGTACCCAGGGATTGTCCATAAATTACGTAAGATATTTGGTAGAGGGTCTTTTGGCCGAATCGACATGATTTGACAATCACTAGTCGCTTCCAGAGAACACTAGGAAATGACTAGCGATTGTCAAATCATGTCGATTCGGCCAAAAACTTTTTCGGTCAAAAGACTCCCTACCAAGATATTTCACTCTTCGCCTCTTTGTCAGTCTCAGTTCCTCTGAAGTTGGTGAGAAAGAGAAACGAACATGAAATGTCTTACGTAATTTATGGACGAGCCCTCATATCACTATAGTTGCTGAATATATCTGGGTTATACCCAGTGAAAAATGGATACATCCTTATTACATTCATTTGAAGCGAATATTTTCATTTCCTTTGATTCCATTACAAAAATGCATTTTTCATTTCCTATGAATTCAATAATCTCAAATAGGCTTTGTATTATCACGTATGTGAGATGTATTTAATATTCAATTAGAACGAATAAACCATTTGTGATTCTCTGCTAACTTCGAAAATCGATTTTTGAAGAATCGATTCTTTTCTAGCCGATTTTTAATCGAATCGATTTTTTATTTTGCAATCCAGAATCGATTCGGGAATCGATTTTTTTTCGTGAATCGCATACCCCTAGTCTCGTCTGTGCGGACAGAGAGGGCAATAAAAGTCAGTCAGGAGGAGCTCTCTTTTCACTTATTCTGGATTGATGGTAACAACAGAATTAATAACACATTCCGTTGAGGCAGCCAATGAAGATCAACTAGAAAGAGAGATCGTCCTGACTTCTAGAGAGCCTCAACAGGGGGCATAATCTCAAATTGAACATTCTCAAATGGATTTCAGCGCTGCCGTACGGTAGTACAGTGAACTATTTGACATAGATACAACTAACACAAACAATGAACAAATCACACCGATTTTCGAATGAGTGTTAGTGTATACATGTAAAATAGTTCACTGTACTACCGTATGGCGGCGCTGGAATCCGTTTGAAAATTTTCTATTTCAGATTATGCCCCCTGAGCCTCAAGGGAGGTAGTATGCGAGAAGCCCGACTGGTAATGAGCCCGAATGGCACTTGAGCTCGACTGCATTTAACCCGAATGACAGTTGACCCGACTAATTATAAAAATATAATTAAATAAAATGGAAAATTAATCGAAATCAAAGCGTAATTAACCTTTAATCTATACATCTTTACAGTAAAAGCTTGAATGAGCTTTGATTTTGATTAATTTTCTATTTTATTTGATTATATTTTTATGACTAGTCGGGTCAACTGTCATTCGGGTTCAAAGTCGTTCGGGTTATAATCCGGTCGGGCTAACGCCAGTCGGGGTCAAGTGCCATTCGGGCTTATTATCAGTCGTGCTTCTCGCATACTGCCTCAAGGGAGAGAGTGGACATCGGAGGTTGGCTGTGATTGGCCAAAGCCTTAAGAAGCCATATTGATGGAGTATTCCAATTACGATTATCATTATAAGCCAAATATAATCATAATCATAATAGGAATACTCCATCAATATGGCTTCTTAAGGCTTTGGCCAATCACAGCAAACCTCCGATGTCCACTCTCTCCCTTGAGGCTCTCTACTGGCTTCTATATCTGTTTCACTCGAATCACTTTTTCGGTTAGATGCCCGCTCCAGTAGTATATGGAGGCTTCCGAAGTAGTTGATCCTGATCCTTGGATCAGTTTTCCAGCTTTTCGATTGGTTGAAAAGTGATCGGATCAGGATCAACTACTTCGGAAGCCTCCTATGCTGCTAACGGGAATATAAAGAATGGAAGACTGCGTAGAAACCAGATTCATTTCTGCGCAGCCATCCGTTCATTACGTTCCCGTTTACCTGCTTGTGTAACTAGACCTTTACTCACTTTGGGTTGTGTTTCTATATATTTTTAGTTTCCATGGTAGCACGATAGCTGGTTAGCGACGACGAAACATCATGGCCGATACTGATAAGGAATCGATGTCACGCGTATTAAAACTTGCTTATAAATGTAACTGCTTTTACCTGTCAGGTGAGTTGAACTAATCCATTAAATGTTTAGATATCTATCCAATGATTTTTATTGCCATTTGTAATGGATTGTCTACAAAAACAACGACCCATACGAGTTGTCCAGTGAAATATTGATTTCGATTGTTGTGGACCTCTCTTTCTAATTAAAGAGGCATCAAGAAAATACTTTTACAGATGTCATCGAAATTACTTCAAAACATTATTCAATAATGCGAAATTCGTATCTTATCTGTCATATGAGATGAATATTGGATTGTCTAATTTGTAAATTTTTTTATGTACAAGTTGTTGATTTGTTTTCTTTGAAAATTGAAAAAAAAATAATATAGTTCCAATGAAAATAGAAAATTAAATCATTGACATAAAAATTTGTTTGCTTAATATTGATGACAGAAGATACCCCGTTATTTATATAGTTGATGTTTTTGAATATAAAAAATATTCATCCATGTTTCATCTTGTAGACTAGAACACTGGTTAATTATTGATTGATCGATAAAGATGGAAACTACCAAAATTCATACACTCCTGTTGATTTGGTTCATATACTTGATATAATTCTTTGTTATCTTAAATTGAATATTTCTAGGTGTGATGACCCCACCCTCTCAAACCAATGTTGATTCAATGTCTTCTATGATGTTCTAACTGGATATTGTTACATTGTTCCTTTTTATGTAATTGATTCCAAGAGATAGAAGAATTACACGTTACCTTCCAAAGATCTGTATTAAATAGTATTGAATTATAATGAATTTGCTGTAAAACATGGAGATTCCTAGATTTTCAAATGAAAATGATAATCCGCAACAGTTGTTCAGTTTCCAAAACCTGACTGTAGAGAATTTTGTATGTTGTAATTGTCTTGAGAACTTCATTCATCTAACAAATAAATCAATAAATAATGTATGAAAACAAACACCATTATTTTGTTTTTTTCACTGTACAAAATTGTATACTCTATCCATCCAATCAGGATTCCAGGCAGGCGAATGCAGAGCATTTATAGTCGATGGACAGCAAGTTGGTCTTGTACGTCCAGATGTGATGAAAGAATTATTAAACTATCCGCAAGTAAGTTTCCTATCCATTTCATTCATTTTTCACAGTGCAGGATAATATTTTATTTCCATTTTTTAAGGTATTTCGAGTACATCCAGAATATGTACAATTAAATCCAGCTTTTCGAGATTACGCGGAAAGAAGCGCCCGCGTAGATGAAGTGTTGAGAGAATGGCGAGCAGGAGGAAAATTTGTTACCCTGAGAGGATGGAGAGAAGAATATTACGACGTACGAAGTCAATTTAATACATCACCTTTATTTAAAATGGATCGATCAGCGACATGTATGTTTCACCGCACACGTGAATATTTGTTGTTACTTTGAATATACACATTTTGAAATAATATGAATTAATCATCCTCAGGCTTATTTGGAATAAGAAAGTATGGGGTGGACATAAACGGCTATGTGATGGATCCTGTGAAAGGTTTATCAATCTGGATGCAGAAACGTAGTCTCAATAAACAAACTTGGCCTGGATACTGGGATAATATGGTTAGCGGTGGTTTGAGTGTCGGTTTCGGTATCAACGAGACTGCAATAAAAGAGGCTGGGGAAGAAGCCAGTATTCCCAATAATCTTATAACAAAACTCAAAAGCACAGGATGCGTTTCTTTATTTTTTGAGAGTGAAAGAGGATTATTTCCCAATACCGAATTCGTATTTGATCTTGAATTGCCACCAGATTTTATACCGAGTAATAGCGATGGAGAGGTCGAAGCTTTTGAATTACTGCCAGTCAGTGAATGCTTGGAGAGAATACTCTCTCCCTATTTCAAAACAACATCTGTTCCAGTAACACTGGATTTTCTAATTAGACATGGATACATCACAGCGGAAAATGGTAAGAACCGTTGAATTCATTTGTTTGACACATTTGATCAATCAAATAACAATCTATTTTGTTTCAGAACCTAATTTCACTCAAATTATGGAACTCCTCCACGTACCTCTGCAAACCATCTACAATCAATCACCAAAAAAATGTAAAATAGCTGCAAATGGTGAATCCATTGAGGCATTAGGAAAAATTTGAATGCATTAAGGCATTAATTTTAATCATGTTGAATTTTTCGATAGCGCGGAATAATCATGTCTATTTTTTCCATTTCATATTTCCGTTGAAGGACTGTGAGTATTAAGTTTAGCTAAATTTCATGAGAAACTACATAGTTTTATAAATCGAAAATTTTTGCTAAACGTTTTATACAGTATATATGATGTAGAAGTTTTTTTGAATTCATTATTACTAGGTGATTGGAAAAAAAAATTCAATAGTACCATTTGATCCATAATTTAGGAGGAAAAAAATCAGATTTTTACAAAAATTTTGATCAAGCTGTGTTGAAAACATAAATTTTGATTCTGGTTCATCTTTTCACATGCTTAAATTTTTAACTACGTAACGAAATTTTGACCATCTTAAAAGATATACTAATATATCTCGAAAGTGGAATATCAAATAATATTGTGGTTATACATGCTCAAAGCAATGAATTTCAATAGTGTGTTGTAATTCACTTTTCATTGTGGTCTTATAGTACGCAAATGTGCATTCATGCGTGTATTAAGGTTGTCCCAGAGCATGTTCAGAGAAGAGAAAAATGATAGGAGTGTTTCAGACTTTTAAAAAGTTTTTAAATTCAAATTATTCACCGATCCCTTATGTCTTGCTATAGTCATCTCGTTTGTGAAAAATCATTCTAAAACAGCTCATCGAAATCAAAATACCGCTCCATACAGCAACTCTCGATGTACCAAAGAACTGCTGTTCACAACGAAATTTTTATGTTTCAAAGCATTTTCGAATTGTCCGTCATGAAGGAATGACTAGTATTCTTTTAAACATTTGATTTCATATTCATTTCATTTTTATCGCATAAACGAAGCTCTCCCAAATTTCGTATTTGGAGTTTGAAAACACTTTTAATGTCCTTTAGGGACTATGGAGCATCAGACTGCACATAAAATTTTGCTACATAGTTTTTCAACGACTAAGCAATGATCACAAATGTTCAATATGTAGCAATAAAAAGCACTGCTAGGATTACGCTCTAAACATAAATCCAAAGTCCAAAATATATTCCTAAACATGAGAAACCGAGTTATAAAAATTATTAACATTTGTAGGTTAATATGTTTTTAATCGTTTGCATGATTTTGAGGAATCATTTGCAGTTCCAATTTCATATTCAAATCTCAATGTTAGCAATGTACTTTATCACTGCTGGTTTCAAATTTGTGTCTATTGCTTAGTTGTTCAGACAGTACGTAGCAAGATTTCACCCATATCTTCAAGGGCTCCTTGGGCCCTTAAGGTCATCCTATAGTCCCCAAAGTTACTAATCTGATAAAATGGAACACACTAACCAAAAGAACATTCTTTCAGTACAGAATTTAGATCTTCTGTACCTTTGAATAAAATGATTAGAGAGATTTAGTAACTTGGAAGAATTACGGATCCTTTTAAGGAGAGAGTGTAAACTTGCATAAGCACTCACATCGACACAAGCAGAGTAAAGTACACAGAAATTGAAAAAACAAAAACAAACAAGGTTCTGTGCATCCACTCATGCTTTACGCTTATGCCTATTTGCGTGTTAAAATACACTCTTATGCTTGCTCCTTTTATATAAAGAATAAATATGTTATGAAATCCAAATACATCTCCTGTTTCATTAAACAAAAAGAACAGAGATATCTCTTTCATCGATTCAATGAAAAGCAAAGAAATTTCCAATTCGTTATGATATTGGGTTGTTTTTTCAACTAGAGAAATAAAAAATGTGTTGAATATTTTTTGTGTAGACACCTTGAGCATGAACATTTTTGACAATCATATCAAAGTTACAAGTTATTTGAATGATATTATGAGTATGTTTTATATAGCTTCATAAGAAGATTGTCAAAAAGTGTTTCATCTACGTATGCGTTTTCGCGTGCATATAAATATATAGAAGAAATATGCAGTATCTATCTAATACGAAAATTTTGATAACATTGAAAATCAGTCGTTATAGCTAGTCATAATTCAATGAAATGAAAAAAGCGAAATAAAAACAATGAAAAAAAAAAAATAATAATAATAATAATAATAAAAACAATAGGAATTCAAGAACGACAGGAATTTCTAAATGGATAAATTCATGGTACGGAAAGAATTAAATTAAATCCACAATCTGATTTCCTTTATTTTGATTCGTCTTTGTACATAATGCAAATTGATAATATATGTTCTTCCATGTATAAGGTTTTAATAACGGAGATGAATCTGAATTGCTTTTAAAAATAGAGCATAGCAAATTTTTCAACAAAGCTTCGTAACAACGTAAAAATGTTTATCAATTTTAAAAAGCTCAAATCGAATATATCAAATATTTCAAGATGACATCTTGAATGGAATTTACAAAGAAAACGAAATGCTCCTTTTGTTTTCATAGTTGTTGATAGTTTTATCTCTCATTTGTTTGTTTTATATATTTATTGAATTTTTCGTTTTTGACGACAATCAATGATCTTAGTTTTATTGCTCTTAGAGCAAAAAAAACTCATACATTTCTCTATATATTAAACCGTCTGTTTTTATGTATAAAAAGACGAGAATCGAAAATTCATGACTTCTTATCATGTATGCCCTATTACGGAGTTTGAAGAATTCGAGACCTCGAGTGCTCGTCGTTTGTCTTCATTTATCACCAGAATATTATTCCATTTATTTAATGAACGATATAAAAAACGGAGGATGAAAGATGTGACACTCTAGTATCTTTCTAAATTGCATGTAAGATGCATCAATTTTGAACAACAAAAAAAGCAAATGAATTCAGAACACATCGAAATATCATGAAATCTAACGTCGATCATTATTAATGCAAAAAAAATCTTTAGATGTGTATTACGGGTATTTTATTCGACATGTTCTGAAATGAACAGAGTTAGATTTGAATGCCAAACAGTTTCATTGTTCCACTAGGTTTTATTGTTTTATTATTTTACATTTTATTATTTATTTTTCAAGACTAATTTAGGTCTTAGAAAATAGAATGAAAACAAGTCAAGATGATTAATAAAATTTTGATAATTTTCGTGAATCCTTTTTCTTTTGATATGCTTAGAATATATTGACCCCGAATGTTTAAGTTTACAATTTTGTTTGTGAATATCATGAGTATAGTCTGTACATCAACATACGTATGATTGAGATTTTCAACCGATTTTGAATTACAATGATCTTCCTGTGATAAACAATGGGGACTTTACGTATCGCTGTATTCTCTATTCTTCTTTAATTTAGCATCCTATTTTTAAGAATTGAACCAGAATTAACCTTCACAACCTTGTAATTTTATGAAGTTTGTTTAAAAATTATGGTACAAGTTAGATTTACGTAGACTTAAATTCAAATAAGCAATGAACGAATTTGATTAATTCGACCTTGAGCGCTGTTTCGTCTGTCCTTTTCATCTGTATCACGTTATCTACTTTTAATAAATCAAGTTAGAAAGAGACAGGCGATGAATCGCTCCAGCGTCTTTGAGAAGATACTAGCGCTTGGACACCAGCAAAATCTTACACGACAGAGTTGGCTAACGTCCCGTCGCTAGGCTACCCTTAATCGTCAAAAACTTGAATAATCAAAATATTTAATTCAGTTCTAAACAAACATTTGTTACGTACTTTTACCTTTCAGATAATTTATTTTCCTTATCTATACATGTCATAAATTTAATATATCACATTAGGTATCGTATTAATTTCTTCTTGCTTTTTTCTTAAGTCTGGCCATTTTTCCTGGTCTCTTTTGTTGAACTTTCCGAGATTTTTTGTCTGTGTTTGAAGATCTACCTTTCGTGGATCTAGGATACTCTGTGAAATTTGCAGAACTATCTCTCGTATTTTGTTTACCACCCCTCTTTTTCCCTCCAAATCCGTACTTTGCATTTTTCATCTTCATTCTCATTTGTGATCTTGAATTTTGACCTTTGTTATTCATCTTTCCTTTATTATCCAAAAAGTCTAGATCTTTTCTCAAACCTTTCCTGTACTTCTTGACTTCTTCCAGCATTTTTCGTTTCTCTTCATGTTTTTTAAGAGTAGCTTCAACTTGCATTTGTTTGGCGACTTTCTTTTGTGCCCTTAATTGTCTTACTCTTTCAGACCTCTGAGCGACTATCTGTTTTTTCTGTAAATTCTCTCTAACTTTCTGCATATGTTGATCAGATTTGGCCATTTCTGCAAAGTAATCGTCAGGTCTCCTAGTTGGTATCCCTAATTTCTTCAATCTGGCAATTCCCTCAATCACAGCACCTTGTGCTTGACGATGAAACATTGTTTCCCTTTGAAATTCATTGAGAACTGGATCTTCGGAGGGTTTGTATTGGGGTAATTTTTTATTTCCTTTCAATTGCTTGGCTCTTCTGACTTCTTGCTCTTGCATTTCTAGTGCCATTTCAGGGGCTAACGGAGCAAGAGCATTTATCATGTCCAGTTTTTCAATCCATGGCATATTCAATTTGAATTCATTCAACTTTTGTTTCATTAAATTCTGAAAAATTTGCATGAAAAACTATTAATGGGGATGGAAAAAGAAGCAGAATCTTATACTATTTTTGACTTTATTAGGCTTCTGTCTTAAATTTTTGGAGTGTTATCAGACAATACTTATTTTTGCATCTTTTGGAATTATGATAAAATATTGGAGTTTGAATCCCTGAAATTGGATGGTATTGATGTTGTAGAAGTTTGAATCGTTTATAAAAACAAAATGAAAATTCATACTCACAAAATATAATAAATTATCATTATTTATCTCCACAAAATGAGTTCTTGAAATTGAAAAGATCGTTCAAAGAATGCGCGGCAAGATTTTAGGTCTTCAACTGAGGTTGGGTCGAAAGAGTTTGTTATTTGATTAATAAGTTGTTTCAATAAACGATTCAAACTTCAGCAACATTGGTATTGATAATTGTATGTGTACATACAACACAGCTGCATGATTACTTACAACTTTGTTGATAAGAGTTTTTTGTTTGGATTCAACTGCATTTAATCCTGGTTTCAGCAGACCTTTGGAGAATGCTTCTTGCAGCTAAAACATGAAAATTGATTGAGGTTAAAAATTTTGATCTTTCACAATGAAATTTAAAGACAATTCGCAAAACCTCTTCATCTGAACTATTGTCATCGGAATCGGATTCTGACGAGGCAGGATGTGGAATATTCTTTATTTTCTTTTTCATTGCGGAAATTTAGATTAATCACGATTGATCAATTATTTGAAAACATAAACTTGTCAACACGTGGCCACAGACTTCTATGCATTAGGGTATGTCTACATGGTATGCGGCGTTACCAGCTTTCTACTTTTTCAACTTCCATCATTAGGATGATGTCACATGGAGCTAAAAAAGGGCGGAAACTGGAACGGGGAACCCTTAGTTAAAGAAAGAGGCGGATATATGCCTCTCCCTTTAACCAAGGGTTTCCGCGTTCAGTTTTCCGCCCTTCTTTAGGACCCTTGGTTGAATAGAGAGGAGAATATTCACCTCTCTCTTCAACCAAGGGATCCGCGTGATTTTTGCTCCATGTGACTCGGGCCTAAGCACAAAAGTCGTGTAAACGGAAGGACGGATGCGCAGGAACCGTATAGGAGATCTGTGCAACCTTCCGTTCCTTACGTTTACGTGACTTGTGTGTCTAGGCCTTTATACAAGAGATTAGGTTTGGAACGTGTCCATAAACTTCAGTAGAATCAGTAGAATTAATAAAATCAGGCGCCATCTTTTAATAATTGACTGATATTTATTGTAGTTTACAATTCATATAATAATTTACTGTCAACATCTGATCACTTTTGGGTTTCGTATTGCGTTATTACTTCAATAAATGTGATGAATGGTGTTTGATAAGAAATTCAATTGAATTTATATATGTACATTTGGATATAATAGAAGATTAAATAATCAGTTCAGGATATTTTCAACTGTACAACAAACTGCTACAAAACTTCGTTTTGAAATGATAACACACACAGGAATTGTCACTTTGATATATGTACCACTTTTTATTGAGTTAACACACGGTAACATATTGTATAATCTTATAAACAGAGAAGATCCTTGTGTAACTTTGTGTGAAAAAACACCTCTTTCTTTCACAAATGTATGACTTTTTCAGCTATTAATACAGCATTCAATTTTTATTGTCAAATTACATAGATCGCTATTTTTCAGACACAATATGTAAAGTCGTGTTGTCAAAGGGGATGCCGATTCTTTAATTTAGTTGACTTAAATTCTGGATTGGAAGGAAATGGTTTGAATGGTACCAGAGAAGCATGCGAAGCTTGTAAGTTAACTTCCAATTTGTTTCTTGACCAATTACATTATCGATAATGCCACATTTTAAAACTGTAACAAACAAAAAAAGTATTCAGCAATGTGTTCTCTAAAAAAATTAGAGGAGTATTCTAGTCCATTTTTTGAACACAAGAAAACTTGCTATATGCAGAAAAATAGAGTTCAAAAAATAATCAAATTTCCATTAAATTAGCAGGATATGCGAAAACATCACTATTATAGATTCAATAATGTTCGATATATCATATTTCCACCACACTATTTACCTTGCTCACAATTTTCCACATTAAACTAATGTAATACAGAAAAAATGATTTACTATGAAAGATGAATAGTTTTCAATCAGCATTTTAGATTGGTAATTCACTATGAAACCTGCAGTTTTATAATAATTGGTATGGTTTTCAATAATATTGTAACTTTTCAGTAGTAATAGCTCCTAATAGTTCCCTGCAGTAAATTCCCACACAATTACAAACATACACACATTGAAATGTATGGATCAATAATGGATTACCAATTCAAAATCTTAGATCAATAGTAAAATACTAATTAAACCCTAATGGAATCAAATTAAACACTGTGGTCTTTTGGTGTATTTGTGAATTTTGCATATCATAATTGACACCAGAACTACAACAAAAGTTATTTTACCCATTTTACATCAAAGAATCGCACTCAATATTTTCATTTGGAGTACAGTCACATTCCATTCCCACCGAATCCACTGTGAAATTGTAATCTTAAATCCAGTGTATAAAAGTCACAAGTACATTAGGGAAAACTTATTGAAAACTATTTGTAATCACTTTCAAATAATTTTCAATAACACATTTTAAGTAGGTTAATAAGAGCAGGGTTGGGTTTATTACATGATTTTTCAATTTCTTACATATCATATTTGGTTTCTGACATGTAATATATGTAAGATACTTGAACCCTCCTGTCCCCCCAAAGGCAAGGGGTTGGTTTTATGTGTAAGATACTCGGTTTCTCACGTGTCGTAAACTATGTAAAATACTTGGAAGTATATTACGTGCCAACCCTGAATAAGAGTCATACTTTCATTTATCTTGCCAACGTAGTAGAAATGAGTGTTTTTCAAACGTTTTTGTTTTATATACTGCCGTGCTAAGACAAAAAGCTGTATGTCTGAAAAATTTTTCTCCAATTTTTACATATTCATATTCAAATAGGTTTTTTATAGGTGTTTCAATTCAAAAAATATTTACACTGTAGGAAATTATACAAGAAATTGATTTAGAAGTAACGGCGTTTGTATCATTCAACGTGTGCAAGTTTACATAGAATGCCTAATATCTCGAGGCTCTAAAAAATTCAGAATCGATGAAACCATCTGGCTCAAGTCTGTTTGTTATTTAACGAATTGGTTGTAATTAATAAGAACCAACTTTCGTTATACGCCAACGAGAAACATGTACATGAAGCTGAAACTAGCAGATTTGAGCTAGCAGACTTGCACTCTAGCTCATCGTAGAATTGTCGTAGAATGATGAAACCGACACCAATAAGATTTTTCAATCGTAATCTTTGAAAATATGTATTTTGAAGAAATTCATATTTACATTACCTCAGTTTATAAACGCGGTCTGTTAGTTCACGTCTGCTAGCTTCAGCTTCATAACATATACACAGTTTTTTTATATTATAAAGAATATAAATTTAAAAGATTTATTTCAAATATATTAAAATGAAATACATTCGTGAAATACATTCGTCAAAATTATATGGGTCTGAAGAAACCGTTTGCCAATCAACTTTGGAAATTGTAAGAGATACAAATACAAACAATATAATTCATTCATCCATGATAAAGATACTTAAATTGAATTATATACAGAATAATTGAAAAGGTTTAATTGTGAATGTATACATTCCCAAGGAGAATATATTCTTTATCAGAATAAACACTAAGCAAATTCCCTGGTCAAAAAAACTAAACAAACCTAAACTTCAAGAGGTCTTTAGGTTTGTTTAGGAGCTACTATGTGTTTTTGTCTCGTGAATTTGTGAAGTAAAACTAAACCCGCAGTTTATGTTTCAATTCCAAATGCACGCAATGACTTTCCAATTGTTTTAGTATTTAATTGTATAATCTATTTGGGTAAATTTGGAGCTTCAATGAAACCAATTCCTC
This sequence comes from Gonatopus flavifemur, assembly GCA_018340375.1. Taxonomy (NCBI): domain Eukaryota; kingdom Metazoa; phylum Arthropoda; class Insecta; order Hymenoptera; family Dryinidae; genus Gonatopus; species Gonatopus flavifemur. The sequence continues at coordinate 1,932,547 of JAFFJZ010000026.1, read as the reverse complement.
CTGTACACTTCCAGAAATGAGGAACTAGGTTTTTCAGAATAATATATAATATTAATTTCAGATGATCATTAGGACCCTGAAATGTCTCCTGATGTGCATAAATTTGATCCAACTTGAGCGTTCCGTTTGGGAAGAACTGAATGTTCGTGATACTATTTTTTAGGGAAAGGGTGGTCTCATTCTTGACATTTTCGTGTGGATACATGTATAAGTGTAGTTTGTAACCATGGAGTGTCAAAGGAGCTTTCCGAAGTGTTTGACCCGGGGCGTCTGGGGCGTGAACTATGGATTCCTATTGGTTTATTCCACGCCCCTGACGCCCCAGGTCAAACACTTTGGAAAGCTCCAAAGTGTAGATTTGCTTCCTTAAGATTTGATAATTCATTGAGAATTGAAAACTTTCAAAATTTATAAAATTTGAGACTTGATATCTCTGGTCGGAGACCACCGAAAACTCTATATGAGGTCAAACGGGGGTAAAAATTTCAGAGTTGTAGACTCGATCGATTACCGAGATACTGCAAGTTGAAAATTACAATGATGAAGATCGATGAACGTTACAGTAATGAGGAAAGATCGCGAAGTGCTCCCGTCCAATACCTTTGAAAATTTCACAGGTATCTAGAGGACTGAAAAGTTGAGATTATTGGGTATGGGAATAAGTTCCCGCCCTTTTTCAAGCAAAGTTGATTTTTATTCAAACAATGGATTATTGCATAATGTTATTCAAAGTATGCACCATTGGGAGCGACCACTTTTGCCCATCTGTCAGGCAACATACGGATTCCTCGGAGAAAAAAGCAGGTTCTTTTGACTCGATCCATTCATTGAGCCATTTTTCGACACTTTCGTAAGAAGTAAACCGCTCTCCAGTAAGGGCTGATTGCATAGATCGATATAGATGATAATCCGAAGGTGCAATGTCTGGGGAATACGGCGGGTGGGGCAAGATTTCCCAATTCACTCCTTCCAAATATTTTTTAACAGGTTGAGCAACACGTGGCCTAGCATTATCATGCAGCAAGATAAGTTTATCATGTCTACCGTCCCATTCCGGTCGTTTTTCTTTTAGAGCTCGATTCAAACGTATTAGCTGTAGTCTGTAACGATCGCCAGTGATTGTTTCTGACGGTTTAAGAAGTTCATAATAAATGACACCTTTCTGATCCCACCAGATGCACAACATAATCTTTGAAGCGTGGATACCTGTTTTCGGTGTTGATAGACCTGGTACACCTGGCAGCCCCCAACTTTTTCGACGCTTAGGATTATCGTAATAGATCCATTTTTCATCGCCAGTGACAATACGATGCAGAAAACTCTTTCTTTTCTGCTGTTCAAGAAGCATCTCGCACGTTGCCAAACGTCTCTCGATATCTCTACCCTTTAGTTGATGCGGCACCGAATTACCTGCTTTTTGGACCATTTCCATCTTGTGCAAGCGTTTACCGACGATCGACCTGTCAACACCCAACTCTTCAGACAACTCATCAACATGCATCTTCATTCAATAATTGTTCCAGTTCTACATCTTCGAATTTTTTCGGTGCCCCTCCGCGTTCTTCATCACTCACGTCAAAATCGTCACTTTGGAATCGTCGAAACCACTCTTTACAAGTTGTATTAGACGGAGCGTGATCACCGTAAATATTGCACAGTACACGATACGTTTCAGCGGCACTTTTCTTCGAAATAAAATGATGAAGCATAACTTCCCGCAAATGCTGTTTTGTCGGGACAAACGTTGTCATTTTTGACACCAGATAAAAAATGATGTTTACGCTTGTAACAAATGTGAACTACCACAATCGACACCTTACATATACACTTCCAAATCACAAGTATAGCACTTAAGTGAACTCAAAAATAGTATCAGCAGCAACACTTTTTCCCAAGAGGGCGGAAACTTATTCCCATACCCAATATTATTTTTCCAACTGTGAAAAAACAAGTTTATGAGGTCAAATTACCCTACGAAACAATATCCTCTTTCCTCCTAACACTGTACCAATTGCAACCCTCTGCCACTATTCTTGCTGAAATTTGGATACGTTTTGAGTTGATCGAAAAATAACAGACACGTGGGTTTGATTCCTCGTTAGAGGAAAGCTTTGTGATCGTTCACGGGGACCGACATTTTTTTTGTCCCCTAACTCGAAATGTCTTAGGCCAAAATTTTCCTTCAAACTCGGGGAAAATTTTCGGTGACGCGTCTGTCTTTGTGCGTGCGTGCCTGCCTGCCTGCCTGCCTGCCTGTCTGCCTGTCTGCCTGTCTGCCTGTCTGCCTGTCTGCCTGTCTGCCTGTCTGCCTGTCTGCCTGTCTGCCTGTCTGCCTGTCTGCCTGTCTGCCTGTCTGCCTGTCTGCCTGTCTGCCTGTCTGCCTGTCTGCCTGTCTACCTGTCTGCCTGTCTGCCTGTCTGCCTGTCTGCCTGTCTGCCTGTCTGCCTGCCTGCCTGCCTGCCTGCCTGCCTGCCTGCCTGTCTGTCTGTCTGCCTGTCTGCCTGTCTGTCTGTCTGTCTGTCTGTCTATGCGTGCGCGCGTGGGTGCCTATGTATAATTTTGGATGACGTGCGTTGTGATCGGCAATGAGAAAGACCTGAAATATATGAAAATTTACAGCTTTCAACCATTTGTTGTACATTTACGATCGGAAAATTGCTCCTGTCATGTGTAAACTACGGTCAGACATCAATATTTATCAAAGAGGCAACAATACCTTATTCGTTTCATTTATTCATAGTTATTCATTCGATGAATTCACAGAAATATGGAAAAAACGTGTATTATACGATTTCCGAAATTTTGTTTCATACAAATCACCATATCTCTCATGAACAAAATTTTTCTCGCCAAAACAAAAAATACTGGCTGAAAGTACAACTATTCCCTGCACCTTTCTGCATATTTTGTGCATAAATTATTAGCGATAACATTCTGAAAAAAAATCGAGAGAAAAAAATTTTCCGAAATTTTTGAACATTTTTGTGTTAAAATTGGTCATATCATTTTTCCTATTGAGCTAATTAAAATTTTGATGCCGGATTCTGAAAGAGCATTGAATTCTACGTCAAAATATGTGGAAACAAAATTTCTTCAACTCCAATAACATACAAAATAATCGCGTCAAAAAGTCGCTAAAAATTTCACGCGTTTGGGCGTTAATGGGTTAAAGATCGATCCTGGTAATATCGAGTATCTCCAATCTCAAATCAAAATAATTTATAAAATTTATATGGATTATACACAACTCAGAAGTAGACTGAGATTCATAAAATCTAATAATTCGCAAACTTAAACGAAATAAATTACCCAACTATTATTGGAAAATTAGTATTGCAATATTGATCAGAGAAAGTTTGTCCACTGAGTCAGGGAAAACAATATTGAAATTTTAGTGTGCATAAAGGGGTCCAATTTATTTATGTAGGTTCTTTAAATTTTATGCGCTTCCTTTGTTTCAACTCCCGCTTCACATACTCTTTTTAACCCTTCCCTTCGAGATCCATATACTTTTCATTATCGTTTCTGTTACGCTCCGACATACGCTTCGTTTACTCTTCATTTTCGCGTCTATTTTCACCAGGGATTTTCAATGGATTATTCAGTTCTGTTCATTGAATGACGCGCAAACTAACCCCTTTCCCATTAACGACAGCAATGAAACGCCGATTGTTCGATCCCTCGTTAATTCCAGAAATTAGATCTAATTGAATTCTTTTGGAACCATCAAATAGATCCCTGAAACGTCAGTAGGATAGAGTCCTTGGAAAATTCTGCCCTTAGTCATACTATATATTATACTATAACAATAAATAAATAATAAACGTATCCATTTTCCCATGGCTTACGAAGAAAAAAATGCTCAACGTTCTGGCGTTCATGTCTTCTCAACCACATTGAAATATTCAAAATTTCATAAAAACCTTTGATTGGTGTTACTCAGTATTTTTCAAGCGTTAAACTAATAGAAAATTATAGTTTAATATTCCTTGATAATATTAAATTTACACATTTTTTTCCAGCATGTACAGAGGCATATACAAAACCGCAAGATCGTTACGCTTGCAGTACAGGCTGTGAATTTATGGCAAAACAACGTGTTTTAGACTTGTTATCTCTTATCTCAGTTGCTATTTATGAGGAAGAAGGTTTAGATTCTAGCATATTATTCATGTCCGATATACCAGAAAACGATCTCCTGACTGATCCTGGACTTAGGAAAGAACTTCTTCCCAGATGGTGGGATTATAACGGATTCAAGTTACCTCAAACTTATATCAAAACTGTTCCGATAGATATTGGGGTGAGTATTGCAAGATTTATGTCTTTGTTGATTTTATTTTTCCAATAGAATTTCAAAGGATCAATCATTAGCTTTCAAATAAGGCGTGGAAAGCGCCAATTTGTGTTCATTTGAAATGTTTTATAACGTTTTAAGTAATGTTCATCAAATATTTTACGAGTAAAATTCAGGATACACAATGTCGCCTTCAGAAACGAGTCTCGAGTTACTCCGGGATTTCGCCGTGCGCTCAAGTCAACTAAATGTCGATTGGAATGATTTACCGGGGACTTACTTCGATCGATATTCAGTTCACTCGCCTAGGGCTCCCAAATACCGGAATTTTTCGATGCCGGTATTAATGGCAGAGGGGCCTTGAGTGATACCGAGATCCTGTTATTGGAAGAGTTCTATTTAAAATACTTCCCAGTAAACAGTCATTCGAAACCTTCATAATGTTATCTGAAAGACATCAAAATGATCTCTAATGCGTCAATTTCTGCCACCTTTTTGATGTCTTCTCAAGAGTTTGGATGCTATCTGAAATATATAGCAGAACAAGTTCTACCGTTTATTTTTCTATGTTTAACCCTTCAAGTACACACAGGTGCAAATTCGCACCACCCATTTTAAGACTTTTCGTTTTTCGCCAAAAATTGATTTTATTCTCGTGTTTTTTTCACTGATCAAATAAAATATTTGTGAATTTTCTTCCATACCATGTTAATCTGCACAGTTTTCCCTTCAAATTGAAAACAAAGTAAGGTCAAATTGGTCGAATAGGAACCGACTTATCAATCGGTAAAGTTGCGTGGTGCGAATTTGCACCTGTGTGTACTCCGAATGTGTGAAAGGATGTATGTACTTGGAGGGTTAAATACAGGCCGGTTGAAAAGTTCCTGCGCTCACCAAGAGATAGCACTGCTAGCTCGAAACTTTTTTTTTCTCAAGTTGGTATATCTGTCCTGAGAACACATGCAAAGTTACAAGTCATTCTGTCAATTCATTCTTTGTTTACAAGCCATTTGAAGTTGACGTGTCATTGATTTTTCTTAATATGGAAAAAATTGAATATCGTGCAGTCATTAGATTCTTTGTTTTGAAGGGTTTAAAAGCAAAGGAAATTTATGAACAATTGTTAGAAGTGTATAAGGAGTCCTCACATTTAAAACGCACCGTTGAATTTTGGGCTGGTGAATTTAAACGTGGTCGTACTAGCCTTGAAGACGATCCACGCGAAGGACGACCAAAAACTGCAACCACAGCAGAAATCATTGAGCATGTACATAATACGGTTAGTGAAGATCCAAGTTTGACTAAGCGTGAAATTGCTAATGCCATAGGCATCTCAGACGAACGAGTACTCCATATTTTACATGAAGAATTACGTATGAAAAAACTGTTTGGAAAGTTAGTGCCGCACACGTTAACAATTCAACAAAAACTGGATCGAAAACAAATTTCTCAGCGTAATTTGGAGCGTTTTAAGCAGAATAAAACCGACTTCTTGCGTCGTTTTATAACTATGGATGAGACTTGGATCTACCACCATGATCCTAAATTGAAACAAGAACGTTTACAGTGGACTGAAGCTGGTTGTTCAGCTCCAAAGCAGGTGAAGTCACAACGATCAGCAAAGAAGGTTATGGCATCAGTTTTTTGGGATGCAAAAGGAATTTTGTTCATTGATTATCTTCAGAAAGGTAAAACAATCAACTCCGAATATTACTGCAGCCTTTTGGATCAGCTGGATGAAAAAATTCGTGAGAAAAGACCTGGTTTGAAGAAGAAAAAAATCATTTTTCATCAAGATAATGCACCTGCTCACAAAAGTGTTTTGACGATGGCTAAATTCAAAGAACTCAAGTACGAATTGCTTGAACATCCACCGTATTCGCCAGATTTGGCTCCTAGCGACTACTATCTCTTCAGAAATCTCAAACAATTCCTTCGTGGAAAGCATTTTTCGTCGAATGAAGACGCCATAGCAGCCGTAGACGGTTATTTTGCAGAGCTTCCGGAAAACCATTATAAGGATGGGATAAAATTATTGGAAGATCATTGGAACAAGTGTATTGAGCTTCTAGGAGATTATATTGAATAAAAAAATATATTTCGTAACAAAAACAGTATTCTTTCATTTCGAGCGCAGAAACTTTTCAACCAACCTGTATCTCTATTCCTTAATAAGTTTATTTGAAAATAAATCTTTTTCCGCATATCTTTACCGCAAAATATGTTTATTGTAAAATATCTCTACTCCAACATCACTGTATCATGAAATATTTCCATTCTTGAATATCTCTGTGCACAAATATTTCTATCGAACAATATTTTCTATTTTTCAAAACTGAATTTTCAAATATCTCCGTTTCGGTACAACTTGACTGTGAAGCACATTCATTGTAAAATACCTGTATTCCAACACAATTCTGTTCTATAATATCTATTCTTCAATGTTTCCATCCGCCCGTGTATTCATTCTTGAATAAAAGTAATTTTGAATATCTCCATCTTCAAATAATTCAGTTCCCAAACATCTCTACTGCAACACATCTCTACCGACAAATGCAAATCCACTTGTTACAACATTGTCGATAGTCATTCAGTTAGGAAGCTGAATTATTTGAAGATGGAGATATTTGAAATTAAAGAGATATTTAAAAATGGATACATTGGCAAATGAAGATATTGAAGAATAAAGATATTATAGAACAGAATTGTGTTGGAACACAAGTATTTTTCAATCAATGTGTTTCACAGTAGAGTTATGCCGAGATGGAGATATTTTGAAACAGAGTTATTGAAAATAGAAAATATTGTGCGAAAGAAATATTTGTACAGAGAGATATCAAAAAATGGAGGTATTGCATGACACAGTGATGTTCAGTAGATATATTTTATAATCAGCATATTTTGCAGTAGATATGTCCCTAAAAACATTTATTTTCAAATAAACTTTCTCAGGAACACAGATATTTAAACATAGAGAAATAAACGGTAGAGTTCTTGTTCTGCCAAAGATATCACGGATAACCTTTAGATAATATTTAGAACTCTTGAGAAGATATTGAAAAGATGGCAGAAATCGACGCATTAGAGATCATTTCGACCCCTTTACATAATATTATGACAGTTTTCAATGTTGGCCGAAAAATTGTGTACTGGGCTTTTATAATGAAAAATGAAATCAAATATCATACTTATGCATTATTAGGAATAATTCTTTTACTCTTATGATAAAAGAGCTGAGGTAACAAATTCAGATTAGATGGAATTAGACTCTCAAATCACATATATTTGTACTTGAAACTTCAACAATAGAACCAAACGACTAGACCCAACCCATGAGAATACTAAAACCAACCCAATACATCACAGTCTTTGTAACGAAAATGCTGTACGCAAGATGCTGGTTGAGAACAATTGAGGGTCCGGATGCAAAAACTTGCCGAGCGTTCCAAAAGCCGTATCTCCCTAGCGAATCAGACCATACAAAAATTTCCATCATTCTGTTAGTATAATTTTGGTATGATTTACAATCGATATGAATCCAGTAGCCATTTAGTGGGATACCAGATCATGATAAAAAGTGAACTGAAAATATACGCTCGGCGAGTTTTTGCATCCGGACCCTCAATTTGATCCTCCAGCATATAACAGATTAGGGGAGAGTGGGGACACTTGCGCAACCCTTTTTTTTACATTGGGATAGCTTTCATGGTGAACTTCATTCGATACATTATTTATAGAGTTTTGACAGATCAAATATTCCTTTCTAAGTTACAAATGATGACAAAGTGGAGTCCAACGCTCTATCAATGATATGAATGTTCTCCAGAAACATTGTGATTGGTGCAATTCACCCCACGTGACGGCAGACTGGCACCACACTGTAGGGATTTTTGCACCGCCACCGCAAATTAGCTCTTTACCTCTTTCTCTCTGGATAACTGATCCCCTAATTTCAATAATAACCACTATTTTTCAATCACTTTATGAATATTTATTTGGAATGAATAATTAGACACAAATGTTGCCAATGCGGGAAACTTTTTTTTTATCGGTCATTCTAATCAATGCAAGAGCGTGATTAGTTGATTCCGTTTGAATTCAGGATCTTCCGGCAATCCTGCAAATGATACACAAATAAAGCGATTTTTAGAGTATCAAAGCTTTTGCTATAAATAAAAAAACAAGAGAATCATTTCACATTTCTGTGGAGGTGGGCTCGTGTGAAGTTAGATCATCCATACAGTTAGCGAGACGTGCAACAACGGCTTGAAAATCTTTGTAAGATTAGGAGACATGTGCTGTGCAGGGTCGGATTTACCATAGAGGCGGACTAGGCACCGCCTAGGGGCCCCCACGGTTGGGGGGCCCCTACTCATCGATCAGGTTTTGTAGAAATCGGAATTACAATTTCTTAACCCTTATGAAAACAATGATTTTGCTCACATACTTACTGCGGAAACAGTTTTGAAAATCAAAGAAATCAAACACTTTCCAGTAAACAAAATGTATTCAAAAGTATTGAAATATAATACTTCTTAAGGGTATCCCGTAGAAACTGATTTGTCGGTAAAACAGTATACGTCTATCTTTCTCTAACCTTTTTGGTAGCTAGAGACAGATCTAGCTTCTACGGGATGCCGTTATTACACTCAGGAAACGCTATGTTTGACGTGAAGTCAGAGATTCTTTCTGTAGCTACCAACAACCCAAACCTGGCGTTCTCTCAATGTGAAGAACTCTAGGTTTGTTTGAAAAACTATGAACACCTCTGAAATCCTCTTAAAAACTCTTCTGTGAAAATCCGTTAAATGGTCAGAGATTTTCAGTGAAATTTTCCCATCAGGGTAACATTTCCTGGGCGTTTTATTTTTGCAATGAGTATTTGAATTGGCTTGATCAATATTATTTCTTTTATAAAGAAAAATAATAGTTCTGATTAAAAGAATAGTATCAGCTCTAGTACTTATAGTGAAAATAGTATTGAGAAGAATTGAATTTCAATACTTTTTTCATTTTTCGGAATTTCATTCCATATCACTTAATTTTTATGGAATTGATTGAGAAAGTTACACTGTTTGAAATTCAAATTATTGAATCTCTCGATTCGCCCGAATGTAAAGAGCTCTCGAGTAAGGGTTTCCAGTTGAAACAGCTAGTTTCGGGAATTAATTTCTATTTGTACTCCTTCAGAGGAACTCACAAATCATATTCATTCTCATAAAAATTTCCAATTCCCTTGAAGTGATGATACCAGTGCTTACCAACCGAGCATGTTGGTTAGAAAAGGACACGCCTGTACGATAGAAAGGGAGGTTCGATACCATCGCTGGTATCCCCTTGAATAGTCTCAAATGGATAACTTTTTATAGGGTCGGTAAGCTTATGGTCAGCATTCATTTTGAGGAAGTTACATCGTCTTTCTGTTCAAGAAATTACATCATGCATCTATAATGCTCGAATTTTATGAGGATGATTTGGAAGAAAACTTAACGATTGAACTCATACAATTTGGAGAATTTGTTCAAGAGTTTATAGCAACTGACGAAAATGTGAATGAACAAGGAACATTGAGCTATGAAGCTAGAATGTATAAGCTATTAGCAGAGAAAGGAATAAAAGAAACATTTCCAAATGTAGAGATTCTCTCAAAATTGTATTTAGTTCTAATAACTACAAACAGCACGAGTGAAAGATCTTTCTCGAAACTCAAATTAATGAAAAATAGATTACGTTCATCAATGAATTAGGAGAGATTTAATAGTCTGACCGTGATGAGTATTGAAAATGACTTACTGAAAGCGCTAGATTCTTCTGATATTATACAAGAGTTTGCAGAGAAAAAATCTCGTAAAATTCTATTGGTATAATTGATGAACATATTCAGAAATGGAATGGATTATAAAATAAAAATTGATAACAAAATTTTATATTCAGTAACATCACTTTCGTGAAAAAGCGTTATTTTCATAATTACTTTGATATTGTCCTCATTGTTTGAATTAAAATGAGTTATATTCAGTGTGAGAAACGGAAGTTCATTATGAATTATAATGTCACGTCACATATGAAATAATAAAATAATAAATAAAAATATTAATTCAAATTCTATATATATCTGTATATACGAGGGTGGATTCATAAGTTTCCGGCCTGACCAAGAAAAACAACGTTTTCAAGAATTTTTTTTTTTTTATTCCTCAACATAATCTCCTCCAAGGCTGATACATTCCTCATAGCGGTGTTCTAGTCTAGTAATGCCATCTCTATAGACTGATTCGTCAAGCTCCTCAAAATACCCATTTACAGCTTCGATTACTTCTTCATTGTCCGCAAATCTTTTACCGCCAAGCCATTTTTTGAGGTTAGGAAACAGATAATAGTCACTCGGGGCTAGGTCTGGAGAGTAGGGAGGGTGCGACATTAATTCAAACTTCAGATCGTTGATTTTAGCCATCGCAACGATTGACGTGTGCGCTGGTGCGTTATCGTGATGAAACAAGATTTTTTTCTTCGCCAGATGAGGTCGTTTCATTTTCACTTCGTGGCTCAAACGTTGCAATAAGTCTGCGTAGTATTGACCAGTGATAGTTTTACCCTTTTCAAGGTAATCAATGTATATAATACCTCTTGCATCCCAAAAAACAGTAGCCATAACCTTGTTCGCCGAAAAATTGTTTTGCCTTCTTTGGAGTTGGTTCCCCTGGTCCAATCCACTGTTTAGACTGTTCTTTGGTTTCAGGAGTGTAGTGGTGGACCCAAGTTTCGTCAACGGTTACGAATCGACGCAAAAATTCGCTTGGATTACGCTTATACAACGCCAAATTGGCGGTAGAAATGTTCTTTCGAATCAATTTTTGGTCGACTGTTAGCAAACGCGGCACCTATCTTGCACAGAGCTTTTCCATATACAAATGTTGGTGCAAAATATTTTGTACACGTTCATATGACATCTTACAGGTCTCAGCTATCTCACGAACTTTTAATCTGCGATCTTTCAGCACTATTTGATGGATTTTTTCGATCATATCTGGAGTTGTGACCTCAATGGGGCGTCCTGAGCGAGGCTCATCAGAGGTGCTCACACGACCCTTTTTAAACTCGGAAACCCACTGCTTAACGGTTGAATATGATGGGGAGGATGTCCCCAGTGTTGAGTCCATCTCTTCTTTAATTTCCTTCGGCGCTCACCCCTTCAAATAAAAGTATTTGATGACAGCACGGTTTTCCAGCTTTTCCATTTTTACGAAAAACACAGATGCGTCTTGGTCAGCGTGCTCTCAAAACTAAACTAACATGGCGATCGGACTGAAACTATAGCTACAAGCTATCTAAGGATTGTACTATAGAACGCCACCTCAAGGTAGGCCTAGTGGCGCCATCTCTTGGTCAGGCCGGAAACTTATCAATCCACCCTCGTATACGGGGCATTCTTTGTGAACGGTTACCCCCCCCCTCCCCCCTAGCCATTTTTGAGTTCATCTGAAAATTTTCAAAAAAATCATGAAATTTACAAAAAAATGTGAGCCTTCGAGTGCCGTGTGGCTAAATTACCGAATTCAATCAGATCAGCTCTAAAATCCCAAGAAACTGGGAAAAAATTATGGAGACAGGACTTTTCTAAGTGTAGTGATGATTCATTCAACATTTTCTTGCCCCAGTGGGCTTGCGAATCATTTGTCTATCGTCAAACCTTAACCGAGTTCCACGCCTGGCTCAATAATTGCCCAGGATTTATCAGCCACTAATAGGCCATATCACGGTCAGGAATAAAGAATCAAGCAGTGGTCATTAAACATGACCCTTGTGTATGTGTGTGTGTGGGGTGGGGGGGCAATGGCCCAATCGTGGCCTGGAACAAAACCTATCAAGACTCTTGCAGAATAATTTCACCAAGTCTGGCCCAGGTTTAGGAAAGGTTTGGGTTTAGGTTTAGGGAGGATAAAATCGGACCCAGGATTAGGTTTAGGAAGGATGAGATCTAGTCCAGGTTTAGGTTTAGGAAGGATGAGATCAAGCCCAGGTTCAGGTTTAGGAAGGATACGCTCTGGTCTAGGTTTAGGTTCAGGAAGGATAAGATCAGGCCAAGCTTGGATCAATGGTTTTGCCCGACTTGGCCCAATCGATTCAACAAGCCCCAACTAATGTTTTCTCGACCACAGGAGGTTGTGATGGGAATAACAAATGTTCCACATTCCAGTTTATGAGTCTCTTCCTCATAATATCATACGGGAATCAAGGTGAAACAATGAAAACGAATGTGCCATGCTTGGAATAGGCTTCTACCATCGCTGGCAAATTCACGTTCTTAGATATTTCAATCAATTGCGTCAATAAAGTGGTCATTCTTATAATACAAGGACACCATGACCGACTGATTATTTAAAACAATGGAAAAATTATGGGACAATGTCGGCCCAATTGTTTTCAGCCCGGGTTTGTTCCTGGTACATGGACGGACCCTCGGAACAAGCTTGAGTTTTTTCTCAGGTTTATCAATATTTACATGAGATTTTTCAAGATGTTCAAGGAATAATATCCAGCATTCCTGAACAATCTTCAAACGCTGAGAAATTCTAAATTAACACTTTGAGTTATCTGCAAACCCTTAAAAAGGTCTGTTTTAGAATTGATAGCGGGCGATGAGACTGTAATATTCTTCAATATTCAGCAATATTAATTTCACAGTAATTGTATTGCATTGTTTTCTAAACTCGAATCAGCGAAATTCGAATGCGAATCAGTTCTAAATATACTGACCACTATTGGATTAGTACCTGAACACTATTCTATCAATGTATATTCACTGATTCAACAGTGGTCATCAACAGATCGTATTCCCATAATTGATTGCAATGAATTTCACTGATTCAGATTCGAAAAGCACGCTTTAATGTTCGCCCACGTTCAATGTTTGTTAATTTTTTTGAAACCTTGATATGAAAAAATCGATGTACCACAATATTTAAAATATCTCTTAATCGCCATTTGCTCTTTATTAATTGGTATAGAACAGTAATTCTTCAAAATTTCTGGAACTGCTGGTGCCGCATCAAATCTTTTATTCAAATGCCTCTTTGTCTTTTGTTGCTCCTTGTCATCATAAGATAGTATTCTGATATTTTTCGAATTCCTCTGATCCCAATCAACAAGTTTTTTGAACGAAAGAATGGCATCATTCGGTTTACAGAGGAGGCTAGCTCGTACAGCTTCTCTCTTGAATACAGCACCCATGCCGTCTGAAGCACCTTTACCGTGTGCAGTAGCATGGAAGTGCCATTCCGCTTGAACACAAAAATTCTCTTCATGATGCATGAGGTTCATCATCTGAAATTTATTTTTGAAATGCTGTTTCGCCCCATCACTGGAGTAAATAATTCTTCTCAGTCCAGGGATGATCTTCTTCAATTCAGGGATCAGAATTTTTTGTACAGTATATGCAGAAGCTGTATCATGAAGTGTACTATCTGACAAGAAAATAAAACTTCTATGTTCAATTTTTAACTCTTTCTTATAGTAGCAGACGATAGGAGAAACGGTACATTGTGAATTGTTGAAATGGAATGCTTGCGATGCATCTTGTGCAACATACTTGTAATTTTCACAAAAATCTAATACCGCAAGAACTTCACCCTCTTCCAAATTTTCTTTCCTTTCCTGATGAAATCGAAATTGTTCTTTTGCAATAAAAGAACGAGGCTTCAGTATGAGCAGTTTTTCGCACAATTCATCAACGAATTTCGATGACAGATGAATTTGCGTCTGAAGAGTTGATCTGTCAGTACACGGAGAAAACAGTAATGAGAAAAATGATGTAATTTGTCGAAAATTTTACCATAATTTATGGAGTGTGAGCGTTCGTCTGTACCTATTTCAAAAAATACCACAATAAATGGAAAAAATTGCTCATAGTAAAATCCAATAGAATTCTATGACACGTTTTCCAATGATTCATGCATGTTCTACTATGACGGAAAACAAATTTTGGTACAGGTCATCACAAGAAAACTCCAAGCGACTAAAGTGATACTTTTGCTAGACAGTATGGGACTTTTTCTATAAATACAACGATTTCCAAAAAGTATGAGATATAGCTTTATGATAACAATCCGACTGATCAGAAAATAATTACAATGAGAAGAGGGGGGGGGGGGCTTTTTTGGCACCTCTCTTCCCGTCCTCCCTTTTTGTTCTGTGTTTTCATTTCATGGTGACAGATGTTGAATTCGGCCATCTTGGGACTGCAATTAAACAAAGTTGTGATCATTCAGGAAAGTATTTTTTTATATAACATATCACAAAGTGTATTTCCAATGACGGGGTCCCCCCCTTCTCACGATTGTCTGCTTGGCTGTGCTGCTCCTATGATGATGATGATGATGAACTGGAACACAAGAAAAGTCCTCAACGCGCAAATGTGATGTATACATCGTGCATATATATAAGCTCAAGAAGAATGGAGTCATAGTGACGCATGTAATGATCAGTTTATATACGAATTGAACAATCTCGACTCCACTCGTCAGAAAATTGGAATGATAGGAGCGCTCCACTGTGCCACTTAATGGAAGTGAATTCAAATGAAAGGCGGCAGAGTGAACTTCAAATAAGAAGGTTCAAACAGAAAAAGTAGTATGTTGAATTCAAAATAGAGAACACGCTGAAGAAACAAAAACATATACACACATATCCACATAAATGAGGTAAAAGAAAAGACAATGACCACCATTAATCATGAGAATATTTTTATTCAATCAAGCGATGGAATATAAATTATGTTTATTTATGTTGTTTTATACAGTTATCCTCAAGTTTTTCATTTAGGACATAAATTTCACATCTCATTTATAATATTATCAATATAATAAATCATAAATAAGTGTAAAAACATAATTGCAGATAACAATAATAAAGATGCACAGCAGTAAATTTTCGTTTATTTGAAAATCTTCCGTCTCACTTTCGCGTAGATACACTCTCGGTCGTTCGTTCGGAAATCATCGCTTATAATTCGCCGTAAAATCGAATCATGTTTTGAATACAAATGAATCATTTTTCCCATACTGAATTGGATTTTAGGAATATCAAAAAATATGCCATAATGGTATTGCTTTAATCAACTGAAGTTGTTGTGAAGTTTTAAATAATACATTCTGATTCATACCGTTACGGATAGCGATATATGTTATTATGAATAAATGATATATATGTTTTATTATTTTTGCCATCAGTATGGTACTTTTGAAAGACCCGTCTCTCAAAATTGAATTCACAAATATTAAACTTTCAAAGTCGAATTGCATATCTTCTTATTGGTTCAAGACTAACGCTCGGGCTCTAGACATTATGGTAATATTTCCCACAAATAATGACAGTTTTCTCAATTCTGTTTTCTCTCTTCTGTTCTTCTGTTTTCCGTGTAGCTGTCCATGTACTGAACTGCATCACATCGGTTACATAAATATCCTGGGATGACCTTATTACAACATCATATCAATATAATAAATATAATGAACCTATCACATGTTTGTGTATAAAATTGTTCATGAACAGCTCATTGCATGTACCGTTCATGTTACACAGTGTTAGGTGGATATGGTAAGTAAGATAAGCAATAATGACAGAGCCAGTGATCCCAGAATGCGGGAGCTGGCGGCCCCCACCACGCGGTCGGTGGGACACTAATACTGTTTCACCGCGTGTCCGTGTGAACAGAGAAAGTCTACATTCTAGATTTTCTTTCCTTCTCATACGCACGCACGGTGAGACAGTGTTAGTGTCCCACCGACTGCGTGGTGAGGGCCGCCAGCTCCCGCATTCTGGGCTCACTGGACAGAGCCCAAGTCATGAGCATACTTCAGAAGCGCGCAGAAATTTGAATCTACATGATGCTTGTATAACAAACCGAGATCCCGGTAATAGGTAACGAATACCGGTTTTAGAAAAAGTTTTAAATAATTCTGGAAATACGGTATGACAGGGTTTTGAGATTTCGGTATTGGAAGCCTAGACTCAACTTCGCGGCGAAATTTGCCGTATCCAAACGCTTACGGTGTTGGTTCCAATATTTTTCTCTGAGTATACCAGGTGGCGGTCATGTTCCTTATTAACGTTTTTAAATTTCACATAAATGAACAACAAAATACACACATCATATCTACATTTTGTTGCTCACATATGTAGTATTTAATAATGTTATTAAGGAAATCAGCGCTACCCGGTGGAGAATCCCGACAAAATTTGAAACTTATTGTCTGGCAACATTGAGTATCCGCCTGCCTTGGTAAAATTGCCGAAAATCGTTATCATCACTATTCTTTTATCATTATAAACAAGTAGTTCAATCATGTTTATTTTTAAAAATCCAGACTATGGATTATGGTATACCATCGGATTACGCTGGTGACACAGAACAATCCGCATCGATTCCTGGATCCGATTGGCTTCAGTGTGCATCACGGCATACGGGAATACCACAATGGCTGTTGGCTTTGGCTATCGTGGGAGGTGCTTTATCCGCTTTATGGCTTTACTTATCGCCAGACAAACCTTACGCTTCTTCAAATGAGATCGCAGCTGAAAAACCTACTATCACTTCGACAAAAGTCACATTATTTGTACCGGACGAAGCACCGTTACATAAAGTACCCCCTCCAGGGTACGCTGAAGCTACAGGCATCCCTGATATCAAATTTAAATCATAATTTGATATCTTGTCTCTATTCAAAATTCAAAGTTCAACTAAGGTATACAATTTTTCTGTCATATGATATTTTATTAAAGCAATGACTTGGACATCACGTATATAAGTCGCTACAAATTTATAAAAATCAAATATCCATCTCAAGCTTATATAATCGCATTGAGGCGGGTTTATAAAGTACAATAATTTACATTTAAATTTGAGATTACAAATGTAAACCTTCAGTTGGCAAATTTGTACTTTTCTCGATAGATTTTTAATTAATTACAATTATACAGTTAATTTGAATTGACCTTTTCAAAATGCAATGATACTCTTAGTATTATGCGAAGTGCCATACGTATCTACTTCTCTGAAATTTTACTTGGTAACAATAAAGACAACAGTCTTATTGCATACAAATTTTACGATATAAGAAATACTATTTAAGACCGTAGCTAATAAAATTTCTATGTTCAAGATCTGAAGAGATGACGCGATGTTAGAATGGAAAACCCCACAATAAACTTACCAAAACTTTGAGGTAATTAATTTATGCACCACCCTATTTGAGATATTGTATGAAATATTATTGAATAATGGGAAATTTTATTGTTTTCAAGGATATTTGATCAGAGGTTTGACAATTTGTAATGAAGTTGCATAGAATATTTCCCCTCGCGAATTAATGTTCATAATACAATTAATTTCAGAAATGTTTTTGATACGTTTGGAGTTTGAAAAATTGTGAAGAAATATCTTCAGTAGTCTGAAACAATGAAGATTTTATGTTATTCACACTTGATAATTTGGAGTCTATTTATAGGAAACTATTGTTTTCGAATCATTAGATGATTGATAGAAGTAGTTATTGCAGCAAAAGATATTTCAAATTTCATACACATTGATATAACGCATTATATTCGTATTTATTAATTTTGCTTACAAACAAAATGGCTCTAATCGTGTGATATTAGGAAGTATTGTTTTTTGTTTTTCATCATCGGATATTTGAACGTAATTGTTCAAATGACGCTGAGAATTACTTTATTTTTTGAATGAAAAACAGACAAAAAATCAGACTTACACATCTTTGTATTTACTAGCTTTATCCAAATTCAAATATTATGAACTGAGTTTGGTTTTCGTTATTTACAAATTTTTCAAGTGCAAGATTCTAATTTTATGCAGAAACAACAAAATAAGATAATATTTATTTCTAAGCTTAGAGGTAAAGAATAAATTATCTGATTAAAAGTAAAATTGTAAATTTGTTGTTTTACATAAGGCATACATTTTGCTTTCTAAAACTCATATGTCATACAAACCATTTCTTCATCTCAAATAAAATACGTGTAAGGTTTATTTGAAAAGTAATATTAGATGTAAGTTCGGAATCAAGCTTGGTAAAATACTTAACACGAATACAGCAAGATGAAAAAAATTATATTTGTATGATGTTCTGCATTTACAAAGCATTGAATTTCATTTTTATTTGATTTTATTTGTGGAAATCTAAAAGAGGTGTTCTTTTTCGTTGAAAGTTCAAGAAAGTGTGTGTGAATGTCGATGTGATTCAGATAGATGAGTGTGTAGAATTTTTATATGCAAAAGTATTCAAGATGCGATTTTTGTTGCACTATGTTCGGTTGGAAGTTTTTGATAATTATTGTTCGTTGGCTTATTATCGAGAGAAGTTTGTTTCTTGGTATTGCGTTTTCTTAAAAATCCATAAACATATAACGTTTCAATTCCTTATGAATACAATTATTTGAATACAAAACCAAGTCATTTTGCGAAAAAACATATTACAGTGTAATCTTGAATTTGATTAATCATGAAGTTGATAATCCACTTGAAATGTGTTACTGTAAGGTTGTGCAAATATCAAAATATTTATTCAATAGGAAAGTACATTCAAAACCAAAGTATAATGTTCCTCAAATATAGAATTATCAAGATTGTACTAGCAAGTAAAACCATCTGTGTTATTTCAATCTTTAATGTAAAATAATAAAGACTACGTTATTATATAAAGCATATTAAATGTATTCATTAAAGTCCATTTCACTCCTAGTCTCTTTTCGAATCAAAAAACAATCTAAAAGAGTGAAAATTCTTTTAGCTTCAAAAAGTCCTTCTGGTTAAGATTTTTAGAAAAACATTTTGTTGGAATATTGTTTTTTTTCACGAAAGGAACCCAGTGAACCTTTTTCCCCTCAACATTTCAAACATTCATTATGTTCTCTAAATGATATTGAAAAGTTCTCTAATGCGTTGGTTTCAGAGATCTTTTGGATGACTTAATTAGGAGCTATGGAAGTTATCAGAAAGTGATCTAGATAATAAATCTAGTAAAATCTCATAAAGTCATCCAAAAGATTTCCGAAATCGACGCATCGGAGAACTTTTTGATATCATTTAGAGAACATAATGAATGTTTGAAATGTTGAGGGGAAAAATGTTCACTGAGAATAGAGATATATTCTCGAAAATTTGTAGGTATGTTTGAAATAGCATATTTTTTTAATCAACAAATAACAAAATGGTGCCCATTTTTCGAGAAAACCGATTTCTGAGGGTGGAGAATCAGAGAATTTTTGACCAATCAAAACGATTCTCGTTCATGCGACAGCCATTTCAACAAGGAATAATGAGCCATTTTTTTCCAGATCATCCAGTTGCCCAAAATAGTGATGTTCGATTCTTCTTGAAGAATCGATTCTTGAATCGATTCTGGATCGAATCACAAGAATTGATTCTCCTAAAAAATCGAAACCAAAGAATTCCTGAAAAGATTCCTGAAAAATTGATTGAAAATTTTTTTCGAAATTACATCACAATTCGCAGAGATAATGACGATCTTTTAATTGCCATAATATTGGGTAATAGCAAATTATATTAAAGACATTCAAGCATCAGAAAAAGCGAACCAAATGTTGCGCCAACTGTTTCTACAAATTATAACCCTACTCAAAATGCCAGACAAATCCGGACAACTTTTTTAGCTGGATCTGTCTGGTTTGGTATGGTCTTGTCTGGTTTGCCAAATACAAGATTTGTGTCAAGTTTAAAATGAGTCAGGATTGATACGGCTTGCCAAAATGTCTGGTACAATCCGGATTGTCGGGTAGAAATTATGTCAGTTTTTGTATGTAAAGAACATAATCGGAAGAAGTTGCTGTAATTGGCTGGGACTGGCATGAAGAAATAGTGACAGGGTGATACCGGTTTGCCAGTAAAAGAAATTGTGCCAGATTTTATAGGACTCGCCGATTAAGAACTTCGTCAGAACTACTCAGTCAATCACGCATTCCTTGAATGTGCGGATCTGGATGGTATCAGCGGGTTGCTAGAGTGCTTGAAACTTTCTGGAGTACCAACACCAGAAAACTCCTGAGTTGACCATCATATTTACTGATAATGCCTGACCAGAAACGAGGATGGTTTCAACCGGTTCGCCGGTTTACCGGCACATAGGCGGTTTAGTGAGGCGCGCCTGCGTGGAAAGCTGACTGGAAAACACCGTGATTCACATATTTCTGAAAATGTGCTGATCTCATGAGGATTGCCAGGTTTTTGAAGTGCTCGGAAATATCCGGCCCGCCGACACAAAAATCTTCTCGGTTGTGTGTCAAATTTGCGGACAATGCCTGACAAAAAAAGAGATGGTTTTGACCGGGTAGCCGGTGTACCAGCTCCCAGTAGGTTTTATAAGGTACACCTGCGTGGAAAGCTGACTGGAAAACACCGTGATTCACATATTCCTGAAAATGTGCTGATCTCGTGAGGATTGCCAGGTTTTTGAAGTGCTCGGAATCATCCGGCCCACCGACGCAAAAACCTTCTCGGTTGTGCGTCAAATTTGCTGACAATGCCTCACAAGAAAAAGAGATGGTTTTGACCGGGTAGCCGGTGTGCCGGCTCCTAGTGGATTTTGTAAGGCGCGCCTGCGGGGAAAGCTGACTGGAAAACACCGTGATTCACATATTCCTGAAAATGTGCAGATCCAATGAGGATTGCCAGGTTTTTCAAGTGTTCGGAAATATCCGGCCCGCCGACACAAAAATCTTCTCGGTTGTGTGTCAAATTTGCGGACAATGCCTGACAAAAAAAGAGATGGTTTTGACCGGGTAGCCGGTGTACCAGCTCCCAGTAGGTTTTATAAGGTACACCTGCGTGGAAAGCTGACTGGAAAACACCGTGATTCACATATTCCTGAAAATGTGCTGATCTCGTGAGGATTGCCAGGTTTTTGAAGTGCTCGGAATCATCCGGCCCGCCAACACAAAAAACACCTCGGTTGTGCGTCAAATTTGCGGACAATGCCTGACAAAGAAAAAGAGATGGTTTCGACCGGGTAACCGGTGTGCCGGCTCCTAGTAGATTTTGTAAGGCGCGCCTGCGGGGAAAGTTGACTGGAAAACACCGTGATTCACATATTCCTGAAAATGTGCAGATCTAATGAGTATTGCCAGGTTTTTCAAGTGCCAAAAAATTGTAGAAAAAATAACACGTTTTGGTCAGAATGAAGTGAATTTCCTCAAGGGCGATATATTCCAGAGAAGATGCGATATATCCAGAAGTTTTTTGTCCAATACTATTCAGATTTCATAGCATAAATAATCAATCGAATTTCGACAAAAAACATCCTCAAATATCTCATCCAAACTGTATATCGCAGTATAGAAAACCGGTTAATTCCGGACAAAATATTTTTGATAATATTTTTTGTTTGATCTCACTCGAACTTCACGGGCCGAAAAACCAGTCACAATCCGACGGAAAATATCCTCGAATGTCTTATCCAAGCTGTATCTTGCAGTATGAACAACCGGTCGATTTCGGACAAAATATTTTTCGATGGATCTCATCCGGATTTCACAAGCCGAAAAAACAGCCTTAATCCGACGGAAAGTATCTTCGAATACTTCATCCAAGCTGTATTCCACAGTATGGAACACCGGTCAATAGCGGACGAAATATTTTTTGCCTCGTCTCACTTGGATTTCACAAGCCGAAAAACCAGTCACAATCCGCCGGAAACTACCCTCGAATGTTTCATCCAAGCTGTATCTTACAGTATGGAAAACCGGTCAATAGAGGACAAAATATTTTTTGCCTGATTTCACACGCCGAAATACCAGTCACAATCCGACGAAAACTACCCTGGAATATTTCATCCAAGCGGTATTTTACAGTATGGAAAACCGGTAAAGACCGCACAAAATATTTTTTGATTGATTCCACTCGGATTTCACGAGTCGAAAAACCAGTCACTATCCGCCCGAAAAAATCATCGGGTATTTCATGCAGTTTCTATTTGATTCACATAGCATGTCAAACCGGAGAAAAACTATCACACAATATTTTGTCAGTATCGTTTGGAATTGTACGGGACAAAAACCGACTAAGAACCTGACAAAACCTGATGAAAAATTTTTTTATCTGGATTTGTCGGACATATCAAGCAAGTGCCGAGCCTGCCAGAGGCGGCTGAAATATATTTTGTCAGTATCGTCTGGAATTGTACAGGACAAAAACCGACTGGGAACCTGACAAAAAATTTCTTGTCTGGAACTGTCGGACATTTGGAATAGGGAAGTTCACTGGAATTTTCAAATGCGTAATAATGAAATTCACTACTAGAATTAGACCCCAAATGTGAATTTTAGTTTTTTTTACCGATTCCTGGTAAGCATAAGAGAATTTTTAGAATAATAAACTTCGAATGTCAGAAGTTCTGCATAAACTTCGTTCTCTAATATTCAAAAAACCATGAAAGAATCCAGATTTATGTTCAGAATCCGATTTGCGATATGGACTGCTTGATTATCACCTATTGTGAGTTGGAATTTATAAAAAAAGTCGGCCCAAAATTTTACCCGCTTCTCCTGATGCTTGAGTGTCCTCATTCATGAATAATCACGTTACGAGATCTTTAGAAATTGTATCGGTATTTCATTTCAGCGTAAGAAAATATGCAATTTGTTATTTGGTGTATCATAATGATGATTAATCTATTACACTGAGAGAAAAAATGTTTTGAACCGATGAATTTTTCTTTGAGTCTAAGAAATGAATTCATCCAATGGTATCTGTGGAGTTATTGCATCAACTTCATGTAATATGTGATTCACACGGAAGTGGTGGGATCATTAATTGGAATATGAGGTACTTAGGATTGATGAAAGTTATTGGATGGAAAATTTTGATTTTCAAATTCATGGAATATAATTTGATTCAATGAATTATGCATTTGATGGGCAGAAGCCATTTATAACATTGTAATAGCCAACTGTAGTGCCAAAATGATCATTTCTCCTTTCAATGAAATATTTAATTATTTGAATAAAAAAAGTTTTAAAATAGAAAAATATCAATATAAATAATATAAATATTTCTTGCATTCGAAATAAAATGTGTTCATGAATATGAAATGAAAATTTTCTGTAAATAAATTAATATTTACACGGAGAAAAATTATAATGTAAATTTAACATCAGTGCATAGATAAAACTTTGAATGTAATTCCTACATTAATTTTGATGAAACTCACATGATACATACATGATCATTGCTTTGGAAGATTGTAGAGATTACGCCAATCCAAAAATATATTTATTATGATATTATTGACCACAAACAATGTAAAGTTTACATTACACTCGACTGAATCTACTATTCACGAACACGGAAAAAAAGATGATGTTGGATTTACAACATTTCGTTCGATCACCATAGAAACCCCTAATATTTCTATGGTGATCGAACGAAACATTGTAAATCCAACATCATCTTTTTTTCCGTGAACGTGATGCCACAAGGCATGCTCAACTACATTTCCACTTATTCAATGCTACAGCAATCTAATGTACATTCAACAAGTACAGTTGCTAATGTTACCTATGCTCTTTTGAATGATAATCTGATTCATTTCCCAGGAATTCTATTCTCATTCTCAAATATACAGTTACCGCAATCTGATGTATTTTCAACAATTGTTTCTGCAAAAACTACTCGCTTGTGTGGGTAATACTACTAAGAAGCGTTGTAACGCTCCTTTCAGTTCAAAATTATTAAAATCGCGTCACAAAGATGGCGCAAACAGTTTCAAAAGTTTTCCGCGAGTAGCAGTTTGTTCCTACATTTGATATATATTAAAAACTTGAATCTCCACTCATAGCGTACGTTTAGTGAGAATGATAGAATAAAGCGACATTGTATTGTAATGTGTAATATGTAAGATGTAAGATGTAAGATGTATGTTAAGGTAATAAATTCTAGTTGAGTGATTGAAGTTCATTTCACTGCTCAAAAGTGCATTTGTATATATTGTCTAATTGCAAATTCAACAAAAAACACAACAGCAAGAATTATTTGGGAAGATACCATTTTTTTTATCTCAACTGTCAGTGAAAATTCATAAAAATGCGACGCGAATAATGTAAAATTTCAATCACTCAAATTTTATCCCCATTTCTGTGGCTTTTGGAGAATTACCAAAAGTTGTTGTAATTATTATCGTAGTTCTCGCGTATGCATAAAATATATAAATGAGCCATTGAAATTCTATTCGAAAATCCTGACATGTATTTTACATTAGACTGATGTACAAATTTCATGAGTTTGGAGTAAATATCGCTTGTCATACTGTTTATATTTCATTCATTACGACAATAGAATTTACATTTGATATATGTAATAGTTATGAGATGCGTATGTTGAAATTACATCAAATTGCGGTAGAATTGCGACGTTTTTAATTTACAGCGAAAATGATGTAGAATTTCCACCGCAGAAATGCTATCCCTATATTTACATGTGGATTTTGTCAAATTTATCGCAATTGCTGTATCTGCTACCCCAAATTTTTCTCCGTGTCCCAGATAGCAATTTAACCTTGCTGCAATGTTGTCAGGTAAGATTGTGACAAGGTTGATATAAGCCTCCTAGTTGACACACGACAAGGGTACAAGCTTACAAAACCCTTGCAGCAGGGCTGTAGCAGCTTTACACTGACAAGGTTGTCAATAACAAGCCAAAAACAATGGAATGGCAAGTGTGACAGGGTTATGACAAGCCTACATGTTATCTGGGGTATGTTGATTTTTCAATTATGATATGATATTAACGTTTTGATATTGAAAAATATAATTCCAAGATATCCAAAGTCAAGCCGACTGATAGCGTTTTGACACGATGGAAGAATGCTGCAAACAGAATGTTCATATTCCAGTGGAAATTCATGATTACCTCCCACATAGCGATAGAGGTTAGGCTGTTCCAGAAGTATTCTGAAAAACATCTTCAAGATGTCTCGTGCAACATGGGAAGACCAAGATTTGAGAATGATTCGTTCTTCAGAAAGAATCTTTCTCGAATCTTGGTCTTTCCATATTGCATGAAATATCTTAAACGTCTCTTCCAGAATACTTCTGAAACTGCATAACTCCTACTGCCATGTGAGCTCACTTGGAAACACCAGTGAAAAATTCTATCTGTTACAGCTAAAGTAGTGAGCTAGACTGTGCAGCTAATTGTGTTTAGGTGTCGCACCCATACAATCCAGTCACTCTTCTGGAGTGAAAATATAGACGTCATCGCTAAATATTTCAGTGGTTAAAACTATATTTCATCAACGATAAAGTTTATTCCCTACAGCTAAACTTCTATCTCAACGAAATCCAGTGATATCATTTAGCTGGGATACCAAGAAATCTTCGTAATGAACCTAAACATTTTTTTCCGTGTTCAACAATTTCTTGTGTTGCAATTCCTTACTGAGGATTCTCTATGCTCGTGATTCCTATTCGATCAGTATCTTTTATCCAGTTTGTGAGCCGTTCAGTCGAACTGAAATATGCTGAGGGGTCATGAATTTTTTTAAATCCAGAATCCAATATCGTAGAAATGACCACAATAGGATTTGTTCAATTAGCCCAAATCTTATACGAATAAAATCTTGCAAACACGGTCAGTTGAGGTAACAGCAGTTTGTGTTCTGAGTTGTTCATGGATCCTTTTCTACAACGCTTGATTGGTTGAGAACGACAAGATGACGCCACAAAAAAAGTGTTCACGACCCGTTCATAGGGAAAATTTACAATCATGATGGAATTGAAGTTTCATGAATATCCAAATTTTTACTTGACGTTACCCGATCAGAATGGTTTTAAATAAAAAAAAAGTATTGAAGTCCAATCATAATGGATGGAGTTGAAAAAAAGGAACAATGAACAAATGTAAAGAATCGGTTGTCCATGCTTAGGCTGAAGAATCGATTTTCTTGAAAAGTTGATAATTCATGTTCTTCTATAATAAACGCATCTTTAACTGTAAAAAAACGGACCGAATTAATTTTTACTCCCAATAATAAAAATGAAAAGGAATGTGTTGGCTGTGATGAACGTATATACAGGGTGGGGCATTTAAAGTGTCGCGGGCGTTTTTTCCAAAAATAAAATGAGATACGAGAAAATTTTTCGGACAAAAATTGTAGGGTATCGAGGGGGACATCCGATGGTGGCCTTGGCTTTGACCTCAAATCTCATCTTCAAGGGCATTTTGAGGTCAACTCTTGTTTTTTAAATAGCATCTCATGTTTTTTACTGCAGATTTGGATTTTAGGTCAAAAACCAAGAAACTTTTGTCTGAACCATTTTCCTGAAATCCGCAAAGATGGCGCTCTAATCGATATTGTTCCATACTGAATCTGACATTAGAATAACTCGAAAACGAAGGGTCTTGGAGGAGAATGTTTCGGACAAAAGTTGTCTGATTCCAAGGGGGACCCCTTGCACTGAAACGGAGGTGATGGGGTATAACAGACAAAACACAACACATTTCAATCGTTTACATCACTTGGATAATTTTAATGCAGTAGATGCTCAAAATGATGGCCTTCGACTTCAATACACATTTCAAAACGTTTTACAAAAGATTGCTGAACTCTTGCTAAAATATCTTCATTGATGCTCGCGCATGCATTGATGATTCGTTGACGCATATTCTCAGGTGTAGTCGGTGCTTGTTGATAAACTGTATCTTTTATGTATCCCCATAAAAAAAAATCTGGAGAAGTAAGATCCGGAGAACGGGCAGGCCAATGAACTGGCCCACGACGTCCTATCCATCGTCCAGGATAATCTCTGTCCAATATTTCTCGAGCTGTGACTGCATAATGGGATGGACAACCATCGTGTTGATACCACATATTCAATCGTTCCTGAATAGGTATGTCTTCAAGTAATGTTGGAAGTACTTGATCTAAGAAATGTCTGTACTTCTCTCCATTTAGCGTATCTGCAATGAAGTACGGTCCAATTACTCGAGATCGAAAAATACCACACCAAACATTCACAGCCCATCTTGGATTTTCTGTCGCCCAGTAATGCATATTATGTCGATTTACTTGACCATGATTGGTGAACGTCGACTCATCAGGAAATAATATGTTGATGAAGTTGTTATTGTGCATTTGCGCTAGACCTCATCGACAAAACTGTACACGATTTTCGAAATCATCACCGTGAAAGTCTTGATGCAAACAAATGTGATACGGATGGAATTTGTGATGTTTCAGTATTCGAAGAACACTTCTTCGAGAAATTCCCGAATGGAGTTCAATTTCACGAGAGCTCACGTGTGGATTATTGGCTACTGCAGCTAGTACATTAACTTCCGCATTTTCTCCGCTAACAGTTCTCATTCGATGTCGTTTTTCCCTTGTAACACTTCCCGTTTCTGAGAATAATTTTGTAATGCGTTGAAAATACCTAATGGATGGCGTTGTTCTTTCAGGAAATCGTTCTGCATACAAGTCATATGCTTGTCTGGGGTTCTTATGCACTTCACCGTAAATGTAGATCATATCGATCTTTTCAGAAACCGTGTATCGGATATCCATGATTTTCAATTTGTCATAAACCAAGTAATAATCAAATGTAACTGACAAACTGACTTTCAAAATCGTGAATTTTCACTGAACCCCGTCGTTTGTTTACATCGCGTGAGCTCTGAATGGTGGTAATGTAGACGATTGAAATGTGTTGTGTATTGACAACTTTTGTACGAAACATTCTTTTGCAAGACCCTTCGTTTTCGAGTTATTCGAATGTCAGATTCAAAATGGAACAATATCGATTAGAGCGCCATTTTTGCGGATTTCAGGAAAATGGTTCAGACAAAAGTTTCTTGGTTTTTGACCTAGAATCCAAATCTGCAGTAAAAAATATGAGATGCTATTTAAAAAACAAGAGTTGATCTCAGAATGCCCTTGAAGATGAGATTTGAGGTCAAAGCCAAGGCCACCATCGGATGTCCCCCTCGGTACCCTACAACTTTTGTCCGAAAAATTTTCTCGTATCTCACTTTATTTTTGGAAAAAACGCCCGCGACACTTTAAATGCCCCACCCTGTATATAAAAGGCGTAAAAAAATCCTGTTGGAAAACTGCCAAGTTCTTGGGGGTTATCTTTGATAATCATCCGAGTTATAAGGTTCATGAGGAATATATAATAGGCATCATCATGAAGTAATCAGTCTTACGACTGGTTTGATGAAACCCTCCACCCCTGTCTATTATCCGCCAAACGTTTAATTTCTACATATCCACTACATCCCTTGTCTTGTACGATTTGCTTCATATAACTTGCTCTAGGTCTACCTTTACCAGTTTTACCATTCATTTTCCCTTCCAATATTGTTTTCAATAAACTCTCATGCCGTAATGTGTATCCTATAATAAGATTGCTTCTCCTTTTCACGATGTGTTTCAAAAGATTTCTTTCTTCATTTATCTGCTCGAGTACTTCTTCATTTTTGACTTTGTCTATCCATTTTATTCTGAGCATCATCCTATAACACCACATTTCAAAAGCTTCAAGTCTTCGTTGATCAGTTTTCCCTATTGTCCAAGTTTCGCAACCATATAATGCTGTGCTCCAAACGTAACTTTTCAAGAATTTCTTCCTTACTTCCAAGCTTATATTTTTTGAGCATAATAACTGTCTCTTTTGATAAAAAGCCTGTTTCCCTTGTGCTATTCTTGCTCTTATATCTCTTTCGCTTTTGCCGTTCTCTGTAATTATGCTTCCTAGATATTTGAATTCTTTCACCTGTTCAATTGTCTCGGTATCTATTTTGATTCTCGTTCTTTTAGCTGTTTTCGCTGCTGTACACATCATGAATTTTGTTTTGTCTTTATTTATATTCATACAATAGTTTTCCAATAATATTGTTCTCATGGTGTTGAGAATATTTTCTAACTCAGTACTACTCGTGGCCAATATAGCTATGTCATCCGCGAATCTCAACATACTTATATTTTTTCCCTGAATCTGTAATTTCGATTGAATTTCCTCCTTCACTTCGTTCATTGCTTCTTCTATATATAAATTGAACATCAGTGGCGATAATGAGCATCCTTGTCTCACCCCTCTTCTTATTTGTGCTTCACCTTCCTGACCCTCTATGTCTATTATTGCACTTTGATTCTTATATAATTCGTATATTATTCTTCTATCTTTATAATTTATTCCCACCTTCTTCAGGATCGCAAACATCTTCTCCCAGTCCACATTATCGAAAGCCCTTTTTATATCTACAAAACCTATGTACACAGATTTCTTCAGCGCTATCCTTTTCTCTATTACTGCCCTGAGTGCTAAGATTGCTTCTCGCGTTCCCCTATTTTTTCTAAAACCAAACTGATCCTCTGCCAATATAATAGGCAAATGTAACAAATTGCTCAATATAATAAAGTATTCAAGAACGACGTGGTGGGGAGGGGGGTGATCCTCTTGTATTTCTGAATATATACAAGAGCCTAATAGGTCTGTATTAGAATATGGGCAAGGGATTATTTTAAAGGTGGGATTTAATATTCAGAATACTAAACTACAGAAAGTACAAAATCAAGCTATGAGGCTGTATTTTGGGTATAGAAATTCTACTCCAATTAATGTTATGACTAATGAATGTAACATAATATATATTTAAAATATAGAACACAGGAATTATCATACAAATACAAGTGCAAAATAGTAAGTGTAGAAATCCATCCCGTGGTTGAGTTTATATAGGGTTACCAGACGTCCTCATTTTAGTGGACATGTCCTCATTTATACCAGTTGCAGGTCGTGTCCTCTTTTTTCGGCCAGTGTCCTCATTTTTATGAATTTTCCATAAAAATTTTCCATTCGATTTCTAAGTCAAATATTATATGCTCGTTATGCTGTATTAGATATTTAAAATAAAGATATATAATATATAAAAAGCACGGTCTGATTTATACTGGTCTCTAAAAAAAAAAAAAAAAAAGTCATCAGGTATGGCAGGGGAGGTGTCCTCATTTCGGCCGCCGGCGATCTGGTAACCCTATAAAGTTTATAAACATTCATGATGATATTAGGCAGAAAAGTATTGA
Source organism: Gonatopus flavifemur (assembly GCA_018340375.1). Taxonomy (NCBI): domain Eukaryota; kingdom Metazoa; phylum Arthropoda; class Insecta; order Hymenoptera; family Dryinidae; genus Gonatopus; species Gonatopus flavifemur. Next base: position 1,902,142 of record JAFFJZ010000026.1, on the reverse strand, counting down.
AGAGAATCCACATAGTTTACATACTGTTACCCTAGATCTTTATAATAGAATTGAGACTGATAGTGTAAGGGAATCGTTAATTAATGGTTGTAATGAAGCGGATATTGACTTTGATTTAAGTAAAGATAACGGCTGGACTAATATGGTTGATTTGGATGACGGGCAAAAAATAGAGAACAATTTTGAGTTTGAAAACTATCTACACAACTAAATAGTTGAGGAAAAAATTGGTGATAAGTTTACTACTTTTCATGGTTCAGTGTATAAGGATAAAAAAGCTACAGGTACTGCAGTGTACTCTGAAGGTCTTAGCTTGAGACAAAAAATAAGTATTGACCCTAGGGGGACAATATTTACGACTGAGTGTGTAGCTATTGATTCAGCATTGAATCAGATTATATCATCGGATGGAAAACATAATTCACTACTAACTGACTCATTTATGTTGTTTTATTATGATTTTATTTATTAAATTGAGCACACATCTCTACAACAATGTTACAAAGTTTACAAAGACCAGGCTTCACAAGTAAGGAAACGTGTTAATTGTTAATACAAAAACAAAACGCTGTGATAAATCTCATCGATAGATCAGCTCATTTTAAACTGGACGACGACGACGGGTAGAACGCTTGTACCGAACACGAAGAAATATGACGTGACACGAGTGTCTCCGATCCCTTCACGCAAGGAAGCCCGTGGGATTGAGACGAGAATAACAAAATATTACAACACTCCCGCCGTTAGAGCGTCTTAATGCATGTTTAATATAAAACACAAGTGCTGAAATCTATCCCTCGGAAGAGCCTTAGTAGATATATCCGCTTTCTGATTTGTGGTATCAATATATTCCAAATATATTCTCTTGTCTTCCACTATTTCTCGAATAAAATTAAATCTTATGTCTATGTGCTTGGTACGTTTGCGGAATTCAGGATTCTTAGCAAGTCGAATGGCGCTTTGGTTGTATTTTGCGTTGTCTACGCACAATACTGTTGGATTATTCATTTGACATCCCAAATCAGTCAATAAACCATGGAGCCACAATACTTCTCCAGTAGCAGCAGTCAACGCAACATATTCTGACTCAGTGGTACTAAGCGTTACGAGTTTCTGTCTTTGTGATGACCATGTGACCGGCCCACTTGCGAAAGCGAAGGCAAAACCCGATGTTGATTTTCGTGTATCCACGTCACCAGTGAAATCTGTGTCTGAGTAACCAATCAACTCAGAGTTACTCCCGCCGCTTGAATACACTATACCCCGGTCGCGTGTCCCAATCAAATACCTTATAACACGTTTGATCGCACCCCAATGACTTGACCCATGATTGTTCAAATACCGACGTACAACGCCAACTGTACGCGATATCTGGACGCGAAACTGTCACCAGAAACATTGAAGAACCTACAGCTTCTGTATATGGTACCTCAGCACTAGAATTCACATCCTCTTCATTATCCTGATGTAAAATTACATTTGGATCGGCAGGTATACTAACAGGTTTTGCATCGCGCATATTGAAACCATCTGAAATCCTTTCAATATAAGCTCTCTGATGTATATACATTATTTTTTCATTCCTGTTTCGCTCTATCTGTAAACCTACAAAACAATTAGCATCACCTGAAGTGATTTTTAATTCTCGTTGGAGGGTATCGATTTAAGTCTCTAGTACATCGCCATTTTTTGCCACTATCAACCCGTCATCCACGAACAGAGCCAAATAAACTCCCTCATCATCTATTACATCATGATATATACACTTATCCGCACTGCTTTGTTTCAAATTAAACTGCAATTAGACTTTTGCAATTTGCACAGCACACTACATTTTTCTTCTGGCGTCTGTAGACCCTCTGATAATTCCATGTGAATATCTTCTTGTAATTCGCCGTGGAGGAACGCTATGCAAACATCAAATTGTAGAAACTCCAAATCTTTCTCAGTCACCAAAGCCAAGAACACCCTCAACGAACCGTATCTTATTACAGAAGCAAAAGTTTCCACATAATCAATCCCTCGTTGTTGCAAGAATCCCCTAATACACAGCCTCGCCTTGAATTTCTTCACCCCTCCATTGACATCTCTCAGTATTTTGGAGACCCATTTGGGATTGATTGTTTTCTTCCCTTCGTCTCGCGGTATAAGTCTCAAAGTGTTATTTTTGTCATGAGCTTGCAATTCTTCATGTATTGCTTGCAGCCACCTTGATGAATCAGTTCCAGTTACAGCTTCCTGATAACTCTGAGGAACATTGTATTCAGCAAGATTTACTCTGTACCTTTTTGGTGGATGGTTATCATACTTCGATCTCCTCAACGCATTGGTTCAACATCGTTCCCTTCCATTACTCCATCTTGATTAGGAACGTTTGGAATCTCTTCTTGACCGATAGCTAAACTGTCTAGGACTTGTTCATCTAGCACAGGTTGTTCTTCAACTTGAGTGTCGTCCTTGTTTAGAAAACTCAAATCCATTTCTTCATTTTCTCGAAGTTTATGTTCACTAGAAATCGTCACTTCATGGATACACATCTCTGGGTACAGAAATTTTCTTACTTCTTGGATCATATAACCTGTAGTTAGCTGAGTCTGCCTGGTGCCCAACGAAGATTTCTTTCATGGCTTTCGGGTCCAATTTCTTCTCCATTTGTTTCAGGATATGCACGAATGCATCTGAACCAACAATTTTTAGATGTGACACTTCAGGCTTCTTTTTGGTCCGAATTTCATACGGAGTCCTTTCGGGATTTAAACTATTGACCGTTCTGTTAATAACGTAAACCGCAGTATTCAACGCTTCATCCCAAAGAGTTGTAGGCAAATCCTCAGCAAGTTACATAGTTCTTGCGCTCTCCACTATTGTACGATTATCCCGTTCGCATCTCCCATTCTGTTCAGGCGTATGAGGAGCAGTATTTCCCATAGTAATCCCTCTCGCTGATAAGTAGGATCGCATCTCCTTGTTGCAGTACTCCGTACCTTTATCTGTGTGTAGAATTTTCATCGTTCCTCCAAATTTTGTTGTTAGCATTTTTTCGTAATCCACGAAGTTCTCAAACACATCCGATTTATGTTGAATAAAATATACGTACCTATAACCACATACATCGTCTTTGAAAAGCACAAAGAACCTACTTCCTCCAACCGATTTTATTGACATCGGTCCGCACACATCGGAACTCCCTGTAGCGTTTATTTTGTTACCATTTCTTTCAATGTGTTTTTGTTCACATGGCCGAATCGCTCGTGCCACACTTCTAACGCAGATGCAACATTAGCTTCATCAATCCTCATAACCGGTGTCATTTTAAATTTCATTCGAAAGATTTCATTTTCTTGCTTAATACCTTCTGCAAGCACTTTCCCGTTCCGATACACTTTGACACATTTGTTTTCAAATTCAACATCAAAACTTTTTGATGTACACACCTCGATGGGAAACAAATTCTTGGTTAGTTTGGGCACATGTAATACGTTTTCGATCAGATTTTTTCGCCACTCACCATCAACTAGATTTTCTATTTGGATTGTGCCAGACACTTGGCATTCAACGTTGTCCCCTAACGATACCATTTCTTCTTGGATCGATCGATAATCGATAAACCAATACGAAAACAAAACGTTTTGATAAATCTCATCGATAGATCAGCTCATTTCAAACTGGACGACGACAACGAGTAGAGCGCTTGTGTACCGAACACGAAGAAATACGACGAGACACGAGTGTCTCCGATCGCTCCACGCAAGGAAGCCCGCGGGATTATGACGAGAATAACAAAATATTTAGCACTTTGAATTGTCTAAAAAATTTGGGTTGTAGATATGAATTGAATCCTTATATTATAGCTATTAAAAGAAAACTGTATAAAATTTATTTAGATATTAGGGAAAATGATGGAACATTTCAAATAATGCGGATACCGGCACATAAGGGTATTGAAGGGAACGAAGTGGCCGCCATCATTAGCTAAAGAAGCTTCAGATGATGAACCTAATGAAAATATTATAATCCCGTGGAGGGATTATTTTAAGGAAGTAAAACTGAAATTATTCAATGACAATCGTTCGGAAATGGTAATGTTAGCAAATTCTGACATAGGAGCGCATTATTTTGATAATTATTATAAGTCAAATTCTTCAAACTGGTTTGAAAACCTCATTCGACCCAGCAAATATATAGTGATTTTTAATAGAACCAGAGCGAACCATTATAACCTGAATGCCTCACTTGCGAGGAAAAATTATATTAGCAATCCTTATTGTGGTTATTGTACAGATGAGGAAATGAGGAGATCCAGGATATTGACTATATAGTGTTTAAGTGTGCTAAATTTAATGTGGAAAGGCACAAATTATTGTGCAAGTTGCGACTTTTTGGAAAAGGAACACTGTAAAAAGAAAGTCTTAATCTGTTCGCATCTCAATTTGAGACAATGCTTTTTCCATTGTGTCGGCGATTGTTTTTTCGGCTTAATTTGTTTGCATCATAGATTCAGCCATGACATGAGCTGAATTTAAGACTTTCTTTCCACAGTGAAGTATTAATAGAGTAATGGGTATTATTAAATCAGATGAATTGGAAGTATTGGATGCTTGATATAAGTACTTTTGTGATGTTAAGTTGAAAATATAAATAATTTTGCGTGATGGTGTTATAACTTCGTATTAAAAGGTCTACTGTAGTAGTAAAAATGAGACATTTTCTTTTGTATTTCAAATTCAGCGGATACAGGGGGTTATAGATGGCGTTAAATAGCGTCGTGTAAGGGTGATTATAAAATTGGGAGAGATTTTAAGTCCCACAAGAAAAAAAATATGGAAATGAAATAATTTTAAAAAATTCCCAAATGTATTTCGGACATTAAATACTCCCAGAGGTGAACATAAGAGAATAAATTCATAAAGTGGAAAAATAAATATGAAAATTAGCTGATAAACCCTCTAATCGTCATTTCGGTAACTGTCCTTCCCTTTCAACCTCAATGTTTAAGAAGTATTCTAAAGTGGAATGGAATCAATTTACAATAAGTTCATGTTATCTTGTCTTTTCTATTACCGTTTACTTCTATTGTTCAAAAGTATTCAAACATCAACCCTTCAAATTTTCATCTTATTCCGAGACAAAGATGTGTCCTCACTAACAGCCGATTATCGGTACAACGTTTTAAATTCAATGCTTGTTGCGACCGGAGCCTGCTAATCGGAGCAACTTCATCGCTTTTGAGTCTGTTGCTGTGTTGTACGGAGGGCCAAAGCTGTTTTTCTCATATTATATTCTTGAATTCCGTGTTATTAATCATCATTCAGGTAAAATATACAAGTTATGTTAATTCAACATCATTTCGGAAACGCATGCGACAATAGAATATATTATTTATTTTTCATTCATAACCGAAAACGTGATAGACATGTCTTGAACAAGGAACATAACCTACATATTTTGTATCTATTGCTGAATAGAGTAGGGTGTTATGAATAAAATACTCGAATCGTCATTTCGGTAACGACCATTCCGAAAACGTTACCGAAATGATTCTGTTACTGAGAAACGTTACAAATGACTCTTCCCAGCCAACAAAATCAAGGCAGCACTTCTGGCAGTGGTGCTACCATTCACTTATACCGTTAAAAATCTTCTGTACATATATGGCTTCATTTATGTATAGAAATAGGAGCGACTTGGTAGTATTTTTACTGGGAGCACTACTTCGTAGCGCTTCCTGATAATACTGGTAGTGCTGAGGTAGTGCTACGTTATAAATTGAATCATATATATGTTATGGTAGTATGCAGTCTCACGGTAATGGAAAAGCTACTACGTTGCTACCACTAGCACTGCTAGTAGCGGAAACGTGAATTTGGAAGCACTTTGCTGGCTGGGTTGAAGCTTCGATTAAAAAGTTCTCAAATGCTTGCTTCTTCTTAATCGATATTTGCATTTATTGAACCATTGAAATTTCGTTTTGAGAATCATTTGTTCAATTTTTCTTATGAAACATGATGTGTCTAAGAACATTATTATGTAAGACCTAAATTCAATTTCCACCATCAAATCACATTATTATCCAATATTGGGTTATTGGGATTGGTTTATTTGTGGTTTTTTGGTTTCGGTTTTAGTTATTGGGAAACTGTTCATCCAAATGTTTTATACTGGATGAACAATTTCAGCAATGATTTTAGACAAAAATTTATCACTCTGAATTTTTTTTGTTCAAGAGTTTTTATTTTATTTTCATCAATCCAAAATTCTTTTGGAAATTCACTATCCGAATTTGATTGGTTTTGTCAAGTCTCGATCGTTTCATTAACCTTTACATCATTTCGGTAATTTTTGCGTCATTTCTGTAACGTTTCTGTCATTCCTGTAACGCACCAAAATATCAGTTTTTTGGTTATGAAGGAAATAAATAAATTATCTCAATAATTCCACGATATAAATATCACTGTTGATGATACTCTAAGGATCAATTTTTCATGATATCACTCGATTTTCATCTCAGAAATGTACAACTAAGACCACAAATCTTGCAGTACTTTTCAGAATGGCCCATAATATGATGAATTTTATATTCAGTTGAAATTGAAACTTCCTCAAAACTCATCCTAATCATCTATAGGTCCATCTCATAATCATCTGTACAAATAAAATCTTTTCTGAAATCCTTCTCCCATTCTTGTTGCTCTTCAACAAACGTTACCGAAATGACTACCATTTGTATTCTGTATCAATACAAATCCTTTAAAAAAGTATAAAAATCTGATTTCAAGCTCTGCTGCTGTTATAAATCCTATCTGCATAATATTGTTCGTTAACTGAATAAATCAATAATCGTTTTTTAATTTGCTTTTTTTCCAAATTTTTGTGGCCTGTTTCCTCTCTCAATTTGATAATCGCCCGTAAGGGTCACGGTTTCGACCTTTTGCACCCATTGATTCATGTATGTATTCGTGTTTCAATAAAGTGATTTCACTCCAGAATCTGACATCAACCACATGGACTACAACAATAACATGGAGTAGGTTTCTTTGACGGAGGCTGTTATCGGATTCTCGAATATGAATGGAATTGATAGTAGCTAACATACAGATCTATAGTATGTTTGCTTCATTTTGTTTCGTCCTCATTCACCTGTGATGCTTTCCAAAGAATCTAATAATAGTATCGGATAGATCTGTGATATATTCACTGCACTCTTCCCTTTGCTTCACTCGACTAGGAGGTGACCGAATTGATAGTGACAGCTATCGTCTAGCTAAATAGCAAATGTACAAAGTTATGATTCGTCTGCTTCATTTCTTCTTTGTCTCCATTCACCTGTGATTCTACTCCGAGAAACTGATGAGTCCAGGAATCGTCAAGATCTGTAGCGTATTTCCTGTGCTTTTGCCTCTAGAGAAATCGTTTTGTTGTAAAATATTTGATATACTTCGATGTAACTGAAGCGCCTGGAGACCAACCTCAACCTCCAACGTTTTTGGAACTCCCTATAGCTCATTGAGGTTGTGTCATGAATTTCTCATTCAACAAACCAGGCCCCTCCGACTCGAGCTTCCACGTGTTCGCATAATGTCCAAAAAGTTGTAGATGGCTCTACACGACTGTTGGCCGGCACTTCAATCAGTGATGCCAGATTCGAGACCGAGACCGTTCTCACTCCCACCATCGACCACTTCTCCGTCTCCCACCATTCCTGCCAGGCATACGCACACAATGAAACCCTTATTCATGTGATTCGGAAGCATTCGTTTCACTTCGAGTAGGCTCGGACAATTGAGAGAGAATAACTATCCGTCGGCCTTTGTCGTTCTTACTTTTTCCACAATCGGCCAACTCCGTGCAAGATCGGACAAAATTTAAAGCCCACGTGGTCGACTTACAGAAAAGTCTCACTGCTTTTTCTTCACCATGCGAAAATTTTATTATATTCAGTATCGAACTGGCCTACCCGGTGCCCCGGCTGAAAATCGCGAGGGGCCCTTCAATATTTTTTTTGTTTTCTTCAATTAAAAGGCCAGTCTAATACTGATTATTAAATGATCATGGTCGTATGAATTGAAACATGAATAATAATGAAAATTTGAAACAGAATAAAAGTGGAGCCTTCCGAAGTAGCTGACCAGATGATCAGATCAGCTACTTCGGAAGGCTCCAATATTGATACTTGCGATTAATTATGAATCATGAATTTAATGTAATTTATTATTCAATTGAATTAAATCCAATATAATCCAATGAATTCTTGATTATTATTGATTTTTCATAAATCACAAGTTTTATGCATGATATCGGAACAATTTTTATTTCCTGCAGATGAAAAAGTTATTACAATTGCTTGTACATCGTATGTTCGAGAAACGATGTTCGGATAACTTTAAAATCATTTATTACATATGACGATGTTATTACTTAAAAAAACTTCCAAATTTCATAAGATTATTGGAGTTGAGTATTCAAATTGATATTTTATTATGTAATACAAGGTTTTTTTTCCCATAGCTACAACAGTCCATGGAGCTAATATGTAGTCGGTATATTCAACGCAGCCCATAGCCTAGCGGCAAAGGTGATGGTTCTTCCGGGAAAACGGGGTCGTTCGATTCCGCTCGAACGATGTTTGCTGTTTCTTTCTAAATCAATTTTGAGGGAATTATTTTACTTCCTCGATGAGAGCGACCGCTTCAAACCTCCATCTGATATTTCAGGGTGGCGACAGAACCGGGAAATCAGGGGAATCTCAGGGATTCTCAATATTCTGGAAATCTTAGGGAAATCTCAGGGGATTTCGAAAATAAAATTTGAAACTCAGGGAAATGTGTGGGAAGTTGAGTTTCAAATTGAGATTCGGTATTGTCATTGTTTTCTTTTTACTTTTACCTAACTTTTAACTGATTCTCATGGAAATCTCACATTGGAAATAATATATATATATATAATTTTTTGATTCTTTTCTCTTATCAAAATGAAATTGAACGAAGGAAACATTAAACAATCTTCCAATACAAGGAATAGCTGATATATAAAGGAATATAAATGAATTGTAATAACACAGGGCAACAAAATTTTGCAAATTTTAGTAACAGAAACTAGTACACACTCTTCCGAAGCATTTTGGTCCGCTGAATCCGAATCTGGCTGCAGAATTGCTCCATCACGTGAGGTTTCAGAGATATTTTCACTGAAAAGTGTAAAGACCACTGTTTTCCGACATATTTGAGGTTACTGCGAGTCAAGAGGTAATTTTTTCTCACAAAACTAGTAGGTGCCTCTCATAGTATGATTCATTTTCTTTCGAATGCCGTTGAGTCTGCTCGAATATCTTTTATTTCCATTGAGATACGACAATTTGAAAATTGTGTTTCAACATATTTACTGAATACATGAACACAAATTTCAAATTGTTGTATCTCAACGAAAAAAAAAAGATAATCGAGCAAACTCAACGGCATTTGAAAGAGAATGACTTATACTTTCTGATGCATTTACTGGTTTCGTGGAGAAAATCCACTTTTCGGCTTTATGTAACTTCAAGCATGTCGACAAACAGTGTTCAACAACTCAAGAGCAAGAAGTTGATTTTGCACGTAAAATACTCAGTTTTTTTTTACATTCCTATTAAAAAAATCCAGGTGAGTCCCATGGAAACCTACATGGGAATTTCTGGGAATTTCATGGGTACCCATTGATTCCCATGTGGGTCCCTAGGCAATCTTAGGTGTGACTCGCGGTGACTTTTGACGGGGGTGTCATAAACCATATAAAATACTCGGAAGTATATTATTATATCAACTCTGCACAGAGAGATATGTAGAATTAAATTTGCCGGAGGAAAAAGTGCCGGAGGAAATTGATAGAAAAATATCAAAAATTTCTCTCCGAGGGATATAAACCGATCGATTCAGAATCTTCTGAAATGAAAGATGAATATCACTTGAGAGACACTTTTCTTGAAAATTCCACTCGCAAATTTCGATAAAACTGGGATGAACTGGAGTAGGGTTCAAATTCAGCTAAATTTTTCTTCTATTTGTGCAGTACAAGAATTCCAAAAAATCTGGAAATATCAATGAACGATTTTGAGAATTCATCAAGCAGGCTTTCCCAAATAGTTGGGCTGCGTAGGTATTTTCTTCATCAATCATGTTTTTTTCTTGTTTCAACAAACGATTCGAACTCCACATTGTATTTTCTCAACATTTTTCACCAGGAAGGGTCCAACGGACCAAGTCCTATAAATATATTGCTGAAAATAATTCATTCATATTAAATTCAACGCTCAATTCATTTGTATGAGTATTTTATTCAAATCATCTCAAATTGGCAAAACAAATATACATAATTCATTTTTCACATCAACGTACTCCTTCCCGCATCACCCTGGAGGTGAAGTACGAAGAATGCGTTTTCTTTAACGTGGTCTCCCCAGTAGGCCTATTCCACGGTTGCCTTGAAACACTCACTCTCTCATCCGGGAAAAGCGAAAATCTCACGATTTCACTAAACTTGCCCTCACAAAGGAATTCATCTGATTCGAGTGAAATTCACACTCCTTTTGAGTTATCATAGACTCTGAAGAAGTACAAGTTTCAATCGAAGATCAGACAATTTCCCCCTTGACTGCATGAAAAGTGAAATCTCAAGACTCACAGCGTACCACCGATCCCACTGTAGTTACCACTGTTGTCATCGAAGTGCTTAATCTACTGGAATTGATTATTCATATCTCAATAATGATAGAAATGACCCATTACAACAAGACACAGAGTGCTAGAATGCCAACATTGGTAATTATGGGAGGGGGGGGGGGGGACTAGACCGAAAGTTGATCCAAGCCGGCTCACCCAGGTAGGCACTAATAAATTCACTCATCAAGAACGGTCGAAATGAAAAAGGCAGATAGGAGAGTGGCGTAGTTCCAAAGCATTGAACCTAGGGTGTGAAAATACTAATAGCCGGTCCTGGCGTCATTCGAAATTATCCCGACGAAAAGAAAACACCCGTACAGCATAACAGTTCAGGATGAGTTCATGACGGATGCTTTGGGAACCATGAGAATTCATAAAGAATTCTCCCCCAACACATCAAGGCCTGCTGTGCTATCTGGGCAGACAAACTTTACCGAATTACATTGAGCGAAATCATTACTATAACCGAAATCATGTTCTTTCTTCTCAAACATATGGTTTTCGAAAACTGCATGTGAATGGTTTTAGTAATCATCCATCTCAATGTGTTGATGTATCCATCCGAAATGAAAGTGACCATAAATATCATAATAATCAAGCAATATGGAATTCAATCCGAAGTGATGAGAAATTCCTAAAAGAAAAATATATTATCCATAAAGTAATCACAAATATAACAGTTATAGAATATGATATAATAAATTTTGAACATATATCAAATATAACATTGAGAGAAACAATTTCAATATAAACTAAGGCGAAAAAGATGAAATGGAACATATTAAAGCTCTCACGTTGTTCCACAAGGAAAACATGATGAAAAAATCACAGGCGTTCCATTGATGTCCTCTACCCTGCGTATAAATGAAACCCGCCCGGCTTTTTTGATGATTTTGAATTCTTATATAAATTATCAGAATTCATCAAAGCCAAGTGGCTCTCAATGATGGTCATGGGACGAGCGTTTTGGTTTGCACTTTTCAATAGAGCTCTAACCACACACACTGAATTTGATGTTTCAGAACCCATCTTATTCCTTTTCTTGGTTTTGATGTCTGGAATCATAGAAAATGCTCTTTCAGCTGAGGCCATAGAATGAGGAAGGATCCTCACTGCACATAAGAGAGATCGTAAATTCAGGAATTGAATATCACCTCCAGATGTAAGAAGGGAACTAATTTGATTCCACATTTCATCAAAACCAAGTTGGACGAAGTTACGTCTTTGTACCGGATCTAAAAAATACAAAGACTCCCATTCCTTCTTTCAAGAATTTTCATCACAACCTCCCAACTTTTGACGAACACTCACCACTCTTCCAAATGTAGTACTTCGATCCGGATCGAAAAGAGTAATTTCTCCTTCGAAAACTGTCATCGAACGCAAGAAAGGATCGTCTAAAGGGAGACCAGGGTGTCTACTGATGCTGGAAGTACTGGAGATACTGGAATTATACTTGAATTTTTTATTTATACTGGAAATACTGGAAATACTGGAATTATACTTGAATTTTTTATCACATTCTGGGAAAATTTCAAAAAATATTTCTAAAAACAGTTTTTATTTTTGATAGGTATTTCAATGGTACGAGAGGTTTGTTCGCCGGAAAATTTACTGATTGAAAGGGCATCTTATCCATTGGTAGATTCTTATAAAGGCACAAATGTGAATAGTTGATAAAAAAAGTTTTGTGCAAGATTCATTCGCTATACATTAGCTCCGTTCGTGTAAAGGTATTCCAAGTTGCTCCAACTTGCTCCGGATATTTTTGATTGGCTTGTTGAGTTATAAAGCGAATTGATTGGTTCGGTCCAGGCTGGGGCAACTTAGAACACCTCAGATCGAACGAAGCAGATTGATTATCAAACAAAAATCTTCCAGACGCTCAGTCATGGATTTATCAATTACTTTTTTCATCATCAATCGATATATTTGAGGTATTCATAATGATTATAAGTTTTTCATATGATCATCAATCCATGTAATCCAGGTATTCATAATGATTATAAGTTTTCCATATGATACACTGAGATGCGATTGTCATAATATGTGTTTCTCATAGATGATTTCGATAACCTGAGGGAATAAAACTTGAATGTTCTGAAAAGAGTTTGTGGCATTGACATTCTTGCCCAGACAGCACACAAGAATCCAGAATGAATTTCGGAAAAAGACCCCTTCAAAAACTCTTAGAATATAAAGAGTCCTCAAAGAGTTTCTATCCTTTATTATGATAACGGGTCAAAAAGACATAACAATAGGGCAGTTCGCACTGAGTGCAATCAGTGGGAATCGCTATGAGAATTTCAACAGAACTCGCAAATGTCTGACGAAAGGGATTCTTTTTGAAACTCTTCAAAAACTTGTTGTATTCTAAGAGAGTTCTTGAAGAGTTAATATCCCACAATTCATTTGAGATGTTTGTGTCGGTAGACCCTCACAGTCCCGAAAGTTCATTTACCCGAAGATGCAAAATCCCGAGTTTCAGATGCCCGAAAGTGCAGTAATCCAAAGGTTTGTTGTTCAGAGAGTGCATCATTCCAAGTTATAAATCACAGAAAATGATGTGGTTTATCGTTCAGACAACAAACCTTAAGATTAATGCACTTTCGGGCATATGAATTTCGAGACTTTGCAACTTCGGGCAAATTAACTTTCGGGACTATGAGGGTCTACCACTTGTGTCCTGTCTGGGTGCACATTCTTGAACTAACGCCACACGTATTCATCAACCAAGTAAAAGACCAATCAGAAAACCCAGAAAACTTGGAGAGTTTGTGCCAGTACATACATGAGAAAAAGTTTGTGACTAGAGTACGTATAATAAGAGTAGCGCCAACAGGCGCCGTATTGGGGTATGCGATTGTGTAAGTACTATCGGTGGATCGTAGTGTATTACTGTCTGCGTGACTCACCCACATCAATCACGCACATACACAAATCACACATGGTACACGATCATATCCCCCACTCCAACATGGCGGTAGTCAGTAGCGGCATTTCCCTCACCACTCTCGAGTCTATTGGCGCTACTCTTATTATAGGTACTCTATGTGTGACCGCATGGCAGCGCCATCAGTGGAGTGCAACTTGATACAAAATGCACGTAACGATTCTTCACCGCTCGTTATTTCCCAATCTGCCCGCAAGGGACGCTGCTTGTACTATCAGAAGGTCACTGGGTACGAAATATACGAAACCAAACAACATCACGTGATATGTGATGCACTTCAGCTATAGACAGCATCGTTCACGCATTATAGAAGAAGTATACTGTGGTAACAAACCGTTTCGCGAAAAATTCGAATTTACTCAGGTAAGTTGCACCCTTCTGCCATAAATAATTCCCAAAACTCCATATTTGAATTGATGTTGATGATTGATGATAGATTCAAACACTATCAGCGTGACTTACAAGATCGCTCACCTCTTGTTCACTTGTATATCTTGTTCATGTAAATTCATCAATTGACCGAAAAAACGATTAACGTAATCTACCAATAAAAAAGAACAAATCAAACTGGAATTCACCGATTAATTGATGAATTAATTACCAGACAACAATTCATCGTTTCAATCGATCAACACCTCAATCGTATAATCTTACAATGAATTGCTCAGTTTATTATCGAACATCTATGATGACCTTTGTATACCTACAATCGTTTTACAACTGGTTTCATCTCTTTAGATTCAAGTGTTCTAAGAGTTGAAATATGCAGTTTTAAAGCGCCATATGAATACTATTGTGGGTTCCAGGCAAAACGGATATTTATTTAAAGAAAAAACAACTTTTCTAAACTTTTGAGCTATTTTGATCAAGGTTTCATATGAAATATGACCTCTTGATTGTATGTTACATACATTGAATTCATTCCATGTTATAAATGGTTTTCGGTCAAAATTATTTGGGTTCAAAATATCGATTCGAGTCCTCTCATTAAATAACACGGTTCTCTTGCTATGAAAGATTGAAGTAGCATGTGACTGAAGTCCGAATTGTTTATCGAAACGAATTAGCGCGACTTATTGATCGATTGACAGAATACTCAGCTGTTAGAGATCTGAAATCTTGCATTACATTCTTCAAATGATGTTCCCATTTTTAGGGAGCCAATTCGAAGAACTGAATAATAATAATAATAATTCGTCAGGTTTTGTAAGTTTTGATTTTCATTTCGGTCCGATGAACGATTCGAACTTCAATTGGCTGAAGTAGCTCAAGAATAATTCAGACGTGATATGGATATTATCCCTAGAACCTTCAAATGAAACCATTGAATAACGATCTTCTGAACATTCCATAGGATAATACCATAGTCATCATGATTTCTCCTTATGCTGATTCAAAAATATGTTTATGAACCCATTAATGCGTGATGTCTCTGTTAGTGCTCACTAAATTATCTATAAAATAACACTTCTATTAGAATAGTCATCACTACAAAACAGAATCAAATATTGATAACACTAAAGATATTCAGATGAATACCATTCTTGAACTACGTAGTTCATAATAATATTCTTATAAATTTTACTTTAGTTGAATTCCACGTAACCAAACATGTAACAATCAGAAAGATTTTCAAGCATTATTGATATGGGGATTGAAAACATCTCGGAAAACATAAGTATGCATAACTACATGGATCCATGATTATGAATAAAATTGAATCATTTGCACGAAATGATGTTATATCATACATACATAAAAATAGTACATAAATTGTAAGGGTAGAGTTGTTTTATCTAAGATTTAATCGTTTTTTCTATTCGGTAATTTGGATGAATTCACAAAATGAAATTCGAGTCAATTTTCAAATCCAATATGGATGGCGTTATTCCGCTGATAAGTATAACCAAAATACAAGAAAAATATGATTCCATTGACAGTTGAAATAAATTGAAAAAATCTTCAAGTTGAGCAAACTCCGAACGCCAAAAATTTTTCAGTCTTGAAATAAAAATGCATTCATTGCTTCGCATTTCAATGCATTCGATTTCACTGGTCGGCAACGAAATCCTCCTTTAAATCACTGTTGAAAATTTCTTTGAATTCCATGCATTTTTCAAGTACATTTGTGAATGAAATTCCCAATTCTGGGTGATTGAATTGAGAATTCAATCACATGGGATTGCATTTTCAATTTTTGCTATAATATATCACCCGCGATAGTATAGTTTGGTGATTGAATTTTCATTCATATGTTATTGAAATTTCAAGAACTCTTTCAATCACGTGAGTGGAAATTGCTTCCATCACATCCCTAACAGGACACTCCGTTGCATCCCCGTAGTCTCCACGTAGATACGATCTATCTCCGTGGAGACCACGGAGATGTGACGGAGTGTCCTGTTGGGGATGTGATTGCAGCTTCATGCAGAAATTCCTAACAGTGTGAAATCGCCATTTTATGAAGTAATTCGCATCGTAGAACTCGAATTTAAAGTCAGAATTGGGCCATCACGTCAGAATTTTGAGATATTTAAGGCCGAGTCTTCGAAAAATGGGTTTTTTGGCCACTTTTGAATTTATGTACTGAGTGCACAACATTTTTTTGGTCTTTCCTTGTAATTGTCTCATCTAGTACTACTTTTACTCTTCGAAACAAGCTATTGATAGGTCATCTACAATTTCTTCGTGTAGAGTTAAGACTATTCGAATTTGTGAAATATATCCTCAAGATTGTAATATTTCCAAGATTTCCTGAGGTTGCTGCCAGGATGAATGGGAATGAAAATTCCAATTTCCTGATATGATATTCTTACTCAGCGACCCCAAAAACTTCCAAGTACCCATGTTCAAGGCAACTTTTCCACCAAAAAAAAACGCTGCCCAACTGGCACATGGCTTCCTCGTTTGTATTGGAAAACAGTGTGGATTCCAAAAGATTCTTCTCCTAAATTTTCCAACCCACTGGGATGAAACGTATATGGGACCACTATCACCTCGGTTAGGGTGGCCCTCATTTTATATATCAAAAGTGTGTTTTCATTTTTTGTCGTAGACAAGAAAGTTTTCTGTATGTCCCATCCTTTCATTTTGTGTTACATCATGAGGGAGTGCTACGCTATTTTTCACATAATTTACTAAAGAGATTAAGACGGCCCTTACGGGGCTTTAACGCCGCGAGGGCCGTCTCAATCTCTTTAAAGAATTCTTTAAAAAATACTGTAACACTCCCTCATGATGTACAACACAATGAAAGAGTGGGAGATACAGAAAACTTTTCTTGTCGACAAAGAAAAATGAAAATAAATTTTTCATATATAAAATAAGGGCCACCCTGACCTCGGTCCACAACTGTGATAAAAATATGACGAGTTTCGAGGAACATTTTGGTCTAAGAGATTTTGAGTTTGGAGACAAAAAACTTTTCGGTCCTCGGAAACGATCACAAAGCTTCGCTCTACGAGGAAGCAATATATTCCTCAAAGGGGTGATAATGTGAATGCTCAATCTGTTGGGACAGATTTCATAACTTACCAGAACATATATAAAATATTATATAACGTATATGAAAATTTCACAAGATCTAGATGTGATAACAAAAAACTGACAACGCATTTAGAGAACCACTTGGTTGACACCACAAAATCCTATTGATGAATACGAGCTGACTCAATACTTTTTCAAAATAATATTAATAAAACAAGCAAAACAAATTTATCAAAATAATTTCTTCCTTCCAGCAGAATAATAATGGTTGTCGCAGTAGAATAATTTTGTCGTAAGGGCAAAATTATATGAATGATTTCTCTTGAGCTGTTGTATTGATATTATTTTCATGTGCACGGAAAAAATGATGTGGTTGATATTTTGATAGCTAAAAATTAGCTACCATAGCGAAAAATATCAAATACACGAAACACCACACCTAATACCACAGCTGATTTTTAGCTACCACAGTGAATTATTTTTTTCCGTGTTCCAACAATATATGCAGCCGGCTGATATTCATTAATAGATTTTGTTGTATTATCAAAACACTTCTTTGGGTCCAAGAGGAGAGTCGAGGCGTTGAAATCTTCATACTTATGATAATTTTGTTTGAGGGAGGGTTTGCTTGCCAACCAGTGTAACCGTTTGATAGTTCATTCTGAAGGGGAAAAGTGGTATAAAATGATGTAGTTGGAGAGAAAGATCAAGGAAATTTTGTGCATCCTGTACATATGACCTTAAAAGTAGCGAAAAATGCATTTTTCGAGTAAATGTCCTTAAATATCTCAAAATCCTAACCTAATGGCCCAATGTTGAAGATATTATCACGACTTTTATACACTCGGAGAAATCGCATAGTTGAATATTAGACAGCTAGGAAACATAGTACCCCTAAATAAAGAATTCAGTTGCGGTAAATAAATCTTATTTGTCACAGCTAAATATTTCATTTCCATTAAATAAACTTTTTTAATCGTTACGAATACAAAAATTTAGTCGCGGTAAATAAAATATTCAGCTGGCACAAAAAAAATTTATTTACCGCAACTGACTTTTTTATTTAGGGTGACTATATTTCCTAGCTGTCTAATATTCACCTATGCGATTCCTCTCAGTGTACGTGGAAATCATGATTCTTGTTATTGCTTTTATAAATATGCAGCAATTACTACTAAATATCCACTAGAAGTGTCCAAGACCCTTAAAGAAATGAAAATGATTGAATGACCAATGACTTATATTTTGATACTGGAATTTAGTCAGAATTTATACTAGAAATACTGGAAATATACTGGAACTTTGAACTGCAAAGTCAGTAGCAGGCCCCTCCGACTCGAGCTTTCGCGAGTTCACGTATTGACTAGAAAGTTGTAGATGAGCCGTCTGTTAGTGAGGCGACCTTTAATCACGATAACATTGTTATAAATACGGATAATTGACATGAGTTCTATGAAAAATTGCATTTCAAATGTAAATAAGCAAAATAGATGAGTCAATTTGGAATATATACTATTAAAATGCACGAGAAATCCGAATTGTTTCCTTTCTTTTATATAGAAGAGGAAAAAATATGACAGTATATGTGAAACGTGTATCCAATAAATCCAGTATAATTCCAGGAATTATAAATCTTTGTATCAATTTGTATGAATTCATACTGCGAAGATTAATAAATTAATTTCAATATAAACGATAGATTAGATTAATTAATTTATTGCTTGAGCTCTGAAGAGCCATATACAACGGAGTTCAACAATGGCTGTAATTTCTTAGGACTATTTGGTACAAAAGGCAGTACTGCATGATGGAACATTGATATGAATAACAGGAGTGCTGAAATATAGTGAACATAACTGAAAAAGAAATGAAAATTTATAATATCTAAGAACAAGTATATAAACATATGCGATTATCACTCTCGCAACTTATATCTTAATTAAGTTTGTCAGTAATTGCACATTGAATGTTACGCATTAACTCAGAGAAGTAGGATTTTTTTTTTCTTTCATTTTTATGAAAAATAATAAACATATAAACAGTGTTATCAATAATGAAAATGCTAACTAATAGATATAATGTATTTAAAAAAATTTTGAAGTTTCATGATTTTCCATTTATTTGGATTGTTCAATAAAGAGATGCAGGCATCTCTCGCAGCTTCTACAGTTATAATTCCAGTAGGTAAAAAGTGCCTGTGAGAGTTAAGAGCAGGGCACTCAACCAGATAGCGAAACAGGGTGTCATCCAGAGTGGATGCACAATGGTGACAGTTAGCATCTTTTTGTAAAAATACAATTTTAGAGTCCACAATTACTCTTGGAGATATGTTGTTGCACAGTCTCAACTGAGCAAGTAGGTTCCTCAATGGGGCTTTAATTCTAAGTTCTAAGTATTTTTGAGATCCATTTGATAGAGTAAAATGTGGATATACTTCAAGAGTAGTCGAGAGACTCACTCTTCTTATGTCTTCATTTATTAAAGACTTTTCATATGTATCAAACCATCTTTTTTTATTTGCCGAGATAATTTCCGCAGATATTGAATTCCAAAGGTCGCCTCCATTGGCAACCTCCAATAATTCTCTAATTTGGGTTGCCCAGTTGTATTTTACAACGACTTTAGGATTAGCCGCCAAGGCTTTCAATTTATTGAAACAAGTTATAGGATAACGGTTTGTAGGCATTAATAGCAGCTTCTCCAACCAATTAATTGCTTGTTTGAAAATGATTTTGGCTAGAGGAGGTCTAACGACCCCCAGTCTGACCGCATAATTCGGAGTAGAACCAGAAAGTTGTAAAGTCTTCTTAAAGAAGGTTGACTGGATCCTTTCAAGTTCATCAAAATACCTTAGTCCCCATATGTGCGAATTATAAAGTAAAACACTTCTTACTAAACTGTCAAATAGTTTAGGTATGGGGTACCACGAATCCAACTCTAAAGTGTACAAAATGGCAAGCACCGAACTGATGGCTTGTCTGGATTTACTTAGAGTCGCCTCGAGTTGTTTAGAGAAGGTAGTTGTTGAAGAGTGTATAATTCCTAAATATTTGTAATTATTGGTAATTTCAATATGATCCCTGCCAAAAAGAAAAGGAGAGTACTTTTTTCGACGCGTTCCTTTGCTAAAAATCATAATATTGGTTTTTTCTATATTGACTTTGAGACCATAGTCACAGCAGTAATTGTGGAGAGCTGCAAGAATTCTCCTAATGCCAATCTCAGTATCCGCGAATAGCACTAAGTCATCTGCGTAGGCCAACGCGATGATTTCCGTAAAGTGGTCAATAGAAACACCCCTAATTCCCTTATTTTTTAGGTAAACTTCGAGGTCGGCGATGAATAATGCGAAGAGCAAAGGACTCAAAATTTCACCTCGAAGGACACCCTCTGTCACCTCCACTGGTCGAGTGACTCCTGTCTGAGTCTTAATTGAGATTGTGGCCTTCGAGTACAAGCCTATCAAAATTTTAATGAACTTATGGCCTAAGCCTAATGAGTGAAGTTTGTTCCATAAAAGATTGTGGGCTATACTATCAAACGCTCGACGAAAGTCCACAAAAAGGGTGAAGATCTTACCTTTGCATCGAGATAGATGTATCTGTATCACAGAGTTTGAAACAAATAAATTATCAGAGCAGCTACGTTTGGATCTAAAGCCAGATTGCCATTTCGGAAGTATCCCATTGTTTTCTAACCAGACGCATAGTCGTGAATAAAGAATTTGGGTGAATATTTTCGTGATTGAGTTCACTAAAGCGATGAGACGGTAATTGAGAGGATCACCTTTATCACCCTCTTTGTGGATCATTCTTACAAGAACAGCAGCCCAAGAGTCTGGGACTACCTCCGCTGACATAATTTTATTAAAGAATACGTTGAGATATAATAGCCAATTGGATAGTAGGTGAGTGTAAAATTCAGAACAGATTCCATCTAAGCCTGGGGCTTTTCTATTTTTGCATGATCGTAGGCATTTGATAATCTCAGTCATTGATATTTCCGATTCAAGGAACGAATTGGAATTAGTGAATGAGAAGTCATAAGGCTTTCTTGGGGGATATAACACAGAAGTTAAGTCCTCCCATATATTAAGACTAATGGAATCGGTTGAGGGTTCACGGAATCTGATTTTATTCATGATCCGCCAAAAGGAGGTGGAATCCTTCACCGAAGCTATCTGGCCCAAATAATAACTTTTGTATTTATTGAATTTCTCCTGAATAAATTTTTTATATTTTGCTTTGATATCATTATACATAATAAGAGATTCTTCGGAGAATCGAGCCTTCTTGCAATCTCTCAGCTGTCTAGTGACCTCACTTCTAAACATTTTGCAATCCCGGTCGAACCAAGGTTTCGGTTTAAGAGTATTATTTCTCTTCATATGAATTAAATTTAGGTTATGGGCCGATCGCATTATAGATTCTGTCAGGTTGTCAGATAGGTCATTCACAGTATCAGAAATTTGGCCTACAGTAGGCGAGTATTGCATGGAAAGGCTATAGGCCTGTATTAGTCATGGATCCCAGCTAAGGATTGGTACAGCTCGATTTCGAGGCCCCTCTAACGTTGTGGTTAGGGTGACCATGATGGGAAAATGATCTGAGAGGGTTGGGATGTACATGACCTTCAAACTCTTTATCTGATAAAGGCCAGAAAGGTTGGTCCAAACTAGATCAATGATGGATGCACCTTTCTCATTCATAAAAGAAAATTGAGCAGGGTAATCATCCCGAGATCGACCGTTGAGTAACAGAAAATCATTATTCTCCATGAATTCAACTAGCTTTCTTCCTCTGATGTTAGATTCCTGATCGAGAGAGAGTCTTTGGTGGTAAAAGTGCGGATTATTAATGTCTAAGGTGTTCTCTAATTGATTCAGGGCCGCCACTCTCGCGTTGAAATCACCTCCTATCACAATTACATTATGCGAGTATGATACCGAAAGTGAGGTCACTATATCATTCAGTTTCTCTAATAAATTATCGAAATCGGAGTTAGGTTTGGAATATATAGAGCCGATTATGATAGGAGAAGAATTGAATGAAAGTTTTAAGAAGAGAAATTCATCATCGCGGTGTAATATATCGAACGAATAGTACGAATCATTAAATACCATCATGAGACCCCCACTCGGTCTATCAAAATTTGCAGTTCTTACAGCAGGTTTGTCGATCATCTGGAAACCACGGAGAGAAGCAGGAAGGGATGGAGGCGCAGAGAGCCACGTTTCGGAAAAGCATAATATATCCGTGGGAGCCATGATGTTAGCAAGATCCGAGAAGTTAGAAAAACCATGCATGTTCCAGAATATGATTCGTCTTGGTTCTGGGTCCGGGTCATGTGGTTGCTATTCCTGGTCATTCATTGATGAAACTGCCGTCGTGGAGGTTTTATTGGATGAAAAAGGCAGAAGAGGTTGATCGATGGGAACGTTTGTGTTGGAAGCTTTCTTATGTTTGTGTAGACCTAATGCGCGTGGATGTGATGGTCTCCCTCTCTTACGACTCTTCGTTGAGGCAGTAGAGGTATGTGTGCCCCCACTATCAGAATTATCCCCGCCGTCTAAATCCAAAGATTCATGACCTCGTCGTGAAGATTGTATTAGAGACTGCGCGGCAGAGACGTCATACGCAACATTATCTATGTACAATTTGTTTCTTCTTAGCGATGATGTCTTTCCGAGATGAAGAAGGGTCTCCTGTTTCTTTCGGAGATTTTTTCTTATTTCACGTTCTTGTGTTAAATCGTTCGTGATTGAGATGCCAAGGCTTCGAAAATTAGAGAGATATTTAAACAGTTCTCTTTTCTTATGTTCGTGAGTAAATCTAACTAAAACCGGTCGAGAGCCAGTGATCTTGCCGAGACGAAATACGCCGTCAATGTTTTGAATTGACATATTTGTTTTGGCTTTAGTTAGAATGTCAAGCATATATGACATGAGATCACGGTTAGATTCTACAGTGTCGGTTACATTATGAAAAATCACATTATTCGATTCATTCTTACTTTTCAAATACGTAATTTCATCGTTTAAACTGGAAACTTGATTTTCAAGATCGTTGACTTTTTTTCCAGACCGATGCACTTTTTTTATAGTCAGACAGCTCACAACAGAGGAATGCAGTTGTTTTAACTAAAGAGTTTGTTGTAGCCTCGATGTTATCCACTTTATTATTTGTATTTTTAACGTCCTTTTGAAGATCAAGCAAAATATTTTTCAACTCGTCCAAGGTTGCCATTTTGATCGAATACTTAAGACACTCGAGATATATTCCAATTATAACGCAGCACAATTTCTGATGTCAACACGATACGCTTGTAAACACGTCCGCTCGGTACGACAACCACTGTTGAACTCAATATAAACGATAGGAGAATGATTAAAAATAGCAGAAAATACAAGAGATTGGTGTCCATTTTTGTTTATTTACGAAATTTGTGAAAGTAAAATTCTATAGATCTTAATTAACATAATGTTTCGCAATTTTTTTTACATGTTGATTTTCTTTTTTCTTATTATTCATGTCATGGCACAAATGCGACATCCTAATTTGTAAATAGTAATGCACAATATACGCTAAAACATCTTCTTTATGCTCATTACAAGGGAATGTAAATATATCCATTTCAATGGCGCATGATATAACTTTTTCAGCGACATACACTTCATTACAATACATTATAAATATACTTTCTAAATTTTTTATCAGTCTATATAAACCACCATTGGGATGTACAAAAAGCATTCCATTCGTGTCAGGCACTTCCACTGAACTAAGATTTGATGTAGTAAGAGCAGTTTTACACAAATCACATTTCATGAATTGCTTCAATTGCTTGCAAATACGACCTGTTGTATAGTACATAACACAATCGAATACCAATGGGACAGCATTATCATGTTCTGATTGAAACATATCAAAAATGTCCCAATCATCATTTGTTATATTATTCAATCGGGACTTGATACAGTCAATCATCTGCGGGGATCGTTTAGAAGCAGGAGTCAAATAAATGGATTTGAGTTCACTGAGGGTAATGATGGGTACTTTGGCCTTGGGATCTCGTACAACAGAACAGTTGCCATACTTCGGGATTGCCAGGAGTGAGGATGTGGAGAGGATTTTATAAATTTGTAGGAATGTTGGATGATCATTTGCTCCTGCTGCCTGACGTACGCATCCAAAAAATCTCTGAGGAATATTTAGATATAATATAATCAAGATTTCTCAATTTCAAATTGTAAAAGAGGATCCCCCAGATAGCTCGAATTCCGAAAACTAGATTCCATTAAATTCCTTCGGAACTACTACACTCAAAAAATCATATTCTGAGAATGGCAATCTTCTCTGAAATGGGAGCTAAAAATATCTTCCTCTTAACCAGTGTTTCCACACGAACAAAAAACAATTCCCACTAACTAGGATGAAAAATCCCTAGTTATCCCTTTTTTCTTAGGAAAGAAACAATCCCTCTTCATCCCTCTTTTGGAAGAAAGAAATCCCCAAATATTCCCCTTTTTGGGAAATGA
The DNA here is from genome assembly GCA_018340375.1 of Gonatopus flavifemur. Taxonomy (NCBI): domain Eukaryota; kingdom Metazoa; phylum Arthropoda; class Insecta; order Hymenoptera; family Dryinidae; genus Gonatopus; species Gonatopus flavifemur. The sequence continues at coordinate 1,877,475 of JAFFJZ010000026.1, read as the reverse complement.
ATGTCTTGTTAAAGATACATTCTGAATATCGAATTTTAATTCGGGTTTTGTATTTCCATGGAAAAAATTATCCTGTCTAAAAATCCCACAAAATCCCTCAATCCCTGTTTAATCCCTTAAGAGGTCCAAAAATCCCCAAACTGGGATAATAATCCCTGAAGTGGGAACACTGCTCTTAACATCAGTGGGAATTCTCCTAATATGCAGATGCCCTGACAAAACATCTACCGGTGAGGTACGTCGCGTCGAAGCAGAATTTGAGTGGAGAATGGGTGGATGAACGGTCCCTCGCCGGAGAAGTGACGTGGAGGCAACGAAGAAAAGTCCGCATGAAAATCAAGGCCGAACTTTCCTTCGTTACCTCCACGTCGCTTCTCCAACCAGTAACTGTTCATCCACCGATCTACCCCATTCTCCATCCAAATCCTGTGTCGAAGTAACATAGTTGTTTTGTGTGAATGAATCTATTTTGGAGGAGATGCCCATTTTTAGCACGTGATCTTCTGTTAGTGCATATAACCCCCGAAAATATCAGCAGAATAGAGTCCTTTGAAAATTCAAATTGAGTTCTGTTAGACTAATATGATATATAGCATGACAAAACTCAATTATAATTCTCCAAGAAATACGTTTTGAGGATACTTCGGGACCTCATTTGTCAGTTCTGAAAGAATTCAATGGGTTCTAGTTTCTGAACCTTTTGCCACCTGGGTACAAATCAGTGTGAATCAACAGCTGCGGAATTATAAACAATTGTATTGTATTACACCTAGATTATTAGAATATTCTGAAACATTCATCAGAATAAATACACTACTAAATTTTTTCATTTGGACAAACCTCCAAAGCATCTTGATTGATGTTCCCCGACGAGACACAGGGTAATTGGAATTTTTCAGTCAAATAGATACTAATATCTATTATCGATTCCAAAATGACACGGAGGCCTTGCGCAGTTTGTGGTGTGAGAAACATGTTCTCATCTATGAGTCCTTGTTCCACACAATTTTCCCAATTATCCAATTTGACAAGTGCTTGCTCTAGTATCTGTAAAATAATTGATGAATTGAGATGGGGATTTGTGAAATTCTGAAATTCTGTAATATTATAAAACAACAATAATACATCAAAAACATATTTTCATGTTCTGAGAAATCAATCAAAAAATCCGTACCCTTGATGCAAGAAAATTTTTCTGCAATTCTTGAAATGGAAGAATATTCTCTTGATCCAAGAGAATTTCTCTTGGACCTATAACATATCAGCTATGATCAAGAATATATACTCTCAAAAATACTTAAAAATACTTTTTCTTGGTTTGGTCATTATTTCTTTCGGTGTAAAAAACAATAAATCATGTTAATTTCAGTAAAGGGAATGAAAATTGAATACATGATGCTAATTTCAGACCTACCAAAAAATCAGAATTCCCAGGCTTCAGTCCATCAGTGATATGTCTTATATTCAATGCATCAAATACAGCATCCAACCATTGGCAAAATTGAGCCGTGTTTTCACAGTCCGCCAATTCGGTGAAGTGTCGCGCATAAAATTGCAATCCTCTGGCAACAGATTTACTGAAAATCTACCAAACAAAATGGAATATTGCATCAATTTTTTTTCAATAGAGCACAAGTTAAAATACAAATAAAATATGTCGTATGATATTATAATTACTTGCGTAGCCGAGTGAACTCTCATTTTTGCAGAATTAGTTAGATCTAAATGGTGGGAAGTGAGTTTTGGGCATACCGGCATTGGCACACAACGGTCTATTGCATGCAATATTTTGAAAAATTCCCATCTTATGGGAGATTCTTCTGGGTCCATCTATAAAATACGAAATAGGTCACTATATCACAAAAATTATATTCCCATTCCACTAGACATATATTAGGTAATCAAATGTGATTAAAACTACCTGCGATAATGATGCGTAAATATAAATAAAGTGATTCATGATAGTTACCTTCAGTTCCTTCTCATATAAACGATTCGTGATAGTTTTCATGAGATGAGGAGTATCAGAAAATACGAACACTTTCCTAGAATTATCGGTTGGATGCTCAAAGTGACTTTTTAATTCATCTTTTTTTCCATTAACTCCTATTATGGACCAAAATTTTCTATTCGAAGCAGCACCATCAGTGACAATTCCATGAACCTTCGCACCACAGTTTTCCAGTAGAACAATCGCTTTGATAATGAGTTGAGCCAATGTTGTTCCATTAACAGGTCCTTTCGATGCGAAGACGCTTATAGGTTGAGCAGCTTGGAAATCATCGAGAGGTTGAAACATAAAAACAAGTCCATGATCTGCTCTCTGGTTCAAATTGTCTGTGGATATCTGTTCTTCAGAACCAAAATCAACTAATTCTCTGTAAGTCAATGTTTGAGAGTTGACGTTGATACTTTCTCTCGTAGCCATTTCATCCAGGAGAAGAATTCCATGTTTCTGGCTGTCAGTTTTTCTATCAAAGGCTACTTTGAGCGACGCAAAGAAATTTTTGTCAAAGCCACAAGTTGTATTTATCATTGATAAGTATCTGTAAAATTTGATTCACAAATGAGACTGACATAATATTAAATGACATTTTTTTCCAAACTGAGATAAGTACACGGAGGAAAAAATTCACTGGAACAGCAAGAATTTCACTGTTCTAGCGAAATTTTCTTGTTATATGAACAAGCAAGTTTGTTAAAATGAATGGTAATTCATTTTGTAGCGAGTCAAACTTCGCAAAACTAGCGAAGGATTATAACGAATCAGTTCGTAAACACAGTGCATTAGTTCGTTAAAACAGTGAATTGTCATCGTTAGGTTCTTCAATCCACTCAGAGATGACAGATCCATTAAACTAGTGAAATTTTTTCTCTCCGTATATTGATTTGTTAACATGAATTTTATATTCTCTATACTTCACCTGCGTATGGTACTAATACACGGTAGAGGAAGGATTTGATTGGTCCGTACAAAGTCATATGCTTTAGGAGACCGCATGTGCATCAACGAGGATAATATAATCCATTCTCCGGAATATCTTCTGCTTTTGGGATCTTTTCTTGAAGACGAAGACAAAATTTCCTTTAAAACTTCCTGCTGATGTAAAGGAATTTGTTTCCCCGACATTTTTCCTTGTAACATAGTCTCGCTGACAGATTCCAGTTTAGCTTGATAACTATTCAATTTATTTCTCAATTTCACTATCAGATTTCGTTTACGATTGTTGTCCCTGGTGACATTGTTTTTCTGCTTTCGGAGTTCATCAATGATTCTTTTTTTACTAGGGGATCAATTGTGACAATGAATGCTTTGAATTTCATTTTCCCTGTCGTGGAGTCTCTCGCGCTTTCTATCGAGAGTGAAATTTTTACGAAATTTACATTGATCAGAATCCAAAAGCAGGGGACATTTATTGTGCCTCCATGTATTTTGATTTTCTCTATATGCAACACTGCTGGAAACGTATGTACTGTGTACAGTAGCCCCACGACAAACGTGAAAATTATGAATCTTCATTATTAAATTCTCTAAATCATCTGAAGATTTCAAGTCATCATCACTCAAATCAAAAAAATTCACATCGATGGGTCGATTCATAACGTTTATTTTGATTTTCATGCTCGGTGTAATTATTACTTCCTTCACTGAAATGAGTTTGATTTGTTCATTTTCAATTCGGGAAGTGACAGTATTGAAGAAAATCATCACACTATCTCCATGAGGTACTTCCCTTCTAGACCAAGCTGTAGGAATGAATAATTTATCATTACACCGGAGATCTTCAAAAGTGAAGACTGAACAATTTGGAATTGAACTATCACAAATGTTCAAATTTTGGTTTCCATTTAGACTGGCCATATTTTCATTTTCTTGTCATTCATCTTCAATAGGCGTAGTGATAGGAAACTCAGTCCATGGAAATAAAGAAGGTATTGTACCTTTCCTGAGATGAGGTCGTTGGAGTGGTACCTAATGTTTTAATCTTTCACGATTACAAAATTTCATATAATTTTCATAATACTCATCATAAACATGAGGCGTTTCGTATTCAATAAAGCTTGAAGTTATTGTTTATTTTTGTTTCAATAGTATATTCAATGTGAAACGTTTTGTTTTTTTTTTTTCTTCCAGATACGTTAATTATTACGTATCTCAAACGTTTGATTGTTAAAATGGATCTTGAAAGGTGAATATGAATAAATAACAAGAGTTAATCTAAATAACACAATATATTCAATGAAAGTTGGGGTCTCACACGAAAACTCAGAGTGTTTTTCAAAAGAATCAATCAATCTCAAAATTCATCCTTGAAATAAATAGAATTCAATTGATTGTAATATTTCGATTTCAATTCCCAAACAGAATTCAATGACAATATTTGAGTTTTTGTTTTTCAATAGTTTACCACAAATAATATTTTGATTTATAACAGAAATTATTCTAATTTGAGCTAATTCACAACATCTTCCCTCTTAATATCTTTTTTTTTGTTCATTTAAGTCAGCTCGGCTATGGAGAATAGGCGCAATTGCTACACCCGCGTAATCAGAACCAGTTTCAATGGATTTCCAAAAGAATCTGATATTCATTCTGATATTTTATTTGATATTATTCTAAAGAAACTGTTCTTTTGTTTATATTGCAAATTTTCCGTACTCAACGTTAATTCATTTTATCCAATTCGGCCATGAAGGATAGGCGCGATTGCCACACCCGCGTAACCAGAATCAGACTTGATGATTTATTTCAAAATTATATTTCACAATCAGAATCTTCTAGACGGCCATGAATGATAGGCGCGATTGCCACACCCGCGTAACCAATCTATGAATTCCGATTCGAATAACTAATATTGATATTGAGCCAAAATCGGCCATGAAGGATTGGCGCAATTGCCGCACCCGCGTAACCAGAAATGAGCCCAATATCAATCTCGTATAAAATTTTATGATAAAAAAAACAGTTTTTACATGGATTGCAACGATATTTAATTGATAAGAGAGAGAGAAAAAAAGAAAAAAAAATTCAAAGAATTTATTGAATGAATTAATTTCGCATGAATTTATTATTCATATAGTCCTAAGGACTTATGACGTCAGCACCGAGCCTAAGCAAGGCTTGTAATGCTCGGTAGTCAGGAAGAGCGTCTGACTGCTGACCAGAAAAAGAGAGATCAACTGAGGCTCGCGATCCGCCTTATATACCCGCGAGAAGCCTCCCCTTCCACCGCGAATTACATTTCTCTCCTTCTCTGCGCACGGTATTCTCGCTCGCACTCATTCTGAACGCTATAATTGATCGACACATAACTAGCTTCTCTCTCTCTTAACCGCATTTTACACCTATACAAACTATCACTCATTGTTTATAACATCTTTACAAGTATTTTACAACAATTTCCAATACTTTGATAAAAATTATATGAATATTATTTTAATTAACCAAAATATATACAAGTTAAACACAAATTATATACAAATTCTATAAAGATTCGATATGGACTTTATAGAAATTCCACTGAACGTCTTTAATCTGTATAAATTCTATCTATCCCCATATTTGGAATGCAGATCTATCGTTTTTACCTATTTTTACAATATTTCATAATGATATCATGCAATGATTCATTTTGAACCATTGCAAATGAGAAGAAGATAGTGAACTTACCTACGCGTGACAGTTGTATATGTTCAGACACAATCCTTCGACTCAATTTGAATACATGATTCATTCGAGTTTGCATGGTTGAGTGAATTACAAATTTAATTGCATGAAGGAAGTATTGTATTAGAAAATATTCCAAATGTCTTGCGTGGTTGAGTTCACTCCTTCTTTCTCAGCGTAGTGCTATAAATTATAATGGATCTTCATAATTAGATCTATATATGAAGACATGATGAATCATGTTATAAATATGTTTGGGCGGTTCAAAACTAAAATTTTAGTGTAACAAATCATGTCATTCCTGTTGAAACCTCATATTTACAAAGGAACACTGATAAAATTCAAGAACGACACGCAAAAGTAAATGAAGAGTTGTCAACGACATACTCTTGAAGTATCAATCGTTCATTCAAATAGATTTATGATTAATTCTTAGGTGTGCCTTATAAGCAATTGGATTACTGCGTTGTTTTTTCAAAATTGATTTCATTCAAGCAAGTTGACATTCAATCATCCGTATCAACAATATAAATAATATTTATGGAATACATACCTGTTGAACAATGGTACCATGAGAATCACAAATATCTTTTTTCCAAATAATATCACTTGGCAAGGAATGTTTTTCACAGAAATAGTGAGAAGTGTTCAATTTCAAATCTGTACGCTTTGACACTGTTTGCCATTTCTTGGCCAGCACTGCTTCCTTTGGTACTTGAAAAAAGTGTACCTGTTCAGGATTGCTACGATATCCAGATGTACAGCCAAGGGCTACACATGTTCTTGTCATCGTACAATATGAAGTACACAGACAATAATTAAAATTTGTGTAAATTTCTTGGTTTTATATCATAAGAACTGATAATATTTGGATGACTGTGTTATGACCTATAATAAAAACGATAAAAACAAACCAATTTCAAAGAACAATTGAATGAAATTCTATCCAAATCAAATAGACTTACACATGAATGATTGGAACTCTCACATTTTTATACACAGGTAAATAAAGATAAAATTACACAAGCGATGATATTTGATTATACATCGGAATCAATGTGATCTTTCACGTGTTATAAACTGGTGTAACATGTGACATGAGCAATTATTTGTTGAGGTTAAGTCTCTAGACTAGTGGTCTCACTAGATCGCGGCTCCACCTGGATTTTTTGGGGATTCCTTGGTCACTTTGTGAAACAGATTTCTAGGGGAAAATGCATGAGTCGGAGGGGCCTGGTCAGCAGACACCCTGGTCGGCGACGTTTCAATATCTCTTTAGCAGCTGTAACATGAAAATTCGAACAATTTTGGCGCACTTTATCTATTTCTGGAATTCCGTTATCATTTAATTCATTTAAACATTCTTTACATTTGGTGCCTAGATCAATGTCTTCTGGAGGTAGTTGATGTCCAGAAAGATCCGAATTGAATTGTCTGATTAGATCTAAATGCTTTAATAAACCTGGTTTCAGGAATTTTTGTAGGAAGAACACTAATAAATCAAAAGAACGAGGTTGCAATAAATGAATCATAGTTTGTTGTCTCTGAAAACATGCAATAAATTCATTGGATTGATCGAGAGTATAGGATAAATAGAGAAAATGTGCCTTCATGGAAGGTTCAGTCAATAAATTCAATCATTTTCCTGCGGGCTGACAACGCTCAGATACGACTTGTTCACGGAAGAAATTCTCCAAAACATTCCAATTCTCTAAAATTCTGACAATGCATAAGTGACGGGTTAGCCAACGAGTTTCAGCAAATTGAAAAATTTTCAAATTGCATTCCTGAAAAGTGTCCACTGAAACTGTTTGAATATTGCAGTTCTCTTAGGACTGCCATGAATAAAAGTAGCCAAACCTGTAATTAACTGTTCACATTCTTGAGGAAATTCAGCGCGAGCAGCTCTTGCTGCTAAAGCAGAAAAATGGCAGACACAAAGGAAGGTTAAGATATTTGGATTTTCTCCCAATAATTTTGTTTTGAAAGAGGATTTGTTTCCCATCATCACAGATGCATTGTCAGAACCAAAGGCAAGGATATTACTCATTGAGATTCCATTTTTCCACAAAGTATTTCTGGAACTTTCAAACAATTTGGAAGCAGAACAATCGGCAGCGTCTAAATGAATCATTTCCAATAATCCACATCTGACTTTCAAAGTATTTGGTTCAATAGAACGAGCGGTCAATGTCATCCATCTATGATTCGTTATATCTAAAGTTTCGTCTTCAAGAACGGCACATTTGAATATCGTAAAACATCTGATAAACGATTTGTTTCCTGAACGCATAGAACATTATTGACAATATATCTTTCATTAGAAGCAATAAATCGTTAGCAATGCTGAAAGGAATGTTTTTTTCTGTAAAAAATGCTGCAACCCGAATTACTGCAATTTGAGTTTTTGATTTCAAATCGAAAGAGCTATCATCAAAATTTGAATTTTGTTCATCTTGTAGAACCGAATTGACATTTAATTGGAGGGTAGGAGTTTTATTTTGTAAATTTACAGACTTTTTACAGTCGAAAGAAGGATGGTCATCCGAGTGTGAAGAAGAATTTGTTATATAACGAGGTTTTTTTGTAGGTAAAAGGAAGGAGGAAAACCTCGTTATATACGAAAAACAAGATCCTTCCCAACCGGAGTGGCTCGATTGGAAAGGTAAAGGATTACCCGTTCTTGGTTTTAAGCTTCGATAAGAGGGAAATTTTCTTATCATGCACCCTCAGAGTGATGTAAGGTTCTTTTGGGAAGGAAATTCCTAGGGAAGAAATTTGTAGAAACGTGTAGATTTCAAGGTTATCGAGCAGTGCTCTGCATATTTCAATCGAAATTATAAATCGTGTGATACAAAAAGAAATAAACAATAATTGACAGAGTTGATCATAATATATTGTTAAATAAATCAAGTAATTTAGGTATTCGCAGCAATTTCTTGTCGTGGTTACAGAGTTATATTCTGAATCGTACGCAATCAGTTCGTGTCCCTCAATATTTTTCTGATTGATTTTTTGTATCCTCAGGTGTACCGCAAGGCTCACATCTAGGTCCTTTATTATTTATTATTTTCATCAATGATATCTCTACGATTTTCAAGTACTGCACACATCTTCTTTTTGCTGATGAGCTGAAACTGTTTATGATTATAAGAACTTACAGAGATGCTCAAAATCTGCAATTTGATTTGGATCGGTTACAATCTTGGTGTGTGCTATCTAATATGTCATCAAATCTCACTAAATGCCATGTGATGAGATTTTATAGAGGTCAAAATGCTATTTATTTTCCTTATAACTTGTCTCATTCTCTGTTATCACCTATAAATACTGTTCGTGATCTTGGAGTTTCATTTGACTCTCGTTTTAACTCCTTAGATCATTAAAATTACATAGTTGGTACTTCCATGAAATCTCTCGGATTCATCAAGCGCGTTTGTAAAGATTTTCGTGATCCTGTTGCACTTCGAACACTGTATTGTACTTTGGTTAGACCTCATCTTGAGTATGCGTCTCAAATTTGGAGTCCTCATTTAATTCGGGATTGTACAGACTTGGAAAGAGTTCAGCATAAGTTTCTGCGTTTTGCTGCCTATCAGATAGGCCGTCCGTTGAGCGTCACTTGTCATGATTACTCATTGATTATGTCTCTACTTAACTTGCCTCCCTTGGAATCACGTCGTTTGTTCAATGATTTCTCATTTTTGTATAAAATTGATAATGGGAAAATTCACTGCCCTCAACTGCTTGGACTTGTACGTTTTAATGTCTCTCCTCGTTGATTAAGACGCCCTAAATTGTTCAATCCAATTACTTATAAATCGAGATACGGTTATTCTGATCCGGTAAATCGGATATCTATCCTAGCTAATTCTTACAGTGATGTGCTTGAATTATTTTCATCTCATTCTGATCTTAGAAATTCTCTTTCTCTTATTTGTCAAATTTAATATCCAATTGTCCTTTTCACCTATACACGTTGACTGTTGTTGTAATATAAGATGCATGTAGTCGAGCTCAACATGATGCTCAATGCTTTGATGCATGATATATATAATGTGGTTCAAATAATGTATATTCTATGTACCAAAGGGTCTTTTATACCCGTATAAACAAAATAAATAAATAAATAAATAAATAAATAATTCCACAATTGAACAAAAGTAAGGAGAATAAAATACAACGTGTGTGTGTGTAGCAAGAAACAGAAAGTTGGTGTGTGAGAGAGAAGAAGAATTCTACTCAGTGAACTCACCGGGTTGGAAAAGATCAAACACGTTAGGTTTGTCTTTTCTGGAAGAAAAAACTCGAGACAGCTGCGTTCTCGCCGTTTCTCTCTCTGTCTCCCTTGCTCTCCCGTTGCTCAAGATGGTAATTGGTGCAGGATGTGTACACTCGTGAGGTCACGATTTTTACGCGAAGGTTCACGAAATGAATAGAATAGAGGCCGATTCTCACTGATTTTAATTGATTAATTTCCAAAAAAAAATGAAGAAAACTTAAACTACAAAGTCTTATCAAGAAAATGTCCTCGACAAGACTAAGGCGGAATGAAATTTAATTTGAGAATTCTCACCACGGTTTGGTGATATTCAAAGAAAAATCTATAAGCACACGACAAATCGTAGATTCTGCGAAGGCCTTTCCTTTAACGTTATGTTGTCCCAAGCGAACAAGTGGACCTGAAACGTTTCCTCGGCTATCCCCCTTCAAGCAGGACGATTCCAAGTCGCGATGACTTTTCAATTAATTCCGAATAACTTCCCGGGCGCGAATCTGTCGATTCTTGCTCGTTTGTTCTATTTACGTGTTCGCACCTTTTCGGGTGGAACACGCCATGTCCTGCTTAGAGGGGTTTTTTGTCGATTCAGATTATCTGATGCAATCTTTCGTTAGGCGAAGTGTTCGATGATGAGAGAGAGGGACAGCGAGCTGAGCAGCGAAGACAGAGATAGACATTGGTTTCTTTGCTTTGGCATATTCGTATATGGTGCATAGTTCGATAGGAAACTCGCTTCGATGTGAGTATCGGTGCGAGCGGTCACCTTGAATCCTTCCTCTTTCTCAGCACATTCTCTCCTTGCAAAGCGATAAATATTGATTTATGATCATATATTTACGATGATATATTGGGTTATGATCTGAGGATAATTATTGATAATAACGGGAGGAACCGTCGTTACGTAACACCTCCCCGCATAAGACTGGAAATGGGGGCGTGAACATCGCTCCCATGTACAGTTCCAGTTCTGGAAGTGTCGACGGGTTCTCCCGTGTATGTTAGGTTGAGTGTTTCTTAGTCTGTGTGGTGTGTTTGGGATTGGCGAAGTCGGCCATCTTCAGTGTAGATCCAGCGATGCTAGAGATGCGTGGCGTGTTATCGGTCGATTTGGATGGCTGATGGCCCTGGTAGGAGGTGGCGGTGGGGGCAGTGCCGGCATTGATATCAGTGGAGCCTCCGGTATCATGGTTATTTCGGGCCTTTGTGCGGAGCGCTTCGGTTCCTGGTATGCTATCTGGTTGTTGGCTGCACGATTGGGCCTACGGCATTTGGTGTGATAAGCGAAACCGATGACTATTAGTATGATGGCTACTGTTAGGGAGGATATCCCGTAGGTGGCCAACCGGGATCCAAACACACTTCGGTGATGGGTCTGGATATCGTGGGCCTCCCTTTCGATTTGCTCCAGAGTTACTTCATCCTTTCCGCTATCCCAGTCGTTGACGGCTTCGTTTTCCTCGGGTAGTGACAGGCGGTCCAGGGCGATGGTATGTTCGGGCGTGGAATTCCGAATCAGGAGGCCCCAATTAAGGGCCTGTAATGGTTGGTACTGGAGAGTGAGTGACGCATTGACTGTGTATTTGGCGGTCATCATGGTGGTCCCGGTGGAGGCGGTGCATCCAGCTCGCAGTTGTAAAATTCCGGTTCCTTGTATGGTGGTCTTGCCCATGCTATGTTTTGGGCAGTGGAGGTCGATCCCTTCTATCTTGCTGGCGGAGAATAGCCAGCCCATACCAGACTCCAATTCCGCCCAATAAGTATCCTTGGTGCGGGAGATCTTCACCGTGCATAGTTTCCAGGGATCTGATCCGGGCTGCGTAAGTAGCTCAGTTTCGCAGGTCGGTCAGGTGGTGGTCGTTCGAAGTAGAGTTGATTGGCAGATGTAGTCTGTTTTCTTAGTTTTGCATTTCCCTAGGTATGACGTGGTGGGTGTGAAATACAACATTGCGCTGGTATCAATGGCCGGGTATGGAACCTGTGGTTCTACGTATGCTACTACTGTTTTTTCGGGGCCAAAGTTCTGGGCCACCGGGCAGCTATACGGCTTGTATAACTGATACATGTTCCTTTCCAATAGGGGCACTCCGAGTACCAGTATGAAGCGCTGCTTGGTCATCAGTTTCCGGATAGTTATTAATTTCGGAAATTGTTCCGAGTATAGTTCCTCCAATGTCATTGGGAATTCATAGATGGAATTCTGCATGATCTCTTCGGATGCTGCCTCTAGTTGGTGGGGCGAGATGATAGCTGGATGGAGGATTCCGTTTTGAGCGAATACCACCGCGTCGATCATGGTATTTATGCCATTGATGTACTGGTCAATTTGCTCCTCCTGTTCTTGGACCCATTGGCGCATCAGGAGTTTATAGGCTTCGATTTTGGACTCGCTTTCGAATTCTTTCAGTTGCATGCCCAGTTTGTGTATTTCTTTAGCGGTGGCGGACATCCTTCGGCTCTGATTATTGATGGCCTCATGTATGGTGCGGAGTTGAGAACGTAGGATGTGTGTTTGGTTCGCTAGTAGTGCGGCCACATGGCTCTGATCGTCGTACAGGCGATCGATTTCTTTGTTGCAATATTCCGCTTCGTCTTCGCCCATAGTTCCGAAGAGCACGTGACTGACTGTTCCAATGAATGCAAATGGCGCTCCTCTTTTCTGGCGTTTCTGTTGGGTTGTGAGGCCCCGCAGAATCCTTGTCAGGCTTTCTGCCGCCGCGAGTTTTCGGTGTAGTTGGCCTTCGGTGCCGGCGAAGGAACATTCCATCTGTTGATGTTGATGGCATGCACGTTTGGACTGATAGAGATGATCGTCTAGGTTTGGCTTCGTATCAAGGAGTGGCTGAATATCGATGTAGGTGATCGGTCGCCATTCTGCCGGCGTCAATCTTATTGTATTCAACTGGTCGAAGTAAATGCCCGCTGGGGCGGTTATAGGGATCGTTGTGGAATCCAAGGGGGCGCCACACACCGTTGTGGAAGCGTGGATAATTATGTAGGCCAGTAACATAGGGCCTGCCATCTTGCAGATCTGAAAGCAGAATTCCCGCGTTGACACCTTGTTGTCGCTGGGTTTCTTTTTTTTTCGTCTTGGGGTTTTGTGTATTGAGATATTTATTGTGTATGTTTACGTATTGTGTATGTTTGTGTATGATGTGTGATGAACATTGATCGAGTGTTTCTCAAGCTATCTTAGCGACATACAGAATATATATATATATATATATATATGTATTTTCTTTCTTGTAATAGTGTCAAAAAAATCAACAATTGTGGAAAACATTGACTGTCAACAATCCTACAAGTGTTGATTGGAGACAATTGTTACGTCCCGTACCATTGATGGACCGTCATCCTGCATCTTTCCTTCCACTATGGAATTTCGAGTCACCCTCATGGACCTGATAATGTTGAGACAACTGCCTTCGAAGACCAGTGTATAAAAACACTTCGGGTCAAACTATTGTTTCCATGGTCAGAATTTTCTCATGTTTTCTCTTCTCTCTTTCACCTTCAATGCTGAGGTGATGGATGTTAATACATTATAACATCCTGTATCTAAAATTCAATTCTGAAATCCAACAAATTCAATTAAAACTTTATCCATTAAATTACTTTGCAAATAAATCGAATTTCAACATTCAAATAATAAAATAGAAATATAATATTTTCGTTCCCAAGAGTTGTAATGTATATTCCATCTATCATTTCAGCATGCATAGCATAAATACACTCAATGATACCACTGTTCTCAAATCTCCAGCTATCAGCACCCAATATCCTATTTCATTTTCTTTCCCATAAACAGTACGTGAAGGAATGCAGTTGACGGCCATTGGTGTGGGTAGGGCCTTGAGAAAAGAGCTGATCAAGTAGTCGCACATTGGAGAACTCCATCATCTTCGACACGCCTTCACCTTGAGAGAAGGGATGTCAAAGTTGACGAGAAAAGTAAGAGCGAAGAAAAACTTCACTCTCGGTCGCTGGTTAAAGTCGTGAATTACGCATGGTAATCGTGAGTCCCGTGAAATATCGAGTCTTGCTCTTAGAGAAGAACTTCACACGGTAAAAGCGAGATCATAAGTATTTTCAAGTATAATAATTAATCGTTCGAAGAAAACCGAATTGTGCGCGTTTACGTGATTCAACGCTTGTGAACTTATATGTTTTGATAGTATATTGTTCATCAAGGGGGAAAGTGGAAATTTCCCACTTCTCCCTGAGGTAAACATACTATTTTTTCCCACAACTGCAAGGAAAGTGAAAATCATCTGTTTAATTGCATATAAGATATTCATATGCATATTTCAGAACAAAAAGATAGTTTGTATTTTCCTCGCGCTGCAAGCCGGCAGAAAGTACTTCCCTCCCGTTGCGAGCGGGCAGAGAGTACTTTCCTCCCGCTGCGAGCGGGCGGAGAATATTTTCCTCCCGCTGTGACAAATTCGCTTGGAATTCAGCACTTTCTCTCCTAAAAATAGGTCAGAAAACATCAACTTTCCGTGCAGGTGTGGGAAAAATAAAAGAATTGCAAAGTGCATTAGAAAACATCAGTGTATTCCCTTATTGATGGATCCAGCATCACCTCATCCAGACTGGATAGTTCTAAACGAGATAGAAAGAGAGAGAGAGAAGGAGAAGAATATATATATATATATATATAGATTTATCTTGATTATTCGTCAACTGAAGTAAGTTCAACTTTATATCTACTTGCTTCGAACAATTTACTCTTGCCAAAATCGACAACAATCAGGTTGGCTCTCTGTATGGGGAGTGCCTCTCTCGCTTGTTTGAAAAAGTCTAATAAAAAATTGTTACATTTGAATTCAAATTAAATTGATTTTTTAGTCATCCTCGACATATTTTTACATTACTGGTTTGTTCGTTTCAACCCTAAAACGAACTGGTGTCAGAATCTGGTTTTTCATTTATGAACCACAAGATCAATTGTGTTGTTCATTCTGAATTGTAATACAATTCCTCAAAAACGTCACACAATTATATTGTATGATTGTGTATATTGTTATATTGTGAAAAAATCGATTGCCGAGGATCTTACAAATCATCAATTAAAAGGAATGGTTGAAAAGTAAGTATATGTAGAAAACATTGACTGTCAAGAACTTCACTTCCCTGGTGAAAAAACAGCGGGGGATAAACACCACAATGAAGTTAAAACAACGTGCAAACGGCGTGATTTGCGCCAATTTACTCTTTCCAGTCAGGGGTGCAATGAGCTTCCATAGAACGTAGGTTCACGCTTCATACTGCACGTTCAACACACATTCCTGAGATTTGTTATTCACTTCTGCTTCCTTCGACTGAAAATGAACGTTTTCTGCACGGTTGAACAAAAATCCTATATGTGTTACATTTATTTATCATACAAGAAAATGGTATCCGAATTTGGTAATATGTTGACAGGATCCATAAATTTATTCTACCCATAAGATTACTAATAATCTGAAAACGAATGGATTTATGAAAACCACGATAAAAAAGGAGTTGTGTCAATCTAATCTAGTTATCACACAATGTTGTCAGCATGAAGAAGTCAATCAATACATGTACATGCTTTACTATTCTATCATTATATTCTATCATTTGGAACTCTGAAAGTAATATAACAACGTGATGAAAATGTACATATTATGTATAATGAAGATTTTTCCAGAGCATGGATGGTAAAATTTCTTAGACGTTTCAGGGGTAGAAGATAACATTTTTGATCCCTGGAAACTCTGAATCTTTTTATGAATTCAGTTTCAAATAATTCCGTTGTAACAAATACTCCATCAAATGAAAATATATGTACACTTGCATTCTTTTGAGGATATATTCATTGATCTCTTCCGTGAAAAAAGAGAGAGTTGCGACTGGAGATTCTATGTTATATATATATATATATATATATTTCATCCGTCTGGAAAATTAATTGATCGAAATTTTGCCTTTCTCACATGTTTTAGCTGCATATTACATGAAATAGAATGGATGTGTTTTTTTAACCACAACCATGAAATGAAAATCACAACCAAGAACAAGAATAAGAAACCTTTTGCACGCTTCTGATACGTTGAATGCGCGAAATTGAAAAAAACTCTATGCACGCTCTTAACACGTCATGTTAGAAAATTTAGTCCCCTTCATTGCACGCTCTCATAACTCTGATGCACGCTCTGGAGCGCCAATTTACTCTTTTCACACCCTGTTGTTACGTTTCATTCACTTTTTATCAACTTTCAATCAACTGCTTGGATACTCTTTTGGCACGCTCAACTGCACGCTTTATTTTCACCAGGGTTATGCCTAATTGGAAACAAACACATTCCAATTACCAATGAAGATAATACATATATAAATTATTAGAATATGAGTGATATTAAAGAACAAATTAGAGTTTTTGAAGAAATGATCAAATCCAAGGAAGCAGTTTTGATTCAGAATAATTTGGATTCCAAGAAACAATATAGCGTTTGGAGAAATCTCAAGAGAGCTCAAAAGAATTTGAATTTTTGTTTAATTAAATTGGAAAGAATTACAAAACTCGAATCAATAGTTAAGTGCAGAAATTGCATAACCAATAAGGTCGAATTTTTTAATTGTAAAGTCAATTAACGATCAAGCGACGGGTATCGTTGTTGTACCTCAGTGGCCTACACAGCCTTGGTTTCCGGTTTTCAATCGCCTCTGCATTTCTGACAAAGTCATACTACACCCGAGCTCCAATCTACTCGTTTCACCTTTCAGGGACCACCACCGTCCCACAGTGGTCGTTTTTCCCAATCTAGGGGGACAAAATTCAAAACTCTATCATATTCGCTTGAAACTCGGTCTTAGGGGGTTTTTGGGGTCGCAAAATCCGAATCTGAAGTCAGAACTTCGAAATTCAGAATGGCGGATTCAATATGGCGGACAAAAATTCAAAAATGGTTGATATCTGCTTGAAACTTAGTACTTTGGGGTTTTTGGGGTCACAGAATCCAAATCTGGACTCAGAATTCCGGAATTCAAAAAGGCGGATTGAATATGGCGGACAAAAGTTCAAAAATGGTTGATATCTGCTTGAAACTTAGTCCCTGGGGGTTTTCGGGGTCACAGAATCCAAATCTGGACTCAGAATTCCGGAATTCAAAATGGCGGATTCAATATGGCGGACAAAAGTTCAAAAATGGTTGATATCTGCTTGAAACTTAGTCCCTGGGGGTTTTCGGGGTCACAGAATCCAAATCTGGACTCAGAATTCCGGAATTCAAAATGGCGGATTCAATATGGCGGACAAAAATGGAAAAAAATGGTTGATATCCGCTTGAAACTCACTTTCAAGGAGTTTTTGGGGTCGCAGAATTCGAATCTGGAGTGTGAAATCCGAAATTCGAAATGGCGGATTCAATATGGCGGACAAAAATTCGAAAATCGTTGATATCCGTTTGAAACTCACTAATGGCAAGGTTCTTGGGGTCGCAGAATCCAAATGTGGAGTTAGAAATTCGAAATTCAACATGGCGGTTTCAATATGGCGGACACAAATTCAAAAACGGTTGATATCCGCTTGAAACTTACTATCAGGGGGTTTTGGGGTCGCATAAATTCAATCTGGACTCAGAATTTTGCAACTTCAGGATACCACCCTATCTAAATGAAACAAAAGCGCCACACTAGGGTTCTACATACCTCATTGTTCGAATCACTGTTATTATCCCAATTTTCATCGTTGAAACATTTGTTTTTTTTTCAACTTTGCGTGGAAACTCTCAAAAAACCAAATATTCACTCATTATCAATCCTTACAGCGATAAATAGAAATGATGAACAGAAAGAAAGCGAAATGGAATTTTTAATTCACTTCCGAATAAGATGAAATGTATTTTATTGAACATCAACCTTGAAGATGGAGCAGCAACTTACAAAAAACTGGTGAAATTTCCAAATGCCTTAAAAATCAACTCTTATTTATTCCTCATTCAGATGTTGGAGAAGCATGTGATTGTCCAATATCAGGTTCACGCAGTAAAATCAACACTTCCACAGGTAACGGTTTGCAGGTTTTGAATTGAGATATCCTATTATCACGATTAGACAAGATAGAAATGTGGGGATCAGAGGAATACAGCAAAGTGTGTAACAAATCTTCCATGTTCTGATGCCGAGACATTTTTCTCGTATTGGATTCTCGGTATCTTCTGATATCTTTGTTCCTGGCCTCTAAAGCTTCTTCTGACATCATACCTATAGGCAATGCACAAGAACTTATTATCTCCCCACCATGAATCAGTAACCTATGCACACTAGAAGGCATATGGTACCACGAATACAACTTCACGTATAAATCCGCTGTTTCTTTGGCGTACAGAGAAAATCTCTCAACGTCAATGTCAAATCCACTTGATATGGTTTTCAATATTACGTTAAACCTCTTCAATAAATTTTCGTCAAGTCCTGTT
Organism: Gonatopus flavifemur; assembly: GCA_018340375.1. NCBI lineage: Eukaryota > Metazoa > Arthropoda > Insecta > Hymenoptera > Dryinidae > Gonatopus > Gonatopus flavifemur. Next base: position 1,859,081 of record JAFFJZ010000026.1, on the reverse strand, counting down.
ATTTGAGCAGCCGTTGAAAAATTCTCAAAGAATCGAGCTGCGGTATTTCCGTCATTAGTTGTTCCGTAACCTTGTTTCACAACGTCAACTAACAATCCCATTTCCTGCCGAATCGCCTTAGTGATACGTTTTTTATTATCCTCTAAAATTTGCTTGTCCTGTTTTTCTGTTATCCGGTACTTCTTTATATTAATGCGATATGCAATGTGAAGCATACAGTCGAGGCATCTTATGTATGCATGGAGAGATGAAAGGCCCAGATGGTATCTAGTCTCATCACACTCTCTCTCATAAACGGAAGAGAGATTTTTCATCAGTTGAGGAGTGACTTTGCAAATACTACATGTTTGAACCGATGTCTCTGTGATTGTGCTGAAGGTTTTGCCATCGATCATAGTTAGCATTAACTGATGGTCAATTTTTGCTGTGATGTTGTCTAGGGTAACTATAGTCGGAGAAAACCCTTCGATCTGACTTTCTATTCCCGAAATTTCTTTTCGAAATCAATCAGGGGTTTCCTTTTCAAAAATGAGTTTCACTGGTCGGCAAAATCTTGTAGACGAAGCCCGACGATTATTCCACATTATGGTATTTCCATCTTTCGTTTGTAATCGAAGAGGCACAATGCAAACTACATATAGATTCCCGTCTGTTTTTTCACGGTCTTCCTCATTTTGAATACGAATTTTATACATAGATTGTCCCCCACTTCCATCAGCTCCCCATTTATACAATGAAACAAGATCTGATTGTGAATTTCCACATGCACTTTCTACAATATCATTCAGAACGAGGCATAATCTTGATGACGTATGATCCATTATGGCTTGAAGTCGAATTTCTGCTGAAAATTCTGTGATACTTATACTGTTGTTTGGTGGATAACATTCTTTTTTTGCCACCAAGATGTTTTCATAACTTGGATATATATTGGCTTTCCGATTTTTAGCTCCTTGTTGCATCAGGATGTAGCTATTTTTGGAGAAACGTCCATCTATATACAAAGCAAGACCTTCTTCGGGTGAATAAGTTTCTGGTTTCACATTTGGGGTATCAAATGCATGTTTGATTTTTGTTGCTCTGGTGGGAGAGCTTTCTGTAATCTTTTTTAAAACTGAAGATGCGTCTCTTTTACCAGTAGTATACAAATTCGAGCAAGTTGCAAACGTCAATTTTTCTGTAGTATGATTATCCAGCAAGTTTTGAATTCTTCTTTTTTTCGATTTCTCACTCAAATTCTGGAATTCTTTGGACGGTCTCCCTATAGAGCTCTGTTGACCACTTGGTTCAGGAAACAAATTGATCGTTGAATCTAGCCATTCAGAAAAACGTTGTTCGAATTTTTGTTTCGACCGATAGCACTTTTTCCATTTGTCCCGCAAATGGCTCAGAAAATTGTTTATAATTTGCAGTACACATTCAGAAACATGGGTTGAGTTTCCCGACACTGACGTTTTTCCTTTTACATATCGCAACACCGCATCAAATTTCTTGGACGCCTCTCTTTCGGAATACCACACATCAAACAGCTCTCTCTTGGTGATAGACATTATTCTGATAGAACGGAATGAGAATATATACTAAAATATTGAAAAAAACAATGAATAGATTATTGCTTGCGAATTACAACTTACCAGGATTGACATTACAGTGATTATACCAAAAGTTCAGAAATTACAACTTCTTAAGATAGGACAGTCGCGTCACTAACAAATAAAACAAAAGTGTAATCTCGTCCAGTCGTCGTTTGTTGCTAACTTCACGCCGAATGCTTGACAAACTCCAAATCATTATGAAATTCATGCATTTTTATTATATGAGGTCCACAATAATGAACATATAGGAATTATAAGGAAAAACACATCAACAGAGCGATACCGGAGCCAAACCAAGAGACAAAACGTCAGTATTCTAAAAGAAAGTGATACCTAATCAATTTTATCACTCAAACATCATTGAAAATCATTTGTCTGTAAGAAATTCCAATTAAAGAAAAAAAATGTATTGCATACAGAATAAAATGTGGCTAATGAAATCAAACGAATTGGCGAAAGGACAAGCGAGGACAGAGAGAATTTGGAAAAACATTCACCAAATCCTAAGACGCACTTAGACGCACTTGGAATTCGAACGAAACGATTCAGAATTGTTCACACTTTCGACTCCTTTTTCCCGTTTGTCGGATAAGGCCGGATAGGAAAAGTTATAGTCCATTAAAGTTGAAATTATGTTATTTCAGTAAAGGTATAAATGGGTTCACTATATGATGAACAAGGAAAGAATCAAACTAATTTTTCCCACTTCCACCATGAAAATTATGTTAAAGACAATATATTTTCACTACTCAACATGATAGCATACCACTTGAATCGTTTTTCGACGCGTATTAGGTAAAACACAATGTAGACTTTTTTCATTGAAAAACCGAGAACGAACAAACGCAAAAATGAGTGATTGAAACATGCACATTTGGACATGATTAGCAAACTTCTGACTGTTGATCATCAATTTTATCGTGTTCACAACTATCCTAAATGACATACGAATGTTCATTTAATCCATTGGAAGACTTTGATTTTTGGACTTCTGTCCAGCTAGATTGGGAAAAACGACCACTGTGCGTCCACTAGCGGGGAAGCTTACCCTGGTTGCCGCGAGACTATCAGCAGGGCTTACCTGAAGAAGAACTGCTCAGCTGCATCTGTACATATTTGAGTAGCGTCTTTAGCGGAATCAACCTGTAAGCAATATAACTCGGCGCTTAGAGAGTGGTGGAATTTTTGTGTGAGCTCAAATCAAGATCCATTTAAGGTCCAATCGTCGAAAGTTTTAAAATTTTTTACACAGAAATTCGAGAACGGAGCTAGTTACGGCACCCTAAACTCAGCTAGGGCAGCGATCTCTCTAATATCGTCAGAAGATCTGTCTGGCAACGCTATATTATCCAGATTCTTTAAGGGTGTCTTCAAATTGAGACACACTAGACCGAAATACGAGTCAACATGGGACACAAATCCTGTATTAGACAAATTAGCACAGATGTATCCACTCCAAGAGCTCAGTTTGCGGGAGTTGACAAACAAGACAATACTTTTACTCGCCCTCAGCACAGCGCATAGATGCCAAACATTGTCATTAATCTCAATCAATAACATCAAAATTTCAAACTCTGGAATCGAAATAAGAATTCCTGATATCATCAAGACTTCAAGGCCAGGGTCTTTTCAGCCTTTGTTAATACTACCTTTCTTTGATACAAATCCAGAACTATGCGCGGGAAGAACGATTATTAGATACATTGAAGTAACCAAAGACCTCAGATAGTCGGAAAAAACATTATTCATATCAGTGAGAAAACCACACCGTGCAGTATCGGCTCAAACAATAGGAAAGTGGATCAAATTCATTCTCAAGAGTTTGGGTGTGGATGAGAAATTTACGGGTCACAGTGTGCGTCACGCAGCAACTTCTAAGGCAGCTGATAAAGGAATGAATTTAGATATAATCAGACGAACAGCGGGCTGGTCAAAAAACTCAGAAGTTTTCGCGAAATTTTATAAAAGACCAATTTCACAACAAGCCTCAGATTTTGCTAGGGCAGTGCTCTCCAGCTAGTGCGTTCGTGTTTTTTGTGTTGTTGGTTTATGTTGTTAAATCTATGTTTGGAATTCATTCGATGTCTCAATTTTATAATGTTTGTTTGATAAACATCATTAATTGTCCCCCAGAAAAACTGTTTAACTCTGAACATCTACAAACTGTAATCTCGAAGACGAGACAGGAAGTACAATTAATCGATCAAACGAACTTACCTGTACGTGAAGTTCGATCGTAATTATACGAATGTCTCGTCGAGATGATTACAGTCCCACCCTGTTTTCCCCATGAAAAGAAAGAATGTATTCTTTCTTATACCCAATTTAGACAGTTTTTCCGTCCTTGGTTTGGTGCTCTTAACGATATGAAACACCAGAGCGACGTCACTACCATCAATACAGTGGCGCCCAGTCGCAAAAAATGAAAACTCTAAACTCATGGTAATAGGCCGAAGTAGTGGTACTACAAACTGTAATCATCTCGACGAGACATTCGTATAATTACGATCGAACTTCACGTACAGGTAAGTTCGTTTGATCGATTAATTATTTGCTGCTTCGTTGATTTTATTTTTGGCAGCAAGATTGATTTTTTTAGAATGAATATCACTACTGAATTAATGATATCCCTCGATATGAGGTGAAAGGCTTATTTTGTACCAGGGCAGTATTGGATACTCGATTTGAAAGAATAAAAATAACAAGGGAAACATTTAACTGAAAATTGGGTAATTTTTTAAGAACTAACCGTTTGTACGTTTTAGAACTGATCGTTTCCTTTTAGAACTAACTTTTTGGTAAGAACTGACCCTTATATTATGCCCTGCAATAATTTTTCATTCACTGCCACGCCAATTAGTGCTCCAACGAGAACGAAGGACTGGCAGCAGCGCATCAACGACTTCTGAACGTGATCATGAATGTGCAGCATTCCCATGAGCGGTAGAAGTTTGGACGGGTGACCGTGGACACAAAGAATTTCTCAGGATTCTTTCACGTTGGATTACAACGACATGTTTGAGGATAAGAAAATCATTGCGGATGAATACCATTCATCCAATAAATTATTTTTTTCATTTTATAGTCTTCAAGAAATTCATCGTTTTTGATTCTTGTTCAAAATAATATTGAATTCACAATGAATTCGTGTCTTGACATTCATATTCAATCAGTGGATAAAGTTTGGTGATTCAGTGAAGGCATACGGTGTTGGTTGAATGTTACGTGGCCGAATGCTGGCCGGTGGGAGATATACGCGCTGGGCCATCAAAGGCTGCCAATGGAGGACCATCAAAGCTACTGCTGGCGTTTATTGAAGACCCATTACAGGGTCATCAGTGCAGTGTTTGCTGGGTATGTTCCACATTAGATTCGTGTTGATTTCGAGCGAATGTATCCAGATAAAAAGAATAATTTGATGAATCGATGGAGTGATTTGGAACAACATATTTTGGAATACGCCACTTACATAAAAATCAAAACTGTTGCCGCGAAATCTTTGATCACGTTAATTCCAACATCATCTGGGGGTAAATTTTAGTGGATCTAATTCTGTTAAAAATGTCAAATATATTCCAATATATTTTCATAAGTCGTGTGACAAACCGACATTGTTCTTTAATGAAAATTTATTTCTTACTGGTATTGATAAAGTTTGACCGATGATACTATTGTAAATCAATCAAAAGTAGGATTTCACATAAAATCTGATACTCTCCAAATCCGAATCAGTGAAGTTCACTGTTCCTCAGTACTTCTTATTAAATAGGATTTACAGAGGACAAATTTTATAACGATGGAATAGAGAATAGTATATGGTTCACCAAGGGAGGAAAGTGGGAAATTTCCGACGAGTGTGAAGTTTGTCTCCCCGAAACGAAGGCGAGGGAGACAATCACATGAGTGGGAGGATGGGGACCAAATCAACGAAAAACCAAATCAACGAAATCGTTATTTGGAAAGAATAAGACATCATACATTATACATCTCTTCCTTTTCAACCAATGGTTTCGTTGATTTGTCCTTTCGTTGTTTCGGTCCCCATCCGAGTGGAAATTTTCCACCTCTTTCCGAGATGACCATACTATTTTTCCCACAACTGCAAGGAAAGTGCAAATTATCTGATTACTTGAATACAAAATATTCATATGCATATTTCAGAAGGAGAGGATAGTTGGTATCTTCCTCCCGCTGTGGCACATTCGCTTGGAATTTAGCACTTCGCCCTCCCCCCTCCCTAAAAGTCGGGAAACATCCACTTTCAATACATATGTGCGAAAAACCATTTTCCTATTTTAACGGATCCGTCTTAGCTAAGTGGGTTGAATAATCTAACAATGACAATTCGTTTCTTTCCGAACTTATTCGTTATGATTATCAGTCCCTTGCTAGTCTCGCGAAACTTGATTCACTAAAAAATTAATTTCCGTCCATTTTAGTAAACTTGTTTGCTTTCCATATAATAACAAGCGAATTTCGTTGGAAAAGCAACATTCTTGCTATTCCAGCGAAATTTGTTCTCCGTGTTCAACAAAATTACACTGTAAATCGATATCAACCCATTAATTTCACTCACTTACTCAGTTTCTGGTTTCAACAAGGAATATACTTGATTTCTCAGTAAGCACTAATTGAGTGTTGATTTAATCGAATTTTTTCTATATTGGTTTTCCTGTTTTGCAGTATGCGATGACGTGGCAAGTTTATTATTATTGGTCAATATTTTCAAACCTTCAGGTTCAAAACAGTTTAAAAAATTTGGCGAAAAAAGGACAGCCAGCACAATTTCTGATTCTGCAGATAATCAAGAGCTCAAGCCGCCAAGCACACGACTAACTCGAATAGAGGCCGTTGATGAATTTATAAATGAAGTGGCTGTAAATGTTTTCTACTCATCCATTACAAATCACTCTGAGCAAAGAACTGGAGTAATTTCTACCACGGGATGATTCCTAAAATAAAATGAGAATCAGCTCGCAATCCATGAATGTGAATTTTAATCCGATCAAATTGATCCCAAGCAACGGAAGAGGGTGCAAATTAGAAGTGAACTTGAGATGTTTTAGCGTAATTCGAAAAGAATGAAAATACTTCATTTTAATAATCTTCAGAAATACGTCTCCACATTGAGTCAAGTGAAAATAACACGGCTGAAAGAATACAATTGATTGCGTCCAGGATGTGAAACAATTGTTTTCCATTCAAGATCAAGGAGAGACAAAACAAGGCAAGACGAGACAGACTTTTTTCAAGACGGCAATAAAACTTAGTATTTGAAATGGAAAAAAAATACCGTAAAATGGGGTTACTTTGATAAATTCCAAAATTTCATAACACTTTAAAAGTCAAACTACTTGAGATGGAATTTCACGGGATTAGTATCCTAATTGGTTTTTATAATACTGTCAATATGCTCTCAGAAAAAATTCGGTTAGTTAGTTTGGATTTGAATAATTGAAAACCTCATGATCCAATTTACCCGTCAAGTGGGGTTATTTCGATCGCTTATATTCTGAGTAGGCGTTTGCTCAGTGCATGTTTATATTTCCTTATGAAATTAATGATACTGGTCAAGAAACATTCGAAAATGATAAACGTTCACGAGAATAATGAAATAACGTGAGTATCTCCGTTAAATCTTTCCAACAAACACAATGTTTAAAAGCTGTCAAGAAATGCTGCATAAGACGTCTTTCAGATATCCATTAAATATTTTTCAGACAATGATCTGAAAGATATTTATCAGGTAATTGAAAGACTTTTTATGCAACATTTTACATAAAGTTTTAGACGCTGTGATCGTTGGGTTCATTTACATTATTGTGAATAAAACAAAATCTTACTGGAATCACATAAACTCGGATCGTTTGATATGAAAACTGGAGCAAAATTTCATATATGGGTATCGAATATCAATACGAAACTGAAACCCTGTATGATCTGTATCACGAATGTCGAAAAACTCTCTTCATAGAGCACCTGAATCTCTCTTTCTGCGTTGATCAAGTTTTCTTCGCCCTTTGCTTCTTCTTTTCTGCAGAAGTTGGAACATTTTCATCATTTTGGTTTCTCGACTCAAATACTGATACACTCGCTCCCAGAGCAACAATTGATCCAGTCCTTCCTCTCATTATCACGCTATGTGGCTGATCAAGATCACATCACACCGTTGATCAAAGTTACCCCATATACCTGATCAAAGTAACCCCGTACACAAAATCTTTTAACCCCGAGTACACATTGGGGAGTACAAATTTGAGTTCTGATTCATGGTATCTTCAAAAAATTGATCAATCACATATTGCAATCCTAGATTCATTGGAATTTAGGGGATGGAATTTGTGATAAAGTTTTCCGATATTATGAATTCAATAAAAAAATTACACTTACGTCTTTGCTATTTTTTTCACATTCATTTGCGATACAGATTGTTACATTGCTAACAGAATTATTTAGGGGTCTTCTGTGTTGCGGACCAGTAAGGAAAATATTGAAAATTGAATCTCATCTGCGCTGCGAATATTGTTTTATATACAAACAAAGTAGTTATCAAAGTAAACCCGCGGATCAAAGTAACCCCATGCTACGGTATCCTTTCAAATTTCCTTTTTTATCTCATTCTTAAAATAATTGTACATAGACCCAACGAATCTTGCATATATGATTGTTACAGATGAGTTTTGTGAATTCCATTCAGGGGTCTTGAGTTCACTCTTATAAAAATGCTGAGGTCGTGTTTTGCAAATCCTTCGAACACGCTCAGCATCTCTATGGAGAGTCCCATCTATAAATGGAACTGTTTCGAATGATTATGTGTTCTACTCTTTCATAGAATATTTCGACGAATTCATACGAGATATTCTCATTTGTACATTTCCTTTACATTCGCAGAATAATTCTAGCATATTTGAGAAATCCTTGTACTGATTGGGATATTATGAATTCCCAACAATTTAATGTTTTCAGTTAAAATATATTATTTTCGTTCTCTTCACCAACCTCGACCATTCCATTATTTTTATACGTTTTGAACGACATTGCTAAATCGAAATATATCGAGTTCAAGTAGATGTTAAAATCTTTTAAGTATTGATATTAAATATCGGATAGGAATTTTATCATTTTTCTACAACTTGGAATATCCACAAACTGCATGCCATATTTGGTTTCTCATTCAAAGAGTTGTTTATGGAATTCCGGGCCTGGTAAAAAAATCTCTCTGAATCTCTCTGAAAATTTCACGTTTCAGAGAGATTCAGAAGGAATCAGAGCAATTCAGCGTGGTTCAGAGGATTTCAGAGACTAGTGGATTGAGAGAACTTGTGCTTTGAATTTTTCAGAAGGATTGAGAAAAATTCAGAGGAACTCAGAGATGCAGGGAAATTCAGAGAGGAACAAATTCAGTAAAATTCTTGGTCCTGCATTTCAGAGGCGTTCAAGGAGTGTCAGACACTTTCAGAGATAGATGAATTCTGAAAGATCGTGCGTAGAACTTTTGAGAAATATTCAGAGGAATTTAGAAAGATTCAGAGTAATTCAGAGAGATTCAGACGAATTCAGAGAGATTCAGACGAATTCAGAGAAATTCAGAGAGGAATTAGTTTAGCTGAATTTTTGGTTCAGGATTCCAGAGGTGTTCAGGGAGTGTCAGAGACTCACAGAGACAGGTGAATTAGGAAAAATTGTGCGTGGGATTTTTCAGAAAGATTCAGAGAGATTCAGAGGAATTTAAAGAGATCCGGGGGGGGAGGGGTCTGGGAAATTCAGAGAGGAATGATTTCAGTACAATTCTTGGTCCTGCATTTCCTGGGTTCCCACAGACCTGGGAAGTCAGGGGAAGTCAGTGAAAGTCAGGGAAATTGACTTTTGGTCATGGAAAGTCAGGGAACTTCAGTTTTGGTCAGGGAAAGTCAGGGAAATCGTCCTTTGGTCGGAAAAAATTTCCAAAATCATCAAATAGATGTGCGGAGAAAAAAGTATTTCTTTGAATTTAAGAAATGATGATTTGGATCGGTTCGAATGGATATTTCTTTGACAAAAATATCGTTTCCATGTACAGTTATTGTCACAAGTCCGGTAACAGTTCCAATGGAAACATCTTTATATGATATGTTATTGCTGTTATTTGAGAATTTGTTATTTATCGGGTGATAGAAGAAACATATATGATGGTATACAGTTGAAGAAAAATTTTTTGAATTCATCAATAATAACGTATTCAAAAATATTTCCGTTAGAACTGCTACCGGACTCGTTAAAACAACTATATGTACAATCCGCTCTCTAAATAGTACCGTGGACCTTTCTCTCACTCGAATGTATTTTCTTGATAAAGTGTAAAAACACCGTTCATTGCTATTCAGAGAGCGGATTGTAAATCAATGTATTATTCCAAAATAACAGCGAATAATAAATTTTTTTATATAACGAAGAAATATTCACTGTTTGCAGAGAAACCAGGTCCAAACGTCTATTTGAACTTATTCAAAGTACAATTTCTTGCGTACTCGCGCTGCTCCCCACTACGCGCGTCGAGGCCTGTTTGCTCCTGAGCCATACCATCGTGGTATTACACGGGAGCAAATTCAGTTCGGCGCTTCGTCATACCACATTGGCTGACTGTCGAATCAACTTTGGTACACAGCGGCACTACGCTCGTATGTGGGCAGCCAAGCTACTATAGTGCGACGGGCTCACATACTACGGTAGCTTCAGAGTTCTTGCCGTGTAGTGCAGCAATATTACAGAAATATTTCAATGTTTCAAATGTTAGATTTCCGCAATCTTGATGGAATCTTCGTTGCTGTATGGGTTATCAGCATGGTTTTGAATCGGTGATCCACCATTGATCTATGGTTTCCTATAGCATTTAAGGGAAACGTAACCCTACCCTAGTGGAAATGCACCATATATGACCCACATATGACCCATATATGCCCCATATATGACCCAAAGACACCGAGATATGAATTTTACCGAGAAATCTGCAACAATATTTGAAAGACTGCGTGAATGGCATCTGTTGCTTTGGTTTGGGGTCCGAAAGACCCTGTGTAACCTTCACGTAAGTACTTTGAAGTGTGACCTCAACGGGTTAATTTTTTTATTTAACAAACACGATCGATCTATGGTGCATAGCAATACTTTTGGTTCAGTTCTGAAAATGCTAATTTTCTACGACATTCAAGAAATATAAATAAAACAAGACAGAAAAGATAACTCAATAACTTGAAATTACACATCAATCCGTCCATGAAATGTCTCGTATCTATGCTGCATTACAAATCTTGAATAATCGAGCACGCGGCTGCTTTCTGTAATTACACCGCCATTGCGCTGGAGAATAACTCACAAGTTGATGTTATTTACACTGATTTCAGTAAAGCGTTTGATACTGTATCTCACAGCGTTCTTCTATCTAAGTTGAGTAGCTTTGGAATATCTGGTAATCTGAAACTTTGGTTCCAGAGTTACTTAACTGATCGGGTGCAGATGGTAAAAGTTCGGAACTGTTTTTCTGAACCGATTATACCTTCTTCGGGAGTGCCCCAGGGATCCCACCTTGGTCCAATTTTATTTTTGCTATTCATAAGTGACATTGGGCAGGTTCTCAATGATTGTGATTTCCTGGTATTTGCTGATGATCTAAAAATCTTTAAGAACATAAAATGTCTTGCGGATGTTCATCACTTACAGTCAGTATTATCGAAATTAGATTCTTGGTGCACCCGTAATTCTCTGCATCTGAACTTAAAAAAATGCTGTGTAATGAAAATCTCGCGGTCAAGGAATCCTCTCATATTCTCCTACAAAATTGCAAATGTTACATTGAATACTGTTAAATCTTATGTTGATCTTGGTGTAACTATAAATGATGAATTGGATTTTTCTGAGCATTCTGTGAAAGCTTGTAGTACTGCGATGAGAAATCTCGGCTTCGTCAAAAGATTTTCTAGTGATTTCAAAGATGTTAGGTCATTAAAAGTACTATATTCCTCTTGAATTAGACCCCATCTTGAATATGCGTCCCCTATCTGGTCTCCGTACTTGAAGAAGGATATTAGAATGATTGGGAGTGTGCAACACAAGTTTTTACGCTTTGCTGCTTTTAGAATAGGCTGCCCTATGAGATATTCTGACCATGATTACTCCAGAATTCTTCACAGAATGAATTTAACTACCCTCGAAGAGCGGAGACAAATGAATGATCTCCTATTTCTTTTTAAATTGATTAATGGTTTTCTTGATTGCGAGTCATCGCTGAGTAAAGTTAATTCTAACATCCCCGGTAGACCAGTTAGGAGAGCGCTTTTATTTAGACCTGTACAATTCAAATCTAGATTTGGAAATTATGATCCGATTTCTCGCATTCGTGAATTAGCAAATAATTTCGATCGGTCGATGGAATTGTTTGGTGTTTCCTTGAATCGGTTTAAACTGTCGGTTAATGCATGACCATATTGTAATTGTATTTTATGCGTCTTTGGACGTTGTCTTGTATTGACTCTGTATTCACTTCTATATCAAAGGCTGCTAACCCGTGTATTGCATTGAAAAAAAAAAAAAAAAAAAAAATTCAGGCAATAATCTTTGATACTCGAAAAATTACGGTATGTAGCCTGAATTCCAAATTTCCAAAAACAGTTTTTCTTCTCAGTCAGTAAGAGAGAATTTTTTTCCGAAATTTGAAATGCAGGCTATGTACCGCAATTCGTAGAGCATCGAAGATTATTCCCTGCGATTTCAGACTGTTCCATAAGTTCAGTTCAGGGAAATCTTGCAGGAACAATATTTATTCGGTTGGTACGCTGGTTTCCCCTTGAGGGGATACGAGCATTACCATCAGAGCATGTTTGTTAGAAAAAGACAGAAAGAAAATACGATAGAAAGGAAGGTCCGAATAGACCCTGGTATTGAGGGGATACCAGCGTCGGTAACGCGCACCATTAGTTAGAAAGGGACAGAACCATTGGATAGAATGAGAGGTCCGATACCGACACTGGTAGGGCCACGCAACTCCAATAAAAATACTTGGGACGTGTTTGCGCGCCCTCTCAAAAGTTGACTTTCATGCGAACTAAAAATCAAAATGGCGGCCTGGTAGAGCGACCTGACCTAAAAATTATGTTGATTTCAAAATATGAATAATATTTCCATAATGAAGTGTGACAATGAGAAAATTCTAAAGCCAACCCTGCTAAAAATGACGGAATGGAACGGAAAGAATTCAGATGCGAATCATTGCGATTCGTTCGCATGGCAGAAGTAAGATTTGAGACGGAAATAAAAGTTGTACGAAACTTTCCGTATCGTCGGAGAAGGAATGCAACTGGATCAGCGGAAATGAAATGAATGCGTTTTGATGAGGAATTGCAATTTTTCATCGAATCCTTTGGTTTTGTCCGAAATGGCAGGTTTGAAGTATTACCGTTTTGATCAGCACATACGACGACCTGACTGATTGCGTCCCAAGTTGGATTTGCGGAAAGAAAGTTATTGCGTTCGAATCCGTGTCAACGGATCGAGTGATTGAACAACAGTTGTCAGTTTGCATCCGGAAATGCTGAATGGAGAAGTGATGTTTTTCTTCCGTAATAATGTTTAATTCCGTTTCTTGTTGGAATTGCGGAAGTGAATTTATTGCGTCTAAGTCCGGTCCGACACCCCACTCAATTGAGAAAATCTTGTCGTTTACGTCCGCGAACACGGACATGAAAAACGATGGTTTTGTTCAGTAATTGATACATGAGGAATCAGTTCCGCCTCGAGTTGGATTTCCGGAAAGAAAGTTATTGTGTTTGAATCTGGGTCGACGGATCGAATGATTGAACAACAGTTCTCAGTTTGCATCCGGAAATGCTAGATGAAGAAGTGATGTTTTTCTCCCGTAATTACAGTAGGTACGTTTCATTACGTTTTTTCTTGGAATTGCGGAAGTGAATTTATTGCGTTTAAATCCGGTCCGGCACTCCACCCTGCTGAAAATAACGGGAAGAAACGGAAAGAATTAAGATGCGAATCTTTACGCTTCATTCCGCAGGGCAGAAGTGAGATTTTGTAACGTAAGTAAAATGTGTACGAAATGTCAACTCCACCGATGAATGCGTCCATTAATCGTTTGTTAGATTCGTATTTTCACTCATCGGCTTTGACCGGCAGTACCGATCAATTTGAACTTCAGTGCAATGCACTATTACTTCGTTTTATTGTAATTGAAGTGGTCGGATATTAAATAAAAAACTTCCGTGAATATGATTTGCACCGTTTATTTTCGTGTCGTCTTACACCTTCGTGCATGTCTGCGTTCGGTACGAAAACTGACTTCCTCCCCTCCACGCATTCGGATCTGCGCGGTACTACCCTAATTTTCGAAAGCGCAATACAATAGCCGGAAATAATAGATGTATTGTAGAAAATTAAAACTCCCACAATATTCACACGGTTTCTTTACAATTTCCGACATGCCGTCGCCTTGATAAACAAAGTTTTCAATCATTCGATAATAAAGTCACATATCAAATTACACGAGTCAATTCCTACTTATAATAGGAGAGATACAAGAAATTACAAAAAATGATTCCCACAGAAATCAGCGAAATACAATGAAATACAAATCATGTATGAACACTTGAACATCTATAGGTAACATTGCTAATTTTACGGTAGGTCTCTTAAAAATACCATTCTTAGTGCGCACATCTACAGCACGAACAATATTATCAACACCCGGATATACACTTTCAACTCTACCCAATATCCATTTGAAGGGGATACGTTTTTCTCCTCGCATCATCACCATTTGACCAATTTTCACATTTGGGGATGCTGTGCTGGTCCACTTTGAACGACGCTGACAACTAGTGAGATACTCATGAGACCATCTGAGCCAAAACTGTTGCTTGAACTGTTCCAGTTGCCGCCAACGAGATAACCCAAAGGTAGGGACCTCGGATAAATCAGGCTCTCGAATTGTCGAAAGTGATTCTCCTATTAAAAAATGGCTAGGAGTGAGGGCCTGAAAATCACGCACATCATCCGACAAAGGCGTCAATGGTCTCGAATTCAACATCGCTTCGATTTGCACTATCAAGGTATGAAATTCAGAAATAGTCAAAACTCGCTCATTAAGTGTACGTTTCAAATGCAATTTGAACGACTTCACCGTCGACTCCCACAATCCACCAAAATGTGGAGCCCTAGGTGGTATAAAGTGCCAAGTAACGTTTTCATTATTCAATTGATGCTTGATCTGTTCATTCTCGGACACTTCTTCCAAGAAAGCTTGAATCTCATGATTAGTTCCTACCATGTTCGTGCCATTGTCGGAATATATGTGTGAGATTCTCCCTTTACGAGCCATAACTCGTTTAATTGCGGCCGACAATGACTCTGCGGTCAAATCTTCGACAATTTCCAGATGTGTAGCCTTCGTGGCCATACAAACCAGTGCTGCCAGAAATGAAGGAGCTCCAGCGTTTTACCCTTTCCATATACCATTGCAAAGCACGCACGCTATAACTATAGATGTCAGATATATATTTATAGCGTGCGTGCTCTGCGATGGTACATGGAGGGGGTAAAACGCTGGAGCTCCTTCATTTCTGGCAGCACTGATACAAACAGATACAACGACATAAGTTTTAAAACATGCACTATTACGGCGAATCCGATACCGAATTGAAAATGGCCCGCATAGATCGATGCCACAGTGCAAAAATGGACGGAAAGGATTAGTGCGACAAGGAAGGTGGCCCATTTTGGGACGTAATTCTTTAGGATGACCCCTTTTGCAGACAACGCAAGAGCGAATGATCTTCTTCACTCATCCCTCTCCCGAAATTGGCCAAGGCCCTGTACGCAAACTCGCTAAAACCGTGGCTGGACCGGCATGCAACATTTTCTCATGTGTATCTCTTACAATTACGCGTGTCAAATTACGCTCACTCGGTAAGATTACAGGAAACTTCATCTGTTCATCGCAATTCGCAAATACAATCTACCACCCACACATAACATATTATCTCCGTTCAAAATTGGACACAGATCCTTGATTTTAGAATTACGCCTTGTATCTTGTTCAGATTTTAAAGCCTTTATCTCTTCATCGAAAAATTTTTATTGAACACAGCTAATTAGAATTTGTTCCGCACGTTTACATTCATTCAAAGTTGAGCTACCATACACTCTCCCATCTTTGGCTTTTCTACAATTATCTGTGAAACGAATAACAAATGCCGTGACGTGAAGGATTTTATTCAACGATGAATATTTATTACCAATTGCAAGTATTTCATCCTTGACGCAATTTTCAACAAATCCACAATGTACATTTTTTCTTCCTTCTGGCAAATCGGTTACAACAATTTTTTCCGTTTCATAATATTCGTTGATTACTTCATCTCACAACCAATGTGGTCCGTGCCACCACATAGAACAACTAAGAATTTCTTTAGGCATTAAACCTCTGGGAATGATATCGGCGGGATTTTCTTTGAACTTGACGTGGTGCCACTGATCTATAGTTGAATTACTTTGTATTTCGCCTATTCTATGGGCGACGAACGTTTGCCATCGCCTCGCCGGTGATTTTAACCATGAAAGTACGATTTCAGAATCTGTCCAATAATGTATAGCCTTAGGTTTCGTTAGCATAGAGTTTGTAACAGTTTTCATTAAACGAATCAATAACACCGAACCACACAATTCCAATCGAGGCAATGACAAAGGTTTCACCGGACTCACACGTGATTTGGCCGTTAGCAGATTAGTGGACACAACGCTATCTTGGACCATGCAGCGAACGTATATGCATGCCCCATAGGCCTGGAGACTAGCATCGCAGAACCTATTATAAATGATACAAACCCGTTGAGGGCACTACACATCTGTCTACTCTTAACTGAGTCAATAGACCAATTTGAGAGCTAAAATTTTTCCATAACGTACCCAATTTAACTAGTACCGGGTCATCCCAGTCCAGACCTAGAAGCCACGTTTGTTGTATCATGAATTTCGCTCTAACGACCACAGGCCCAAGTAACCCAAGGGGATCGAAAATTTTTGGTATGTCGGATAAAATATTACGTTTCGTTATTTGATCTCGAAAGCCATTCATAACTGAGGAATACTGGATAACATCTCGATCTGAATCCCATATAACACCCAAAGTTTTCGCTTGAAGATTTTCATCCGATTTTAAAATAGGCTCCGGTTAATTTACTGTATCTGCCAATTCGGCACAATTCGAACACCATTTGTGTAATTTAAATCCACCCTTGTTCAAAAGATCAATTAAATCTTGTTTGATTTGTTGCAGCTCTGAAACCGAGTCTGCCCCCGTAATAATATCATCGACATAAAAATCCCTAGATACTATCCTCTGCAAATGTACGAATTCTCTTTCGTCGGCACCTAGTTGCTGCACACTTCGAATAGCGAGAAATGAAGCGGGTTCTGAGCCATAAGTAACCGTTTGTAACTCATAAGTCTGTATTTTTTCAGTTGGATGAGGACGCCAGAATATAGTTTGCAGATTTAATTGTTCTTTATTGATGAGAACCTGGCGATACATTTTACTAATGTCACCGCATAATACGAACGGAAAAAACCCAAATCTGATTAAAATCTCGAGTAAATCCAACTGTATGACTGGTCCCTTCAACAATGCTTTGTTCAAAGATATACCCATGGACGTTTTCGCCGGAGCATCAAATACCACTCTTAACCTAGTGGTGGTACTATTTTCATTAAATACCGCGTGATGGGGAATATAATACCTTGTTCTGGTCTCATTATCGTTTACTTCTACTCTTTTCATGTGCCCAAGAGACTCATATTCAGCTATAAATGCTAAATATTCTGTTTTAAGATTTGGGTTACGATTCAAAGATTTTTCTGAAGAATAAAATCTTGTTAAAGACATTTGTTTCGAATCGCCCAAGTCCTGCATCAGTTCGGGATTAGTAGGCATTTCTACGATATACCTCCCAGCTTCATTTCTTCTAGTCGTTTTCACGAAATGAGTCTCACAAAATTCTTCTTCTTCAGTCATCTTAGAACATTCATGTACGTCCTCGATTTCCCAAAATTTTGTGAGAGTATGATGTAAATCATCAAGCTCTACGAAATTGCATGTGACGTCACGTTTTTTGATCATTTTCTCGAAACTCCCTGAAACTATCCAACCTAATGTGGTCTTGATAAAAAGAGGATGATATTTATCAATTTTGATTCGTCCAATACCCAATAATTCCCAGAACTTATCAGCTCCGATTAAAATATCAATGTTCAAGCGAGTACAAAAATCAGGGTCAGCCAACTGTATGTGCGGAGGAATTTTGAAATCTTCACGAGATAGTTCGATTGATGGTTGTTGACTCGAAATTTTTGGTAATATAATACACTGCAGAGAAAATTCGAAATCATTGAAGCGTGAAGTCAAAACCACATCGATGGATCGATTTGAACTTGTTCCAGTCCCATTTATTGTTCGAATTTTCACTGGAGCTATATGTGATTGCAAATTCAATTTTTCCGTTAATTCTTCTGAAATGAAGCTGACTTGTGATCCCGAATCCAACAGAACTCGGGCTGTATGCCAATTTCCTCTAACATCTTGAAGTTTCACTAACGCGGTCGATAACATAATGTATACATTACGATTCGTCAAATCTGAACAAGAAAAATTAGCTACAACTGATTCTTCTGAACTATGGGATGCCCCGGATAAATTCTCAATGCTGGGTCTCGTTTCTTTCATCCCCGAATTATGATCGTTTTCGAGGTGGAGCAGCGAATTGTGTTTCTTCTTACAAATTTTACAATCTCCAGCACGACAATCTTTTATAAGATGGTTTGGCCTCAAACAATTCGAACACAATCCCTTCGTCTTGCCTAAAGTGATACGCTCCTGAACCTCAAGGTCTTTCAATTTTTTACATGTATAATGTGGGTGTTCTTTTTCGCAAAAAATGCAATTCGAATTTACAGACACTGTATTACTAGATACAATTTTTTTTGATCTATCATTTCGTGCTGTGTTGCTCGATGAATGTCCTTCACGCTTGTCACTTTTATAATCGATCGCCTCCAGCATGTGACCTCTCGAATTTAAAAATTTCATTAATTCATCAAAAGTTGGCATTACCGAGGGTTTCAATTTCAACTCCCATTCCTTTATTGAATTCATGTCTAATTTCATTTTAACGATTCGTATGAGCATATCGTCCCAATGCTGAGTGGGCCTTTGCAAAGCATGTAAAGCTCTCACATGCTGGAGGATTCCATCAAGCAACTGCCGTAAAGATTGTGCGTTTTCCTTTTTTATTGTCGGCAAATCAAACATAGCTTGAATGTGGCCTTGTATTACCAATCTTTTATTATCATAACGCTAACACAGCCGCTTCAATGCTTCCTTATAATGCTCGTTGGTGATATCTAAGGAAGCTATAACCTTTGCAGCTTCACCTTTCACACTACTTTTGAAATATGAGAACTTTTGAATATCATCTGATGATCCGTCTGCGTCTATTGATGATCGAAAGACATTGTAAAAGGTATTCCATTGTAACGAATCCCCATAAAACTTGAGGAGATCAATTTTCGGCAATCTAACATTGTTTCTACGATTTACACTTGACGTACGACTAACCTCACTTCGATCGCTATCATTAGAATGAACCGACGTATCATCATCATTTGTCCCATTTCTAACTGAATTATTATATTGTTTAAGTATTTCATAAGCTTTATTACGCGTTCTTACATATTGGGATCTACCAACTCAGATTCACTATTAATTTTACATCTTCGGTAAATTCTTCTCCAAAACTTGTAAGGTTTTCTAAAATACTTTGAAAATCAACCCAAGTAGCTTCCAAACGCTCTATTTTCTTTTTTAATTCTATTTTTGTTTCATCGTCTTTATCGAATCTATCAATATCACTTTCCAAACGCGTTATTGCCGATTTAGTTAATCTTTTTCGAAGTTTTAATTTTGGAAGTGTCAACGTTTCTGCCATTTTGACGGTAAACAATATCTATGTTCGAAGATTAAATTTTTCTATGTAATAATGTTTACTTATCTAAGAAGTAACTACAGTCGCGCGATGACTCTTGTTCAGCGTCGCCTGTCGATGCAGTACAACACGTGTTTTCCTACCAGATGATGACTGCGTTGCTGCGTGCTACGAGTTGTCGGTAAAGACGTACTCGTTCTATGTTGATAATACCTCGTAGTTCGTCGTAATCCCGCTTCCCTCTGCTGGGTCACCGGGCCTAATACGTCGTTCTAGAACTTTCTAGAACTTTTCAGACTTCTATGGAATGTTCTTTTCTTTCGAAATATTTTCCAATGTAGCAATTAGGATTTTGTTGCTACTTTTTACACGCACTATGGATGACGTTTGATTGTTTTTAAGTCGCGCACTCACGTACGAAATGAATTCGTTATTCGTTAATACAACGTTTGTGTTTTAGCCACACACCATGTCTTACGCGAGGATCAAATACGGACCGAAGGACCATGTTAACTCCACCGATGAATGCGTCTATTAATCGTTTGTTAGATTCGTATTTTCAATCATCGGCTTTGACCGGCAGTACCGATCAACTTGAACTTCAGTGCAATGCACTATTACTTCGTTTTATTGTAATTGAAGTGGTCGGATATTGAATAAAAAACTTCCGTGAATATGATTTTCACAATTTATTCTCGTGTCGTCTTACACGTGCGTGCATGTCTGCGTTCGGTACGAAAACTGACTTCCTCCCCTCCACGCATTTGGATCTGCGCGGTACTATCCTAATTTTTGAGAGCGCAATACAATAGCCGGAAATAATAGATGTATTGTAGAAAAATAAAACTCCCGCAATATTCACACGGTTTCTTTACAATTTCCGACACGAAACTTTCCGTATCGTTGGAGGAATGCAACTGGAACAGCGGAAGCAAAATGAATCCATTCTGAGGTGGAATTGCAATTTTTACCAAATCCTTTGAGTTTGTCCGGAATGACGGGTATAAGATATTACCGCTTCGATCAGCATAAACGACGACCAAATTGATGCCGTTCCAAGTTGGATCTGCGGAGAGAAATTTATTGCGTTCCAATCTGCTTCGACGAGCCGGATGATGGAATAACAATTCCCAGTTTGCTTCCGGAAATGCTGAATAAAACAATGGTGTTTCCATTTTGTCATTAACGCATATACATTTTATTCCGTTTAAAGTTGAATTTACGGATATGATTTTATTTCGTTGAAATCCGGCTTGCCAAGCCAGCTGATGAGGCGTGAGCCGTCATTTACGTATGTCAATGCGGACATAAGAAATGGTGGTTCTGTTGAGTAATCAACACATGCCAAATGGGTTCCGTTTCAAGTTGGATTTGCGAAGAGAAGTTGATTACGTTTCAATCCGCGCCAACAAACCGCATGGTCGAATGACAGTTCCCAGTTTGCATCCGCAAATGCTGAACAAAATAATGGTGTTCTGATTCCTCAATTACCGCACAGGCTTTCCTTCCGTTTTAGGATGAATTTACGGATGGGAGTTCATTGCGTTAAAATCCTGCTCTATAAGCCAAGTGATTGAGCGAAAGTCGTCGTTCGTATCTGTATACGCGGATATGAAAAATTATGGTTTTGTTGAGTGATTAACACATCGGGAATTGGTTCCGTTTTAGTTGGATTTTCGGGAAAAAATGTATTCTTTTCTAATCCACTTTGACGGATTGAAGAATTGAACGAAAGTTCCCAGTTTGCACCCGGAGAAGCAAAACAAACAAATGTTGTTTGTGCTCTGTAATTACTGCATGCACATTTTATTCAGTTCTAGATTGGATTCACGGATATAATTTCATTGCGTCAAAATCCGGTCTGACAAGCCGGGTGATCTCATACAGCAGTCGGAGAATTCTTTTTCAAGAACATGAATAGAATTGTTTATGAATTTTCGAATTCATGAAATCATAAAGAGGTCCAGAAGAGTTCACTTCTTGGGATATTAACTAACTCGAATACTGAAAGAACTGTTTCAGTACCTTCAAGAGTTCGTCGAATATTCCCGTGTACATCCCCATTGTAAATTCCCAGTTGGTTCGCCAGGGAAATTTCCCATGCGAATTCGGGACTGGATTTATTTCGCATGTAATCACGTGACATGGGTTACTCCTGTGAACATAACACATAGGTTACCTATGGAGGAATATTGCACGGGTTACCCATATGAGAATTCTAAACACAACAAAAACTCACATGAACTTGAGACAATGAACATTTCCATTATTGTTTTACATTCACGTAAGTTCTTGTCCTGTTTGGTATCCTCGCAGCGGTAACCCGTGCAATATTTCCCCATGAGTAACCCATGTGATATATTCGCATGAGTGACCCATGAGACATTTGAACGAATAACCCATGTGATTCACCATGATGAATGAGCAAGGTACATTGGGGTGTCAAATGAATGATTGACATATTCGAACCCAATCAATATGAATTTGATCTACAATTGAAAGTCAATATGTATTTCTGTTTCAAGTTCAATTAATTGTTGAAAATTTTAGAGTGATCTATTTCTCAATATTTTCGCTCATTAATCCATGTGAAGACGCATGTAACCCACTTGAGTCCCATACAACCTACTTGATTCCCATGCAAAGACCCACGTCATCCCATTGATCCGCGAATGAAGACCCATGCGACCCACTTCATTCCCATGCGAAGAACCATGCGACCCACTCAATTCCCATACAAAGACCCATGCGAACTAATTGGGAATTTACAGTAGGGTATTCTGATGAAAGTGGAAGAATATTCGAATACCGTGTATTCGAAAATCCGGATGAAACCGATATGATTTCATGATTGTAAATCCAGACAGATACCATTCAAATTTTCATCTGCATCTACGGATGAAAACTGAAAGACTTCCCACCTTTATTCATTCGAATATCCGGATGAAATCTGCAGGATTTCATGGTTGGAAATCCAGATCAATACCATGAAATTTTCTGTCCGCAAGTGCAGATGAAAACAGAAAGACTTTCCACCTTAATTCATCTGGTTGAAACCGGTATGATTCCATGATTGTAAATCCGGAGAGATACCATGGGATCCGCATATGCGGATGGGAACAAAAAGACTTTGAACCTCCATTTATTCGAAAATCCAAATGAAATCGATATGATTTGATGACTGTAAGTCCAGGTCAATATCATTAAAATTCTCTTTCGCGTATACGGATGAAAACAGAAAAACACTCCAACGTACACATGTACTTTCTTGAGGTGATCATCTGTGAAGTCGCGCAATAGCTCATTCGGTTAGGTCTTAGGCTTCAGACGGTAGGCCGGTAGGAATGTAATTCCGAACCCTGTAGGTAGGGTATGATTTTCTCTCAATTTACATGAGTAGACAAGGTTCCTCAACGATTTTCGAACAAGGATATGCGAATAAAGATCCTTGTACAGGGTAATTGCTTCCAGTACAATACTGGGATCCCCCAATGAATTTTTTTTGTACACTGTAGTTCATCCGAAAATTCGGACAAAGTCAACAAAATTCAATGATTGGAGATGCTGATCAATACCACTGAAATTTTTATCCGCATTTCCAGTCGACAACAGAAAGGATTTTCATTTCACTTCGTTCGACAATACGAATGGAATCGGTACAATATTAAGTTGAGAATTTCGTAGCAATACCATCAGAATTCTAATCCGCGTATGTGGATGGAAACGGAAAGGCTTCCCCATTCACTTCATCCGGCAATACGTTTGAAATCGATAATATTTTATGCTCAGAAATCCGTATCAATACCATCGAAGTTTATGTCCGCATTTCCAGTTCCAAACGGGAAAATAAATTCTCATTCCGTTTTCTTCCGTATTTTACGGGACAAAAACCGATATCAAGCGGAAAGGAAAAATTTTCTTTCTGTTTCTTTCCGTCATTTTTAGCAGGGAAATTATATATTAACACGTATAATTGATTTTTAGAATTGTTGTTCACACTTTATTTTTAAATCACTGTTGATGTTTCAAAATCCAAATTGAACAGCATTATTTTGGAGGTTACCTCGATCCAATACGATTGAAGCGCCACCCTGGTTAAAAAAAACGATTGATTCCGACCACATACTATTGATCAATCGACTAATCGGAATGAATCAGAACATTGTGCAGTCGAAATGCTGATTGAATCCAATCGGATCACTGCCATGGGCTGTCTTAAAAAAATTTTATCGGAATGAATTCAATTTCTGCATCGGAAATTTCCTATTGATATCAATAAGATCATTTTTAATTGGATTTAATCAGTCTTTCCCCTGGTTAAAAAATTCGATTGAATCCGATAAAAAAACATTTCATCGGAGTGAATTGAGTTTTTGCATCGGAAATTTCCCATTGATACCAATGAAATAATTTTTAACTGGATTTGATCGGCATTTTCCCTGGTGGAAAAATCCGATTAAATCCGATAAAAAAAACTTATCGGAATGGATTGATTCCTGCATCGGGATTTTCTTATTGAATTTTATTGATTGTTAACCCAACCAACGAACGGTTTATATACATTATATACGCGCATTTTATATCAATTAAACAAACACATATATCATTTATTCAATCATTACGTATGACAAATTATTGCTGAAATAAATTCAAACGATCATTTATGTGTTATTAACATGATGATCACACATCCACCTTGTACCGCAGTTGTCGTTGCTTAACCTAGAAGATCGATCTGGAACACCCGCTCGCTCGATGCCGTGGTTCGTTTCCTATCAATGTGAACTAAATGACTGTCTTATGTCAGGGTGTTCTATAGTAATAAGATTCAATTGGTAATAGTCCATTGGACATATGAGGGATTGTATCGGTCTTAATGAGAGCATGGGAGTTCATTAATAATAAAAATCCCAATGAAGATCAAGAAAATATTTTTCAATGGGATCCAATTGGTATTTTATCAATGGTAAAAATTCCGGTTGATACCCATACAATATTTTTCAATTTGATTCGTTCGGAGTTTCATCAATCATGAAAATTCTAATTGATACCAGTAAAACGTTTTTCAATGGGATCCAATCGGTATTTTATCAATAATAAAAATTCCAATTGATGGCAATAAAATGTTTCTTATCTGATTAAACAGGTATTTTATTGATCATTAAAATCCTAATTGATATCAGTGAAATATTTTTCAATAGAATTCAATGGGTATTTCATTGATTATAAAAATTCCAATTGATATCAAGCAAATATTTTCTCATTAGATTCAATGAGTATTTTATGGTTGATGAAAAATTCCGATGGATACCATTAAAATATTTTTTAATTGGATTGAATCGGTATTTTATCAATCATGAAAATTTTATTTGATACCAGTCAAATATTTTTCAATGGGATCCAATTGGTATTTTATCAATAGTAAAAATTCCGGTTGATACCAATACAATATTTTTCAATTTGATTCATTCGGAGTTTTATCAATCATGCAAATTCTAATTGACACCAGTAAAACGTTTTTCAATGGGATCCAATAGGTATCTTATCAATAATAAGGATTCCGATTGATATCAATCAAATATTGTGTACTTGGATTCACTTAGTATTTTATGATAAATAAAAATTCCGATTGACGCCAATAAAATATTTTTTTAATTGGATTGAATCGGTATTTTATCAATCATGAAAATTTTATTTGATACCAGTCAAATATTTTTCAATGGGATCCAATTGGTATTTGATCAATAGTAAAAATTCCGGTTGATACCAATACAATGTTTTTCAATTTGATTCATTCGGAGTTTTATCAATCATGAAAATTCTAATTGATACCAGTAAAACGTTTTTCAATAGGATCCAATCGGTATTTTATCAATAATAAAAATTCCAATTGATGACAATAAAATGTTTCTTATTTGATTAAATAGGTATTTTATCAATAATAATTATTCCGATTGATATTAATGAAATATTGTGTAATTGCATTCACTTGGTATTTTATGACCAATGAAAATTCCGATTGATGCCAATACAATATTCTCCAATTGGTTTCAATCGGTATGTTATTAATCATGAAGATTCTAATTGATACCGGTCAAATATTTTTCAATGGCATCCAATAGGTATCTTATCAATAATAAAAATTCCAATTCGCACGGGCACAATATTTTTTAATTCGGTTTAATCAGCATTTTATTAATCATTACAATTATAATTGGTACCAGTAACATATTTTTCAATGGGATCCAATGGATATTCCATGACTGATAAGAATTCCGATTGATACCAATGAAATATTTTCTAATTGGATTCTCTTGGTATTCTATGATTATAGTTTCCTATTCCAGCAACTTTCCCATTAGTTCCAATAGATCTAGGTCACCAGGGATTCCGATAAAAACCAATGATCTGATGAAAGAAATTTCAAAACTGAATCGGTTATTGCCGGTACATACCTATAGGACTTTAGCATCTGTAAACTTGCCTATTATTCCCAACAAATTTGAATGTTGGAATAATCCAATTAAAACCCATTGATCAATGAAATCGATACATCCTCAAGTGCAGTCAGAAATCTCCCTTAAGAAACCCATTCATCATTCAATTTCACAAATTTTCCCATTAGTTCCAATGGATTGAAATTGTGGAAACTTCCGATAAAAACCGTTTGCCTGATGGAATGGAGAAAATTTCAATCATCCAATCAGATATCTCTTATACAAACCAATAGATTATGTGAAGTCTGATTAATTACCATAAAATGCAGATTTTTTAATTGGCGAATCCCCGATTGAAACTGATAGAAAAGAGATTCCGATAAACTCTTATTGATTTTGAATCGGGGATTGAACTGTTCCGATTGGTCCTATGCGGTCCGATTAATTCTGAATCGGTTTCTATCGGATCTGATCGGATTTTTTAACCAGGGCTGATGCGGTGGAATAAAGTCTAAAATTGAATTGGACATTTCTCATTCAATACTATTGATTATTCAATCCCGTAAATATTCCTTTTATTTCCCATAGATTGCACTGAAAAAAAAATTTCATTGTAAATCAATTATATTTTGTTGTTAGGGTAACTGAATATCATAGTCAAGTCAACGAATATACGGTCAGATTGACAGTATAATCGTTGACTTGACACCATGATGGTTGATTCAACTGTATGTAGTTGAGTCAACAGTGCATGTCGTTGAGGCAACAGTCAGATTCAGGTGGATATATCCAATCGTATTCTACTGTTGAATCAACTATATCACCGTTGTCTGTACCCACCTTTTTTTTCAGTGTGGGATGATCGAATAATCCAATTGAAATCTATTGACCAATAAAATGAACAAACTCAAATCGAATTGGATATTCTGGATACAAAACCCAGTGAGTCTTGAATTTTGTACAATTTTCCCATTGGTTCCGATAGACCGGAATCACCGAAAATTCTGATAAAAACCGATAATTTAATCCGCTGAAAGGAATTCTGAATTCGAATTGGATATGTCTCATTCAATCCTATTCAATTTTCAGATCCGTAAATGGTCCTATTATTCCCCATGAATTCGGATAGTGGAATAATCCGATTAAAACCTACAGACCGATCAAATCTGTACGAACTCTAATCGAATTGGACATTCTTCATAAAAACCGAATCAATTCCCCATTACGTAACATTTACGATCGGTTCCAATAGCTTTAGGTCATGGAAATTTCCGATAAAAACCATTTGCCTCATGAAATCGAGAAATTTTCAAACTCTCAATCAGATATCTCTCATACAAACCGATTGATCACTGAAAGTCATATTATTTCCAATAAAACAAATATTTTTCTATCGGTAAATCCTCGATTCAATCCTATACATACCACGTTCCAATTAATTCCTATTCATCTTGAATCGGTAGTTGAGTCTCTCCGATTGACCCTATTCATTCCGATTAATTTTGAATCGGTTTTTATCGGTTTCTATTGGACCTTTTAACCGGGGATATCACATACTGAATCTGTGTAATGACGAAAGAGCTCAATGAGAATCAATGTGAGTTGTTACATGGTTTTGGGTTTGACGGTCAGTGATATTGACACAGTCATCCCAATAGGATTCAATAGGTGTTTCGCTGATTCATTGAGGAGTTCCAATCAGCAAGTGGCCGGTTAATTTAGATCAAATTAAATGGGAATCGATGAGCGGATTCACAGGGCAACGCAGGGCCTCTCAATCGGATCCTACAGGTTTTTTCATGATTCGGATCGTGATTAACAAACAAGATCCCACAAACGTTTTGCTGCGATTTGAATGGGTTCGATGAGGCATTCAATGATTCGATGAATGAGACTCCATCTGCATTTGAATAGTAAAATATCACATACCGAATCTGTGTGATGACGTAAGAACTCAATGAGAATCAATGTGAGTTGTTACATGGTTTTGGGTTGGATGGTCAGTGATATTCACATAGTCATCCCAATAGGATTCAATAGGTGTTTTGCTGATTCATTGGGGAGTTCCAATGAGCAAGTGGCTGGTTAATTTAGACCAAATTGAATTGGAATCCATGAGTGGATTCACAGGGCAACGCAGGGCCTCTCGAACAGATCCAATACGTTTTTTCATGATTCGGATCGGGATTGACAACCAAGATCCCACAAACGTTTTGCTGCGATTTGGATGGTGGTACGACGGAGAAGCAGCGTGGAGGCAACGGAGAAATGTACGCTAAAAACACGGCCTGGAAATTCCTCCGTTACTTTTACGCTGCCTGTTCGTTGTACCACGCTGTATCCACTGCTCCCTTTCTTCTCCCTTTATTCCACGGAGAAGCCACGTGATTCATCGGTGACTGTCACGTGTGGGTGATGACACTCCTTTTATATTACTTCGCGGAGCCAATGGACGTGTAATCAAATTTTCAATGTTCCGCAGCAGAGCTGCCAGGTGGGCATTGCCGTTCAGGGGAATAGTACCCCTACTATCGTTCATATACATATTCTCACCACCACTCGGAACCTTTACACACATGTAAGTTACATACACGGGACGATAGTAGGGTACACTTCCGCTCTGCGGGAATACCCATCTGGCAGCTCTGTTCTGCAGTAACTTCCATTGGAAACTCAGTATGTTCCTCGGGCAAAATGATCACATAGTAAATTCAACTATCTCTTTCCGTGCTAGAAAGCACAGAAGATCCACGAACATCGATTGCATGTTGTTGGTAATCAATCACTTACGTTTTCCCTCAAACGCTTCAATACGCTCACGTAATATTCCTTATTCACTGTCTGACCTGGTGGGAGAAATTCGGAGTGGACCACACCACGGCAATCAAAGAAAACAGTCAACAAAACCTTGATTTTAGATCGACTCTGTCGCGGTTTTTTAGGTTTTGACTCGTCTGAAAAGCGCCATTCCGATGATTGTTGCACGGAGAGAGAGAATTTGCTGACGCAGCAAATCGAGGTATTATATATAGAATAGCAAAATTTTTTGCTGACCTAGCTAAAAATTTGCTATAACAGCAATCATGTTAGCTACGACAGCAATTTTTTAGCTGTGGCAGCAAAAAATGTTTGCTCCGCCAGCAAATTTTCAGTATTATATACAGAATAGCAAACAAATTTTGATGGGATAGCAAACATTTTTTGCTGCCACAGCTAAAAATTCGCTGTCGCAGCTAACAAGATTGCTGGAACAGCAAATAGTTCGCTGTCACAACAAAAAATTTGCTGCTCTGACAAAAGGAACCCAGCAAAAGTAGATTTCGCTGTCACAGCGAATTCCTTTTTCTCCGTGTGGTTAGTTTCGATGTCATATTCATAGACCCATGTTTCGTCACCGGTAATGATGCCTTCGATAACATTTTGGCCCAAAGAGAGCATTTGTTTAGCAACATCAATGCCATGCTGTTTCTGCAACAAATTCAACACTCTCGGCACAAGTCGTGCTTCAACTCGTCTCATGGCCAAAATATTGTGCATAACGTTCTGCACGATCCGAACGAGACACCAAGATCGAATGCTATCTCCCCAATGCTCACACGACGATTTGCGAGGACGATTTCTTTAATTTTATCAATATTTTCGTCAGTGATACTGGTGGATGGACGACCGGAACGAGGCAAATCATCAACCACAATACGACCTGCTTTAAACTCTTTGTACCACTCGTACGCTTGTGTTTTCGACATCATCGAGTCCCCGTAGGTTTCTGTTAACATCTTCAACGCTTCCGCACATGAAATTTTGTTAAAAACACAAAATTTTAGACGAACTCTTTGCTCAACCAAATTCGACATTGCGAAATTCGCAGACCACAACAAACACTGACTCGTTTACAAGGCAACACGCACTAACTTCTGACGAATGAGGCGCAAACAGACATTTGAGCGCTAAATAACAGGTGAAATAACATGGAAAACAAAAGATTCCGACAATATCTCAAATGCGGTTTGTTTGAATAGAGAATTCCGAGTACTTTTTGATCAGAAGGTATATAATACTTTTTAGGGTGTTCAGTGTGGTTTAGATTTCGTATATTGATATGACTCATTGAATAAGATACAATCCAATCGACTATACCATGATCGGTAGAGTAGTAGAACCTCTCTTCAATAGAATTTCGTTCGTCTACAGATTTTCTGAGTCGACTAAACCTCCATTGAATCCGAGTGGGTAAATGAGGCGATCCCTGTGTACAACTCACTTGCAGAAGTGCACCTTGTATATCAGCGGCTGAGCGTGATTCCCATCCCGTATCGTAATGTAAATCATTAAATACTATAGAACGCTATTGGTCATGTTCTTATCAAATCCGATTGAGTAGTAGCGCCTATTTCTGATAGAATTCCAGTCGCCTACAGATTTTTTGAATCGGCTACATCCCTATTGAATCCGATGCGGTCAATTGTGCAATTCATTGAATATTATAGCATTCAATCGTTCATTATCATATCAAAACCAATTGAGAAACAGAGCCCATTCCTGATGGAATCTCACTCGCTCAGAGAGATTTAGAATCAGCAAAACGCCCATTGACCCCGACTGGGTGAATACTTTCAACCTCAGTTGAATCTACCTTGAAAAAATGAAAAATTGCATATCAGTATTACAGTGAGTTTTTGAGTCTCAATCGTATCATGAATCACTGAAAACTGTAGAATCGAATCAGCTATTCTCCTAATGAATCTGATTCCGAATGTACAGCCCTTTGACAATATTTTTAACTGGAAAAACTTTCAACGAAACAAATTCGCTCACAACGTTCAAATTCCCTATTCATTGCGATTCCTCAACTCCGTACATTTATCGATTGATTCTCAAGTATTTATGTTGGTTGATTCGTTGGCATGCTCAATAAATCCAATTGTTTTCAGTCGGGATATCGACTGCACAATGTTCTGATTCAATCTCATTCATTTATCATTGCCACCATCCCCCTTTTATATTGTTCTTTCTCCTATTCAATCTCATTGTCTATTGCGTTTCAACATTACTGAGCAAATGCCGATTCATCCCTATTCGTCCACCCGTTGATTTCCGTATTAATTCCCAATCAATATAATCTCCGATTTTTCTATTTCCAATCCACCATTTGATTCTGATTGGATTGCAATCAGTGAAACGATCATTGAGTCCTATCAAATATCATGCGAAAATCGAAATGTTTAAATGACTATTGAATCCAGAAACTTGAATATATTCAAACCGCATTCGATCTGATTACGTTTTTTTCCCCCATTTCCCTGTGAAGAAGTGTTCCTTGTTTCACCTGTATGTCCCTGATTCAGCACCATTCATCAAAGCATGTCTATTGGTTCTGATTAAATCTGACAAATTCTGATTGAGGCTCAATCGTCAAGTATTGATGCTCCCAAGTACGTACTATTCATTCAATCAGATTTGGTCAGAATCAATCGTTTATTTTAAGCGGGGCACCGTGCTAGTTGACTTGTCCCTAATTAAAATTTGGTTCGGGGTCATCCTATACAGTTGAAGCCCCCTGGACGCTGGTATCCCCTTAAGGGGATACTAGTGCCAGGACTTTAGCCAAATCTTTCGTGTAAGATTTCTCCACAATACTTGAGTATTTTCAAAATATCGCTGTGTAGAGCATTTCTTGAATGTCTATAGAAATGCTGTATAAAGCGATATTTCGAAAATATGAAAGTATTTTGGAAAAATCTCACACGAAAAATTGGGCTCATGTCCTGGCGATAGTATCTCTTCAAGATATGAGCATTTTTTAATTCTTTCAGAAACCGAATATCTCGAAAGTATTGTATTTCACCCATTTGTATCTAATACCATTATCCAAGTCAGATCACGTATTTCTAATAAGAAATTCAATCAATTTTCAAGCTGCACGTATTCAACTAAATTCCGCAACAATGTCAAAAAGGATCAATACTTTTTCATATAAAATTTAACAAATTTTTGTCGATATTTATAGGAACTCTATAGGAACTGGATATCTTTCTCTATAAAACAGGATCGATCCTTCTTGGAATCATTCACATTTTATAAGTTCATAAAATTGGTCTATATGGTTTTAAGGGAATGTTGAGATTAAAAATTCGTCAATTTCCTTCATTGTAATTGATTTATATACATATCGAAATAAATTTGACACTATATGATTTATTGTGCTGGTCAAATAATACTCGAATGTCATTTGACGGTATGTGTTACACGGTTCCCATTAATCTATATGCAACAACTGCATGAATGCAATATTAAATACACATGACTACAAAAATTCTATTTCTTCAAATGTACCCGATTTGTATTTATAGGATTTTAGACTCGCATTAATATACAACACCAGGTAGATAAGTGAAAATTAGTAGTCAACTTTATTGTTTGTATTACAAATACATTCATATAATTAATTTGTCTAGCCTTTGCGTCAATATCTCGTCAAGTTACACTTTAAAAAGATTCCAATGTCATTTGAAATTTTAGTTGATGCAAGTTCATTATAAAATAAAAAAATAATCCGTTTTATTCTTCTACCATTCCTGTTTTTTAAATCATCAAGAATATTAGCATAGAATAATCAATGATGATAAATATCAAAATGATGATGAATACCTATCTGATAGTAAACAACTTAAAATTAACTTTTTATTCTCAAATTTAGGAAATGAAGAACAAAACAAAAGCAAATATAAATGGTACTGATGCTGAATACAACCAGCGAAGAAGTACCTGGTCGGTGAAAAGATGAAATAAAAAATCGCATACAATACAACAAAAAAAAAAGTATAAAATGATAACAATTTCCTCGTTTAGAACTAAAGCACTAAAAAACTAAAATTGACTCCAAACACACGGTGTAAATCGAGTTTAGACATTAATACAGTACACAAATTCAATACACTCGTTTGAGGAACACAGGTCAAAACAACTTTCCAAACAAAATACTGTAAATAATAAATATTTGATCATTTATATTTGAACTATAAATGCAAAATTGAATCGATTAGCTGGGAACTATATGTGTAAAAAAAATAATATCTTTAAACATTAAATAACAAAATTTCATATCGCTATAAACAACGAATGCTAAAAAGAATTCGGACGGCGCATGTTATGTGTGAAAACATTTTTAAAACATTCTACATTTATTTTAATTTTCAGACTTTAATTTACTGCGCACACGATTTTGATCTGGTACTCAAAATCGTCAAAATTATCATCTGAGTATGAAATCCCTGCGGTGTGTAAATAACGGTTAGTTATAATTTTAGTGCCAGAGTCAAAATCGTTTGAAATTTTTGAAAATGAAAAATCAAAAAATAAAATAATCCCGACTTGAGCACCAAAATATCAAAGTACCTTTTACTTACTTCTTACATCGAGCACAATCACTTTTATTATTCAATGAATAATATGTAATTCTATTTGTACAGTATGCGGATTTTTATAAAAATCGCATAAATTTGAAAATTTATAACCAATACAGTTTTGGATCGTCTCTTCTTTCTTGAAGTCTCAAAACTTGTCTATAAATTTTAAGTGCGGGACCTAGAAGTAAATCTAATCCACTCAGTACATCGGATCTCTTCATTAATAAGAGCGAATGGCCATCTATATCCTGAAACGAGAACAAATAGTCGATTGTTATTTCGAAACTCTTTACTTTGATGAATGATAATTTTTATGCAAAAGTATATAATATATTCACTTGCTGTCTGAATACTTCAGCTTCTTTTGGAAACAGCCTTGAAAAATACTGGTAAACTTGTTCGGACGTCCAATCTGAAGCATCGGGAATATTTGGATCAATTCCATCCCTTCCACTATCATCTTCCATTTGATCGGAAGAAGCTCTCGCTGGGGAAACTTGAGGGCTTAGAACAGGGGGTAGGGTTGGTGTATTAGTCGGCGTATCCGGTCTTCCATTCGTCAAATTACTACTTGAATGATTGCTGGATCTAAATTGTTTCTGAGTACAGTCGATACATTGCCATTTAGAGTTATATTTTAAAATTGTTATACGAGGTGAATGGCAGTAATAATGATACGCTTCGTCACAAACAAAACAAGTCGCCAGAGGACCCTGTCAAATAAATATTGATTTTCAATTGTGAAAGGATCGGTAAATTGCGAGGGCAAAAATCAGAAATCATCTTCGACTAATCACGGACAGTCGTAGAAATTTTATGACGATAATTTTTACTCTTCTACTCTTCAAAAAAGAAAACTTACCGCATCCGATGTTTCACAACAAACTGTACAAGTTTTACATCGTTCACACTGCCAGCTGCTTCCTATTTTATGAATCATTTCTTCTGGATTATAAATACAACTCGGATGTGCTGTAAAGTATGATCAATATTTATAGTTGAAACATAATAAACTATTATCAACATGCGTGAGGATCTTCAATTACCTCGCACGGTACAGTCCCTACAAGCAACTAATCTTTCCTGTTTTTCTTTTGAACAAAGACTGCATTGTCGGCAAGGTCCATCTTTAGTCGTGGATTTTACTTCTTGAGTTTCTTGGGGCGCGGATGTGGTTTTTGTGTGACTACCAGGTTGTCTCCCACGTTTTCTTTTAACTAAATTATTATCCGATGGATCAAATACTTTTTTTGCTCTCTGAAATATAAAAACATTTGACGATTCCTGTTCTATCCCATTGAATTCTTTTCTTTAGGAGAAAAATCAAAGAAATGACTTGATCTGGT
Source organism: Gonatopus flavifemur (assembly GCA_018340375.1). NCBI lineage: Eukaryota > Metazoa > Arthropoda > Insecta > Hymenoptera > Dryinidae > Gonatopus > Gonatopus flavifemur. Next base: position 1,824,280 of record JAFFJZ010000026.1, on the reverse strand, counting down.
CGCATTTTTTTTCTAATAAGACTATTCAGCGCTGATTTTTTGAAGGATCAATGTTTGAAAGCTTGTAAAGCCCAAATTTTCATTTTCTAAGAATAGAACAAGTATCTTTCAAACGGAATTAAAGTATTTCTAACATTAATATGTCTAATTGATTAGAATTTTCATTTTGAATTGGGATATTTCGATTAATATAATCAAACAAAACTTGGGTATCAAAGACAATATTTTGGATTCAATAATACCTTTCTACGAGCACTGCGAAATCCACCAACATTCGTATTAGAAGGTGTTGGGGATGGATTTGTAGAACTTCTACCAGCATCTTCATCCTCACGTTCTTCGCTTAATTGTCCAGCTTCCTCTCTCTTATCTTTTTGAGAATTGGACTCTTCTTTGAAATCTCTTCTATAATCTTCAAACTTAATTTCAATATCTATAGGATCATCTGTTCGAACCAATAATCTTTGTTTGCGCTCAGCCTTAGAAGATCTTTTTTGATTGTGACATCGATCTTTATTACCCAGATCTTTGGTCTCTCCTTTATCCTCGTGAATTATTTTCACATCATCTTGAGGAGACTTTCTATTAAATTCATCTTGAGACTTTGTTTCTGATTTTCCCATAATGATTTCATAACAATCTTCTTTCTTAGGCATCAGCAGTAATTCTGACTTAGGACTCGCCTGTCGTGAGGATTTAGATGTGTCAGAGGATCTTGATTCCACAATGGTCAAACTTTCAGATTCTTCAAAATCGTAAAGACATCCTGTGGTTGACGATACGTGTTGAGATTCTCTCTGCACTAAAATCAAATAACATTATCAACACTTTGTAATTGTTGAAAACAAAATTGTTTTTCAAAAATGTGAGAGATCGTAATTAATAAAATAGACACTTCATAGAACTTTTAATACACAAATAGTTTTGAAAATAAATTTACAAATCACAAAATATCTACTGACCACCTTGCATTGATATTTTCTTTTTCGGACACATAAATATAACTTTAAGCATTTGAAACTTAGTTCTGACATCAAAAATAATTATATTTCAGGAGTTTCAATAATCTAAACCATCGCGTAACCAAAAAGGATACGTTGACTCTTCTGAAATTTATAACCTCAAAGGAAGAAAAGTTTCTTTTTATTCCATCAATGTAATATTCCGCAATTTGTACATTACGTTCAATCGTTTTATGAATTGAATGTAAATGTCACAAGTCGATTAAATTTGATTAAATAATCGAACTTTAGGTAGTCATTGTTTACGACAGTTTTCTGTTTCATTATTATAATTCTTCATTTAAAATAAATTGAATGATAACTTGATTATGAAATCATAACGATCAAATGTATAGTTGCGGAAGAAATAAATGTAATTGAAACAGTTGAAATAAAATTACCATTTTCGGAGGAGAAATTTTCCGTCCGCGGAATCCCCGTCGTAGTTGTAGTCATCATGTCGGTTGTAGCAACGAGAGAATAATTACCGTTGACGAGGCGTGTTAAATTACCACTCGCAACTTCTTTGGAAAGAAAATCCTCGATCATACGCCTCGAAGTTGGATTTGATATACCGTCGAGCAATTGTTCGACCAATCTGTAAGCTGGCACACCCTGATCGAGGTAATCGGGTTCCTCGACGACCAACTCTGCAACCGCACCCGCAACCATTGCGGAATTGAGCTTTTCCTTGACGAAACCCTCGGGACGATTCTTGTATAACTGTAAACGCGACCATTTGGATGCATTCCGGTAACTTGTATTACCCTTATAATCGACCTGTATGACTTTTTCCGCCTCGATTAAACGGTGAAGATCAGCAATAGTGTCACGCGCATCAACTGAAAATTTTCTTAACAAGTAGTTGCAAATACGATCGGCGTCCGGCCTTGCTTTACGGCGACGCAATTGATCTATCGCTTCCAATATTTGTTCCTCGTGTATTATTTGCGTTTGCTGCATCTTTCTTGTCTTTTTACCATCACACCGCATCAAACGTTCTTTCGCACGCGTTGAGATATTTGAATTTTTTCTGTTTACTATAAATAAAATAGTACGCATGAAAAAGAGAGAGAAAAATTTAAATACGTATATATATATACATATACATATCTCTCAAGGCGTGTGTTGATCAAGGGATATGGAGAGAGGGAAGATAGGGTACCAGAAAATTTAAAGCTCGGCCCTGACCATTACAGTCAATAGTTAATTGAAACGCGTGTATTTGAACTTACAACTTTGAAATCGTCAAGTGCGGACGAACTTGGAGGGGAAGAAGGAGGGAACTATTGAGACGATCGAAGGATATTTTTGGGTTTTCCTTGTGAAGGTTTTGAGCGTTGCTTATTGCGATTGGGAATGTAAAAAGGTGCAATCAAATATCGAACTGCATGCGGTCGCGACGCATATCACTCGCACGGTTGCACGCGCACCTTCTTTCTTTTCATTATTTTGCATCGCGAGTAACATGCAGACGCATGTAAGAGGAGAAATAATTGATTCGATTGTATAACGATCAAATCACCTCACCGTTCAACTATCGGATTTCGTCAAAAGATAAGTAGTGTTTTTTGACGACCGGTAGATTCATGCGGCATGTCGCTAAGAGAATTCGAATCTCCAATTTACTAGTTTCTCCTTCAATTACGATTATGTGAGTTTTGATGATGATGATTACACGAATGTAATGAAATATATTCGCAGATTTCAAAGACTCGAAATTAGTTTGAATATAAAAAATTGGTATATAATTAGAAGAATACGTTTGTACGATTAAACGCAGTAAGCGGATTTTTGTGTTTAATTCGGTATTACGCGACTGAACGATCTAAGGAACACCGTCCCGCACGATACGCTACGACACACTGAGCTGAGGACACTGAGAACAATATCTCGTGCCTTTCTCGAATCAGCAGGCGCGCTTATAGCTTGGCTACCGGCACGACGCGCCGCGGCGCGCTTCGACTCGGGTTCCTGTGTTCTGAGTTTCGATGGATTTTAATCCATACATTTTTTTTCGTCTGTCCTCTTTATCAATATATCCATACATATTTATACATACAATTTTTTCGACAGAATCAAGATTCCAAGGCAATTTAATGTACAAGATCTTGAAGATAGGGGCTGATGTTCTTTTATTTTTATAAAGCAGAAAGATAATCTCTACTTAGACGATAAATGCATTTGTAGCAAGACGAGTAGTTGCATCGACCGGTGTGATATTTGACTGCGTTATGTGAGAACAATATGAAATGATTTCCGAATAACTTGTTTCCAATATTATTCAAGTGAAAAACTGATGTTTGATGAAATAATAAAAGGGGAGAGACAATCGATAATCGTCTCTTATATTCCATTTTTCAATTAACTTGAACATAACTTTGATGAAAATTTTTCAGGAATAGGCGTGATTCAACCGATGATTACGTGTATCCAGGGTCGACTTTGAGGCTTTAATCTCTCAAACTCTCTAAGATAACCCACTTTACCAACAAGAAGGAAAAGCACCATTTTCTACCCTAGATTCAGGACCTCTGTAATCCAAAACTATAAATTTGATTTTGCAAGTAAGCGAAATTTAGCACATACAACATATAATCGTCTTGATAAAAATAGTTGTAGATATCTCTGGTGACTGGTCAGGAAAAAAAACCCATTAAATTGACTCAAATCAAATGGAATGGGATTTGGTAAGCATTTTCCCTTGTGGCAATATACTCAATGAACATAAATGTCTTGAAGATACATTCAAGATATCTTGAGGATGTGTCCTAAAGATATCTCCAAGAGAATTTCAAGAAATGGAATTGAGATGTCGAATTTGAAATGGATACAAGATGTCTTGAGAACATCTTAATTGAAATATCTTCGGGAAACATCTCGAAGATCTCTTTCAGAAATCTTAAAGTTATGAAATGAAGATATCTTCCGCAAGATATTGGGAAGATGCAACAGTTTCATATCTTCACCAAGATATATCCAAGACCCAACTAACATTTCAATTCTTGAAGATATCTAAAAGAATACTTAATTGAGGGATCTTTAAGAACTTTCTTGAAGAGTTCTTAAAGATATCTCTTAGAAGTGTTGGAAAGACATCTTGTAAAAGATTTCTAAAAGATATCTTTTAGAAGTCTTGAGAAGATTTCTGAAAGATGTCTTGATTAAGACACGTTTAAGAAGATAAATTTTTCAGCAGCTTTGAGGTTATATGAGCACATGATCATGCATGAATAACACAGAATAAAACTTTGAATGTACCTGTTATTACAATCGTATTGCAAAAGAGGTGATTCCATCCATGAATTAAAAGCTTGAACCAATCATTAAGATATCAAGAAATTTGAAAGTTTGTAAAAAGTACGATTTTGTCGCCTTATGACGTGCACAATAAAATTACCGAATATCCACTTCACAACAATTCGTCAGAAATACTTTAGAAAGAATCTGCGGTATTCGCGAAACCCATATGGAAATATTTCGCTGACAAATGTCTGCAAAACTATGAAAAATCTCTGAAAAAAATGAAAAAATTCTGAGAAACTCTGACAAACTCTGAGAATCTCTGAAATTTTGATGAGAAATCTAATATTTTTGGGACATTCTTTACAGACTTTTTTCAGACTTTTTTCAACGAAATTGTACTCTGAAAAAACTCTAATAAGTTGTTGACATTTTTCTGATTATTGAAAAATCCTGAAATTCAATAAATACATTCATATGCCGTATTCAAATATCATGTGTGAAAAAGTGTTTGAAAATTTTTTTCTAAAAGTCAGAAAAATGTTAGCAATCCATCAGAGTTTTGTCAGAGTTTTTTCAGAGTGCAATTTCGTTACTATTCCTCTGAAAAAGAATGAAAAAACTCTGAGAAACTCTGAAAAAAGTCTGAAAAACGTCTGTAAAGAATGTCCCAAAAATATTAGATTTCTCATAAAAATTTCAGAGATTCTCAGAGTTTGTCAGAGTTTCTCAGAATTTTTTCATTTTTTTTCAGAGATTTTCCATAGTTTTACAGACATTTTTCAGTGAAATATTTCCATACGGAAATATTAACGATCACTAGAACACAGAATTGATTTCTAAATATGTTCCACTAAATTTATTCATGTTTTCTATTTGTAAGTACATTCAACTCTTTTGATATTTATTCATGTGATAACAGTGTCTTCAAAAGATCATTTTCACTATGAAACTGGACACCGCTGACATATTTCATTATGTCATATCGACAATTATGGGCGTCTCTACCATGTTGTACGTATAGCTCAAGTGACTGAGGCGTAAATATATCGTCAACTGAATGGGTTCGATTCCCGTAACAACAAGGGTCGAAATCAGGTAAACTTTATCGGAACGCGAGAGCAGTTGAAGAAACAGGAGGAAAAGGAAATAGAAAAGGTTAGGAATTTTTTTGTGTGAACAAATTCAAGAGTCTTCCAAGACGTTTTTATGAATTCTCCAAGACATCTTCAAGAACTCTTCAAGACATCTTTAAGAACTCTTCAAGACATCTTTAAGAACTCTTCAAGATATCTCTTCGAATTCTATACGTGTTTCATAAGACATCTTTTAGGATTCGTTTCGGTATCTTTTAGAACGTTTTTTAAGACTTCTTACAAACGCATTGAGACTTCTTAAAGATATCTTTAAGATGTCTGGATGTTAGTTGGGGATGTATCATAAAGATATCTTTAAGATAATTTTCAGGAATGAAATTGGGGTACCAAATTTGAGATTATCACGAGATGTCTTGATAACATCTCAAGTGAGATATCTTCGGGATACATCTAGAAGATCTCTTTCAGATATCTTGGAATTATGAAATTAAGATATTTTCCACAACTCATTGAACACCTCGCCTAAAGTCGTGTTTAAGACGGAAACAAGCTTAAAGATATCTTTTGGTTGGACATTGGTCAGCTCTTAGAGTTCTAAAAAAAGGCTTTTTCCATTCGTGTTTACTGGGAAGATATCGGGAAGATGCTATGGTTCTATACCCAGAAAACAAAACGAACGAGTCCACGATCGCCCAATCTCATGGACATAATGATGCATGAACAATTGACCAATGATTGTACTATCAGAATGGCTAATGCGTGAATACTATCAATTATTATACAATCATTGATGCACAACAGTTGCAGTAGTCTTCAATGCATGCATCATTGGTCAATAATGTGTTAACTTATCATATAGTTAATTGTAAAATCGTGAACGACTTCAAAGTGTCCATGATTGTACAATCATTGAACCACTTTGTTTTCTGGGTATCTTCACGAAGATATCTTCAAGAACTATCGAGAAGATATCTTTAAGATAACTTTGAGAATTGAAATTAGAATGCTGAATTTGAGATGTATACGAGATGTCTTCAAAATATATTAATTGAGATATGTTCACCAATTCTGCAACATCCAGTATGTCCTTATATGTTATGGTATCTAGCGGTGGCTTTGCTAGCGGCGACTTTCCTAACTTTTGGAAGTAACTGCACTCGAAACGGGCAAATTGATTTCAACGGGACAATCAGAATAATTCGAGGGATTGAACGTATAGGAATTCTTGTGTTGACAATATTGAGCGTGGAGAAGAGTCTTGCATGGATTAATCGATAAAATTACAAAATAATTAACGAATGTACTACTGTGGGCAAAAAATAGTAAGACTTTTTAATTTCACAATTATCACAATTGTTGACTAATGTTTATTAACGATTTATACAGTTAAAATCACGGTATTCCAAGTTTTCTTCTGGAATGAAGTATAAAACCTACTCAAGAATTTTTGTAAATTCTTCCAGGTGCATTTCTATGGAAGATTATCACCCTAGCGACAAGTGAGGGCACCCATGCAATATTCGCCAGGGCGCTCGAAACGCGGTAAGAGTACTGTCCAAGGCGGGCGAAAATGGTAGTCCCGAATAGACCCGATACACGATGGACCCAAAGTGGAGCGTCCCAAAAGTCAGTTGACCCCAAAATTGAACCCTCATGGTGCGTTTTCACACTCGTAATCATATCCCCTGGTAAAAAAAACGATTGATTCCGACCGAATACTATTGATCAATCGACTAATCGGAATGAATCAGAACATTGTGCAGTCGAAATGCTGATTGAATCCAATCGGATCACTGCCATGGGCTGTCTTATTCATGAATAGGAAAAGAAGCGAGTATGACTGATGGATTGAATGGGCTCCAATGTGTATGAGAATGATAAGCTTCGATTACACGGAATCGCAATCGATTCAGGCATTTGAGAATCTTATTCAATGAGATTGTATCAGCATTTTGACAGTTGGGTATCATGTACTGAATCCGGGTGATAACGAATGAACTTAATAAGAATGAATCCGCGTTGGCACATGGGTTTGGGTTTCATGGTCGGTGATATTAATATCGTCATCTCAATAGGATTCGTTAGGTATCCTGCCGATTCATTGAGGAGTTCCAATCAGCAAGTGGCCGGTTCACTTAGACCAAATTGAATTGGAATCGATGAGCGGATTCACAGGGCAACGCAGGGCCTCTCAATCGGATCCTACAGGTTTTTTCATGATTCGGATCGAGATTAACAAACAAGATCCCACAAACTTTTTGCTGCGATTTGAATGGGTTCAATGAGGCATTCAATGATTCGATGAATGAGACTGTATCTGCATTTGAATGGTAAAATCCCTGGTTGAACAATCCGATTGAATCCGATAAAAAAACATTTCATCGGAATGGATTGAGTTTTTGCATCGGAAATTTCCCATTGATACCAATGAAATAATTTTTAACTGGATTTAATCGGCATTTTCCCTGGTGGAAAAATCCGATTGAATCCGATAAAAAAAACTTATCGGAATGGATTGATTCCTGCATCGGGATTTTCTTATTGAATTTTATTGATTGTTAACCCAACCAACGAACGGTTTATATACATTATATACGCGCATTTTATATCAATTAAACAAACACATATATCATTTATTCAATCATTACGTATGACAAATTATTGCTGAAATAAATTCAAACGATCATTTATGTGTTATTACCATGGTGATCACCCATCCACCTTGTACCGCAGTTGTCGTTGCTTAACCTAGAAGATCGATCTGGAACACCCACTCGCTCGATGCCGTGGTTCGCTTCCTATCAATGTGAACCAAATGACTGTCTTATGTCAGGGATGGGTGTCCTATAGTAATAAGATTCAATCGGTAATTGTCCATTGGACATATGAGGGATTGTATCGGTCTTAATGAGAGCATGGGAGATCATTAATAATAAAAATCCCCATGAAGACCAAGAAAATATTTTCCAATAGGATTCAATCGGTATTTTATGATGGATGAAAAATTCCGATTGATATCAATACAATATTTTCCAATGGGATCCAATAGGTATTTTATCAGTAATAAGAATTCCGATTGATATCAATCAAATATTGTGTAATTGGATTCACTTGATATTTTATGATCAATGAAAATTCCGATTGACGCCAATACAATATTTTTCATTCGGATTGAATCGGTATGTTATTAATAATGAAGATTCTAATTGATACCAGTCAAATATTTTTCAATGGCATCCAATAGGTATTTTATCAATAATCAGAATTACTGTTGATACCAAAAAAATATTTTTCATTTGATTAAATCGAGATTTTATTGATTATTGAAATTTTAATTGATATCAGTGAAATATTTTTCAATGGAATTCAATGGGTATTTCATTAATCACAAAAATTCCAAATGATACCGAGGAAATATTTTCTAATTGGATTCAATGGGTATTTTATGGTTGATAAAAATTCCGATTAATACCAATAAAATATTTTTTAATTGGATTGAATCGGTATTTTATTAATCATGAAAATTTTATTTGATACCAGTCAAATATTTTTCAATGGGATCCAATTGGTATTTTATCAATAGTAAAAATTCCGGTTGATACCAATACAATATTTTCCAATTTGATTCATTCGGAGTTTTATCAATCATGAAAATTCTAATTGATACCAGTAAAACGTTTTTCAATGGGATCCGATTGGTATTTTATCAATAATAAAAATTCCAATTGTGGACAATGAAATGTTTCTTATTTGATTAAATAGGTATTTTATTGATCATTAAAATTCTAATTGATATCAGTGAAATATTTTTCAATAGAATTCAATGGGTATTTCATTGATCATAAAAATTCCAATTGATACCAAGAAAATATTTTCTCATTAGATTCAATGGGTATTTTATGGTTGATGAAAAATTCCGATTGATGCCAATCAAATATTTTTTAATTGGATTGAATCGGTATTTCATTAATCATGAAGATTCTAATTGATACCAGTCAAATATTTTCCAATGGCATCCAATAGGTATTTTATCAATCATAAAAATTCCAATTCGTACGGACACAATATTCTTTAATTTGATTCAATCGGCATTTTATTAATCATTACAATTATAATTGGTACCAGTAACATATTTTTCAATGGAATCCAATGGATATTCCATCACTGATAAAAATTCCGATTGATACTAATGAAATATTTTCTGATTGGATTCTCTTGGTATTCTATGATTATAGTTTCCTATTCCAGCAACTTTCCCATTAGTTCCAATACATCGAGGTCACCAGGGATTCCGATAAAAACCAATGATTTGATGCAATGAAAGAAATTCCAAAACTGAATCGGTTATTGCCGGTACATAGGACGTTAGAATCTGTACACTTCCCTATTATTTCCAATAAATTTGAATGTTGGAATAATCCAAGTAAAACCCATTGATCAATAAAATCGATACATCGTTAAATGCAGTCAGAAATCTCCCATAAGAAACCCATTCATCATTCGATTTCACAAATTTTCCCATTAGTTCCAATAGATTGAAATTGTGGAAACTTCCGATAAAAACCGTTTGCCTGATGGAATGGAGAAAATTTCAATCATCCAATCAGATATCTCTTATACAGACCAATAGATTATGTGAAGTCTGATTGATTACCATAAAATGCAGATTTTTTAATTGGCGAATCTCCGATTGAATCTTATAGAAAAGAGATTCCGATAAACTCTTATTCCTTTTGAATCGGGGATTGAACTGTTCCGATTGATCCTATGCAGTCCGATTAATTCTGAATCGGTTTCTATCGGATCTCATCGGATTTTTTAACCAGGGCTAATGCGGTGGAATGAAGTCTAAAATTGAATTTGACCTGGTGGGAGAAATTCGGAGTGGACCACACCCCGGCAATCAAAGAAAACAGTCAACAAAACCTTGATTTTAGATCGACTCTGTCGCGGTTTTTTAGGTTTTGACTCGTCTGAAAAGCGCCATTCCGATGATTGTTGGTTAGTTCCGATATCATATTCATAGACCCATGTTTCGTCACCGGTAATGATGCCTTCGATAACATTTTGGCCCAAAGAGAGCATTTGTTTAGCAACATCAATGCCATGCTGTTTCTGCAACAAATTCAACACTCTCGGCACAAGCCGTGCTTCAACTCGTCTCATGGCCAAAATATTGTGTATAACGTTCTGCATCGATCCGAACGAGACACCAAGATCGAATGCTATCTCCCCAATGCTCACACGACGATTTGCGAGGACGATTTCTTTAATTTTATCAATATTTTCGTCAGTGATACTGGTGGATGGACGACCGGAACGAGGCAAATCATCAACCACAATACGACCTGCTTTAAACTCTTTGTACCACTCGTACGCTTGTGTTTTCGACATCATCGAGTCCCCGTAGGTTTCTGTTAACATCTTCAACGCTTCCGCACATGAAATTTTGTTAAAAACACAAAATTTTAGACAAACTCTTTGCTCAACCAAATTCGACATTGCGAAATTCGCAGACCACAACAAACACTGACTCGTTTACAAGGCAACACGCACCAACTTCTGACGAATGAGGCGCAAACAGACATTTGAGCGCTAAATAACAGGTGAAATAACATGGAAAACAAAAGATTCCGACAATATCTCAAATGCGGTTTGTTTGAATAGAGAATTCCGAGTACTTTTTGATCAGAAGGTATATAATACTTTTTAGGGTGTTCAGTGTGGTTTAGATTTCGTATATTGATATGACTCATTGAATAAGATACAATCCAATCGGCTATACCATGATCGGATCCGATTGAGTAGTAGAACCTCTCTTTAATAGAATTTCATTCGTCTACAGATTTTCTGAGTCGACTAAACCTCCATTGAATCCGGTCGAGTCAATTGGGCGATTCCTGTTCACAACTTAGTTGCAATAGTATACCTTGTATATCAGCATCTCAGTATGATTCCCATCCTCTATCGTGATATGAACCAGTGAACTATAGAATACTATCGAATCCAATTGGTCATGTCTCTATCGAATCCGATTGAGTAGTCCAGTCTATCTTTGGTGAAATTTTATTCGCAAACAGATGTTGTGAATCGGCTAATTGCCCATTGGATCCGATTGGGTCAGTTGTGCGATTTCTTTTTACAGTTCATTTTGAATAGTGTAATTTGCAAAACCATGTTTTGGCGTGATATTATTGTGTATCGTCATATGACTCATTGATTACGATAGAATTCAATCCATCGAACCCGTAGCGAATCCGGTTCAGTACTAGAGTCTGTCTCTGAAGAAATCTGATTCACAAACGAATGTTTTGGATCGGTTGAACCCCCATTGGATCCACCTGGGTCAGTCGTGCGATTCCTCTGTATAGCTCATTGTGAAAAGTACCATTTGCATAATCAGTGTTTCGGTATGCTTCCCATTCCACATCTTAATATAACTTGACGAGTCCGATAGAATCCAGTCGGTCATATCCCTATTGGATCCGATTGAGTAGTAGACCCGATCTCTGGGAAAATTTCATTCGCCTACAAATGTTTAGAATCAGCTCGGCCCCCATTACATCCCATTGGGTCAATCATGAGATTGCTGTTCGCGAAACACTCAGAATAGTGTACCTCGTATATTAGCGTCTCAGTGCGATTTGCATTTCATACCGTGATGCGGCTCAAAGAATACGATGGAATGTCATCGGTCATACCACTATCGAATCCGATTGAGTAGTAGATCCCACACTGATAAACGTCCACTCGGTTCCAGATGTTTCAAATTGACTGAACGCTTATTGAATCCGACTGGGTAAATGAGACGATTCCTGTGTACAACTCACTTGGAGAAGTGCACCTTGTATATCAACGGCTGAGCGTGATTTCCATCCCGTATCGTAATGTAAATCATTAAATACTATAGAACGCTATTGGTCATGTTCTTATCAAATCCGATTGAGTAGTAGCGCCTATTTCTGATAGAATTCCAGTCGCCTACAGATTTTTTGAATCGGCTACATCCCTATTGAATCCGATGCGGTCAATTGTGCAATTCATTGAATATTATAGCATTCAATCGTTCATTATCATATCGAAACCAATTGAGAAACAGAGCCCATTCCTGATGGAATCTCACTCGCTCAGAGAGATTTAGAATCAGCAAAACGCCCATTGACCCCGACTGGGTGAATACTTTCAACCTCAGTTGAATCTACCTTGAAAAAATGAAAAATTGCATATCAGTATTACAGTGAGTTTTTGAGTCTCAATCGTATCATGAATCACTGAATACTGTAGAATCGAATCAGCTATCCTCCTAATGGATCTGATTCCGAATGCACAGCCCTTTGACAATATTTTTAACTGGAAAAACTTTGAACGATTCAAATTCGCTCACAACGTTCAAATTCCCTATTCATTGCGATTCCTCAACTCCGTACATTTACCGATTGATTCTCAAGTATTTAAATTGGTTGATTCGTTGGCATGCTCAATAAATCCAATTGTTTTCAGTCGGGATATCGACTGCACAATGTTCTGATTCAATCTCATTCATTTATCATTGCCACCATCCCCCGTTTATATTGTTCTTTCTCCTATTCAATCTCATTGTCTATTGCGTTTCAACATTACTGGGCAAATGCCGATTCATCCCTATTCGTCCACCCGTTGATTTCCGTATTAATTCCCAACCAATATAATCTCCGATTTTTCTATTTCCAATCCACCATTTGATTCTGATTGGATTGCAATCAGTGAAACGATCATTGAATCCTATCAAATATCATGCGAAAATCGAAATGTTCAAATGACTATTGAATCCAGAAACTTGAATATGTTCAAACCGCATTCGATCTGATTACGTTTTTTTCCCCCATTTTCCTGTGAAGAAGTGTCCCTTGTTTCACCTGTATGTCCCTGATTCAGTACCATTCATCAAAGCATGTCTATTGGTTCTGATTAAATCTGACAAATTCTGATTGAGGCTCAATCGTCAAATATTGATGCTCCCAAGTACGTACTATTCATTCAATCAGATTTGGTCAGAATCAATCGTTTATTTTAAGCAGGATCGCCACCCAGTGAACACTTATGAGAGGAAGAGCTCTTTAAGAGGTCTTTTGAAAGAGCTCCGTCAATGTTATCATATTGATATCTGAATGATATCATTTTTCTGAGATCTCAGGAAAAAATCCTTTAAAAGAGTTGGGTTGAATAACATTCTGGCAATCTCTTATTTTCCTCAGGAATCGATGCATCTGATAACATTCTGATATCTTTATGTTAACCTTCTGAAAGGTCTATCTGACCTCTCACACATATTTAGGAGATCTTGAAGAGCTCCGGGTGATGACATATTGTTCACAGGGTATCTTCGTTCATCTTTCAGTCGCAATAATATGTCAACACGGCATGAGGTTTCAGTTTTCGTGTTAACTGACCTTCGGGACGTGCATCCTCGGATCTATCGTGCATCGGGTTGATTGTCTTTCGAGTCTATTGGGGTCTACCGAGACAAAAAGTTGAAATTCTGAAAAACTAAAAACACTGCTTGATAGAGCTTGAAAAATGAATCCAAATCTCTTCTTACAATTTTTTTCTATGATCGATAATCAATAAAAAAAATTATTGAAAATAAAAACTACCCAATTCGTTTCCTTGAAAACAGGGTACCTTGGAGGAAAATTTCTCCGCTGCATAAATATATATATATATATATATATATATATACAGGGTGGTGCAAAAGTCTGGATACACCCTAATAACTCCTGAACGAGTGGAGAAAATGGGGTAATTTTTTTTCAAATTCAACGGGGAAACACAATCTACCATACTAAGAGGGTGAGAAGTCCTCAATCTTGAAGGGGGCGATGGGGGGGGGGCGAGGAGGGTGAAAATCTTGAAGGAGGTGGGGAGGCTTGCGATAGCTCATTTGATGGGGATTTTCAGCCCTAATACAGCCGTTCTTTGTTTTTTGAAATCGGTCAATTTTTCGTCGAATTATGACCACTCGGAGATTGTTCTAGGAGCAGTCAGAGCCGGTGTAAACCTCCCTAACTCCCCATCGGATGAAGATCTTTGGATGTTATTCTTTGATCAAATGGGGGGGGGGGAGGCGCATGATGTATCATTCCAGGAAAGTGGATTCCCGAAAACAATCGGAAATGATGAATAATAATGGATCCATCAACAAACCAAGATGAATAAGAAATAAGTGTAGAAGAATTGCACACATTACGTAGCCCCCTAGCCAAAGTCCCTCTCCAACATTCTCATACCAGCGTTCCACGCCGCACTCGCTTTATAATGTCTTTAAAACTGCTGATTCAGGATTTTCCACAAGTTTTTCTCACCTGTTCATTCGAATCATAATTTTCATTTTTTTTGTGTTCCTCACCATTTCTGGCTACTCTCGATCATTTCCCATCATTTCACAATACTTTCGACAATTCTTGAACATTTTCGGATAACTTTGCACATTTTCGAAATTTTCGATAATTTTTGAATATTCTCGGACAAATTCGATTACTCTCGACATTCCTAATAATTCTCGAACATTCACCAATAATTCTCGAACGTTCACCAATGAATTCGCTTATTTTCGATAATTCTCAAACATTTTCGGATAATTTTGATTATTTTCGACATTCTCGATAATTCTCAAACTTTTTTGAGATAACTTTGCTCATTTTCGATATTTTCGATGATTCTTGAATATTCTCGGACAAATTTGATTGTTTTCGACATTCTTGATAATTCTCGAAGATTTCCTCCCTGATCTCCTGATTTGACCCCATTAGACTTTTTCCTTTGGGGACATTTGAAGGATCGGGTTTATCAAAATCGAGCACAAGATTTAGAAGGGTTGCGTGAAACAATAATAGAAGAAGTGGCACTCATCACTTCTGAAATTTTGCGGAAAGTAGGTGAAAGTTGTTATAATCATCTCGCTCACTGCATCGAATGTTTAGGCAACCATTTTGAACACCTCATTTAAGTCCCACACTAAAGCGCGTATTTGCCCAAACATAGATATTATTTGGGAAAGGAGGAAAAGCACATCTGGAATGTAGGAATTGCTATATCTCGATGAAGGATCGACCGATTTAATGAAATCAAAGACGGTTAGATTCGGGTTGAAAAAACGCCATTCACAGATGTGTCGCAAGCTCCCAATTTGATTCGAGATTTGTGTCTTCCCTACAAATCCCATAGCCCCCATCCAGAGTTATGAATTCTCACTCCTATGGGTGGATACAATTCCAGACACAATTCATCAATTATTGCGATTGGTCACTAATGTCTACTAATGATTCCTTGAGTTGGAATGGCGATATACCAAGTGTTCCTCAGTAAAAGGTTATGAAGACTAATCAGGAGTGTTTGTTAATTTTTCCTAATGCATTCCGATTCAAGGTGATGACCCTACCAACAATTCAAGACACATCTGATCAATTATCTCGATTGTTACCTAATGTTTATCAACAATTTACTTCGGCTAGGGGCTATGTAATGTGTACAATCCTTCTACACTTATTTCTTATTCATCTTGATTTGTGGATGGATTCATTATTATTCATCATTTCCGATTGTTTCCGGGAATTCACTTTCCTAGAATGATACATCATGCGCCTCCCCCCCCCCCCCATTTGATCAAAAAATAACATCCAAAGATCTTCATCCGATGGGGAGTCAGGGAGGTTTACACCGGCTCTGACTGCTCCTAGAACAATCTCCGAGTGGTCATAATTCGACGAAAAATTGACCGATTCCAAAAAACAAAGAACGGCTGTATTAGGGCTGAAAATACCCATCAAATGAGCTATCGTAAGCCTCCCCATCTCATTCAGGATTTTCGCCCCCTTCAAAATTGAGAACTACTCACCCTCCTAGTATGGTAGATTTTGTTCCCCCGTTGAATTAGAAAAAAGATTATCCCATTATCTCCACCCGTTCAAGAGTTATTAGGGTGTATCCAGACTTTTGTACCACCCTGTATATATACTACTGTGATAAAAAAGTGAGGTGAATTTGTTTATAAAATGTGAATTCTTCATTTATTTTTCCAAATCAATTTCATCCCCTCCAAAGTAATCCTCGTCCGATAAAACGCACTTTTGCCAACGTTCTTCCCAGTCCTCGAAACAGTCGGAATAGTCTTTTTTGGTATACCCCTCAAGACCTTCTTCGATTCGGTTTTTATCTCCTCAATCGTGTCAAAACGGCGTCCTCGCATTGTCTTTTTGAGTTTGCTGGATAGCCAGAAGTCGCACGGGGCCAAATCAGACGAATACGATGGTTGCGGAACGATATGAATCGAGTTTTTGGCAAAAAAGTCGTGAAGAACCAATGCACACGGAGAAAAGAAAATAGCAATGGTTACTGTGAATCAGAAAAATACATTCGCGCTAATCCTCATTATTCAAGCGTGTTTTCATTTGTTTTTCAACCGATCGCTGTCATTCACAGTAACCAGTACTGTTTTCTCCTTTCCGTGCAGTGTGAGCCGATGCATTATTATCGTGATGGAGGAACCAAGAGTTGTTCGCCCATAATTCCAGCCGTTGCAGACGAATAGCTTCACGCAAACGACGCATGACGCTCAAATAATATTCTTTGTTGACAGTTTGGCCCGGCGCAAGGAATTCATAGTGTACCACATCACGATAATCAAAGAAAACTGTCAACATAACCTTGATTTTCAATCGATTTGCTGTGGTCTTTTCGGTCTTGCTTCACCTCTTGCACGATATTCGCTGAATTGGTCGGTTGTTTCAGGGTCGTATGCGTAAATTCAAGTCTCGGCTCCAGTAATGATGCATTGCAAGTGGTCCTCAGACCACTGAGTGATAGTCAGACAGCAAAGTTTCACACACATCAACGCGACGTTTTTTTTCCAAAAAATTAAGTGATTTCGGCACCAATCGAGATTTGACGCGTTTGAGACACAAAGCATCCTTCAAAATGGTTCGGGCTTAGCCAAATGATATTTCAACACTATCAGCGAGGTCTCTAATTGTCAATCGACGATTTGCAAGCACCAAATCTTTCATGTTTTGGACCTGGCCCTCGTTGGTGGACGTTGGTGGTTGTCCAGAGCGCGGTTCGTCTTCAACGCGTTCTCGGCCCGCTTTGAACTCGTTGTATCACTTGTAAACGTTTTTCTGTGCCATAGTTTGGTCACCAAAGGCCTTCCGTAACATTTTCAACGTGTCCGCACAAGAATATTCGTTCCGCAAACAAAATTTGATGCAAGTTCTTTGCTCAACAAAATCACCCATTGTAAAAATCGAAAAATTCACTCTTGGTTGGTTACAAAAACACGTGTAACTTGGAGATAATTGAACCTTTTGACAAACAGACGCTTGGCGAATGTTATATACAGTCCCACCAACCTAGGGAAAAAAATTTACCTGCCTTCCTAATGCACGGGAGTTTCAAAAGACAATTTCACCTTACTTTTTGATCGCAGTAGTGTATATATATTCAAGTAACACCAATACGCGTAAAATATTCTCCGAATGTTTCTAGAATATTCCAACGTTCTGTGAACATTCTGAGAACGTTTGACGAACGTTTTGTGCTACTAGGATACATAT
This sequence comes from Gonatopus flavifemur, assembly GCA_018340375.1. Taxonomy (NCBI): domain Eukaryota; kingdom Metazoa; phylum Arthropoda; class Insecta; order Hymenoptera; family Dryinidae; genus Gonatopus; species Gonatopus flavifemur. The sequence continues at coordinate 1,806,352 of JAFFJZ010000026.1, read as the reverse complement.
ATATATATCCCTCACAGCACCACAGTCCCAGAAAAATTTTTATATAATTCATAAAGAACATAACCAGTTCAATAAGAGTTCTTCATGGATTCTTCTGCGACTGTGGTGTTGTATGCCCTGGTAAAAAAACTGGATAGAAACCGGATAAAGATCGGATAGGACCCGGACGAGTCCCGGAACGGGATGGTATCCGGGTGCATACGGCCCAGCAAACACTGTAGTCAGGTTCTTTGAAGGACCAACATTGGCATTGCCGGTGAAATGCTGGGATTGGTGAATATGTATTAGGCCTTTACAGGATGTGCAATGACACTCGATACATTGTTCTCCATCGAAGGGCCAATAATGGCATCACGTTCATTTCTGATGCCAGGAAATTACGGCAGAATTGAAATGACCCGATATGTTGCCAATAATGGTTCCCCGTATTATCGTACTGCCATCTGTTGCGATTCTTATGAACTTTGTTGTTGTTGGTTTTATAACAGATGATCAAACCCATCCCATTGAATTTATATTTTCTGAGAATTCTTCATTCATTCGAGAATGAATTTCTATATTTTAAATTGAAAATAAAATCATACCTAATATCGTGTATCGAGTGAATCATGCAGGTTTTATTTTATTGGAATACATTGTGATGGGGTTACGTGATTCACTATTGAATAACAACACATGAGAACATTTGATCAAACTTTGAGTAGTATAGACGTCTTTACCCAACAAAAAACTTGTTCGCGATGAAAATATTCTTTCCAACATTTGATTCAGTGTGAAAGTAGGAATGAATCAGTGTGTGCTTTCAAGTGCCGTATATTTATGATCAAGATATATTTTCAATAATTTTCCATTCAGTACAACGCCAATTAGTACTCCAACGAGAACGAAGGACTGGCAGCAGCGCGTCAACGACTTCTGAACGTGATCATGAATGTGCAGCATTCCCAGGAGCGGTCGAAGTTTGGATGGGTGACCGTGGACACAAAGAATTCCTCAGGATTTCTTCCCGTTGGATTACAACGACATGTTTGAGGATGAGAAAATCATTGCGGATGAATACCATTCATCCAATAAATATCTTTTTTCATCTGATAGTCTTCAATAAATTCATCGTTTTTGATTCTTGTTCAAAATAATATTGAATTCACAATGGATTCGTGTCTTGACATTCATTTTCAATCAGTGGATAAAGTTTGGTGATTCAATGAAGGCATACGGTGTTGGTTGAATGTTACGTGGCTGAATGCTGGCCGGTTGGACATATACGCGCTGGGCCATTAAATACTGCCAATGGAGAACCATCAAAGCTATTGATGGCATTTATTGAAGACCCAGTACAGGGCCATCAGTGCAATGTTTGCTGGGGGGTTTCACCCAGGGAAGGGTTTCCGTTCCGGGTTTATATACGGGTCTATACTGGTGCAGTACCGGGACTGCGAAGTGGGATTCGGAAATGAATCTGGGTTCATTCGGGTCCTATCTGGGGAAATTGTCAGGAATAGAGTTTGTATACGGTTCTATTCGGGTAGTAGCCGGGAATTACGAAGCTGAAAACGGATGTGTATCCGGGATCATCCGCAAGTAATACGGGAATTTGTCACCGGAATTAATCAATAAGTTTCAATCAGGATTCATTCCGGCACGCAAAAAAATTACTTTTCATTTCTACCACAATTTGGGATAAAATTTGGGACAGGGACAATTTTGGAGTACAATTTACTGCAACTGCCATCAAATCTACTACGATTTAGTTGGAATTACCACAATTTGTTTTGAATGCTAATAGAAATTGCCCCTGTCCACGGTTTCTATCTGAAGCAGTTTCAGAAATATGGTTTTCTATACGGGTCCATTCGGATTGTGCAGGGGAACTTTGAAGCTCACAGCGAATACGTATTCGAGTTCGCCTGGGAGTGATACGAGAATACATCTTGACTTTTCCAGATGGAACCTGAATAAGGCCGAGCATATATCCGCTTTGAGCGGTGTAGTTAACGAGTAGCAACCCGGACAAATCTGTATATGAAACCATCTTTCGAAAACTTTTTTAGATCGCATCTAGGTAAATCTGGAATGAATGCCGATTGAAACTTCTGAATGAATTTCGATGGTGAATTTTTGTATTACTCCCGGATCTTATACATCCTCTTCTTTGAATGATGATCATTTACGATGTTTCCAAGATCCAAATTCTCCTCAATTGAATGCTGCTTCGTCTTCTGCTTCTTCACAGTGCCAGCGAACAATTGGATAAGGAAGTTCAAATCCGGATGATGAGTCTCCAGATCTTAGAACAAAAATTCAAATGGCAGAAATCCGTTTTGCGACAATTTTTGCAGAAAAAAATATTCCTCACAGTCATGCAAAGGACTTCTTACTCCTTATGCAAGATATAGGGAAGGAACCAGAAGTTCTTCAAAAAATGACGATCAGTCGTACAAAATTAACAAATATTTTGGATAGGGTTGTTTGCGTTCAAGAAACAAACCGAGTATTGGATGTTTCACACTACACGAAATTTGCAGTTCCCAAAGACGAAACGTCAGATATAACGAACGATGAATGGATGACATTTATAGCTCGTTATATCGGACTAAATACGTTGGAAGTTAGATGTGAATTATTGCAAATGATTCATTTAGATGCCGCTGATTGCTCCGCTTCGACATTGTTTGAAAGTTTTAGGAATACATTATGTAGAAATCAGATTCAGATTAGCAATATTGTTGCATTAGGTACTGACAACGCGTCTGTCATGATGGGAAAAGAATCTTCTTTCAAAACAAAATTGATGGAAAAAAATCCACAGGTTTTGATGTTCCCATGTGTTTGTCATTCTTCCGCTTTGGCGGCGAGTGCTGCTTGTGCCATGATCCCACCAGATTGCGAGCAACTGATTGCAGGGTGAGCTACTTTTATCAATGGTAGTCCTAAGAGGACTGCGATATCCAAAGATTTTCAGGATAATTTTCAAGAAAGTAATTTACAAATCTCAAAATTCGCAAAAACTCGTTGGTTAACCAGTATTCAAACAGATGGTTTGTGATCGTTGTCAACCTGCTGAAAAATTGTTGAATCTTTTGAAGGATCCTTCGATGAAAGCGTACTTTCTATTTTTATCGTATACTCTGGATCAATTTAATGAATATAATGCATCTTTTCAAAGAGAACAAACGATGGTACATTCATTGCAACCACGCTCACTTGATTTGTTAGTATTTTCCTTGAAAAAATTTTTAAAACCCGCGCTACTAAATCACTTGGACTTGATTTAGTGTGTGAATTTTTCTTTACCCGCGAACCAATTAGCTTTGGAAGATATCAACGTAGGCAGTGAGTGCGAGGAATATTTGGAAAATCTTGACCCTGAAAATATTTCAAAAGTAAATGAAGTACGCCAAAATTGTTCAAAATTTTGAATCAATGCTTCTACAGAAATTTTGAAACGACTTCCTACACATGATCCTTTCTTGCATTCTCTCACTGCATCGAAAACGGAAATTGCTTCATTCGAACCGGATCGACAAAAAACTGAAGCGATGATCATTCATGCTAGTCGGAAATTGGGCGGTTTCGATGGAAATTCTCCGAGGGAAGAATGGAATTCTTTTTACTTTTTGGATCTCACATTGAGACGTGATTTATTGAAGCTTGATTTTGATCAAACGTGGATTCGAATTAGTTTTCTTTGTACAAGTGAAGGAGATATACGATTTCCGAACCTCCGGACACTTTCTCCTGCAGTTAGGACTCTCCCTCATCCTTTGGCGTTCTCCATGATTCCGAATATCAAAACTGAAAAGAGGAATAAATTGAGTCCTGAAACATCAAATTCCAGTTGTGTCATCAAATCGTACCACGCCTATTGATGAAGGTCACTTGGTTTTGATGGATTTGTACAGGGATTCCAAATCATCGGAAAAGTCAAGTACGCAGGGTAATGTAGTATTTTTCATTCAATTCGGATGAGTATTTTTACAATTTGATTTCCAAGTCCACATTTTCTACATTGAACGGGTTTCTTTTTTCTATGAAAATTGATTGATTGATCCACGCACATATTCTAACAGGGTTTGGAGTGTTGAAATACTGTGGAGGTGACGAACCACGGGGTCCTAATCTCAGATTTTGCATCTCCCTTAGTTTTCGATCATTCATCTAGGAAATTCATCATAGGTTTCGGATTCCATAATTCCATATCGACGAATCAGTTTCGTTGTCATACCGAGGACGTCGATATCGCACATGTAAACTTGATCATCGATCACCCAGACAGCACAACGTGCCACTGGAACGTTGATAGGAGGTTTATAGAACGTGGGGGAGGTTTTCTGAGCGTTCAGAGAACATCCCCGAAATGTATTTTGCTTTTGGGTCATATTTCATGTTATTTTCTTCCAATTTGTGAATAATCCCTGTCAGATGTTACAAAACACAAACGTTACAGTGGCATATCATATATATATGGGGCATTCTTTGTGAAATCAGTCACCCCCCCCCCTGCACATCTCAATTTTGAAGATAGAGATCTCGGAGACCAATCAAAATTTTCGTTGAAGTATCTACTTTTCATTGCCGTATGGTGTTTTTTGAACATGGCGGTTATTTCGCCAATATGGCGGCTGAAACGAAGGGGAAACGTATTGAGAATAATCAAAACCAGTCCTAGAGATATGAAACGTGGGTGTTGGATAGTTCTGTGAACTGGGGATGTAATTCGAGTCTTCCGGATTAATTGCATGCGATTGGAATACTGAAATTGCAAATGGCGGATCCAATATGGCGGCCGGAAATTCAAAATTGCTTCGAATTTTTTGAAACATGGGGAAAGAGGGTTTTTCGGGTCGCTGATGACGAATCTGAACTCAGATTTCCGGAATTACAGATGGTGGATCCAATATGGCGATCGGTAAAATTATAAATCTCTTGAATTTGTGCAAACATTGTCATACTGAGGTTTTTAGGGTCGCGGAACAAGAATCCGAACCCAGATTCCCGGGATTGCGAATGGCAAATCCAAAATGGCGGCTGGAAATTGAAATATTGCTTCGAATTTTCTGAAACATTGAGGAAGGGGGTTTTTTGGGTCGCTGATGACGAATCCAAACTCAGATTTCCGGAAATACAAATAGCGGATCCAATATGGCGCTCGGAAGACTTACAAATCGCTCAAATTCGTGGAAACATTGTCATACTGAGCTTTTTGAGGTCGCTGATAGACATTCGAATCCGGATTCTCGGAATTATGAATGGAAAATTCGATATGACGGTCTGGACATGAGGAATCATCCGTCGTCTGACGTAAATCTTTGTTCCAAGGAAGTTCTGAAGAGTCATTTTGAAACCATAAGCATCATGTACTATGATGAAGTATTTCATGAAAAGATCAGACGGAAACTCAACAAACGATTCGAGAATGCCCAACATGTACCTGAGATTCTGAAAAACCATGGGTTTTTGATAGGATCCGATAATGAAGTGCTCATCAAAAGGTACTCTAACAATGAACAAAACAGAGTATGGTGGCCAAATGGACAACCATGAGGTAATGTACGCGTAGTTGCAAACTTGTTAATTGAGAGATATCTGACAGTCAACGGCCCTTTTCAGGGCCACTCGATGTGCAAAGTCTGATCGCGCAACCTCCTCGTGGTGCACATTGGGTTTTGCTAATGCCGCCAACTTGAAGCCTGAATACACAAATTCACAAGTCAAAAACCAGCAGTATTAATGGTTTGGTTCGAAGAAGATTTGCAAGGAGTTTCATTGGAAGGGAGTCTATTGAAAGTTTGTGAATTTGGGACCAGACCCCAAATAATTCCTGAAATGATTATAATATTCGTTTCCCTTATATCAAATGTGCTTGCGGATCATTGAACGTGGTGCGTTCGTTCTGGTTTCCGGAATCTGACCTCAGGTTCATAACGAACGACCAGAACTTTCTCGGAACAAAGATTTACGTCAGACGACGGATGATTCCTCATATCCAGACCGTCATATCGAATTTTCCATTCATAATTCCGAGAATCCGGATTCGAATGTCTATCAGCGACCCCGAAAATCTCAGTATGACATTGTTTCCACAAATTCAAGAGATTGATAATTCTTCCGACCGCCATATTGGATTACCCATTCACTATTTCGGAATTCCAAGTCTGGGTTCTCGATCAACGACCCCAAAAACCTCAGTATGACAATGTTTCCACGAATTCGAGCGAATTATAATTCTTCCGACCGCCATATTGGATTAGCCATTCGCTATTCCGGAAATTCGAGTCCGAATTCTTGATCAGCGACCCCAAAAACTTCAGTATGCCAATGTTCCCGCAAATTTGAGCGATTTGTAATTCTTCCGAGCGCCATATTGGATCCGCTATTCGTATTTCCGGAAATCTGAGTTTGGATTCGTCATCAGCGACCCAAAAAACCCCCTTCCCCAATGTTTCAGAAAATTCGAAGCAATATTTTAATTTCCAGCCGCCATTTTGGATTCGCCATTGGCAATTCCGGAAATCTGGGTTTGGATTCTTGTTCCGCGACCCCAAAAACCTCAGTATGACAATGTTTGCACAAATTCAAGAGATTTATAATTTCACCGATCGCCATATTGAATCCACCATCTGTAATTCCGGAAATCTGAGTTCAGATTCGTCATCAGCGACCCGGAAAACCCCCTTTCCCCATGTTTCAAAAAATTCTAAGCAATTTTGAATTTCCGGCCGCCATATTGGATCCGCCATTTGCATCTTCAGTATTCCAATCGCATGCAATTAATCCGGAAGGCTCGAATTACATGCCCCAGTTCACAGAACTATCTAACACCCACGTTTCATATCTCTAGGACTGGTTTTGATTATTCTCAATACGTTTCCCCTTCATTTCAGCCGCCATATTGGCGAAATAACCGCAATGTTCAAAAAACACCATACGGCAATGAAAAGTAGACACTTCAACGGAAATTTTGATTGGTTTCCGAGATCTCTATCTTCAAAATTGAGATGTGCAGGGGGGGGGGGGGGTTACCGATTTCACAAAGAATGCCCCATATATATATATAGGTATATATATATTAGGGGTGTGCGAACCGTCCGAATCTCGAACCGAACCGAATCGAACTCCTAGTGTTCGGTTCGGTTTGAACTTCGAACTTGATCAGCAGAAAAGGTTCGGTTCAAATTTCGAACTTGATTAGCAGAAAAAGTTCGGTTCGGTCCGAATTTCGAACTTGGATAGTACAAAAGGTTCGGTTCGGTTCGAATTTCGACCTTGGATATCAGAAACAGTTCGGTTCGGTTCAAATTTCGAACTGCATTCATTGAAAACGTTCGGGTCGAGATTCGATTTGTCACGGTTCGGTTCAAATTTCGAACTTGATTAGCAGAAAAAGTTCGGTTCGGTCCGAATTTCGAACTTGGATAGTACAAAAGGTTCGGTTCGGTTCGAATTTCGACCTTGGATAACAGGAACAGTTCGGTTCGGTTCAAATTTCGAACTGCATTCATTGAAAACGTTCGGGTCGAGATTCGATTTGTCACGGTTTGCTTCGAACTTTGGACTCAAAACCCGAAAAAATTCCACTACGCTGGAAAGAAAAGACGATGTTGAATCGAACTATCATCAAGTTGATCTGATATCGATGCCAAGTTCAAGTGATGGAGGACACACATACAGGCGTTCCTATGTTGTTTTTGCTTGTCAACACGCAGAAACAACCCACACAGACAAAAAGAGCTCGTTTAGATATCTAAAAGATGTCTTTGAAAACTGCAAGAGCTCTTGCAAGACCTTTCCAAAAGATCTCTTTTCGTGAGCGGAAAGATGTCCTATGCAACACCAATAGATATCTGTTAGTTGTCTTCAAGAGCTCTTGAAGAGACCTTGAATCCTTCTTGAAGAATTCCTAAATCCCTCCTGAAGACTTTCTGAAGAACTCTCGAATATCTCTTGAAGATTTCCTGAAAGTATTATTAAAATGTCTTGATTGAAATATTAAAATATCCATAACTATACGAATTCATTCATTATTTTGATTCATTAATTTGAATAAAGGCTTACCAAAATATATGAGGTGTTTGCATACAGGGTGTCCCATTTTAATCTGTCACTTAGAATATCTCGAAAACGAATAGATTCAGAAGAAAATGTTCCGGAGAAAAAATGTAAGAATCTGAGGGGGACATCCGATGGTGAACTTGGCTTTGACCTTAGATCCTACTTTCAAGGTCATTCTGAGGTCAACTCATGTTTTTTGAACGGAATCCCCTATTTTTTACTACCGGTTTAGATTCTACGCTAAAAACCAAGGAATTCTTGTCTCAAACGTTTTTTCGAAATCCCCATAGATGACGCTCTGATTGATGAGAGAATGAGAATTCTCAAACCCTCGGATTGTATTCTCTCTAACATAATGCTCAACTCTTGAGTGTTTCTCATCTCCCGGAAATTGCCGTCGGTTGTGTTTTGTTTTGGTTTTGTTCTTGGAAATTGTTATTGTTTTGATTCACGTGTGGATACCTTAGAAATTTAGCATTCCCAAACTGCTCAGTTCTCTGTTATCATTTGGAGGAAACACATTTCTAAATATTGTGTCTGATTACGCGCCAAACGATATTGTTGACGTTTTGTTGTGTCTTGGTGAAGCGTGGGGAAATTATGTTGAAGCTGTGAGAACGTTTCAATGTCGTTTCCCGGATCGGAGGTGTCCAAATCGCATTACGATCCGATTCCTTGAATAACGTGCTCGTCAAGGTCTCCTCAAACGTCAGAGGAACAGGAAAGTTTATGCGGATGACAATGATCCTGATGTGAGATCGCTGGCTGTGCTGGCAGTAATTCATATTAACCCCCATATCAGTCTTCGGGATATTGAGAAAATGACCGGGATTCCTCGATCCACAGCTCAGCGTATCTTGAAAACGTTGGATTATCATCCGCACCATATCACTTTGGTGCAATCTCTAACAGCTGAGGATTTCATAACAAGATTGAACTTCTGCACGTGGGCCCAACGGAGAATTGAAGAAGATCCTACTTTCTCTCATCACGTTATGTTCTCTAATGAGGCAATATTTCCGATGTTGGAATTCTCAATAGGCACAATTGCCATTATTGGAGTGCTCAGAATCCTCACTGGGTCCAATTAATCATCAACACCGTTGGAGTGTGAACGTTTGGTGCGGAATTGTAGATTCCAGGATCATAGGGCCGTATTTTTTTTGAGGAAACCTGACTGGCGCGGAGTATCTTCGCTTTTTGCATTTTGAACTCCCTGCTTTCATGGAGGACGTGAGTCTTGACGTGAGATCAAGGATGTGGTTCCAACAGGATGGAGCACCTCCTCATTACATGTGAATTGTTCGAAAATTTCTGGACGAGAAGTTTCCCAGAAGGTGGATTGGCCGTGGAAGACCTGTGCGATGGCCACCTAGGTCGCCAGATCTGACGTCGGCTGATTTTTTCTTGTGGGGTTACATAAAAAATGTTGTATTCCGTGAACCTCCAACAACACGCGATGACATGAAAGATTGGATAAGGAGAGCATGCACAGCAATGACACCTGCTACGTTGCAAGCAACTGTAGAAAACTTTCATAAAAGAATCGCGATTTGTCAAAGGCAAAACGGCGCTCATTTTGAACATCTTCTGAATGCCTAATGCGTCCCCGAAGATACACCTCCAGTCCAGACAATCGGCCCTTTTCAGGCCCACAATGATGTGTAAAGTCCGATCGCGCAACCTCCTCGTGGTGCACATTGGGTAACGCTGATGCCGACGGCAATTTCCGGGAGATGAGAAACACTCAAGAGTTGAGCATTATGTTAGACAGAATACAATCCGAGGGTTTGAGAATTCTCATTTTCTCATCAATTAGAGCGCCATCTATGGAGATTTCGAAAAAACATTTTCGAGACAAAAGTTCCTTGGTTTTTAGCGTAGAATCTAAACCGGTAGTAAAAAATAGGGGATCCCGTTTAAAAAACATGAGTTGACCTCAGAATGACCTTGAAAGTGGAAATCTGAGGTCAAAGCCAAGTTCACTATCGGATGTCCCCCTCAGATTCTTACATTTTTTTTCCGGAACATTTTCTTCTGAATCTATTCGTTTTCGAGATATTCTAAGTGACAGATTAAAATGGGACACCCTGTATAATTCGAATGCAAAAATACTTCAAGCATTTTTCATGCATGTATCCCAGACAGCACAGAAAGTTCTTTGAACGTTTTGAAAACGTGCTCTTGGTTTTGCGTGTTTTGGTCCCGCTGAAGCAAGTTTTACAAACGTTTAGAGTACCTTCCCATTTTATATCCTTGAATACGTTCTAAGCACGTTCCTTTGATCTACTACCAGACGTTTTCATCATGTCTTCTCAACGTACTTTCATGAAAACTAACCTTGAAAAACCACAAAGTCACACGGGGACATGAATAGAACTAACCGAGACATTTGCATGTCCCTGGGACATACATGCGACGTTTTTAGAACATCCTGAGACGTTATTTGCACGTTCTCTGTGAAATCAAGCACGTCTTCTGAACGTTCAGGGAACCTCCCGGTGCTGTATGGGATATAACCTAAATTCAAGATATTTCAACATTCAATTTCATTCACTTGAATCTGAATCTCGATATATTCTATCTTGCACAAAAATGTGAAATTTGATGGAAATTTTATTCATGTCCGTACATAAAAAATAAAGTACAATGGATAAAATAATGAATTGATATTCCTCTAATATATGATTCTGCATAATGATGGGTTAGTTTTTGCGAATAGGATCATTCGCTACAAAACAAAATATATTATTGTAATGTAATTGGTTACACGTTTCTTTTTTGCGGCAATACTTTTATTATCCAGTATTGGATCTTGAATGTTTATATATATATATATATATATATATATATATATATATATATAATTAATATTGCACAATATCATCGGCGTCGTCGTTCCTCACTGCACACGTGAAACAAATGCGCGGGACACTGTGAATAACAATACGTGAATTACTGCAATGTCTTCTCTAATTCTCTTTGACCTAATTGGTCTATTGGGATTGTTCTAAAAGTGCTCTTGAAGATATCTTCAAGAAATGTTTATGAGTGTTCTTGAATATATCTCAATTACAGTTGTTTTATAGAACTCGCGCAGCAAGAGATCTTTCATACATTTCTGAAAGACATCTTTAAGATAGGGGTTTATCGAACGTTAATTACGTACAAGTTGAAGTAAGTTATCAACGTTCGATAAACCCTTTATAATCATCGAATGATGTAAAAAAGGTGAATTCGAATAAATTCATCATTGTTCAATGTTGTGGTTGGGATAAGTCGAAAACACATTCTTCAGAAGAATCATGTGAAACGGCCGAGGATTGATCTAACATACATTGATTCTCGACCAATCAGAATACAGGATTCGGAATCCAATCTCTTGTGTTAAACTTACTAATCAAACCGTTCAAATTGGGTATCGGATGAATGAAAATTCTCATGTTTTCTTTTTTACATAAAAATTCTGATTGAAAACGAGTAGTTATACTTTTTTCTCCCACTTGAATCCCTATCCCTACGAAATAACACTATTTGACATTCGTCTGCGTAATAAAAATCATTACTGAAATTACAACTTTCACCTACAGCATATCGTGATAAGAATTCATGGCAATAATCAATTTTTCCACAGTGTCGACGAATTCAATCGTTCTACATAGAAAATTTACCAATTTGTATGTTGGTAAATCGTATCGATTATACCGATCAGCTGATCGTATGAGCGCCCTCTGCAAGCACCTTCCTCTCTTGTTCTGTTATGACGCTCCTGAATGACCGATGGATCCACCTCATAATTAGTCAACTTTAATTAATTATATCTCGGAAATTATGCGTCGGAGAGCATTGTGCAAAAGGACAAATCGTTTCAGAATTTCATCAGGAATCTACTCCCAAAAAAGAGTGCGCGAATTTTGAATCACCCTGTATATATATATATGTATACCATAGTCGATGAGGTAGTATTTCCAATTCCCCTCCTTATTCTTGCATCGCAACATTCCTAATTAGGGTTACCAGACGTCCTCATTTTAGTGGACATGTCCTCATTTATACCAGTTGCAGGTCGTGTCCTCTTTTTTCGGCCAGTGTCCTCATTTTTATGAATTTTCCATAAAAATTTTCAATTCGATTTCTAAGTCAAATATTATATGCTCGTTATGCTGTATTAGATATTTAAAATAAAGATATATAATATATAAAAAGCACGGTCTGATTTATACTGGTCTCTAAAAAAAAAAAAAGGTCATCAGGTATGGCAGGGGAGGTGTCCTCATTTCGGCCGCCGGCGATCTGGTAACCCTATTCCTAAACTTTCATTATGTTCTCCATCAGAATGAATTCAACAATAATCCTTTGGAAATATTTTGAAAGAGGAGGACTTTCCAATCCCATTCTATTAGTGAGGCTTCTTCCTTCGTCCGTATAGCATCTTCCCCTCCCCAGGCTGTCGGGCGAGAGTCAGGCAGTCTATTCATTCCTATACTTACTGTGTTGTAGTGTTTCAGGCGTCAAGGATCGAGGAACAAGGACCACACAACTGGGGACTTGAACAGCAGTTTTAATTGCTAAAGAGAAAATATCGTGGAATGGGCCTACTGGGGATACCACGTTAACCCTGAGAAAAAGGTAGGACGGAGGAATTATAATGAGTTCCCAGGGAACAATTCTGGGGAATTCTACAAGAACATTCTGACAGATTTCTCGGAATTCTGGAACATGTCTTATAGCGAACCTAATGATAACTCGAAGATATCTTATGGAAGATGTTTTCAGGAATTCTTAAAGATACATTTAGAAAACTATGAGAAATCTCACATGAAGACTTCGAAGAGCTACCTTTTGGTGTTTCATGAGACGTCCTTCCAGATTCTCCAAAATATCTTGCAGAATGATCCAAAAGAATGATCCAATATTGTGATGCGGGACACATGATTCATATTGGCTCTAGATCCCAACCAGAAAGCGAATGTCATTAAAGTATATAACTGATGTCAAACACATCAATTCTATTGAACTCCATTCTGATTTCGATACGCTACACCCAGGGAAGGAAGTTGTGGAATTTACATCTTATGAAGTCTAAATTTGAATGATTCCGAAAAATAGTCCGAGCTATCACAATCTCAGTTGATTCCACAGCAGGGGAATAAGATTTACATCAGCTGTCGCATATCTCACATGCACTGTTATAAAATCAACACAAATTCTGGTAGCTCAAACCATTTTAGAAATCCTCCGAATAGGGACTCTGTGAGATATACAGTTTACAACTTCTTCTTTCTTAGTTGAGGTATCATTTCGATCTGAAATCAAAATCGATGGATTTGTATTTCTGGCTGGAATTGAGCTATTCTTCTTCTCAGGGTTGGAAACAAAACGCATTCGCTTGCACTTTACCTCCTGCGTGATGCGGGAAGGAGTACAAAATTTGCAAACGCACTTCTCGAAAACGTTCCTCTGAAGTGCTGTTCATTTTTCATTTCACAAGATTTCGGATCGATCGGTCTTTATTCCATAGAGACAAATTTTTGAAATTTTTCCATCAATTTGTCAAAGGGTTTGATGAAATTTGCAAGTAAACTCTTTGAAAAACATTTCTCTGAAGTGCTGTTCATTCTTCATTCCAGAAGATTTCGAATCGATTGGTCTATATCTCATGGACACGAATATTTGGGAAATTTCCAATCGACTCGAACCTGTACTTGGTCAAATCCGCAAGTGCATTCTGAAACATTAGGATTATTGATAACATGACGATGTAATGACATAAAAAATAATAATCGGTTGTGAAATTTAATTATTCACCAGAGAAATGGCAAAAAAAATGCAATGTCTCCACACAGAATCGAACTTGACCGTTCTTTCGCAAGGACCATGTCTTTTGCTGCTAGGCTATGGGTTCTTGTAATATTTCGATTCACATATTACCTCTATGAAGTAATGCAGCGAAGGAAAGAGACTAATAGTGTGTGAAATGATAAAATATCAATTCGAATGCTCGAATCTAATTATTCAGTTCATTGAAAATAATCTGCACTCAACAATTTGAATATTCAGTCTTATCATCTTGATATTCCATCTGATAATCGATGTTGATTTGATTATCCTCATTGGAATATCATAGTGATTCCTGAATAATTACTTAATCAGGAAAAATTATGGAATTCAACGCAGGATATTCATCATAGATCCCCAAACTATCTGAGAATTCTTCAACCACTGATTGACTGATAATTCCAATAGAATTCATCAAAAAATTATCAAGATTCGAGATAATTATTAACAATGCGTAACTATTAGAAAATTTTCATAAAATACATACAGGGGTTCTTGCAAGCTTCCTAATCAGTCATAAGAAAAACCAATAATCTTATAAAAGTTATGAAAAATGAATAATAATTGAAAAATTATTTACTGATATTCAATTCAATTCAATTAAATTATGAGATGCACCAGATCTGTATTTCATAATGAATCGCACTTATAAATATTTTCATTTCATTCAAAATTTACATTATCATTGACATCGTAATTAATATCATCATGATAATCTAATAATTAGTATTGAACTGGCTATCGAATTGAAAAAAACAAAAAAAATATCCAAGGGCCCCTGCCGAGAATTGCCCGGGGCGCCGGGTAAGTCAGTTCGATACTGATTACAATAAAATTTTCGCTTGGAAAAGAACCAGAGGGCTCCGCCCCCTGACTGCTTCGCTTCGATCAGCAGTCCGACCCCCTTTGAAATTCGCTCCGCTCATTTTGAATGGATCGTAGCCCATATATGCTTGCTTCGCTCGCATTTTGAACAGTTCAGATATCCGGGGATATATGGAAAGGCACTCATCGGTTTTTCCCTCAATTGTCTCAGGGTGTCTAGTAATCACCAACGTTAAAATCCCCGGACACTTCCCGGATATTTTCCGGGTAGAATTCAAATTTCCCGGATTTATAGTGATATACATGTCAATATTTCCTTTTGCAATAATAATCGTTTTCGAACATAGAAACTGTCAACATGATTCAATTTTTACTCTCTATTATTACAATTTTTTGAATACCGATCAATAATTAACGAACTCAAAAACAACAAACCACCATAATCAGAACATGAAACTTTCAGAATTGAAACATCGACTCTAAATAAGAAGAAAATAAAAAAAAAAACTTCATCTTATCCTTGGAATGGATGTATTCATTAATTTTTTCCGTGAGTTCAAATCATCAATAACTTTACAATTAAAAACTCTCATCTTTTTTACAATAAATACAGCGTATCACATTGGAAGCGGTTTTCCGAATTGTTAAGCAATCACATCAATACTTCAAACAATAACAAATCTTATAAAACACACTTGAAAATCAAAACTTAACTTGAAGAATGACTTACTTAAATAACAATATTGTATTCAAAGATCATTCATTCAGAATAATCCAGCGGAATATTTCCATACGGAGAAAACCCATCATATTTGTGAAAATATTGGGAAAGAAACTTCATTCCCGTGTTTGCAATTATATGTGATCCATTCAAATTCAAATCGAATGTGATTTCACGATTACTGTAGAATCAGATATGTATTTAATTGGGAATTCACGATGCACGGGAAGACAGGGAATTCCATCGGAATCGGTCAATTAAAATCCCAGGTTGAACGAAATGACCAATTAAACAAACGAAAATTCCCGGACTAGACACACTGTGGAACTATTAATAATTGAAAAAGTGACTATCAAGCCATACAGCACGCTCGTCCCGATAAATTCATAAAAAGTTCTTCATGAATCCATCGTAGGATTCTTTAAGAGTCCTCATTATAATAGTTCAGTGCGAGTTCTTCATGGGTCCCTGGTATTCAAAATGGATTCCCAAAGAATTATCAAGATTTCTTAATCAATTCTTTCGGAACTGACATAATGGAAGTTCATTAGGGACAAGTTCGTGCCATGCGTGAATTCACAGAAGAAGAGTATCGCTGGAGGATGTTTTTGATGAACTTAAGGGGATACCAGCGATCCTTGACGATACAACCCGAGCCAAATCTTTTCTGACAGAATATTCGAAAATGAAAAACAAAAATCGAAATATCGCTCTATAAAGACCATTTTTATTGTTTGAAAAAAGTGTATATAGAGCGATATTTCGATTTTATTGCTCCATTTTCGAATATTTTGTTAGAATAGTTTCGGTCGTGTCCTTTTCGAACCAATGGTTCTGGTCGTATCTGCAGGGGTCGTTGGTATCACTTTAAGGGGTGAAATAGGTTTCGAAATTTCAAAAAATTGATGGTTTTTTTATTTTTTGATCTGGTAATTCAAAATTTCAAGGATATTTCCCTGAAGTTCTGAAAGTTGATCGGAGTGAAACTCTAAGAGAGGGAAGTTATCGTATTCACTGCGAGGGTACTTTTTTTCGAGAAGTATCCGAAAATCAACCCCCATCGGCTAAGTTTTCAAAATTTTCAGTTCAAAATTTTGGAAAATATTGTTCAAATGTTACTGTTCTATATATCGGTCGAAATTGAGAAATAATTGATTATCTCAAATCTTATATGTTCCAATGAAACATTTAACGCATGGATTTCCGACTTTGTACATAATGAAACGAAATAATGGATCTTCCATCTTGGTCTTATGAACAAAATAAACCAAAATATGCTTCCGATATCATTTCAATATACCGATTTTGCGAAATCTATATATCGAAATGACATCGGAAGCATATTTTGGTTCATTTTGTGCATAAGACCAAGATGATCTATTATTCCGTTCCATTATGCACAAAGTCGAAAATCCATGCGTTAAATATTTCATGGGAATATGTAAGAATTAAGATAATCGATTCTCAAGTAACACACGAATGTCCATAGCATGTTCTGCGAACCTTTTTAGCACATTGAATGTCCTATGCATGTGCTGTGAATATTCTCGGCATGCTTTCCGAATGTTGTGTTACTAGGGTTATTCCTCACTCTCGACCGATATATCGTGTGCATCCCTAACTTTTCTAGATGCCTCAAACTTTGGATGAAAAATTCTTTTACACTATTGGAAAAAAAATTGAAAAAAATATGCTGTTTTGCTTTTGAAACTTATATGTCACTCCCCTCAACATACACTGAGAGGAAAAAAGAATGGAGACATCGCGGACAATAGAGGATAATTTTTCGATATTGAATAAATTTCCATTTGAATGACGAAAATTACTATTCAAGTAGTAATTTATTGAACTGATGTTGAGCGATTATCTTCTATTGTGTGCGATGTCTTCAATTTGTTAATGAAGATTGTAATTTTTACGCTTTCTTTTCTCTCAGTGTTTATAGTTTTACTATAAGTAAAACTATAAGGTTTTTTATTGCAAGAACAATAAAACTATAAAATTTCAGTATTTCCACTACGAACTTTTGATGAACTCACTACGGATATTGTACAGCGATGATCTTTTGTCCCAAATTGACAATCATTTTTGTGAATATTAATAATCTCGATTTTTTCATGTACGAAATTATTATTCATTTCAGTTGCCGCGCCTTCTTGGTTTTAGAAGCAATTTCCAATGAAGATTTGATATTTCCAAACGCCGTTTTGACAATTTTTCAATGATTTATATAAAAAAATTGGATAAGTTCTCCACTCATAATACTGTTCTAGGAAGTATTTGAAGATATGAAACTGAAGCTAGCAGATGACGTAGACTCTAGCTAATTGAAAAATTTTCGTAGAGTGATGAAACCTGTATCAATGAAATTTGTGGGTCCTAATCTCTGAGAATGTGTACTTTAGAAAAATTCAAATGCACATTGGCTCGGTTCAATATACGCTGTCTGCTGGTTCACGTCTGCCAGCTTCATTTTGAAGATTCCTAATGAGTATCATAAAAGATATGACCGAAAATATATTTGAACAGACACATTACAAAAATTGAAAATATGTTTTGTTTCATCCTATGAATTCCGGATTTCTCAAAAAATTCCCGTACATTTCCCGGATTCCCCGGATGCTAGACACCCTGTTTGAGAAACTTTGTGAATGTGATGTTCAGAAATCCTGGAACTTATTGCCTATCATCCTTTATACCATCCCCAAATGGTTCAGAAACATGTATACCATTCATCCAATAAATTCTTTTTTCATTTTATAGTCTTCAATAAATTCATCGTTTTTTATTCTTCTCCAAAATAATATTGAATTCACAATGAATTCGTGTCTTGACATTCATATTCAATCAGTGAATGAAGTTTGGCGATTCAATGAAGGCATACGGTGTTGGTTGAATGTTATGTGTCCGAATGCTGGCCGGTGGAACTTATACGCGCTGGGCCATCAAAGGCTGCCAATGGAGGACCATCGAAGCTATTGCTGGCATTTATTGAAGACCCAGTACAGGGCCATCAGTGCAGTGTTTGCTGGGTGAATTCCCGTACTCTCCGTAACAACACCTACAAACGTAAAAACATCTTATTCACATAGCTCATTCACATGACAGCAAAATTTTTCCCAACACACATACGCCTAATCAAACAAAATAAAGCGAACACTCGCTTACCACTTCCAGCATTCTCATCCGATGTATACAACCGCGCTGAGCACTTCAATCGTGAGTACATTGTATATCGCCATGCAACACAATTACGAAGAATTTCATGCTTGCCGGACACATAACTATTAGAAATTAATAATTTTCCACCTTCTTGACTTGCGATTAATTGCAGAGGCACGGTTATATAGTAACGTGCACAGTATACATTACACTACTTCCAGCAAGAGACCCCCGAAGCACCGTTGAACCACGTCCCATCACAATCATTCACATACACATGCCACTTAATCAATACCTCATTCACACACAATCCGTAACTCGCAATAACATGAACTAAACAGACAGTATCTTCAACAACACCAACAAATGATATACGAACACATACAGACAGAAATACATTCCCACAAAAGAATAAACTGAAATTCAAGAAAGAGCATCTTCGACATAATCAAACGAAAATGTACACTCAACCGAATACATTTTATACACCAGTTACATACTATTGTACATACTTATATACAATTAGAAAACATATCCAAAAAATAAGATGTTCTGAAATCTTGTCAACGGAAACATACTCACTTTATCCCCGGGATATTTTGACGGGGGAAATTATGTCTCGGGACATTCCGAGACCGGGATATTCTGGGCGAGATATTTTGTCCAGGGACATTTTTGACGGGAGATTCTGTCCCAATCCCCTTTTTGTTTGATTGGGACATGGGAACATGTATAATTCCTATGTATTCATATGTATATATATATACAGCGTGTTTCAGAACTCGCTGGAACTGGCTGGAGGGATTGTTCTCTAGTGAAAACTAAGAAGATTGGTCTTTGGATCAAGTCGATCCGACGCTTAGTTCTCGAGATATGAGCATTTTCAGATTTTTTTTCAAATCCAAATCACTCAACAGCATCATGTGCTACGTACTGGAGCTTGACACCATTCGCTAAGTTGGAAAACGGCGGATCTCTGAGAAAAAAATTGAACTATCCTATCATTCTTTGTTCCAGAGCTACAGCGATTTGAAATTTTTGAGCTCTCAGCCAATCAGAACCCAGCAACTTCAAATCACTGTAGCTCTGGAACAAAAAATGATAGGATAGTTCAATTTTTTTTCCAGAGATCCGCCGTTTTCCAACTGAGCGAATGGTATCAAGCTCCAGTACGTAGCACATAATGCTGTTGGATGATTTGGGTTTGAAGAAAAATCTAAAAATGCTCATATCTCGAGAACTAAGCGTCGGATCGACTTGATCTAAAGACCAATCTTCTTAGTTTTCACTAGAGAACAATTCCTCCAGCCAGTTTCAGCGAGTTCTGAAACACCCTGTAAATGTACACTTATACAGCCCGCTGGTTCCGATATGTTCTCAAAGAATTCCTTATGAATTCATCGTGGGATTTTTTAAAAATCCCCGTTATGACAGTCCAGAATAAGTTCTTCACGAGTCCCTGGTATTCAAAATAAATTCTCAAAGAATTCTTTTGGAACTGACATCACGGGAGTTTGGGACATGGCTGTGTTGTGTGGGTATATATATATATGTATACAGGGTGGTGCAAAAGTCTGGAAACACCCCCATAACTTTTGAACGGGGCATGATAATTGGATCAAATTTTTTTTCAATTAAAGGAGGGATCAAGGGCTATGGTCACGGGGTACTTTGAGTTCCCCAGCCCTGTAGGGGACGATGAGAGGGGAAGGGGGGCCAAAATCTCAAATGAGACAAGAGGGCTTGTGATACGTCATTCGATGGGGGTTCCTAATCCAAATCCAGCGGTTTTTTATTTTTTGAAATCTGATCATTTTTCGCTGAGTTATCGTAATTTTAATACTCTGATGTGGCAAAGTCTGGAAACACCCCTATAACTTTTGAACGGGGCATGATAATTGGGTCAAATTTTTCTTTAATCAAAGGAGGGACCAAGAGCTATCTTAACGGGGGACCTTGAGTTCCCCAGCCCTGTAGAGAACGATGGGGGAGAAAGGGGGCCAAAATCTCAAATCAGATTGGGGCGCTTGTGATACGTCATTTGATAGGGGTTTCCAATCCGAATCCAGCGGATTCTTATTTTTTGGAATCGGATCATTTTTCGCTGAGTTATCGTAATTTTGATACTCTGATGTGGCAGAGTCTGGAAACACCCCCTTAACTTTTGAACGGGGCATGATAATTGGATCAAATTTTTTTTGAATCGGAGGTTATGTCTATCCCAATCTTGCCATTACCCAGAATCAACGGCATGGACGTGTCGGGAATTTGATTCCTTCATTGTGTGTGAGTAGGTTTGTGTGGGTGTGTGTGTGCGTGCATGTGTGTCGTTGTGTTTGGGCGTTGGTGTGTGTGAGTATGGGTGGTTGTGTGTGGGTCGCACAGGCCCATACGACCGAACCACCCACCCACCCTCACACACACACAATCCCACACACAACCACACACATCGACACCCACCTACACCCACACTCTCACCTCCTCACACACACAAACACACACAAGGAATCAGGTTCCCGCCACGTCCACGCCGTTGATTCTGGGTAATGCGAAGATTGGGATAAGAAAACTTCCGATTAAAAAAAAATTTGATGCAATTATCATGCCCCGTACAAAAGTGAAGGGGGTGTTCCCAGACTTTGCCACATCAGAGTATCAAAATTACGAAAACTCAGCGAAAAATGATCCGATTTCGAAAAACAAAAAACCGCTGGATTTGGGTTGGAAAACCCTATCGAATGCCGTATCACAAGCCTCCCCGTCTCATTTGAGATTTGCGCCCCGTTCCCCCCCACCTTCAACGCCCCCTACAGGGCTGAGGAACTCAAGGTCCGCCGTTAAGATAGCCCTTGATCCCTCCTCCGATTAAAAAAAAATTTGATGCAATTATCATGCCCCGTTCAAAAGTTATGGGGGTGTTTCCAGATTTTGCCACATCAGAGTATCAAAATTACGAAAACTCAGCGAAAAATGATCCGATTTCGAAAAACAAAAAACCGCTGGATTTGGGTTGGAAAAACCTATCGAACGCCGTATCACAAGCCTCCCCATCTTATTTGAGATTTTTGTCCCGTTCCCCCCGCCCCCAACGCCCCCTACAGGGCTGGGGAACTCAAGGTCCGCCGTTAAGATAGCCCTTGATCCCTCCTTTGATGAACGAAAAATTTGACCCATTTATCATGACCCGTTCAAAAGTTATGGGGGTGTTTCCAGACTTTTGCGCCACCCTGTATGTATATATTGGGTGATTCAAAATTGCCGTTTTGAGACCAGATTGTTGATGAAATTCTGGAAAGATTTTGCTCCGGAATATTCAGATCTGATCCTCAGATCCGGGGATATGGGCATTTTTGAATTTATAAAAAAATCCAAATATCTCGGAAGTACCATATTTATGACTTTTCAATCCAACACCATTCTCTGAGTCAGATCACGGGGTTCCCTGGAAAAAATCAATTTCATTTAGCTTCCTTCCTTGTGAAGTTATAGCCATTCAAAGTTCTTGAATTCTGATTGGCTGGAATGCAAAAAATTCCAAACCGCTATAACTCCACAACTAAGGAAGCCAAATGAGATTTCTTTTTCTCCAGGGATATCCCATGATCTGACTCCGTGAATGGTGGTGGATTCAAAAGTCATAAATATGGTGCTTCCGAGGTATTTGGATTTAACAAAAAATTCAAAAATGCTCATATCTCCGGATCTGAGAATCAGATCTGAGTATTCCGGACCAAAATCTTTCCAGAATTCCATCAAGAATCTGCTGTCAGAAAAGTGTGCGGCAATTTTGAATTACCCAGTATATACATACATACATACATACACAGGGTGACCCAAGTCGGACAGATTATATTTGAGGAGCGTATTCTATAGCTGTATCATTACAGCATGTATCAATAACTTCAAATTCGACCGCTAGCCAGCGATATAATCAGGGGGAACGGACGGAAGATATGTACGAACATTTGAATGTTTGAAACAATTTTTCGCTGAAGGTACTTTCAGACATGTTTAGTAACATGGTTCAACTTTTCGCTAAATTTTTATCAGTAAAAATGATAAACGATAATATAATATATTTTTTTTATGTGATATAACCCTTTGAGGCATGGTGGCTATTATAATAGCCACCTCAATGTGTTTTAAGTTTACAGTTAACCAGAGACAATATAACGCTTTTTCCCCCAGTTTTTTTTTTCAATTTGATTTAGATAAGGACTTAGGAAGTATTCGGCATCGCGTATACATCGTCAATCGTTTTACAAATTGTGATTTAAATGAATAAACAATGAAAAAAAGCCGTATTCATTGAATAACACAGGCACACAAAAAAAATTGTCATGAACCAGAGGGTAGACCCCATCATCCCTACGTTTTTGAGGTCGCTGAGACCGAATATGACCATGAAAAATTTTTTCAATCGCCCGTTTGCCTTCACCAACCCCCTGATGGGGGTTGAATTTGAAAAATTCGGAAAAATCCAAATGTACGTGTATTTCTATGTTCTTTGGGACGCTGAACCCAAAAATGATGAGGAAAAAGAATTCCAACCCCTCTCTTACCCGCTAGCACCCTGCCACCACCCCCTGCTGGGGGTTGAATTTGAAACTTCCGTAAGAAATTCAAATCCATGTAGATTTGTATGTTTTTTGGGATGCTGAAACCGAAAATGATAAGAAAAAATCAATGCCATCCTCTCTCACCAGCTAGCACCCTCCTACCGCCTCCTGATGGGGGCTGAATTTTAAATTTTCATGAAAAATGCGAATGTATGTGGATTTGTATGTTTTTTGGGATGCTGAAACCAAAAATGATGGGGACGAAGAATTCCAACCTCTCTCTCACCCGCTAGCACCCTCCTACCACCCCCTGATGAGGGCTGAGTTTGAAACTCACGTAAAAAAGTTTGAATCTATGTGTATTTCCATGTTTTTTGGGACGCTTAAATCAAAAATGATAACAAATAACAAATTAAACTCCTCTGTTACCCGCTAGTACCCCCTTACTACCGCCTTGAAGAGGGTTGAATTTGAAATTTTCTCATAAAATTGAGATGTATGTGTATTTCTATGTTCTTCAAGATGCTGAGACCATAAACGACTGCAATCAACAATATCCACTGACTCGATTACCTCCTCACACTCCTGTACAATCATTCAAAAGAATCTAGTAGGATCCACATGAAAGTCCGTTCTCAGCGAATTACGCTAACGATTCAGGACAAAACAGAAGAACCAAAGCTTTCATGGGCTCAATACTCAAAATTCCGGCGATCCAAAGTCAATCACTTGTTGATTCAACAGGTTAAACAGTATCCTATGTTGTAGACGTCAATACTTCATGAAATAGAAATATCAGATGCATTCATGATTTGGTTCTACTCTTAGCGGATAACGAAGCGGTGAAATTTGTTATTTGTTATCATTTCTTATTCAAACGTCCCAGAAAATATGGAAATACATATACATTCAAATTTTTTACGTGAGTTTCAAATTCAGCCCCCATCAGGGGGTGGTGGGAGGGAGCTAGCGGGTGAGAGAGGGATTGGAATTCTTTTCCCCTATCATTCTTGGTTTTAGCGTCCCAAAAAACATAGAAATACGCGTACATTTGAATTTTTCCGAATTTTTCAAATTCAACCCCCATCAAGGGGTTGGTGAGGGCAAACGGGCGATTGAAAAAATTTTTAGAACTCTTGTGCTATCTGGGACGTAAATTACTCACGCAAAAATAATAATATGTACAGATTTCATAACACAGGTCTACAATGATTTTGGTGCCGCTAAAACTAAAGCAGATTTTGAGTATATTCGATACCCTGACTCTGGAAATATACTTATTTTTTTAATGCTACCTGTAGTTTTCAAGAAATCGCAGGTGTAAAATAAAATGAAAATGCACGATTTTGAAACGTTTTATTCAATTATTCCACACTTTAAGAACATTTTATCAAATTATTCTTCAAATTATCTCAAAATATGAGTCATTCTCTTCCAAATGCGATTAGGTTTGTTCAAATATCTTTTTTTTTCTCTGAGATACGACAGTTTGAAAATTGTGTTATTTCACCTATTCACTAAATCCATGAACACACAAATTTCAAATTGTCGTGTCACAGTAAAAAAAAAGATATTCGAGCAAACTCAACGGCATTCGGAAGGGGATGGATTATATTTTGAGGGCATCTACTAGTTTCATGAGAAAAAATTACATTCTGACGTCACGTAATCTCAAATATGTCGAAAAACGGTGTTTTTCACACTTTGACGTTAAAATATCTCAAAAACCACACGTAATAATGCAATTTTGAAGCCAGATTCGGATTCAGCGCGCCAAAATACTTCGGAAAAGTATGACCAAACAAAAAGTTCAATTTTGTAGGCCTGTGTAATCTATACAAATATTCCAAAATATTATTATTTTTGTGCAAAATACCATTATAATATTTATTTGAAGCTTTACCACTCAAAATTGATTTTCTACGCATGATAGACTTAGGGTTTTCATCGCTACTTCGCAACTAGTTTTTTGTTTCTATAATCGAAATATTAATTTTTGTATTACATATTAGTATTACCTGAGACATGTGTATTGTTATTTAATATTGAGTTAAGACAACTTATCCGTGTTGAGGATCGCGTTTGTGTGGCAGGCTAACCGGATTGTGAAAAACTGTCTCCCGCAAATTTTTGTGTGAAAAGGCATTCTTCTCCATCAGTCGTGGGGACGACTAAATTCATACATCACTTATATTTGGTGCACAAGACACCCGAAGGGAACATGAAGCTTCAGCGAACGTTCAGATTAGATCTGTATAGATCGGTCCAAAGCTTCACAGGAGCTCACTTTTAGATTCACAAACGTTTCACAAAGGTTTTACGAAGGTTGAAATGTCCGCCTTGAAATACTTTCAAGGAAGATAGATTGAACGTTCATGAAGGTTCATCGAAGGTTTGATGAAGCTTTACAAAAATATCTATACTTAAATTAATTTATAAAAATTTACATGATTAATTAATTAATTAATTAACATAAATCAATAGGAATTAATATAAGTATAGATATTTTTGTGAAGCTTCATCAAACCTTTGATGAACCTTCATGAACGTTCAATCTATCTTCCTTGAAAGTATTTCGAGGCGGACATTTCAACCTTCGTAAAACCTTTGTAAAACGTTTGTGAATCTAAAAGTGAGCTCCTGTGAAGCTTTGGACCGATCTATACAGATCTAATCTGAACGTTCGCTGAAGCTTCATGTTCCCTTCGGGCATATCACTTCATATAACTTCGAAATATGGATGAAATAACTGATATTGCCAGTGATGCTGAATTTATCGATGGGTTGTGTGATGATAATGATATTGAGAATGATTATACTGAATGTGATGGCGAAAGAAATCTTTCTGAAGATTATCCTGACTCAGAACGTTTCGATGATGATAACAAAGAATTCAATGATAATGATTTTATGTGGGCGGGAAAAAGAAAAACCCAAGATGATTCCCCATATACTGAAACTTTCGGTCCAAATATTACAGATGATGTTACCACATCTTTAGACATATTTTTATGTCTGTTCCCCCATGAACTTTTAGATTCAATTGTTGAACAAACGAGCCTGTACTTGAGACAGAAAAACACTAAAGCTGATTCAATAACCAAAGAGAAATTACTAGTGTTTTCTGCTATAAATATAATGATGGGCGTGAAAAAATCCCCCTCTTACCGCGATTATTGGTCGACAGATCCAAAATTGAATGATCCATTTATATGCAAATTGATGACGGTTAATAGGTTTGGATTTCTTCTGAGTCATTCACACATGGCTGATAAAAGTCAAGAACCGAGAAAAGGAGATAAAAATTATGATAAATTGTGTAAGCTAAGACCATTCTTAGATAAATTATCCGAAACTTTCAAGAATTGTTGGAAACCCAGCCAAAACCAATCTATTGATGAATCCATGATCAAGTTCAAAAGGCCTAGACACACAAGCTACGTAAACGTGAACGTAAGAAACGGAAAGATGCGCAGAAACTGTATACAAGATCTGCGCATCCTTCCGTTCGTTACGTTCACGTTTACGTAGCTTGTGTGTCTAGGCCTAAAGGCGGTAGCAGTTTGAAGCAGTACATGCCGAACAAGCCCATAAAACGTGGATACAAAGTTTGGACGCGCGCAGATGCATCGCGATATGTGTGCGAGTTTCAGGTATACACAGGGAAAGCTGGAAGTGCTGAAAAGCAATTGGGTGCCCGAGTAGTGGAAGATTTGACGCGTAACTTAGTAGGAAAAAATCATTATGTATTTTTCGATAATTTTTTTACCGGTCTTGATCTTATGATAGATTTGAGAAAAGATGAAGTGTTTGCTTGTGGAACTGTTTGTTCCATCAGAAAGGGTTCACCAAAAAGCATCATTCCTGATAAAAAAATGGCGCATGGGCAGTATGAATACCGTACTTGTGGTGCTGGAATTAGCTGGGTCAAGTGGATGGATAAAAAAGCTGTTTTCTTTTTATCCAACTATCATGATCCTTGTGAGGTTACTGTGACAAATCGTACACAAAAAGATGGTTCCCTAAAACAAGTAACTTGTCCAATTATGTGCTCTGACTATCATGAAAATATGGGATATGTTGATAGATCTGATTACCTAATATCAACTTACAAAATTGATGGGAAATCAAAAAAATGGTGGCACCGCATGTTTTGGCATTTTTTGGAGGTAGCCATTATAAATGCATTGATTATTCACAATACCAGAAATCCAGCACATCCAATGACATCAAAAAAATTCAGGTTATTTTTAGTAGATCAATTGGCAAGCCATCGTTTACCTACACGTACGGGAAGAAAATGTCAAAAAACATCTCCATCAAACGTAGTCAGAAAACCTACAGTATCTATTGAGACAAGACGATCTCAATCATGTCATATGCCCGTATGTGTAAGCGTTCCAAGACGTTGTGCTTTTTGTAGTACAAAGAGTCAACCTTGCAAGACTTTACCCACTGAGCATTTCCGTTAGAACCTTGCATTAACATTGCATCGATGTTGATGCGATCTTGAAAGTACCTGTTATAAAAATTACAACAGTAATATTACAACATCCAATTACAAGTAAATTGCAGCAATGTTACGTTGTCAGGTGATATTCCAACGATATTTTCGCAAGTTACTTTTGTAATATTGCATTTGTGAATTGAAAGAACAGTACTTTCAAGATCGCATCAATATCGCTGCAATATTAATGCAAGGTTCCAACGGAAATGCTCAGTGGGTATATACCTGCAGTACTTGCAATGTGCCATTGTGCATAAAACAGGATGGAAATTGTTTTCGAAATTACTATACATGAACATTCTTATACATAAATTGTAGAACCATAAAATCGAGAACACAAAATTGTGAAACTTTATGCTATGAAGAAAACTGTAGAAACTGAAGAGTTGAAAATGAGCAACGATTGAAAAATTTTTGATGAAGAATTGAGAAATTTGGAATGAATAAAAGGAATATGAAAATACGAAATGAGAAAAGAATACAAAATAATAAAAAATACAAAATCAAAAAAATTGAAAATCAAAAAATTGAAAACAAACTTGAAAAACAAAAAAAACAAAATGGAGACAATCGCCGCCACGTTCACGTCCGTGTCTCTGGAATCAACCAAACGCGGTGACTTTCATTGAAGCCTAAATCTATGGGAATTCATTGTCGAAAAATGAGGTTCTCTGAATGATTGATAAATAAATTCCTCTTCCTCAATTGTTCGATCTTCAAATGTTCATCCCTCTTATTTCTTGTTCATTATTCGAATGGAAAATATTGAATTCCAGAAAAAAGAAGTTGGTCTACGGTGATTGATTCAAAAACAATGAGTTCACAAGCTTTTTGCGAAATCCCGGTTTCCCAAGTTTTCTAACGCCATCTGAATTTGCTCTTTGAATTTTGGAAATTTGAGTTTGAATTCGCGATCAACGAACCGAAAGCCCCTCCGTGCATGAAGTTCAGCATGGTTACACGATTTTCAAAATTCTCCGTCACCACCTTGAATCTGACATCTTGAATCTTGGAAATCTGCGTTCAGATTCGTAATCAGCAACCCAAAAAATCCTTGACACGTGTGTTTCAGCAAAATTCCGCAATTTTTAAAATTTTCCACCGCCATATTGAATTCTGGAAATCTGAGTCCAGATTCGTAATCAGCGACCTCAAAAACCCATATGTACCGAATTTCATGAGAAACCGTTCATCTGAAAAACGTATGCCGCAAACGTTAACAAAAAAACATAATCAATTACGAAGAATTTCGCGCAATTTTTTTACAAATTGTTGACCTCAAGAGTGCCCACAAAAACTTTATTCCCTGAATTGAATGTGACATTCTTATGACCCTGGTGAAAATGGAAGCGGAAAGGAAGAGTAAACGAAGCTTTTGTTGAAGAGTAACCGAAACGTTAATGAGAATTATACGAAGCTTGAATGGGAGGGATACAAAAAGTATGCGAAGAGGGAATTGAAACAAGGGAAGCGTATAAAATTCATGAAACTTGAATAAAAAAATCGCACACTATAGCGAGAATCGAACTGATGACTTTCACCATGGTACACGAGGTTTTTATCCACTGAGCCATGAATCGTCGTTGGGATAAACTGCTTGGACATATCATTTGAAATCAGAATAGGTATGATTCGCATACGCCTAATGTAACCTACTATTCCCAAGTGTGAAGTGACGATCGTATGGATACGAACTTCATATCACATTACTGTCGGCTGGATACCTATAATGATAAAAGTGGGTTGATATGCCACCAATTTCCAATCAGAGTATCTCTAAATAGATGTACGAATGACATGAAACCAACTACATGTACATGTATCCCGCCGAGACAATAGTTCCCACACACCACGCAGTTCTTGAAGATATCTAAAAGAATACCCAATTGAGAGATCTTCAAGAACGTTCTTGAAGAGTTCTTAAAGATATCTTCCAGAAGTGTTGGAAAGACATCTTGTGAAAGATTTCTGAAAGATGTCTCGATTCAAGACATCTCCAAGACGACCATGCGAGATATCTCAAAGATATCTTTGAGAAGCGTTTGAAAGATATTTTCCTGGAAGAGTTTGACAAGATATGTTTAAGAAGATAGATTGTCAGCAGGCTTGGGTCATAAATACCTAATCATATGAATTAACATGAATAACACTCGGAATGTGCCTTCAATTATAATCGAATTACACATGCGATAAATTCGGTCACAAATCGAAAGCTTGAAAAATCTATAAACATGCCAAGAGATTTCAAATTCTGCAAAAATTACGATTTTGTAACCTTCTAATCAGGGGGCATAATCTCGAACAGAAAATTTTCAAACGGATTTCAGCGCCGCCATACGGTAGTACAGTGAACTATTTCACATGTATACACTAACACTAATTCGAAAATCGGTGTGATTTGTTCATTGTTTGTGTTAGTTGTATCTATGACGAATAATTCACTGTACTACCGTACGGCAGCGCTGGAATCCGTTTGAGAATGTTGCATTTGAAATTAGGCCCCCTGCCTTTTAATACCCGCGCTGGAATTAACGAATCTTCAGGACACAAATATTTCACAAATCACTGAACTCTTTACGCTCAATTTTATGTACAGCCTTCAAGTAAATTCAAAAAAATTCTCATTCATAATCATCAATAAGTTATTCTTCAATAACGTTGGGATAGAAATAATTCAGGAAGAATCTGTGGTATCCACGACCAACTGATCTGACATTTGTTTATATAATAACAGTTTTTTCTAAAGATCACTTCCACTCTGAAAATGTACACCACTGACACGAATCCACTGTGTTATATTGACAATCATAAGCATCAAAACCGAACTGTCTCTATAGCTCAGGTCACTGAAGCGTAAGTACATCGTAAGATGCGCGGGTTCGATTCCCGCAACCTCGAGGATTGAGATAAAGTCAACTTCATAGGAGTGCGAGAGCGACAAAGAGAAATATGGGGGGAGGGAGGGGGGGGGGGGAAAGAAGAGGTGTTAGAATCTTTTTTCGTGAATAAATTCAAGCTCTTTCCAAGACATTTTTATGAATTTTGCAACACATCTTTAAGAAATCTTGAAGAACTCTTTCAGATTTCTTAATTTCGTCTTAAAGATATCTTGGAGAAGTCTCCGAGACATCTTTTAGAAATCTATTCATGTTGCATAAGACATCTTTTCGGATACGAAAAGATATCTTTTAGAAAATTCTTCAAGACTTCTTGTACTTTTGGAAGATATCTTTTAAAATTCCAAAAGATATCTTTGTGTCTGTTTGGGTTGTTATTTAAAAACAAATCAAATGTGAATAATGAAGTGCGATGATTATGAATTTTAAAATCAAGGAATTTGACTGAATGGAGAGCGCGTATTTTCATGATTAAGTTCACCTCAAATGTATGATCACTAAACGTTTATCTTCATGTATTGCTGAATTGGACAATAAAGTCAATTACTACTACTACTACTATATCAGGTAACGTGAAGAATTGGTTGTGTCCATTGATGTCAGGAAACGCAATTCATAATGAAAATGTGAATCGAAGGGACACATTGTCGGATAAGTACAGTTCATTTTGAATATGATTCACAAAATGATTTTAATAATTCAAAAACGCCGATTCTTTGTGGAACTATTTTTACAATCCAGAGTCATTCTTTGAATAAGGTAGATCCTGGGGAGAACGTGGAGACAGAATCCATCATATGATGATGGAAAATAATATGAAAATTAAAATCCCGTACGAATTATCAGTCATCCTCCGAAGGATCCATAAAGCAATAAGCCTTTTTAACAGGGGATCAGAAGTAATGCATACATACATACATACATACATACTTACATACGTACAAGTGAGTAAGGAGTTATACATTAATCACATAAGGTTTGTAGGAGGTGGGTGGCTGGTACATCATCCATATTTGTTGGTTTATCCTTCAATCTTCATGAAGAAACATTGCAAATCAAGGTTGGGATGGGGCTATGAATGTTCATCCAAAAATGCTTACGTGATGTGTTTGCAGGTGCTTGTGTCATATTTGATTGTGAGGAAGCCTATGATGTTTCTGTTTATAATCAAGATATTCACTATTAAATGAACATACGCATTAATTTAATGTCGAAACATCATCCAAATTTCCATCGCCCGTTAGACTTCAGAATAACGATTTTTTGTCACTTTCTGCACCGAAAAAAAATTCTCTTTCAACCAAATGAATACTTTATTTGTCCTCTGTCCACAGAATATTTCTGAGGATTAATGAAATATTCAATCGAATCAAATAGTGGAATATTTGCCCCAAAGCAAATCGTCTTCTAGATAAATAATTCATTCGCCACAAATAATCAGATTTTGCATCCAATTGGATATTTAATTTCTACAAATTAATATTTTATGGAGAGAGAACAAAAAAATATTCTTTCCAGCGTGATAGGGAAATGAACGTTCAGAAATGACGTTTTAATAATATATTATTCAACTTGATAGTCGACAATAATCATGATTAATCGCCGTTACTAATGGAACGAATATATATAACTGCATAATGCGTTTCGAATATGCACTGAAAGGAAAAAATATTGAACAAATGATAATGGTTGGAAAAGACACTGACTATGAGGAATCACCTGATCAAGAGCACTTAAACATCACGAGATACGGGTAGAATTTGGCACTAACTTTTTGCATAAATTACTTGAAGAATTCAAATTCAAGAAAATAATATTCAAACGCATACTTGGAATTGAACTCCAAATATTAATTTGGGTTCCTTGAAGGTTTGTAGATATTGAAAAACGAAATTATGACCAATTTTTGAGAGTGGAAGTTATTTAAAAATCTTCTTACGCTCACCAAGAAATCAGTAAAAGACTCATATTTATATCTTAATCCTGGTCGTGGATTTCATCATTATGCTCCGAAAATTCCCGTTGAACGCATAATTTATGAAACAGGTTGACGCAAACATTTGGCTCGCTCCTTTTGGTGCTTGATTGCCCTTAATAGCTACGTCAACTATTTCATCATCAACGTCAATGCGTGCGTGAGGAGTACTGCCACCCGATGCGAGAATTCCGTAAGCACCAGATTTTCAAACTGAATGATTGAAAAAAGAAATACAAAAAAACAAAGATACATATACTTTCGCCTTCTCTCCATCTCTTGGCGCCCAATGCGGTCGTACCAGCTGTACCTCTCTGGAGTTGGAACTAGTCAATGGGACTATCTCAAAGAATACTTTTCAGAATAAAAATTCTCGTCTGGGTTTTTGAATAGGTAGATTTGCTATCAACCATGGTTCAGTCTTTCCCCAATTATTCAAAGAATATCTCTTACAATTTTTTCCTTTGAGAGGGTTTATATGATCTTCTGTGTTCCCACCTGGATTAATGGAAATCAAAGATATTGACAAACAGAATGTGTCTGTATCATTTTAATTTGTACAATATTTTTTAAATAAATATTCAACTTTCATATCTTCCGAACGGTTGTCAGACCATTACGTTGTGCAATTATTGCAAGACACGAACTCTGCCAAGACATTTCCACGTCGAATCGATAAAAAAGTATGAGTAATTGACAACGTATGGTCAAGAATCGTTTTTTACGTCTTCTTAACGTACGTGTATTCATTGGGATACCATTGAAGATTCACAA
The DNA here is from genome assembly GCA_018340375.1 of Gonatopus flavifemur. NCBI lineage: Eukaryota > Metazoa > Arthropoda > Insecta > Hymenoptera > Dryinidae > Gonatopus > Gonatopus flavifemur. The sequence goes on along the minus strand of JAFFJZ010000026.1, from coordinate 1,773,042 downwards.
AGGAGACACCTTTAAGTTGTCATACACGTGATCATATACAAAAATTATAAATTATATTACTTATCTTTTATTTTGATCAAAAATAACATTCAAAAGTATCAACGTAAAATAAACATCAGTGACATTGTTTTTTTTCAAATATCAGGAATAAAATTCAAAACACTGGCTTCAATTTTGCTGTACTGCTTATCCTCCTTTCCGTTGTCTGGCCAGCGTTGCCAGTATTCCCTAGAAAAATTTTCAGCATCTGATGATTGGTTATTTCTTGTACAACCGGCTAATCATATTTACAATTTGAAAAGAAATGACCAATGCCAAAAAATCTGAAGATTTTTCTAGGGAATACTGGCATCACTGTGTCTGGCTCCCGTCAACCACTTAGATATCACCCTTTGACATGAAATTGATGGGAAGTCTTTGAATGCTGCACTTATTACACCTGAAATATATGCGAATTTCCAATCATTCGGTCCATCATGAGATTCCACCACTATCATCTCCTCAAGCCTAGCCAACCTTATAATCAGTGACTTCGAGTAGCATATTATACCAATAAAAATATCCAATAAAAAATTCAGTACATTATGACAAATCAAACATATATCAAACATGAAGTGCTCAAACTGAGAATATAAACGCCTTATAAACGTCTTCGAGTTCACAATATGATGCATACAGTGATATCCGAGCAGCATATCACTTCAAAATGAAGTTGAAACTGGCGGCCGTAACTCTAGCAATCGATTTTTCTACCTTTTGATTGAACGTTGCTAAAGCTTGATTTATAATAAAATCCGATAAAGTAGCATTCTCCTAAACATTCCAGATGCTCAAATCCGTTATGAAAATTTTATGTAAAAAGTTATGACAATCGGCCTCTAGTTTCAATTGCATCATTTCAGAATACATCACGGTGAACTCCTTTAGACATGCAACTAAAACAAACAGAACCGAGCAGATCCGGGCAGAAACTTGTTCGGATCTGCCCAGTTCTGCGCGCTTTCTGTCCTAGGAACTGCTAAGATTCATCCGGATTTGCCTGGAATTTTCAGCAGAGTACGCAGCAAGAAGAAAAGCTAGTTTTTCGTTCAAGTTTTATCCTCACTCGTAGAGAACTCATTGAGAACTATTCATGTTTCATAGTGAATCTTGATTTTTCTCAGTAATCATGTATACATTTAGAGGAATATTCTTTCCATTCGAGGAAACGTACACGGAGAGGAATTTGATTGGAAAAATCCATTGTGTCCGTAAAACTAGAATTTTTGGAAAACGATTAATGTTGATTTTCACCATTACAACTTGCGATCATTTACTACGTGTGAGTTGATTAATTATTCTAGTGTATTAAGACACTTCCCAGATGACATTTCGTGCAGGAACATTTTTTGTAAATTTATTGCATGAAAAAAGGTACCAAATACGAGCAGCCGGCAAAATGTTACCTGGCTGATGCTACAAATTACTATCGACGTATTTTGATATTTCTAGTTTATGAATACAATGGTTATTCTTCAAATGAAATTGCTCTCCGCGTAAATTTTTGCTTAGTATATATATCGTTTCAGATTTCCAAGAAAATCTGTTTTGGATGCAAAAGAAAATTTATGAGTTAAAACTAGTAGAGTTGAGTTGCCAAACAATGAGTGCCATTGACGTAGCTGCAAACACATTACGTAAGCATTTTTGGATGAAAATTCATAGCCCCTTCCCAACCTTGATTTGCAATGTTTCTTCATGAAGATTGAAAGATAAACCAACAAATATGGATGATGTACCAGCCACCCACCTTCTACAAACCTTATGTGATTGATGTATAACTCCTTACTTACTTGTATGTATGTAAGTATGTATTAGGTGTACAAATAAGTTTCCGCGGTTTTTCATAAAAAATTAGGAATTTATTGTAAAGGAAAAGTACATTACGTTTTATTCAAAGTATTTTCCATCATTTGCCACTACTTTTCCCCATCTTTCTGGCAACATTCGGATACCCCGTCGAAAAAACTCTTCATCTTTTGACGCTATCCACAAATCTACCCAATTTTTGGTGTCTTCATATGATGTGAAGCGCTGCTCAGACAGACCATGTGCCATCGACCGGAACAGGTGATAATCAGAAGGGGCTAAGTCTGGTGAATACGGCGGGTGGGGTAAAACTTCCCAGTTGAGTGTTTCCAAGTATGTTTTTACCGGAGCCGCAACATGTGGACGAGCATTATCGTGTAAAAGAATAATTTTGTCGTGTCTGGAGTAGTAATGGGCGCGTTTTTCCTTAAGTGCCCGACTCAATCTCATCAATTGTGTTCGGTAGAGAGCTCCAGTAATGGTTTCGCTTGGTTTCAGCAATTCATAATACACGACACTAAGCTGATCCCACCAAATACACAGCATGAGTTTTTTTCCATGAATATTCGGCTTAGCTGTCGATGTTGATGGTTCGCCGGGCTTAACCCATGACTTTCTCTTCTTTGGATGATCGTAGTGAATCCATTTTTCGTCACCAGTGACTATACGATGCAAAAAACTCTTCTTTTTATTCCTGGCAAGCAGCATTTCACTCATGCATAATCGGCGTTGAACGTCTCTCGGCTTTAGTTCATATGGAACCCAATTTCCTTGTTTTTGAATCATTCCTAACGATTTTAAACGATGTGAAATTGCTTGTTGAGTCACTTGTAGAGTAAGTGCAAGTTCTTTTCGCGTTTGGGACGAATCTTCCTCCAATAGTACTTCTAATTCCATGTCTTCGTACACTTTCGGCCTTCCACTGCGTTCTTTGTCTTTAACGTCAAACTCACCGTTCTTAAACTTTTGAAACCATTCCTGACAACTTCTCTCACTTAAAGCAGCTTCACCATATGCTTCTAGAAGCAATCGATGCGCCTCAGCTGCAGATTTTTTCACATTAAAGAAGTAAATCAAAAGTTCCCGCAAATGATGCTTATTCGGAATAAAACTTGACATTTTTGCACGAAAAAAATTACGTGATGCTGATACGGAATCACTAGTACTTTAAGGTTATGGTGTTGCCAGATGACTAAACTTGGGATATTACGTTTTACATCTGACAATTTCTCCATAACCTTCTGGTGGGGCCATCTTTTGACAAACCGTGGAAACTTATTTGTACACCTAATAGTAGAGGAGCCAACAACCATTCTGACAACAGCACTGAAACGAATTTCAGAAAAATTGTGTGAATTCCATCGGAAAGCCCGGCTAAGGAATCATTTTTTTTCTTTATTTGATCATTGTATTGAATTGCTCTACTGTATTCAGCGGATAACTTATGGAATTGATGAATTCGAGTACGGTATTGATGTCAAGGCATGTAACATCCAAAAAAATGTTGAATATTGTCATTTAAAAGTGTTCTGATTCAATACAAATATGTTTTACGTCGTTTCAAATCAAAGAATCAATTGAATCAAGTTCTTAAGAATGACAATTGAATCCTCAAGATTTGGCTCAATTTCTCGCGGAATTGGCACAACTAATTTTCCAAACCCGCAAGGCAGTTCAATCAACTCCTAGATTGATTTCGCCGTATCCAAATGCGCGGCGGACTTGAGGCAACTGAAACTCGATTGAATCAAACCATCCTTTTTCTCAGTGTGTACTTATCCGACAAAGTGTCTCTTCGATTCACATTTTCATTATGAATTGCGTTTCCTGACATCAATGGACACAACCAATTCTTCACGTTACCTGATGTAGTAGTAGTAGTAATTGATTTTATTGCCCAATTCAGCAATACATAAAGATATACGTTTACTGATCATACATTTGAGGTTAACTTAATCATGAAAAATCGCGCTCTCCATTCAGTCAAATTCCTTGATTTTAAAATTCATAATCATCGCACTTCATTATTTACATTTGATTTGTTTTTAAATGACAACTATTGTCCCGGCGGGATACATGTACATGAAGTTGGTTTCATGTCATTCGGACATCTATTTGGAGATACTCTGATCGGGAGTTGGTGGCATATCAACCCACTTTTATCATTATAGGTATCCCGACAGTAGTGTGATATGAAGTTCGTATCCATACGATCGTCACTTCACACTTGGGTTACTTTACATGAAACGCGTTTGAAATGGGATCGAGAGATTATGAAGCGTATATGGAAAGTATGATTTCATCATTTTACAGCAAGCGGCATCACACGCTTCAGGAAGAGGGAATGGAAACATTTTTCGCTTCCTTTATACGCTTCATTTTCACCAGGGTTTAGGTATATTCTTCCAATTCTCTAACTGAATTTTACCACTCTAGGCGCGGTCTGATATGTATAGAATTTACCGAGATTCTCTTCCGAAAACTATAATTTCGCTCTCAACTGTTGTTGTCAATAACTAAACGTTATAACACGGTTTGACAGTCGCGACATTCTTCGTGCAGAACTGTTGAATAAATATTCATGTTTTTTATACAACATTGGGGTGAATTTCCAAACAAATTCTCAAACCACCCTAGTAGAAGTGCTCTGGGCATTCACGAGTCCTGTAACGCTGGCGCTAGCAAAATACTAGACACTTACGAAGGCCTCATTATATACTTGTGAAGCGCTCGTAATACTTGCAAGTATTTGGTGAGGCACTCGCAAGTGTCTAGTATTTCGCCATCGCGAGCGTTACAAGACTCCCCAGTCAGCACAAATGATCAATTTGAATTTATAAAGACTTCCCAAAGACCTCTTGGACAGTCCCCGTTATGCGACTTAAAATGAATTCCATATGAATTTAATTAATTCCAAATGAAAACATATTGAATGCATGAAGAATTCATTATGGAGTTCCGATATGGGTTCTTTCTGAACATTAAGTTGTTCATTGAGAATTCATTTTGAATTCCAAATAGTCATCATGAATACATGTCGATTAGCATAACGGGAGCTCTTTGTGGGAACTCTTGTGCTGTATGGGCACTGATCTCTACTATACACTGGATAGCTGATACAGACCTCTCCTGTACATTGCTTTTGTGACGATTAGAAGACCGCAGATACTATATGTTACGTGGGCCAAATGTTCAGTTTTAGCGGCAAATTCAATTTGCTGATATTCATCATATGTAATTTCTATAATGGAAGTTGATTCTTGTTCGTTCAACATAGTTGTGAGGTTTATGTCTTGAAATATTGACAAAAGTTTATAAATTGAAACAAAAGTTCATGAGAACATGTGATTTAAACCTGAGCCCAGTAATAGTCATTTCCAAATGCATAAGCCTGAATAAAGGATATCGAAGATGAAATGTAGTGAATAAATGTTTGAAATGCAAACGCATGCCTCATTATGTCATGCAATTATTGAATACTTGAGTGGAGTCAGAAATGTGGACGGTATATAATAATGGGAATTTGACTATGATTGAAAATATAATAGAGGAAGAGATAAAAGAGGAAGAAAAGAAAAGAATAATTATAGGAGGAGATTTCAATATAAGAATAGGGGAAATGGGAACAAATAAGATGAATATTGGTAGACAATTCCGACTAGGTATAAGAAGTAGTAAAGATAAAGTTATGAGTAACTATGGCAAAGGATTGATAAGAGTTTTAAGGGATAAGGATTTACATGTATTGAATGGTGCAACAGAGGGAGATTGGGAAGGGAATTATACGTATGTTGGAGCAAGGGGAAATTCGGTTATTGACTATTGTATAGTTAATGAAACATGTAAAGACTTGATAAAAAATTTGAAGATTGGAAATAGAGCGGAATCGGACCATCTACCTCTGGAACTCAGTATACAGCAAGAATATGGGATTGAGATTTTAGGAAAGGAGTGGAAAGAAGAAAGGAATTACATCACAAAAATAATATGGAACGAGGATACAAGGGAAATGTACAGGAAAAAGACGTCAAACAATGAAGTAATAAAGGAAAAAAGTATTGAAGAAAAATGGAGAAGATTGAAGGAGATTGTGAATGCGGCTATGGTCAGGAAAAGAATTAGAATTAGAGAAAAGGAAATTGGATATAAAGCCTGGTGGAATTATGAATGTACGAAGAAAAAAAGGAAATTAAGAAGGAAACTCTTGGATTGGAAAAGAGGAAGAATAAGTAGGGAAGTATACATTAAAAGGAAGAGAGAATTGAATAACTTTCTCAAGGGTAGGCAAAAAGAAAAGGTGGAGCAAGAAGAAGAGATATGGAGGAATCTTAAAAAGGAAGCTGATGTTTGGAAGTATTTAAATAGAAGAAGAAAAAGGGGAGTCAAGGTAAACAACAATATTAGGGAAGAAGATTGAGTGAAGCATTTCGTGGAGCTATTGGATGGGAAAAAAGAAAAAGATGGGAAAAAAGAGGAGGAGGATGAGGACGCAAAAGCAAAAGAAGAAAATCAGGAAAATAGAGAAAACTTGGAGGAAGAAGAACCGTTGAAGAATGAAGAAATATACCAAGCAATAAGTAAATTGATATTGGGTAAAGCTGTGGGAGTAGATGGGATACCTGCAGAAGCTTGGAAATATGGAGGGGATAATGTGAAAAGGAGGTTAGCCGATATAATAAATGAAGTATGGAGTGAAGGTGTAATGCCAAAAGATTGGGAAGAAAGCGTAATAGCTACGTTACACAAGAAAGGAGATAGAGCGGTTGCGAAAAACTATAGAGGTATTGCACTTTTATGCTCCGCATATAAAGTCTTCACAGAAATAATTAGGAATAGACTTGAAAAAGAAATAGAAACAAAAAATATACTTCCAGACAATCAGGCAGGATTTAGGAAGGGGAGATCCACAATGGATAATATTTATATATTAAATCATGTAGTGCAAAGGAATGAAGGAAAGGAAGAAATTTACACACTATTTCTTGACCTAAAGGCTGCATTCGACAAGGTGAACAGAAGAAAGCTATGGAAGTGGTTGAGAGAAGCAGGAATAAGCGGATACTTGGTGAAGAAAATGGAATCTATTTACAAGGAGACGAAGATCAAAATCAGGACAGATAAAGGACTGACAAATGGTATTTGGACGACAAGAGGCCTGAGGCAGGGATGCTGTTTGAGTCCGACATTATTTAGTTTATATATCGCAGATATAGAGGTAACATTAAGGAAAAGAGGGATTGGGGGAGTAAGAATAGGGAAGGAAAGATACTAGTCATTGGCATACGCAGATGACATGGTTTTTATGGCTAACAACAGAGAAGCAATGTTAGATATAATTGCGAGCGTTAAAAGATATTTAAAACTTAAAGACTTAGAAGCCAATGTTACAAAAACAAAAATGATGATATTTAATAAGAAAAATATTAATGGTCTAGAAAAATGGAAATGGGGAAAGGAAGACATAGAAGTAGTTAAAAAGTTCAAATACTTAGGCTTTACTTTTAACAAAAGAGGGGATTACAAGGATCACATAGAAGATTTCAGAGAAAGAGGAAAAATTGCAAGAAATAAAACGTGGGGACTAGGAGAATGGCTGTGTAAAGATGACTTCATTAGGAGATGGAAATTATTTGGATACTTGGTAAAGAGCGTTATATCATATGGAGTAGAAATTTGGGGATGGGAGGAACAGAGCGACTTGGAAAAGATTTTAATGGATTATGTGAGAGGATTATTTAAACTGAGCTTAGCCACACCAAAATATATCATCTTTAAAGAATTAGGAATTGAGAAATTGAGGGCTGAATGGGGATGCAGAGCTATGAAATATGAAAATAAAATTAGAGGAATGGGACAAGAAAGGTTTGTAAGGGTCATGCGAACCCGCCTTTATGTTTCAATGCAACGCGTTGAACACGCTCGCAATAAAGTCAGTCTCAACCCAGCAGTCAACGCGTACACACTTACTTGATTCGAACCAACATGGCGCAGTCGTGGTAGTTGTACAGTCGAACCTCGAGTTTAAAAGAAAAGAAAGAAATGGTTCAGTCGTGTCGTTGTATTCGAGTTAACTCTTAAGAGACCGTGAAGTGCAAAATGTGAGCTAAACGGAAAACAAAGCGTCACGTAATTTCGTCAAGTGATCGAGTTATCTCACATAAAGTGTAGTGTGTGCGAAGAAACGTCAAGATGGCCGAACACAGAGGCATAGCACCTATGGACTTGACAGGAAATATAGCTGAGAGTTGGAAAACGTGGAGGGCACGTTTTGAGAATTATCTTGTGGCTTCAGAAATGTGCAAGAAAGAAGAAAAGACACAGTGTGCACAACTTCTGCATTATATAGGCGAAGAAGGGTTTAGAATATATACCACCTTCACGTTTACAGACGCTGAAAAAAACAAGCTAAGTGTACTAATTCAGAAATTCGAGAATCATTTTACGCCAAAAGAAAACGTGACTTACGAGAGATACAAATTTTTCTCGTACAGACAACAGCAAGGAGAATCGCTGGAACAATTCATCACGGAATTGAAGAAAAGAGCCATGAAATGCAAGCTGGAAAATCTACAAGATAGTTTAGTGAAAACTATGATAATTTGTGGTGTCAACAACGTTGAAATAAGGGAAAAACTTCTACAAAACGATGAATTAACCTTGGATAAAACTATCGAGCTATGCAACGTCATCGAGTTATCGAAAACAAGGAGCGAATCGATGGATAATGTAACGTCGGTAGATGCGGTGGCGTCGTCAACTTCGAAACAGGTGAATCAACGTAGCAACACGCACAACGATTACAAAGCGGGAAACTATAGCGATCGTAAGTTTATAAATTATTGTAAAAAATGTGGTGGTTCTCATCCAATTAATAAATGTCCCGCGTATGGCAAAATGTGTAACTTTTGTAAATCCAAAAATCACTTCGCAAATGTCTGTATTAAAAAGAAAAAATCGAATAACGGAAAATTTGATGATGTTAATGAAATAGTCGAAACGGATAGTAACGGAACTTACCTGTTTGTAGGATCGATCGAGATTGAAATTATACAAAAATCAGAATGGGTAACAAATTTAGGAATAAATAACAAAACAATTGAATTTGAAATAGATACGGGGGCTGACGCGAATGTTTCACCGTTAAAAATATGGAAAAATTCAAGATTACCTCAAGATAAACTAATGAATGCGAAAACTACGTTAACATCATATACCGGTAACAAGTTAAATGTGATTGGGAAAAGTATACTAAAATGTTTTAAAAATAATACTCCGCACGAAATAGAATTTTATATTACAAATGATGAACGAAAACCAATATTGGGTGCAAAAACGTCAGAAATATTGAATTTGGTTAAAAGAATTGATACAATAATTGAGGGGCATAATAAATACAATAAATTAATCAAATCATATAATGATATATTTAGTGGAATTGGGTGCATAGAAAGTAAATATTACATTGATTTAAAAGAAAGTTCACAGCCTAAGATCCACCCTACTAGAAACATCCCAATTCACATACAAGGGGAACTTAAAGAATGTTTGGACGAATTGTCAAAAAAGAAAATAATAGAAAAAGTTACGGGAAGTTCGGACTGGGTTAATCCTTTAGTAATTGTTAGGAAACCGAACGGTAAATTGAGAATTTGTCTCGATCCTAAAAATTTAAATGAAGCCGTGAAAAGAGAATATTACAAAATTCCATCACTAGAACATATGACAACAAAAATGTCAGGGGCAAAATTTTTCAGCACGCTGGATGCTACTCAAGGGTTTTATCATATACAACTTGATGAAGAAAGTGCAAATCTTCGCACATTTGGTACCCCCTTTGGGAGATACAAGTTTCTAAGATTGCCGTATGGGTTGGCATCAGCTCCAGAAGTTTTTCAGCGATCTTTCAAAGAAATTTTCGATATTGATGGAACGGAAGTATACATAGACGACATTATTGTCTGGGGAAAAAATAGAGAAGAACATGACAAAAGATTAGAAAAAGTACTTAGTATAGCTAGGGAAAAAGGAGTACGTTTTAATTTACAGAAATGCAAGTTCGGGGAAACGTCGGTTAGATACCTAGGGCATGGTATATCGGAGAAAGGTATTACACCGGACGATGCAAAAATTCAAGCGATCGTGAATATGCCGAAACCCAAGAACAAAAATGACGTACAAATACTTTTGGGAACTTTAACTTATGTTTGTAAATTTATAAAAAACTTTTCGGATACTACTAAACCTTTGAGAGATTTGCTAAAGAAGGATGTTCAATTCGAATGGTTGCAAGTACATGAACAAGCATTTGAAGAACTCAAAGTCATTTTGGCTCGCAAACCTGTGTTACAATTCTATGATGTAAACAAGGAAACGGTGGTTTCGGTAGATGCGTCAAAAGCAGGTTTGGGGGCGGTTCTATTACAAAATAATTAACCCTGCGCTTACGCATCAAAAGCAATGTCCGAAACGCAAACCCGTTATGCACAAATAGAAAAAGAACTTTTAGCCATCTGTTTTGGTTTAACTAAGTTTCATGATTTTGTATATGGGAAAAAAGTAAGAGTAGAAACCGATCACCAACCGTTAATTTCTATTTTCAAGAAACCCCTTTATAAATGCCCAGCCAGATTACAAAGAATGCTGTTATAGCTGCAGAAATATGATTTTGAAGTGAAATACAAACCAGGAAAAGAGCTTCTTATCGCGGACGCGTTATCTAGGATATATCCTAATAAAAAAGTCACTGAAGGTTGGGAAACTGAAATGGAAATGGGAATTTGCCAGTTAGAAAGCTTTGTAAACGCGACTCCAGGAAAAATACAACAATTAACCGATGAAACAAACAAAGATCCTGTATTGACTGAATTAAAAAAAATTATACAGACTGGTTGGCCAAAAAATGAAAAGAAAATACCGGAAAGCGTTAGGATTTATGCTAAATATAAGAATGAATTAACGGTAATTAATGATTTGGTTTTTAAAAATACGTGTATTGTTATTCCTAGTAGCTTAAGAAAAGAAATGATTTCAAAAGTTCATCATGGTCACCTTGGTGTTCAAAAGTGCCGTACATTAGCGCGAGAATCAATATTTTGGCCAGGGATGGAAAATCAAATGAAACAAATAATATCTGAATGTCACCTTTGTTTAAAATATCCAAAGTCGCAAAACAAAGAACCTCTCGTAACACATGAAATTCCGAATCTGCCTTGGAATAAGGTTGGGTGTGACTTGTTCTATTTAAACGGCAAAGATTATTTGTTAATGATAGATTACTTTTCCAAGTACGTAGAAGTCGATGAACTGAATAATACAAGCTCAAATACAGTTATCAAGATAATGAAACATAACTTTGCCCGCCATGGGATACCTGTAACGGTAATTTCAGATGGAGGCCCGCAGTTCATGTCTCGAGAATTTAAAAATTTCGCGAATACATATGAATTTAATCATATCACATCGTCCCCTACGTACGCACAATCGAATGGTATGGCCGAAAGGCAAATTCAAACTGTGAAAAATACTTTTAAGAAAACCTTAGAAGATAAGAGAGACTTAGATTTAACTTTACTGTATTTAAGAACTACAGCGATTTTCGATAACATATCACCTGCTGAAATTTTGATGTCTAGAAAATTGAGAACAACTCTTCCTAGTGTACAGAAAAAGTTTGAACCAAAAATAGTCACTAATTTGGTGAAAAATTATATAGCAAAAAGCCAAGTTGCACAGAAAAAGTATTACGATACTCAAAGAACGGTGATTTTACCTGATTTAGAAATCAACTCACATGTTTATGTTCAAAGAAGCCCCAAATCTGTCTGGACTCCAGGAACAGTTTTAGCGAAACTAAAAGATAGAGTTTACAAAATAAAACTTGATAATGGATCTGTTTTGTTAAGGAATCGTAGATTTATTAAACCCTACACTAGGGAAAGGAGAGAACAGACAGTAAAAACAGAAAAACTGCTATTGAAAAAAGAACATCATGAACCAGTAAAATGTTATATAGAAATGAATAGCGAAAGTGTGGAGCAAGATATACACATTCAGGTTGAAAATCAGGACGTAGATGTAAGCAGCGAAGCGGTCATAGCAAGTGACTCAGAGTCTGAGGAATATGTAGACTCGTCGAGTGAAGTAGCTAATTCAGACTCACAAAATACTTACAGAGAAGAGAAATTGAACGAACAAATTACAACATCTTCAGGAAGAGTTAGTAGACCGCCTGATAGGCTTAATCTATAAGTTAGTATATAAGTCCGTTTTGTATATGATTCAATTATATTATTATCTTGTTCATTTGAAAAAGAGAGATGTAAGGGTCATGCGAACCCGCCTTTATGTTCCAATGTAACGCGTTGAACACGCTCGCAATAAAGTCAGTCTCAACCCAGCAGTCAACGCGTACACACTTACTTGATTCGAACCAACAAGGTTGGTGAAGAAATGCTTAATAGAAAAGGAAATGAAAAAGGGTATGGATAAATATAGTATTCAGAAAGAGAAATTTTATAACAGAAACGGACTAGGGTTAGAAGAAGTAAATAGGAGAAGAATGAGAGAAATAGATATTGAGGGCAGTATTAGGAAAAGGGAAAGTGACATATTAAAACAAGAAATAGGAAATAAGATTGAAGAAGCCAAATATAATAGGAGGTATAAAGAAATTAAAAGTCTTGGATGTCCAAAATATTTATTAGATATTAGAGATAAGAAAAACATAAGCGGTAGGGGAATAAGAGCTCTGTGTAATGTAAGATGCGGAAATCTGGAAAGATGGAATAAATACTGGCTAGATGACGAGAATAGGAAATGTGAATTTTGTAAATTAGAGAAAGGAAATATGGAACATTATGTAGAATGCGAAGGAACGAAAGATATTTTTAACGTAATGGGTAGGAATAAAAAAGAAATAATAGATAAAATTTTCAATGACGAGTTGGATGAGAAGAAAGCTAAAATATTAGGAGAATTTTGGAAAAGAAAAGAAAATATAGGAAAGAAGTTGAAAGAAAGAAAAATAGAGATGGGGACAGAAGTATTGAGCACCGGTTAGAAATGAAAACAGAAGACTGAATCAATAGATTGAAAGAAACGGAATATAATTAGAAAATAAGGGTTAGGTAAGATAAGAGATTTGAAAAGAGAAAGATGTAAAAATTTTAATGTGATACTATTGTATAGAAAATTGTGATATATTGTATATGCATAATAGGTTAAGTTAGTTAGAGTAGAGAGAAGGGTATGGATGGACGAATGAAATAAGGAAAGTATTAATTCAAAAATTATTGATTGGAATTCATGTTACCTTAATGCTTCAACAAATAGTTTATCCATGAACGAGAAAGGATGAATATTCTTTCAAATACATATTTTATAATTTTCCAAGAAGAAAATTCATGAGTCTTAAAATAATAGTGTGATAATGTAATAACGGATTCTTGTTATAAACCCTGCCGCAAATGGCAGGCAAATCTGAAAATGGATTCCTTTTTTTTATGGGTTTCCGTTTGAACAGGCGTTTTTGCTGCAGCTTCTGGATGAATAAAATGTATTATTGAGTGATTATAATTACACAATATGACAATTTTCAAACCGAATGGAATATGCACCTCAACAAAATTCGTATTTCAATGTAATTTCAACTTCTACGATGGTCCAAGTTTCCTCAGTTGATATAATGAAATAATTCAGTTAGTCTATGTATAAATAAACTATCACTCAATCAATATTAATCAATAAGAGTCATTAAAGATGATTGTAACAAATGTTCATGTAACAACAAAAATTGTACGACTTTCTGTTACTAATCAAAAAATTACATTGGAATTTATTCATGTTTTGATGAGCTGAAATACTATTAGCAGTAGATTGTTATGAGGTTATATTTTTTAATTTTTCCTCTTGGATCGTACATAAATTATATCAGGCATGGTTAGCATAACATGTATGAGCATCTTCAATATTACCTTCAAATCTTGCATTTGTGAAAATCGTTGGAACTGCATTGCATTTCAAACGTCCACGAATTCCATTGGGCTTCAAAACGAAACATTGAGGTTCAAAGTGATCTGAACACAAGATGCTCTTGTTGTTCACAACAATATTGTCAGTATTCGTACATTTGACCCATTTGTCAAATAAAACTGGATTGTTGTGAGGAAATCTATATATTATGAAACAATTGCAATGCGATCAATATCCATAGAATAAGCTCGAAATATTTCTAATTTAATTCACGGTGACATTTTGCGGATAAACTTTGGAAAAATCATAATTTAAATCAGGAAATCTTTGAATATCTTGAAAAAATAATGAGCTTCTGGAGACAAGGTTCATGCTCAGATATATACGTATGTACATAACGTACCATAATTATACTAAATATATTGTACCTGTGAAATGTGCGAAGATTTTCATCATTTTTCATTGACTTGCAATAAACGCAAACTGATTTAAATGTCCCAAAGATAGTTGGGATGCTTCCATCAACCAATTGTACTTTGCAACCAACTTTTGATAAACATCTTTCCTCAAAATGATCAGAACAAAGTCTTGTTCTTTTTTTAATTTTCAGTGGTACATCTAGCCCCATTTTTTCCAGCCATAAACGAAGTTGATTTGGATTATTCGTAGGGAATCTGAAAAAAAATTATAATGAAAACAGTGATATCGTACTTTCTGATGAACTTTTAATTTTAATTTCTATCGTACTTCATAACAAGAACATAGAACAAGGAAAGACAAACACCTTTTTTTGTTTTTCATTTCAGAAAAATTACTCTCCAAATTTTTTGGAGTGAAAATCCACTCCTAAAGAGTGGAAATACTGCAAGTCCAACAAGAGTGAGATTTCACTCCTAAAGAGTGAGTTTTCATTCCATAAGAATGAATTTTCACTCTTTTTCCATATTTGCTGCTGTACCTTGCTCAAACTTTCACATAATTGCACCAAAACATTCAGTTGAATTCTTCAATGTGCGAACAATAAACGCTGCAACTTGCAAAACTATACGCTGAACAGTTGTTTCTGAAATACATCCACAAAAAAGTGCTTGTTTCTGATGTTTGACACCAGGCTACCTCCTTAACCTCTAGAGATGGTTGTATGCGTGAATGTTAGTTCGCGGGGATATCCCCAGATAAAACACGATGGATTCTTTTTCAAGAACAAGAAATAGAATTCTTCAAGAACTCTTTTCGAACTAATGAATTTATAATGAACTCTGAAGGAGTTCAATGTTTGAGACATTCACGAATACTATGAGGGTACTGTGAGAATACTTTCAGAATTGTTTCAGTACTCTCACAGGAATCGTTAATGTCTCAAACATTGAACTCCTCCAAACTCTTGTTGAATTGATCAAATTCAAAAAGAGTTCTTGAACAATTCTATTTCTTATTCTTGAGAAAGAATTTTCTATGTGCTATCAGGTTATTGACTGATTTTTCAAATTTTTGTGTAGTGAAAGTTACAAACTCACTTTCTATGTTCTACTGGATAAATTTTGGTCAATTATGATTTCTTGAAAAAAGCACTGAAACTTGTTTCCTTATCAGAATAGAATTGAATGAAAAGAACAATTAACAATCAACAATTTTTCAATACAGAAAATCGTTCAAATTTATTCACTAGAAGAATACAGATGAACTGTAAGAATTAGATATTCTCGAAATATTTTAGAAAAATTTTTAAAAATCTGACTGATTAGTACAATTCATTTATATTCCTTTAGATATCAGCTATTTCCTGTATTGAAAAATTGTCAAATGTTTCCTTCATTCAATTTAATTTTGATGAGAAAAGAAATTCAAAAAATTATATTTATATATATCATTTCCAATGTGAGATTTCCATAAGAATCAGTTAAAAGTTAGGTAAAAGTAAAAAGAAAACAATAGCAATACCGAATCTCAATTTAAAACTCGACCTCCCACACATTTCACTGAGTTTCCAATTTCATTCTCGAAATTCCCTGAGATTTCCCTAAGATTTCCCTGATTTCCCGAGTCTCTCGCCACCCTGGTCACATATATGTCCCGGGTGAATGCAAATGTCCCGGTCAACTCTATTCATGTGCACCTTGCGACGTACTGAGAAGGGTTCAAT
The DNA here is from genome assembly GCA_018340375.1 of Gonatopus flavifemur. NCBI lineage: Eukaryota > Metazoa > Arthropoda > Insecta > Hymenoptera > Dryinidae > Gonatopus > Gonatopus flavifemur. The sequence goes on along the minus strand of JAFFJZ010000026.1, from coordinate 1,757,081 downwards.
AAAGGTTTCCATAACATTGTGTGAAGCTGCGCACATGTTTTTAAACGTTAATTTTCATGAAAGTACGTTAGGGAAACATTATGAGAATGGCTCGTAGTAGATGAAAAGAATGTGTTGAGAACGTATTCAAGGGCATCCCGTATGGAAAATTTCGCTGAAAAATGTCTGTAAAACTATGAAAAATCTCTGAAAAAAAATGAAAAAATTCTGAGAAACTCTGACAAACTCTGAGAATCTCTGAAATTTTGATGAGAAATCTAATATTTTTGGGACATTCTTTACAGACTTTTTTCAGACTTATTTCAGAGTTTCTCAGAGTTTTTTCATTCTTTTTCAGAGAAATAGTAACGAAATTGCACTCTGAAAAAACTCTGACAAAACTCTGATGGATTGCTAACATTTTTCTGACTTTTAGAAAAAAATTAAAAAATTTTCAAACACTTTTTCACACATGATATTTGAATACGGCATATGAATGTATTTATTGAATTTCAGGATTTTTCAATAATCAGAAAAATGTCAACAATTTATTAGAGTTTTGTCAGAGTTTTTTCAGAGTGCAATTTCGTTGAGAAAAGTCTGAAAAAAGTCTGTAAAGAATGTCCCAAAAATATTAGATTTCTCATCAAAATTTCAGAGATTCTCAGAGTTTGTCAGAGTTTCTCAGAGTTTTTTCATTTTTTTCAGAGATTTTTCATAGTTTTGCAGACATTTTTCAGCGAAATATTTCCATACGGGATCCGAAATGCTGTCACTCTCAACATTTGGAAAATCTACTCCTCAGGAACCAAGACACGCAGAACCGAGTGCACGTGTTCAAAACGTTCAGAGAACATTCTGTGCTGTCTAGGTAGCTCTTTGAGAATTCTTCTCTCGATCGGATTGTAATACTCTTGGAAGTTATTGCAGAATTCTTGGAGAGTTCTCTGATACTGGAAAACGGTCCAATACCCAAGTAACACAGGAGATTAAAGTGCTAAGAACGTGTTTGAAAAATCCTACGAACATGCTTAGAACTTCCAAATGAGACTATTTCGAATAATTATGTGTTATGCACCCCCATAGAATATCTGGACGAATTTATCCAAAATAATCGCATTTGCACATTCTCTGCACATTCACTGTATCATCACAGCATATTTGAAAAGTTCTTGTGTTACTTGGGTAGCGGACCAAAATCTTCAGTGTTCAGCGACGGCCCACACGACACGATCATGTTGCAAATGAACTCCCATCATGTCAGTTCCGAGAGAATTCGTGATGAACTCTTGAGAATTCTTCAAGAATTCTTTTTAAATACCAGAAATTCATGAAGAATTCATTTTGAAATGGAATAACGTGGACTCTTGAAGAATCCCACGATGAATTTATGAAGAATTCTCCATGAACACATCAGGACCAGAGTGTTGCATGGGATTGCTTCTAGTTGAAGCCACATTGTTGAAAATAATGAGGGGAATTGTTATATTTGTTGAATTAATTTTGGTCTGACGATTTTTATCACGCGGTTCCCGGACTCTGTCTGATACATGCACGCAGGAAATCCGCGAGATATTACATCACCCAACCTTTCCACAACTTCCCATCTCGCGATTGTGTGATTTTTTATCCGGACTGCGTAGAAAAAAAATTACAACATCGAAGAACATAAATCTCAAATGTCGGTGATATTATTTTACCGTGAAGTTGGAGATCTCAAACCAAGAAATTTGATGATAAAAAATCATCAATCGGTTGATGTTGTTTCACGTAGATTGCGAGATGAAAAGTCACGAAAGGTTAGGTGATGTAATGTCTCGCGGGTTTCCTGCGTGTGTATTTTCATCATTATTTTTTATCTCGAACAGCACCACACAACAGCACACAAGTTTAGGATGAATTCATAATGGATCCTTCAGGGACTATAAGAATGCAATTTTTCCCAATTAAAATTCATGGTATTCTGGCTTGATCGTTACGAAACGATACAAATTCTTCCGTTTATGTTTCCTTGATGACAGCATCTGAATAATAATGCAGAAATAGACATTTTCTGAGTTTCCATTCCACATTAATATCTCATCTGGTAATGAGATTTCATCAAATTGTGAATAAGTAGTGATTATTTTCCTCGAAGTTTACATAACATCTGACGAGAATTCATGATATGACTGTAAAAGCACAATCATTGCAATTATATTTGAATAATATTAAAGATTATTATTGCATGAATTAGGTTATGATTTATAACATAGTGACATGATATATCGCATGTATTTACTGCGTCAATGAAGAGTGGATTAATGACATATAACATTGCAATATCTCAGATATTATAATACATTATATTTGAAATAGAATCCAATGCAATGTGAAAGCAACCACAGATAGCAAAAAAAGAATCCTTCAAATGTCAGTGAAATAGGACTCTTGGAGAATTCATTTCAAGCTATATAGCTTTTATGGGATTCTCCAAGAACTCTATTCCACTGACAATTCGGGAATTCTTTTTTGAATTCGTGAAAGATCCAAAAAGGATACTTTCTCCACAATTTTGCCATCTGGGAACATTCCTGAAGAGAACATGAAGCTTCAGCGAATGTTTAGATCAGATGTGTATAGATCGGGCTGAAGGTTCATTAGAGCTAATTTTTAGATTCACAAACGTTTGACAAAAGTTCTACGGACGTTGAAATGTCCGCCTCGAAATACGTTCAAGAAACATAGATGGAACGTTCGCTGAAGGTTCATCGAAGGTTTGACGAAGCTTCACAAAAATATCTATACTCATATTATTTTGATCAATTCATATGAAAATTAAATTGATTAATGAACATAAATTATTACAAATTAATCTAAGTATAGATATTTTTGTGAAGCTTCCACAAACCTTCGATGAACCTTCAAAGAACGTTCCATCCATGTTTCCTGAAAGTATTTTGAGGCGGACATTTCAACGTTCTTAGTACCTTTGACAAACGTTTGTGGATCTGAAAGTTAGCTTTCATGAACCTTCGATCCGATCTATACAGATCTAATCGTTCGCTGAAGCTTTATGTTCTCTTCGGGTTGATATATGTTTGATACGTATTTGAAATTCAAGGTGCCGTGTGGGATTGATATTCATCAAACACTCCCGGTCATTTCAGTACTAACCTTTCAACATCTAAATTCAAGACTTGAATACGTATACATATGATATGACAATTTACAATTTTATAGTAAATATCAGAAATAAAATATTATTCCTCATTGATAAGATTGAAATGATTAATTGAAAACGCGCATGCACGTCAAGTTTCTTTCACCGATCACATCTCGTGAATCGATATTCTCATCTCGAAATGCGACTTATATGATTTCGAATCGCGATACTTTATCGCATGTTCCTTTAGTATATAGGATACATACATAAATATTGTTTGAAGCATTTCCCACGCAGCACATCCACCGATGTCCACCAGGGGGCATAATCTCGAATAGAAAATTTTCAAACGGATTTCAGCGCCGCCATACGGTAGTACAGTGAACTATTTTACATGTATACACTAACACTAATTCGAAAATCGGTGTGATTTGTTCATTGTTTGTGTTAGTTGTATCTATGGCGAATAATTCACTGTACTACCGTACGGCAGCGCGGAAATCCGTTTGAGAATGTTGCATTTGAGATTATGCCCCTGATGTCAGGGTTGACATCTGTGGGTTCAACCCAATTGGACCCAGTGGGTTTTTTCGGGTGGGTACGGATTGAAAAAACCCTCAAAAACCCACATGGTGCTCAATTGAATGGTTATTTTATACAATGTATTTTTCCATGTTGTTCTTCTTTCTAAATTTGAATCAGTAGAATTTCATTGATTCTACAGTTATAAGTATCCCACTGGATAGAATTGGATGAATTTTACTACGTTATCAATTGATACTCACTATCTAGTGAGTGAGAGCTTACCTAAAGCTCGAAATGAGTCATATTTCATTGGGAAACTCAACACCGAAAAAAATTATTTATTTGATCGAATGAACTGAAGTTAGTTGTGAGAATGAGTTCCGAGTAATAAAAGAATAGAAGCCGGTAATAAAAGCTGTAGTAAAGGCAACTTCAAATTAGTAACAGCAACTAAAGTCAGAGAAATTAAATTTGAATTTAGCTGAGCCAACGCCCGTTTTAGTTATTCAAATATCAACAACTGTATCTAGTTGTTGGAACTAATTTGGAGTAAGGGTAACTAATAATTTTTTTCGGTGGATGGATATTCACCAATGCAGTGCATTGGGGTGAAATACTAATAATCGCGGTCCAGTGGAATTCCACTGATCTGAATACAGGAAGTTATTTAATTGAGATTTATTCAAATGTTGCTCGAATACCGTTGAGAGACTTATTCATTAAAGTGTAATTTTTTTAATGAAAACGAATCCGTGAAAATTGCCCAAAACTTTTCATGCATATGTGGTATGACTAGCCATTGTTTTGGATCGTCGTTTTGTATTCTCGAAACCTTCCGAAGCATTGCCTAGCCAGATTATAAACGCTTGAGGAATGTTGAAAAATTTCAAAAAACACGTTTCCACTAAAAACCACACCTCCACTTATTAGTCAATAGAATGTGATAACTTCCTTCAAGTATAGAAAAATATGGGAGATGAACATTAATAATTCAAAATGACTTCAATGGAAAACAATTTGTACAATGTAGATTTTAATTATGACGAGACAGCATTTAATATGATTCAATAAAATAGCATAAAATTATAATTTGAATATGAATGCTCATATTTCGGTACAAATACAACGGTACATATTCATTCTTAATTTCTACATAATAAATGAGTTTGATAACTCTATTTGTTTATTTTTTATACACTGAGGGAAGAAATTCATTGGGACAAAAAAATATTACATCCAATGGTATTTATAAAATATTTCTTGAGATCAATGAAATTTTACTCCAATGGATGGAATGGTTTTTCAGTTGATGAAATACTTCATGCGGTCAAAAACCATTTCATTCATTCGAATAGTATTCAATTGGTTCAAAGAAATATTTTATAGATACCATTGAATGAAATATTTTCTTGCCTCAATGACTTTTTCCCCTCAGTGTACTGATATGGGGTTTTTGTATTTTTTTCATTCAAGAAAAATATCACAATAAAAATTAGGGTGAACTACCTAGTAAATGAACGATGGCCTAATGGAATAAAGATTCATAAAAGAAGTAACTATTAGAAATTTCTACTACGTTAAAATAATTCGGTTGTTTTCAAAATAGTAACAACTTCTTATGGAAACAATCAAATTACTTCAATGTAGCAGAAATTTTTAATAATTACTTCTTTCATAAATCGTTCATCTCCTGGGTAGTTCACCCTATTTTAGAAAGTCTTAGTTGTAGTTGATCATCGTGTTGTTCATTTTGGTGAAATTTATATAGTTTAACTAATTTAGTGGCCCTTTCTGGAACTAGTCTATTCCTCAGACTATTCTAAATGTGCCCGAATGAAGAAGAAATTCTTTCAATCCCAGCACTGCTAGGTGGACACCTTAACAATTTGGCAAAAAACATGCAAAACCGCTTGGTAAATTGTTTTGATGTGCAGTGTGGTCTTGCATCAAAATTAGAATGGACACAAAATACAAGGATTTGTAACGTCCAATTTGAATTGTGGCGATGCTAATCGAATTGCAGTGAAGTGCGTTAACGGTTGGAGTAAATTTCACTTGGAAATTTCACTAGTTTCAAACTTGATTTCAGCTCATGTAAACACAAATCTTGGTCCAATTTCAATCTGATCGAGGCCCAACTTTAAAAGCTCAGGCCAAAGTCGAACAAAAATTGATTCCAGATTGATGCTCACATGAGAGATTATATAAAAAGTAAATTTTTACTTTATTCGGTATTTCTTGGTGACAATATGAAGTAAAATGGAATATGGTAGGGAGTCTTTTGGCAGAATCGACATGATTTGACAATCACTAGTCGCTTTCAGAGAACACTAGGGAATGACTAGCGGTGGTCAAATCATGTTCATTCGGCCAAAAGACCGTTTACCATGAAATATACATATATAAATATATTATTCTATATCATCATATACGAAAAATGGTAACATAGTACGATAAAAATGAAGATTAGTAGGTCATACTAAGAATCATCAGAGAAAACCAACGCCAATCAGCATTTCCAGTATTCCCTAAAAAAATCTTCAGCATCTGATGATTGGTCATTTCTTGTACAACTGGCCAATCATATTTTCAATTTGGAAAGAAATGACCAATGACAAAAAATCTGAAGATTTTTCTAGGAAATACTGGCATTACTGATGCCAATTTGATGAAACCCGAAAAAACCCGAGAAAGCCCGAAAACCCCCGAAAAAACCCGAAAAAACCTGATTGTACCCAGTGGGGCGAGTTTTGAAGAAAAAACCCGGGTTTTTTCCAACCCTGCCTGATGTCCACCTCGCATCCCCGTGGAGGCGAGGTGGAAGAAAAGGGGACGTGGATACAAGGTGGAAAGAACGGAGAAGCGACGTGGAGGCGACGGAGAAATGTCCGCGTGCTGTACGGGTTGTTATGCATAAATACCATTTCTGAATTGGTATTCAAATACGGGAAGAGCAGTTTGATTGTATTTTAAAAAAATATTTTATAAAGTACAATGAATTGAACATTTGTTTTGAATTTGTTTCTATTAACAGTGAATATTTGATTATTACAAACGCAATACTCATTTATTTACAGGGAATAAATGTGGATTGATCAAAATCAAATTTGGTTATATTGAAAACAAAAATCAATTCGCGCTATTCAAAAAAACATTTAGTGAATATAATTGAATTATCCTTCAGTGCCTCTACCAGCATGGGAATGTAGATAGATAATAGAGGCTTTCGACATTTGTACAAAATGTCCAGATTCAATAAGAAGAAAAAGAACGCGAATATTGAACTTGAGATTTTCATGAATGTCGAAAATCCAAATATCACCGTCGAAATTGAGAAAGTGAATACACAATTCATAATTGAATGTATTAAATGTATGAGTGGCGCTCCGATCGAGGCATAGCGTCGCGACTCGTAAGTAAAATTTTGCGCGGCATTATACCTAGATTTGAATACTACGAAAGATTGCGGAGATTGTACCATATAACATAGCCTCCAATAGGGATTTCCCTTACCATCGAAGTTTCCAGACTTGTATATCCATGCTTCCGATAGGTGTTTTGAGTGAACAAGAGTCGATGTGACTAATTCTAAAATTGTTCAATTTTTCCATTGACCATTCTATTTGATTGAATATTCTGATGAATTGATCTAGAGGAAAAAGTGCATAAATTATGCACAGCTGGTCACTCTGACAAGAAGGAATTTCCCAAGCTAATGAAAAATTGAAAAATATTTTATTCTTCTGATCAGTTGAAAATTTTTATGAATCCATCACCAAAAAGTATATATCGAATTTCGATATTTTTGAGGTAGAATATATCGATAACGATATATATTGGACAGAGAAATATCGATATATCATCTGAAAAATATCGATATCCTCAAATATCGATAAATATCGCCCATAACTAATACAGACAATTTGATTTTGATGCTTATAATTGTCAATATGGAATAGTGAAATAGTGTCAGTTGCGTACATTTTCGAAGTAAACGTGATCTTTTCAAAAAACTGTTATTATATCAACAGATGTCAGATGAGTTGGCTGTAGATACCACAGATTCTTCTTCAATTATTTCTGTCTCAGCGTTATTGAAGAATAACTTATTGATAAGTATAAATAATAATTTTTTAAAATTTACTTTGTAACGTGCACTGAAATTTTTCCAATTTCTTGCTCCTAGAAACATTTTTTCTTCATTACTCCCTTGCAATCAATAAGATAATCAGACAGGACCTACTTATTACAGAGATCCATACGCATATGACTAATGAGCGAGAAACCTGTGAGTAACCCTCACCTTCTTGACGCCCTCAACATCGATACAATAGTATTCTTTTCTTCCGACCCAAACCTGTTGAGCAATATAATTCTCCGCCTTACCAACCTTTCAATGCAACCAAGAAGGAACGAATTAAGTTCGCTACGTGAGAGAAATTCGGTAATACGATTACTCGATCACTTATCATTGTAAACAGTGGCCAAATCATAAACAACCCTGCATTCCGTAGACGAGTAACTCTACTCTTGTCGCCAAGTCAAATTATTTTCATATTTTGAATACAATCCTCAATAGCAGTTTTCATCGAGAACTGAATAAAATGAATGATTCCTTTTATATTCATTCCAACTTTTAGGTGGACATCATAGTAATCATAAGAAAAACCCTTTTATCTGCTCATACCGCACAACTAGTTCTCAAATACTTCCTAAAGAACATAATTTGAACACCACGTTCCTTTTTCTTGAGAGATTTCTTTTGGATTACACAGAATCTTTCATTTGGATTCCCAAAGTATTCCAAAAGGATTCATAATGTATTTACATCATGCCATAAAATTCCGAAAACCAAATACTGAATAAAAACCTGTCCTTTACGAATTCCCCATGGAAAACAATAGAAATTACCATTTGTTATTCGATACAATCGATTATTTCTTCCATGTATAAAAGACCGTTCGTATAAGTGCATTCTTGTTGCACATAATGGATTAAATATTTTCTAAATTCAGAGCACGTAAAATGACAACTACATCATTAGATAGAATAGAAAGATTTCGGTGAGGGATAAAATTATCGTGAAATGATTTTATTTCTCTCCCCTAGATAGATTAATAGTTTGTAGGAAACATCTTTAATAATGAATGAACGAAGTATTGATGGAAATCAAAACTCTCGTTTTGATCAAATTTTAGTTTGTGAACTTCGTTCATTCCTCATAAATACCTGTGAGACAAAAATTTTCAAGTAATGTATATAAGACAAGTACACGAACGCTCGATGCAGAGCAACGCTAGACGTCGAGAGTTGGGTGCAAGATAAAAAAATCAGATGATTTCGAAGATGATTAAGTTCATAATTCGACACCTCGACAGCTTCTAGGAGCAGTGATTTCAATTCCTCATTGGTGCGAACAAGAATATTTCCCAACAAGAGACCCTTGACCAATCATTGTCTTAGAAGGAAGCTCGAACCCTTTAAATACGGCGAGTTTCTGCCAATGAATAACAATATTTCTTCGCCTCGCGACAACGCATATTATATTAAATTCACTGCTACTACCGCTGATTCCTCAACTTCTTCTTCTTCGACCTGCTGAACAAGGAACACACGTTCAACCCGTGCATCACCTGACATTCATCCATCCTTTGAAAAGAAAACAACATAGTCCTCTTCAGGACAATTCAAAACGATAAATATTTTCAAAATTCAACTCTGAGGTCCTGAGTTACGAAAACCAGGTCCACAAGCAGGAAGCGCAATCCGCCCAGAACGAGATTAATTTCTTTGAGAAACTTTGGGAACGCAAATAGTAAGTGGATTTTTTCCACAATTCGGGGGGAAAAGGAACCTTGTTTCCTTTTTTCTGTTTTCTTCTTTTTCTCTCACAAGTGTTTTTGTGTTTTTTTTGTGCGTGTTTTCATCCTTCCTATTGCGAAAAGTGATTTTTGAAGTGATAGAAAGTATTCAATGGAAACCACCTTCTTTTTTTCTCTTTTATTGGGATTTTCTTTCAAATCATGGCAATTTAACGGGATACTAGCGTCGGTAATGGACCTCTCTTTCTATCATATGATTCTGTCCCTTTCTAACCAATGACGTGAGTTACCGACGCTAGTAGCCCGTTAACTCGAGTCAACTTCAACGTTTTTTCTTGGTTTCTTATAGTGAGGGACCGGGTGAACGAACGAATAACAAAAATTCAAAGATTGATTCGTAGTATTCACCAGCGCATCGCGGAACGGGATGAGAAGGCAGAGCGTGGTGATCTTCCCCCTCCCGGACCCAACATAAGAATTTTCTTGAGAAACGGGGCGCGAGATGATAAAAATCTCGCTCGTTACACACGAGAGTTAGAAAACTTCAACTTATTTCTAGCATTCCTTGACATTAGAGGCGAACTTTTCGCCCCTAGAAAAGATTGGGATTAACAACGCAACATTCTATAATCACATCCTCATGAATTCTCCCACAACCCACTCCAAACACTAAGTACTATCCCAACCTTTTACTTCTGTCAGCATCAGTGCTCGTCGTACAAGGATTCTTTTGAGTAGAGATTTCCTATCCAAATTCTTTTTCCTTATTTCCCTTCGATCGCAATGAAGCTAACTGAGCGATCCTCTTTCCCCGCCTTCTTTCCCCATACTCAACTTCATGCGTAAATTTTCATGTATTTCAGGAGGACGTATATTTCTCTCTTTCTATTTCTATATCTCTCTCTTTCTATTTCTATATCTCTCTCTCTCTCCACGATACTCCTTATTCTTCAATCTTTCTCTTTCACTCCCGTGTTGGAAGGGTATAAACGTATCCTTCTAACACCTGAAAGATCATAAATTAAAGAGTTCGACTCTTCTATGAATTCATTCACACTATAGGAAGAACAATCACTTACAACTATCGAGTAACCCTCGGAGTACAAGCTGACTGTGTTTCCAGAAGCAACCATTGTTTTCTTTGTAAAATGAGATGTTCTTTTCCCTATATCACTAATTTTCATTGGGTAACCCCCAAAGAAATATATTGGTCAATCAAAAATTACAAACCAACTCTCGATGTCCTTCTTCTTTTTACATGGATATTAATTAAATGATTTCAGTAAATTTTTTATAAAAATATCATATGATTATACTTCCTATCACCCTAAATATTATAAATAAACAAACTTTTCATTCTTTTTTCTTTTTTTTGAATAAACAAATCGTAATTTCAACATATATGAAACGATTTTCATTGAAAAGCATCCTACCCTGGTCCTTGTATAGGTCGATGCTATCTAAAGCGGGGTGATCAAAGGGGTTGTCAAACTTGATTTGGCAATTCCTTAAAATAATCGTGCGTTATTGAAAAGTTTACGGACTTTTGACGTAACAACTTGGAGGCTGTACATAAAATTGAACGTAAAAAGTTGAGTAATTTATGAAATATTTGTATCTTGGAGATTTGTCAATTCCAGCGCGGGTATGGAAAGGTTACAAAATCGTACTTTTTGCAGAATTTCAAATCTCTTGGCATGTACAGTGGACTCTCGATTTAAGCACGCTCTTTTTAAGATATCTTCCCCTCCGTTTCGCTTCATTAAGCATCCAACGTTCCCCCTCTTATGACCTTATCAATAATTCGGTTCCAACGTTTCGCTTTAAGCACCAAGCAAAATTCATACACAAATTGAAATCATGTTTCAAATGTACGGTATAGCTTTCTAATTTTTATGATCGACTCCTTGTTATGTTCAATGTAATACATCATTCGATTCTTAGAAACATACACCGCCAAAGATGATCGGCATTCTTCTGGATATAGTGAGCGGAAAATTCCTGTCATAGGAATTTCAATCAATTTCCAGTCCATGTATATAAAATTTCCCATAGATTCAACTGGAAATCCCAAATCCTACGTGATTTGTACTACCATTTTACAATGGATTTTCAGACCAGGACAAAAAATTTCTAACCCATGTATGTGTTAATCACTTCACACAAATATACAGACATTTCTTACAGTGCATGTACACACATCCCTAACAGCACATCAACCGCGTCCACGTCGTATCTCCGTGGAGGCGACGTGGATGAAAGGGAGACGTGGATACAAGGTGCAGGAACGGAGAAATGTCCGGCGATCATTGGTATAGTGCTGTACAGGATGTATATATACTGGCCCACGCAAGACACCTACGTCGCCTCTCCGTAGAATTCAGGGAGAGAAAAGGGATCGGTGGATACAGCGTGGTACGACGAAGGAGCGACGTAGAGGCAACGGAAAAATGTCCACCCGAAAAAACGGCCCGGACATTTCTCCCAGTGATGCCAGCATTTGGTCGACCGAGTCGATTTACCCTCTCCATCGGACCATTTCTCGTTCCCACCACTCCAGCCGGGTGCACGCACACATGGAAACCCGTATTCATGTGATTCGGAAGCGGTCGGGTCACTTCGAGTCGGCTCGGACAATCGAGAGAGAACCAACTATCCGTCGGTCTTTGTCCTCTCAATATGTTTTGCGATCGGCTAACTCCGTGCAAGATCGGAAAAAGTTGAAAGCTCACGCGGTTGACTTGCCGAAAAGTTTCACCGCTTTTTCTTTCACGAGCGACAATTTTATTGTAATCGGTATCGAACTGACTGACCCGGCGCCCCGGGCAATTCTCGGCCGGGGGCCTTCGATATTTTTGTTTTTTGTTCAATCAAAGAGCCAGTTCAATACTGATTATTAAATTATCACGATAGGATATAGATTTGATGCATCTCATCATTCAATTGGATGAAATTTGATATAAGTAAATAATGTTTCAAATATTATTTATTTGTCATAAATTTTAGAAGATTATTGGTTCTCCTTATGACTGATTATGAAGCTTTCCAGAACACCTATATGTATTCTATAGAAATTTCTTCATAGTTACGCATTTTTAATAATTTTTTGGAATCTTGATAATTCTTCAATGAATTTTATCAAGATTGTCGATCAATCGATGGTTGAAAAATTCTCGGATAGTTTGGGGATCTATGATAAATACTCTGCGGTGAATTCCATGATTTTTCCTGATTAAATAATTATTTAGAAATCACTATGATATTCCAATGAGAATAATCAAATCGACATCGATTATCAGATGAAATATCAAAAAAATGAGACTGAATATTCAATTGAGGTGCCGGAGGGAATAACTTGCTGAGCGCTCGGAACGTATCACAAATTTGATCCAAAATGGAATGGTATCTAGCGGCCAGTTTGCTAGCGGCCACTTTTGAAATTTTTGACACAGACTGTACCGCATATTGAAAAACAGGAATAGAGTGTTTCTGGCTGGAACGAGGTTGATGAGATTATTGTTGCATATTAGATTGATCGTTTGGGAACCAAAAAAGAGTTTTATGTAACGCAAGACCCATAAAAATGTTTATTCAAAAAAAAGAAGTGGAATAGGAACCATCAAATATGAAGGGCCATGTCTCATCATGGCAACATGCGTTTTTTTTCTAATCGATGCCAAACGACGAGGAGAACACCAGAAAAGATGCAGGAATCAATTCGGAGAGGGATCGCGGTTTATAACATTGTTTATTTGACAATTTATGGTGGGAAACAGCAGAATCTTGGATAAAACTGTTATATCTCCACTCGGCAACATTCGTTTTCCTTCTAATTGGATCCAAATGACGGAGAGAACACCGGAGAAGATGGAGGGATGGATTCTGAGAGGGATCTCTGGTTTATTACATTGTTTATTTAACAATGTGCGGTGGGAAACAGCAGAATCTTGGATGTAAACTGTTATACCTCCACTCGGCAACATTCGTTTTTTTCCCAAGTGATTCCAAACGACGGAGAGAACACCGGAGAAGACGCAGGGATGGATTCTGAGAGGGATCTCCGGTTTATTACATTGTTCATTCAACAATTTACGGTGAGAAATAGCAGAATCTTGGATAAAACTGTTATATCTCCACTCGGCACCATTCGTTTTTTTCCCAAGTGATTCCAAACGACGTAGAGAACACCGGGGAAGATGCAGGAATTCATCCAGAGGGGGATCGCGGTTCATAACGTTGTTGGTTCAACAATTTACGGTGGGAAATAGCAGAATCTCAGATAAAACTGTTATATCTCCACTCGGCAACATTCGTTTTCCTCCTAATTGATTCCAAACGACGGACAGAACACCGGAGAAGATGAAGGAATTAATGCTGTGAGGGATCGCGGTTTATGACATTGTTTATTTGACAAATTACGGTGGGAAACAGTATAATCTTGGATGTAAACTGTTATACCTCCACTCGGCAACATTCGTTTTTTTCCCAAGTGATTCCAAACGACGTAGAGAACACCGGGGAAGATGCAGGAATTCATCCAGAGGGGGATCGCGGTTCATAACGTTGTTGGTTCAACAATTTACGGTGGCAAACAGCGGAATCTTAGATATACATCCACATATCTCGGCCACATTCCTTTCCTTTCAAATCGATCCTAGTTGATACAGGACGCCTAAGTCCTATGATGGTTCAGGTAATCAGGAGACATAACAGTTTCATCCAAGATTCTGCTGTTTCCCACCGTAAATTGTCAAATAAACAATGTCATAAACCGCAATCCCGCACATAATTCATTCCTTCATCTCCTCCGGTGTTCTCCCCGTCGTTTGGCATCAATTAGAAGGGAACCGAATGTTGCCGAGTGGAGATATAACAGTTTTATCCAAGGTTCTGCTGTTTCCCACCGTAAATTGTTGAATAAACAATGTTATAAACCGCGATCCCTCACAGAATTCATTCCTCCATCTTCTCCGGTGTTCTCTCCGTCGTTCGGAATCAATTAGAAGGGAAACGAATGTTGCCGAGTGGAGATATAACAGTTTTATCCAAGATTCTGCTGTTTCCCACCGTCAATCGTTGAATAAACAATGTTATAAATCGCGATCCCTCTCAGACTCTATTCCTGCGTCTCCTCCGGTGTTCTCTCCGTCGTTTGGAATCAATTAGAAGGGAAACGAATGTTGCCGAGTGGAGAGATAACAGTTTCATCCAAGATTCTGCTGTTCCCCACCGTAAAGTGTTGAATAAACAATGTTATAAACCGCGATCCCTCTCAGAATCCATTCCTGCGTCTTCTCCGGTGTTCTCTCCGTCGTTTGGAATGACTTGGGAAAAAAACGAATGTTGCTGAGTGGAGGTATAACAGTTTACATCCGAAATCCTGCTGTTTCCCACCGTAAATTGTTGAATAAACAATGTTATAAACTGCGATCCCTCTCCTAATTGATTCCTGCATCTTTTCTGGTGTTCTCCTCGTCGTTTGGCATCGATTAGAAAAAAAACGCATGTTGCCATGATGAGACATGGGCCTTCATATTTGATGGTTCCTATTCCACTGTTTTTTTGAATAAACATTTTTATGGGTCTTGCGCTACAGAAGACTCTTCATTGGTTCCCAAACGATCAATCTACTATGCAACAATAATCTTATCAACCTCGTTTCACTCAGAAACACTCTTTTCCTGTTTTTCAATATGCGGTACAGTCGGTGTCAAAAATTTCAAAAGTGGCCGCTAGATACCATATTCCATTGATCCAAACGGTCCCGTCGGAGGTCGAAAAAAAAGTCGGAATTTTGGAAATTAAAAAATACTAGGTCATAGAGCTTGAAAAAACAAGGTCAGCTTCCCTTTAGTATTTTTTTCTAGGATGAATAGTTCTCGAGAAAAGAAATGAAAACTACACATTTTTTCATACCAAAGAACAATACAAAGAACAATGTTTTCCAACATTAAACTCGTTGGATCTCATTCATTTTTCGGCGAATCGGAATAAAACTTACAGTTCCTGATTTGTGAGACTTCACCGAAGACGACAATGTCGAAAAAATTTGTGAAAATTAATAATAAATTAATTTATTTTTCATTCGACGTAAAAATCATGTGTTTGAGGCTTTGCATTAAAAAAGTGTCGGGGGAAGTATGAGATACAAAAAACTCCACGCGACAAAGTTGTTCGCTAAGGTATGGACAATCTTTTTGGGAAGTCCCAGATCGATTGGATTATTAATTTGCAAAATACAGGGATTTATTTGTTGGCGCGCAACGGAAATCTATCACGATTATGCGTCTTTTACCGGGTGACTATCAGGGTCTGTAGGAAAGATTGTATTCACTCACTCTTTCAACTTTAGATGTTTTTTTGGGTCGGAGAATTCGAATATCCAACTATTTTCATGAGATTTCATTTCCTTTATCCATGTTTTTGTTATAAAAAATTTGATTGAAGTTACAGAAAGAATAACTCGCTTAGTGCTTGAAATCACGTAGAAGAGTGATCATATTGGGCAATAAAAACAAGTAGGTGGGAACAAGTAATAAAAAATATACATATTCAGATTCTTGTAAGTAAGACTTCCTATTTTGACACATATTTCTTAAGATGAAAAACATTCTCGGTATCAAATCCATAGTTTTTAAAACATACCTCACGATTACTCAGTCGTTTGTTAGCGAAATCGAATGCTATTTTCAGGATGTGTGCTCAATAGTATATCAATTATCACCAACTACGAGATTTTGTGAAAAGCATAATGTGTTGAATTTTATTCAATCACAAATCAATGCTAATCGAGAATTACGTTTCACGTACTTCGAAGAAAAGTATCGAAAGAACTTGTCCTACCACTGTAACAAATATAACGAGGAGAATACTGGTAGTGCATGAGAATTCCGATCCTACGATGTTTCTCTAATTCTTTTTACACAAGTGCTGCCGACACAATTCGATTTTCATTTGTTTACAAACTGCTGGATTCAACGTTATTATCACGGTTGTCGTATTACATTAAATGTAATCGGGAGGTATGTTTTCAAAACTATTGATTTGAGACCGAGAATGTTTTTCATCTTGAGAAGTATGTGTCAAAATAGGAAGTCTTACTTACAAGAATCTGAATATGTATATTTTTTATTACTTGTTCCCACCTACTTGTTTTTATTGCCCAATATGATCACTCTTCTACGTGATTTCAAGCACTAAGCGAGTTATTCTTTCTGTAACTTCAATCAAATTTTTTATAACAAAAACATGGATAAAGGAAATGAAATCTCATGAAAATAGTTGGATATTCGAATTCTCCGACCCAAAAAAACATCTAAAGTTGAAAGAGTGAGTGAATACAATCTTTCCTACAGACCCTGATAGTCACCCGGTAAAAGACGCATAATCGTGATAGATTTCCGTTGCGCGCCAACAAATAAATCCCTGTATTTTGCAAATTAATAATCCAATCGATCTGGAACTTCCCAAAAAGTTTGTCCATACCTTAGCGAACAACTATGTCGCGTGGAGTTTTTTGTATCTCATACTTCCCCCGACACTTTTTTAATGCAAAGCCTAAAACACATGATTTTTACTTCGAATGGAAAATAAATTAATTTATTATTAATTTTCACAAATTTTTTCGACATTGTCGTCTTCGGCGAAGTCTCACAAATCAGAAACTGTAAGTTTTATTCCGATTCGCCGAAAAATGAATGAGATCCAACGAGTTTAATGTTGGAAAACATTGTTCTTTGTATTGTTCTTTGGTATGAAAAAATGTGTAGTTTTCATTTTTTTTCTCGAGAACTATTCATCCTAGAAAAAAATACTAAAGGGAAGTTGACCTTGTTTTTTCAAGCTCTATGACCTAGTATTTTTTAATTTCCAAAATTCTGACTTTTTTTTTCGACCTCCGACGGGACCGTTTGGATCAAATTTGCGATGCGTTCCGAGCGCTAAGCGAGTTATTCTTCCCGGCACCTCAATTAATTCAGTGCAAATTATTTCCGATGAACTGAATAATTAGATTTGAGCTTTCAAATTGATATTTCATCATTTCACACACTTTTAGTCTCTTTCCTTCGCTGTATCACTTCATAGAGGTAATATGTGGTTGCCAATACTATAAGAACCCATAGACTGGCGGCAAAAGACATGGTTCTTGCGAAGGAACGGTCGAGTTCGATTCCGTGTGGAGACATTGCATTTTTGTGGTCATTTCTCTGGTGAACAATTCAATTTCACATCCAATTATTATTTTTCACGTCATCACATCGTCATTTTATTGATATCCTCAATGTTTCAAAATGCACTCGCGGATTTGACCAAGTACTGGTTCGAGTCGATTGAAAATTTCCCAAATACTCGTGTCCGTGAGATATAGATCGATCGATTCAAAATCTTCTGGGAAGAAAAGTCGATATCACTTCGGAGGAACGTTTTCGAAGAAGTGTACTTGCGAATTTCATCAATGCCTTCGGCAATTCGATGAAAAAATTCCAAAAATTCGTCTCTGTGCAATATAGACCAAACAATCCCAGATGTTCTGAAATGAAGAATGAACAGCAGTTCAGAGGAATGTTTTTAGAAGAGTTTACTTGCAAATTTGATCGAAGCCTCTGACAAATTGATAAAAAAATTCCAAAAATTTGTCTTCGCGGTATATAGACCGATCGATTCAAGATCTTCTGAGGAGAAAAATGAATATCACTTCGGAGGAACGTTTTGAAAAAAGCGTACTTGCGAATTTCATCGAAGCCTTTGTCAATTTGATGACAAAATTCCAAAAATTCGTCTGTATGGAATAAAGACCGATCGATCTGAAATGTTTTGAAATGGAATATGTCCAGCACTTTAGAGAAATGTTCTGAAAAGAGGTTACTTGTAAATTTCATCAAACCCTTTGACAAATTGATGAAAAATTTCAAAAATTTGTCTCCGTGGAATATAGACTCATCGATTCGAAACCTTCTGTAAAGACAAAACAATATCACTGCAGAGGAACGTTTTGAAAGAAGCGTACTCGCGAATTGCATTAAAGTCTTCGGCAATTTGATGACAAAATTTCAAAAATTCGTCTCTGTGGAATGAAGACCGATCGATACGGAATGTTCTGAAATGGAAAATGAACAGCAGTTGAGAGAAATGTTTTTAAAAGAGTTTACTTGCAAATTCCATCAAAGCCTTCGGCAATTTGATGAAAAGATTCCAAAAATTCGTCTCTGTGGAATGGAGACCGATCGATCCCAGATGTCCTGAAATGAAGAATGAACAGCAGTTTAGAGAAATGTTTTTAGAAGAGTTTACTTGCAAATTTGATCAAACCCTCTGACAAATTGATGAAAAAATTCCAAAAATTTGTCTTCGTGGTATATAGACTGATCGATTCGAGATCTTCTGAGGAGAAAAATGAATATCACTTCGGAGGAACGTTTTGAAAAAAATGTACGTGCAAATTTCATCAAACCCTTCGACAAATCGATGGGAATATTTCAAAAATTTGTCAACGTGGCATATAGATCGACCGATTCGAAATGTCCTGAAATGAAAAATGAACAGCGCTTCAGAGGAACTTTTTCGAGAAGTGCGTTTGCAAATTTTGTACTCCTTCCCGCATCACTCAGTAGGTGAAGTACAAGCGAATGCGTTTTTTTTCAACCCTGAGAAGATGAATAGCTCACCACAGCCAGAAATGAAATCCAACGATTCTGATTCCAGATTGAAATGATACCTCAAGCAAGGAAGAAGAGGTTGTAAACTGTATATCTTACGGAGTTCCTATTTGCACGATTCCTCAAGTAGCTTGAGCTACCAGAATGTGAGTCGATTTTATAACAGTGCGTGCGAGACATGCCACAACTGCACGGAGAAAAAATGTTTTGCTACTATAGTGCCTACGAAGAAATTGGTTGTCCTTGCAAAAATATTTACTCCAGCAGCTAAGACGTCAGTTCTGTTAACAAATTTGTTTATGTCAGCAAAAACATGTAGTTGTGTCAATCATTCTTCTTGCTCTTTCAGCTAACACAGGCCTACAAAATTGAACTTTTTGTTTGGTGCAACAACTGTATCATACTTTTCCGAAGTATTTTGGCGCGCTGAATCCGAATCTGGCTCCAAAATTGCATTATTACGTGTGGTTTTTGAGATATTTTAACGTCAAAGTGTGAAAAACACCGGTTTTCGACATATTTGAGATTACGTGACGTCAGAATGTAATTTTTTCTCATGAAACTAGTGGATGCACCTCAAAATATAATCCATCCCCTTCCGAATGCCGTTGAGTTTGCTCGAATATCTTTTTTTTTACTGTGACACGACAATTTGAAATTTGTGTGTTCATGGATTTAGTGAATAGGTGAAATAACACAATTTTCAAACTGTCGTATCTCAGAGAAAAAAAAAGATATTTGAACAAACCTAATCGCATTTGAAAGAGAATGACTCATATTTTGAGATAATTTGAAGAATAATTTAATAAAATGTTCTTAAAGTGTGGAATAATTGAATAAAACGTTTCAAAATCGTGCATTTTCATTTTATTTTACACCTGCGATTTCTTGAAAACTACACGTAGCATTAAAAAAATAAGTATATTTCCAGAGTCAGGGTATCGAATATACTCAAAATCTGCTTTAGTTCTAGCGGCACCAAAATCATTGTAGACCTGTGTAATTTTTCTTGCACACGGAGAAAAAAAAATAGTTCTCCCAACTAATAATTAGCTGTTCCAACTACTTTACGTAGACGATTTTCGACCAGCTACGAAAGTAGTTGTGGCAGGTACTTTTGTTAGATGTACCCCAGATTGTCGAGATATCTACTCGAGTAGTTGTTACAACTACTTTTCTAAGATGCAGGATCTACATAAAATATCAAGTATGACGATATATGTAGGCCGATGAACTATTTTATTAATTGAGAAGAGAAATTCCCAGTGCCGGTTTTGATGTTTAAGGTTAAGATCTTCTATTATTTCTGCACATGCTCGTCGACTCTTTGCAACATTTATTTGTAAATTTCGAAAAAAAAATTTATCTTCGATTGTGATATTTGTTCAATGCATATAGATTTGGGAAGAGGTGGTTGAAACATTCAAGTTCCAATGTTAACTTACCTCGGGTTCCGAACCCCTGTCATAACCTCCCTATACGCTATACCTAAATCTACCTCACCTATGCCTTAATGATCGGAGCTAAACCGACAACGCTGATTATATCGTAAAAAAAGCCTTGGATATGTTTTGATCGTTTTGATTGTGTATTTTCATATACTCAGAGTATACATAAAGAGGATTTATCATTCCGCAAATGATCAGTCATTTAATTCCGGAAATAAAATTGGACATACGAGGTTTTTGAAAATTAGTAATTTGACACGAATATGTATTGAAAATATTATAAAATGAAATATATACACGGTAACCACGACAGGTAAACTGAATGAATAACGCGAGAGTTCACCGCGTTTCGATTGTTTCCAACAAAATTCACATTGCTGCAGGAACTACGTGCGTAACGATGGGAGCAATGGGAAGTAGCTCCACGAACCATCTCAAAGTAAAGTAGATCAGGTAGCTATTTCTCTTATTCGATCAGCTACTTTTTCACAACTATATAATTCACTTGTGACAGATATTAGAAATAGTTGTGAGAACTCACGAACTATTTCAGACAGATATTTGATTTATTATCACAACTATCTCTTATATAACTACGCAAAAATAGCTCATATGCCTAAGTCCTTTTTTTCCGTGCAGGCGCTATGATAACAGACCTGCTTGTTATGCCAGCAATACTTTTTTCTCCGTGTGATGTGAAGCTTCCCTGGGTGCAGCGTATCGGAATCCGGATGAAGTTCAATAGAATTGAGCGGCCGGATCTAACAACCAGCCGCGCGCTCGAAAAGACGTCAAAGTATTGTCCAAGCCGTGACGTCACACACCAAAATTGAAAATTGGAATTTCGAAAAACAAAAAATACCAGGTGATAGGTCTTGAAAAATCAACCCAAGTCTCCGTTTGTGATTTTTTTCTGTAATCAGTAGTTTCTTCGTAAAAAAATGAAAACTGAAAATATTTGCGATCTGAAAATCAATGTTTTTCAACATTAAACTCGCTGTAACTTTTTTATTTTCCAACGTATCGAGATGAATTTTATCAATTTTTATTTGTGAGACCTTCCCGAAGACGATAATGTTGAAAAAACTCGCAAAAAATCATTGAAAATTATTAATTTTTTAATCCAAAGTGATTTTTTAATCCAATCATCTTTTTCAAGCTTCGTATTAAAAAAGTGATGAATAAAGTTCAAGCAGGAGAAAACTTCCAGCGACGAAGTTGTTCGTTGGTGCATCAACCAACTTTGTGGAAAATTTCAGATCGATTAAGCTATTAGTTTGAAAGACACAGCGATTTATTCATCAGCGCGTAACCTATATTCTTTATGATTCCTAAATAGTTGCAGGTCAACCGTAAGGGACTGTATGAAACACGAGTCCACTCGATTCCTCAATACAGGTTTATGTTTTTTGTGTCGAATAATTCGAATATCAAGCTATTTTTACATGATGGATTCTTTATTATAAACAAATAAACCAGTTGTTCAAAACAATGTTATGAACGAAGGCTTGATATTTGAGACAAATTGTGTGAACAAACAAGTTTCTTCTTCTTTTCGTTGAGGAATAAATTATGTATGAACTATGTTTCCAATACTACGATTATTTATTTATATCATCAATTATAATTATATCCAAAAGATGGAATTTTTTTTAATAATGAATTGTATCGGTGTCTCAATACTTCAATTTCCTGATAAAGGAACATTGACAGGAATATTTTTCCTTCCGACGATTTCGAAGTTTTCATCAACATCATTCAACGCAGTAAACAATTTAGAGCTGTATATTCACCAGTTGATTCCGGAATACGTGAAACAACTCTTTTCGTTGCGAGATTCCAATTTGTTCATAACAGTTCCTATTGCAGTACGATTTGACGTTTTCAAACACTTTTGCAACGACTGTCTTGTTAAAACGAGTTACATATTCATTCCCCTGAGAATACAAACAGATTTTTATTGTAAGAATTCCCAGGAAAAGAACATCAATGTTTTGAGTACATAATTTTCGGATAATTATTTGAATATAGTGACATTTCACTGATTCAAATTCAGGGAATATTTTTATCTAATTAGCCAATATTGCAGCTTACACTCATTCGTGAACAAAAGAAAGCCGAACGTGTGCATATTGTATGGTTCATTCGTTGTTGTATTGTTTTTCGGCTTTCTTTTGTTTACAGATGAGTGTAAGTTGTGACGTTGACTGATTATGCTAAAATATCCTCTGAATTTGATTCAGTGAAATTTCGCTATATTGAAATAATTATTATCTGAAAATTATCTACTTATTTAACAGCGTACATAAATATCCTCTCGTTTCTATTCCTGAAAAATGTCCGTTGCGGAAAGTTCAATCAATGCAAGAAAACGAACTAGAAATAAGAGTAATTGGAAACAAAATGAGAAAAAAACAGCAAGAAACAAGGCAAGTTATATGAATGTAGAAACAAGATTTCTTAGATGATTGATGGTTTCAAAACATTGATATTCTTTTCCTGGAAATTCTTGCAATGAAAATCTGTTCTCAATCTTAGGGCAATGAGTATGTATCCCGTTTCAACAAGACTGTCGTGGCAAAAGAGTTTGAAAACGTTCAATCTTGCTGCAGGAAGGAATGTTACAAAAAAATTGAAATCTCGCAGCAAAAAGAGTTGTTTCATGTCTTCTAGAAATCAACTGGCGAATATACCGCTCAAAATTGTTCATTGCGTGGAATGATGTTGATGGAAACTCCAAATTCATCGGAAGGAAGAATGAATAAAACTACTTCGTGGGAATATTTTTGTCATCATCAAACAACCCATCTATCAGTGTGTCGAAGCTTTTTATGTTCTCTGCTAAAAATTGATAAATCCAGACTCGCTATAATCCAGAATAAAATGAAAAATAACGAGTCTCTAGAAGATAACCGAGGTAAAGGAAGCAAGGAGAGTTCGATTCGATTGACTCCTGACGTGATAAAAATGATTCTAGAACATTGCTCGTCCATACCTCATTCGGAGTCCCACTATGAGCGTGAAGATTCCCCATTGCAGTATTTTGATAATCCTGATTTAACGTTAACTAAATTGTACAGTTTGTTTCTCGAGTATTATACCAGTAAAGCGGGTGATTCGAATGTTCCCTTAAGCGAGCCAACTTATATCAAATATTTTAATCATAATTTGAATTTCACGTTTTCAAAGCCACGTACTGACGTTTCTAACTTCTGTTTCGAATATAAAAATGATGCAAATGAAGATTTAATGAAACACCAAGAACTTGTAGACCAACACAAATTGTTAAAAGAATCTATGCTCGCTGAAAATCAGGTTTTATGTTTGGAATTTGATTTGGGCCAGAATTTGCCTCTTCCAAAAATTCCGGTCTAAGATCAATTTTATCGACGACTCATATGGTTGCACGTTTTCAATGTTAATACTTCCGGAGATCAAAAAAATAGTTATATGTATTTTTTTATCGAAGGCAAATACACAAAAAGAGCAAATACGGTGTGCAATCTCCTCTATGATACAATTTGTCGCGAATTGGAAATCTCTTACTACGATAAAATTTATCTATTTTCGGATAGTTGTGGAGGGCAAAATACAAATTATTTGGTCATGCATTTTTTGTCTTTGTTGTCTGAAAAATTACAGATTGAGATCCAACATTTATTTCCTGCACGTGGACATTCTTATTGTTCATGTGATCGCAATTTTGGGATGTATGGACAAAAAAAGAAAAAAATAGAGACCATAGAAACCGATGAAGAATACTATGACATAATTCAAAATGCGAGACAACCACCATTCAAAATAATAAAAGATTCTGCGTGTACGGTTGAAAATTTTGAAACTTTATTAGATGGAATTAAAAAACCAACAGATTTGCACATCAGAGATGCGGTAAAAATGGTATATTTTCCAAATAAACAAATTGAGTTGTTTTATGATTACACAGGCCTGCGAAATTTGACTTTTTTTTCCCCCTCAAACAATAATATCTTTTTCCGAAGCATTTTGATCTGCTGAATCCGAATCTGGCTGCAGAATTGCTCTATCACGTCAGGTTTTTGAGATATTTCGACCTAAAAATGTGAAAAACACTGTTTTTCGACATATTTGGGGTTACGTAAAGTCGAAGGGTAATTTTTTTTCTCAAAACCAATACATGCACCTCAAAGTATAAGTCCTCCTCTTCCAAATGCCGTTGAGTTTGCTCAGATACCTTTTTTTTTCATTGAGATACGACAGTTTGAAAATTGTGTCTCCACCTATTTATTGAGTACATGAGCGCACAAATTTAAAATTGTCGTATCTCAATGAAAAAAAAAGATATTTCAGCAAACTCAACGGCATTTGGAAGAGGATGACTGATACTTTGAGGTGCATCTATTGGTTTTGTGAAAAAAATTACCTTTCGACTTTACGGAACCTCAAATATGCCAAAAAACAGTGTTTTCCACATTTTTAGGTCGGAATATCCCAAATACCTGACGTGATATAGCAATTCTGGAGCCATATGCGGATTCAGCGCACCAAAATGCTTCAGAAAAATGTTGAATGAATGAAGGGGATTGACTTTGGATTGTATTCTACATGAAACACCTTGAGTAGGCCAGGCGCATCACAACGATACGCTAAATTTTTTTCTTGAGCGAAATACGGTAGAAAATGCTTATAGCATATCACATAAATATATATTTATGCAATATGCTACACTATTATAATCGGACGCCTACAAAATTCTCGCGCCGGGCGGTAATATCCTTCGAGCCAGCACTGCTGAGATCGTAGATTGTTTGTTGCTATGTTTAGACATTATTCCACTAATTCACTCGGAATGTACTGATTGTTGTTCTAATTTTTTCCTCCGTGTACAAGTATCGAGTGTCCAGTAATTGTTGTGAATTTCGTGTATTTAAAAAAACAGCAACAAATAATTTCTAAATGTATTGAAGAACTATACGATAGCTATTTCAAAATCAACATAAAAAACCAAGACAAACAATGGGCGCCTCATAAAGTGTGTTCGACATGTGTACGTGAACTTCGGAAATGGTCAAGAGGAGAAAAACATTGTTTTAGTTTACAGACTCCAATGATTTGGATGGAACCGCAAAATCATATCAACGATTGTTACTTCTGCTGTTCAAGCATAAAAGGATTTAATTCTAAAAATAAAGCAGCGATAAGTTATCCTGATATTCGTTCTGTGATTTTACCTACGTATAAAGATCCTGATAGCAAAGAGTTATGCCATCCTGCCCAACCATTTTCATCTGATCCTAGTTTATTTCAAGAGGCTATAATGAATACTTCAGATCCTGACGATGAATATTACGAGTGCAACGAAACACCACCACTGTTTTCTCAAAGTGAATTGAATGATTTGACAAGAGATCTTAATCTTCCGAAAGATGCTGCGGAATTACTCGGTTCCAGATTGAAAGAAAAACACATGCTGGATCGTACAACGAACTTTTATTGGTATAGAAATAGAGGGAAGGATTTTCTACCGTATTTTGCTCAAGAAAAAATTTAGTGTATTGTTGTGATGTGCCTGGCCTACTCAAAATGTTTGATGTAGAATACAATCCAAATGATTGGAGACTTTTATAGATTCTTCGAAACGGAGCCTCAAAGTAGTATTGTTACATAATGGTAATAAATTTGCTTCTTTGCCTATTGGACATTCTACTCATTTGAAAGAATGTTATGAAAATTTGGATTTCGTCCTCAAAAAATAAATTACTCCAATCATAACTGGACTATATGTGGTGATCTCAAAATATTAACTATGTTGCTTGGTCAACAAGGAGGGTATACAAAATACCCTGTTTTCTATGTGAATGGGATAGTAGGAATAGAGCACGACATTGGATCCAGAAAGATTGGCCACAGAGAGCATCATTGAACCCTGGAAGTAAAAATGTTGTACACGAAACACTAGTTGACCGCTCCAAAATTCTGCTACCTCCGCTTCATATCAAATTAGGCATTATGAAGCAATTCGTAAAGGCATTGCCTAAAGATGGTCTTTGTTTCAAATATTTATGTGATAAATTCAAGCATTTATCGGATGCGAAGATAAAAGAAGGCGTTTTTGTTGGTCCAGACATAAGGAAATTGATGCAAGATCCTGACTTTGAAAAAACTATGAATAAAACCGAGAAGCTCGCTTGGAAGTCATTTAAGGAAGTCGTACAACATTTTTAGGGAACAGAAAAAGCCCTGATTATGAAAATATAGTCAACAGCATGCTTAACAATTTCAAAATCCTGGGTTGTAATATGAGTATAAAACTCCATTATTTGCATTCCCATATTGACTTTTCCCCGAGAATCTTGGTGCTGTCAGTGAAGAGCAAGGGAGAGATTTCATCAAGACCTTAAGGTTATGGAGACCAGATATCAAGGAAGGTGGGACGTTAGAATGATGGCTGACTATTGCTGGATGTTAAAGAGAGATGAACCGAATCATGAGTACAACAGAAAGAGATCAAACAGAAGTTTTGAAGAAACTAGAAAAGATATCATAAGTCCTTTTGATTTATCTAGTATCTCACGTCTTGTTTGAAACCAGTGCAGCCCCATGTCTGAATTTTATATAAAACGTATATATTTTTCGTTCATACAAATTGTTTAAAAACTGTAAATATTCATATCTCACATAAAAATGAATCCTGATGTGCTGTAAAAAAACTGGCGTTATATTTTAGTTCCACAATCTGAATACCTGGAAAGGAACCATTATTGTTCGAAGGGAAAATAAAAACTTATATTCCGCAGGTCTGTGAATTATCAACCCTTTGGGGAACCCATTTTTTGAAGGAAATTTTCCTTGAATATGTGAACATATAAGTTTTGGGTCGCTGAATAAGAATATCATATTAGAAAATTAGAATTTTCATTCCCATACATCCTGGCAGCACCCTCAGGAGATCCTAGAAATATTATAATCTTGGGGATATATTTCACAACTTGGAATACTCGTAACTCTGCAAGGAGAAATTGTAGGTCACCGATTAATAGCTTATCTTGAAGAGTAAGAGTAGTACTGGATGATGCAATTAGGAGAAAAGACTAAAAAAAATTGTGCACTCAGTACATAAATTCCAAAGTAATCAAAAAACCCATTTTTCGTGGACCTAATCTTAAATATCTTGAAATGCTTACGCGATGGCCCAATCCTGACTCCGGATTTGGATTCTACGCAGAAAATTACTTCAGAAAAGAGAATTTCATTTGAAGGAGAATTTCATTGTCGATCAGTGTAATAAATGCGAATACTCATTCTGTTGTTGGGACATATTACACAACTTAGAATGGTCGTAACTTTGCGAGAAAAAATCGTACATGAACGTTCAATAGCTCATTTTAAACGGGAAGAGTAGTGCAAATTGATGAAGTTGAGAGAAAAGATCAAAAAAATTTTATGCGTCCTGTACATAACCTCAAAAGTAGCGAAAAACCGCATTTTTCGCGTATTTACCCTCAGATATCTCAAAATCCTGACGTGATAGCCCAATTCTGGCTCCGGATTCGGATTCTACGCAGCAAATTACTTCGGAAAATGGTCACCAGTTCCAAGGGGGAAAAACCTCGCAGGCCTGTGTTATGGTGGAAAACCGAAATGTCACACTGTGGAATTAAATATTGTTTTTGATGATTTGTTGAATACACCATTAGCTGATTCGGTCGGAATAAGTCAACAAAAATTGAATGATGTCCAAGCGTCAATGAAGTATTTGAGTATGAGTGGGCAAGAGTTTTTTAATGTTTTATTCAACAAATCGTCGATAGAAGCGATAAGCAAAACTAGTAAAACCCAAAAATCAGAAACAGATGGTTCGAAAAAGCAACGAGGAAAATGAGAATTTTAATTTTCTTTTAATTATTTCGTTCATTGTTTTCATTTTTAATCCTCTTTTTTTATTCTAAATTATTATTTCATTTGAAAGCTATATAAAATTTCATATTTTATTCATTGAGAAGTTTATGAATTACCTTGAAATAAAATTGTTGAACAAATTTTAATACCTGATATTCATTGAATCCTGGAAATGAGTATATGACTCTTTCAAAAATGTTTACCGTTATTCATTGATGGGACATGTTATCCTCTGTGATACATTAGAAGAATAAAGAATAAATCTTGTATGAATGATGTTTTACTCAATGTTCCTTTATCAGGAAATTGAAGTATTGAGACACCGATACAATTCATTATTAAAAAAAAATTCCATCTTTTGGATATAATTATAATTAATGATATGGATAAATAATCGTAGTATTGGAAACATAGTTCATACATAATTTATTCCTCAACGGAAAGAAGAAGAAACTTGTTCGTTTACACAATTTGTCTCAAATATCAAGCTTCCGTTCATAACATTGTTTTGAACAACTGGTTTATTTGTTTATAATAAAGAATCCATCATGTAAAAATAGCTTGATATTCGAATTATTCGACACAAAAAACATAAACCTGTATTGAGGAATCGAATGAACTCGTGTTTCATACAGTCCCTTACGGTTAACCTGCAACTATTTAGGAATCATAAAGAATATAGGTTACGCGCTGATGAATAAATCGCTGTGTCTTTCAAACTAATAGCTTAATCGATCTGAAATTTTCCACAAAGTTGGTTGATGCACCAACGAACAACTTCGTCGCTGGAAGTTTTCTCCTGCTTGAACTTTATTCATCACTTTTCTAATACGAAGCTTGAAAAAGATGATTGGATTGAAAAATCACTTTGGATTGAAAAATGAATAATTTTCAATGATTTTTTGCGAGTTTTTTCAACATTATCGTCTTCGGGAAGGTCTCACGAATAAAAATTGATAAAATTCATCCCGATACGTTGGAAAATAAAAAAGTTACAGCGAGTTTAATGTTGAAAAACATTGATTTTCAGATCGCAAATATTTTCAGTTTTCATTTTTTTACGGAGAAACTACTGATTACAGAAAAAAATCACAAACGGAGACTGGGGTTGATTTTTTGAGACCTATCACCTGGTATTTTTTGCTTTTCGAAATTCCAATTTTTAATTTTGGTGTGTGACGTCACGGCTTGGACAATACTTTGACGTCTTTTCGAGCGCGCGGCTGGTTGTTAGATCCGGCCGCTCAATTGGTGTGTTCGACATCAGTTCTACGAGGTGTGTTCAAAAAGTAAGGTGACTTTTCAAATTTCGCGGGCAACGTACTTTCGATTATCGATTTTTTTGTTTTGTTATGTTGGCACACTCTTCCCGAACATCTGTACCAAGTTTCAAGTGTATAGCATTTTTTGTTTGGCTGTGAGAGGCGTAAAGGTTATAAGTGTTTTGCGTGCTCGGCGATTTCTTTCTATCGAAAAATATGGATCAAAGGATTTGCATCAAATTTTGTGTAAAAAATAAAATAAAGTGCTCCGAAACACTTAAAATGTTGACAGTAGCATATCAGAGAAGTTGCTGAGGATGTTGGTTTATCGCTTGGCTCGTGCCATGAAATTTTTTCTAACGTTTTGGGCATGAGACGTGTGTCAGCGAAGTTTGTTCCGAAATTGCTAAATTTTGACCAAAAGAACCGTCGCATGAGCATCGCTCAAGAACTGTTGAATGACGTCAACGACGACCCAGATTTACTCAAAAGGGTCATAACTGGTGACGAATCATGGGTATATGGTTATGATGTCGAAACCAAAGTCCAATCGTCCTAATGGAAGACCCCAGATGAGCCAAGACCGAAAAAAGCACGCCAAGTTCGATCAAATGTCAAAGTTTTGCTCACTGTTTTCTTCGATTACCATGGCGTGGTGCATCAGGAGTTCTTACCACATGGTCGTACGGTGAATAAACAGTATTATCTTGAAGTTATGCGCCGTTTGCGAGAAGCAATACGAAGAAAACGTCCAGAATTGTGGAAAAATAATTCATGGCTGTTGCATCACGATAATGCCCCTACTCACTCATCTTTGCTTGTGAGAGATTTTTTGGCCAAAAACAACACCACAATCATGCCTCAGCCACCATATTCACCGGATTTGGCCCTATGTGACTTTTTCTTGTTCCCAAAACTAAAGAGACCTATGAAAGGACGGAGATTTACAACGATTGAAGAGATAAAGACTGCATCGCTGGAAGAGCTCAAGGCTATACCGAAAAGTGTTTATGAGAAGTGCTTCGAGGATTGGAAAAACCGTTGGCATAAGTGTATTGTATCTGAGGGGGATTACTTTGAAGGGGACAACATAAATATTGATGAATAAATAAATATTTTTTCTTAAAAATACAAAGTCACTTACTTTTTGAACACACCTCGTATACTATAATGACATAATGTCACTTACGCGCTTCTTGGAAATCTTCCTCCGAAGTGGTGTTCATTTTTCATTCCAGAAGATTTCGAATCGATCGGTCTATATGCCACGGAGACAAATTTTTGAAATTTTCTCATCGACTTCTCGAAGGTTTGATGAAATTTGCGAGTACACTTTTTTAAAAACGTTCCTCCGAAGTGCTGTTCATTTTTCATTTCAGAACATTTCGAATCGATCGGTCTATATGCCACGGAGACAAATTTTTGAAATTTTCTCATCGATTTGTCGAAGGGTTTGATGAAATTTGCACGTACATTTTTTCAAAAACGTTCCTCCGAAGTGATTTCCATTTTTCTTCTCAGAAGATCTCGAATCGATCGGTCTATATCCCACAAAGACAAATTTTTGGAATTTTTCTATCAATTTGTCAGAGGGGTTGATCAAATTTGGAAGTGAACTCTTCTAAGAACATTTCTCTAAACTGCTGTTCATTCTCCATTTCAGGACATCTGGGATCGATCGGTCTATATTGCACAGAGACGAATTTTTGGAATTTTCTCATCAAATTGCCGAAGGCTTTGATAGAATTTGCAAGTGAACTCTTTCAAAAACATTTCTCTCAACTGCTGTTCATTTTCCATTTCAGAACATTTCGTACCGATCGCTCTTCATTCCATAGAGACGAATTTTTGAAATTTTGTCATCAAATTGCCAAAGGCTTTGATGAAATTCGCAAGTACGCTTTTTCCAAAGCGTTCTTCTGCTGTGATATTGTTTTTTTTTTACAGAAGGTTTCGAATCGATGAGTCTATATTTCACGGAGACAAATTTTTGAAATTTTTCATCAATTTGTCAAAGGGTTCGATGAAATTTGCAAGTAACCTCTTCTAAGAACATTTCTCTAAAGTGCTGGACATATTCCATTCTGGAACATTTCGGATCGATCGGTCTTTATTCCATACAGACGAATTGTTGGAATTTTGTCATCAAATTGCCGAAGGCTTTGATGAAATTCGCAAGTACGCTTTTTTCAAAACGTTCCTCCGAAGTGATATTCATTTCTTTTCTCAGAAGATCTCGAATCGATCGGTCTATATCCCACGAAGACAAATTTTTGAAATTTCTTCATCAATTTGTCAGAGGCTTCGATCAAATTTGCAAGTAAACTCTTCTAAAAACATTCCTCTGAACTGCTGTTCATTCTTCATTTCAGAACATCTGGGATTGTTTGGTCTATATTGCACAGAGACGAATTTTTGGAATTTTTTCATCGAATTGCCGAAGGCATTGATGAAATTTGCAAGTACACTTCTTCAAAAACGTTCCTCCGAAGTGATATTGATTTTTCTTCTCAGAAGATTTTGAATCGATCGATCTATATCTCACGGACACGAATATTTGGGGAATTTTCAATCGACTCGAACCAGTACTTGGTCAAATCCGCGAGTGCATCTCGAAACATTGAGGACATTAATGAAATGACGATGTACAAATGCCATGAAAAATAATAATTGTGTGTGAAATTGAATTGTTCACCAGAGAAATGACCACAAAAATGCAATGTCTTCACACGGAATCGAACTCGACCGTTCCCTCGCAAGAACCATGTCTTTTGCGGCTAGGCTATGGGTTCTTATAGTATTGGCAACCACATATTACCTCTATGAAGTGATACAGCGAAGGAAAGGGACTAAAAGTGTGTGAAATGATGAATATCAATTTGAATGCTCAAATCTAATTATTCAGTTCATCGGAAATAATTTGCACTCAATTATTTGAATATTCAGTCTTATTCTTTTGATATTTCATCTGATAATCGATGTCGATTTGAGTATCCTCATTGGAATATCATAGTGATTTCTAAATAATTATTTCATCAGGAAAAATTATGGAATTCACCGCAGGATATTTATCATACATCCCCAAACTATCCGAGAATTTTCCAACCATCGATTGATTGACAATTCTAATAAAATTCATTGAAAAATTATCAAGATTTAAAAAAATTATTAAAAATGCGTAACTATGAAAAAATTTTTTCAGAATACATATAGGTGTTCTGGAAAGCTTCATAATCAGTCATAAGAAGAACCAGTAATCTTCTCAAATTCATGACAAATAAATAATAATTGAAAAATTATTTACTCATATTAAATTTCATTCAATTGAATGATGAGATGCATCAAATCTATATTTTATCGTGATAATTTAATAATCAGTATTGAACTGGCTCTTCAATTGAAAAAAAAAAAAATATCGAAGGGCCTCGGCCGAGAATTGCCCGGGGCGCCGGGTAAGTCAGTTCGATACTGATTACAATATAATTGTTGCTTGGGAAAGAAAAAGCGGTGAAACTTTTCGGTAAGTCGACCGCGTGGGCTTTAAACTTTTCCCGATCTCGCACGGAGTTAGCCGATCGCAAAACATATTGAGAGGACAAAGACCGACAGATAGTTGGTTCTCTCTCGATTGTCCGAGCCGACTCGAAGTCACCCGACCGCTTCCGAATCACATGAATACGGGTTTCAATGTGTGCGTGCACCCGGCTGGAGTGGTGGGAACGAGAAATGGTCCGATGAAGAGGGTAAATCGACTCGGTCGACCAAATGCTGGCATCACTGATTTCTCCGTCGCCTCTACGTTGCTTCTCTATCGTATCACGTTATATCCACCACTCCTCTCCTCCTCCCTTCATTCTACGGAGATGCGACGTAATTCTTCGGCAACTGTCTTGTGCGGGGATATACTTCTACATATTTGATTTTCATTATTATTCTGTTTCAGTTAATTTGATGCGGTTTTATTCAGAATTCATTCAAACTCAACGGATCTTTGCGATCTGATCATGATGTATATTCAATAGGCATACACACATAATTCTGAAATGGAATGGATTGAGTGAATCAATTAACTTTTTTACACAGATTTCCTACTCAATGAACATCTCATACAGCACCGGGAGGTGCTATCAACATCCTCGGAACGTCTTCTGAAACATTGGAATGTTCTGAAAAGGTTTCGGGACGTTCAAGAAACATCGCACGTATATACCAGGGATATACGAATGTCTGGTACAGTTTTATTCAGGTTTCCATGGAACGTTTATGAGACATTGAAAATGAGAATTTGTTAATGTTCAAACTTTTGTCAAATCTTCCAATATTCGCCATTTGGAGCCGATGCAAATGAACTGCGGTGGAGCCTGTATCGATGGATCTGACAAATTACATTTGCATCCTTGTAATACATCGCATATAATAAAATTTTGTTCCGCGCCAATTTTAAGGTTATGTGAATCTCAAAAGATTGACTCAATTCTTGATAATTTATATTCTGCCAATAGTTTCGAACTGCTGAAATGAAATATTCGCAAACATTCAATACAAAACGTACTCTCATTGTTGTTCGATGCTTTTGTCCCTAGTAAAACTATAAATATAAATTTGTATAGGTTAGAGATAAAATACTTAGTTTTCATATGGCGTTTCGAGAACGTTCTGAAAAGTACCACAGCATTTGTCAACAATGTCCCCAAAACGTGTTTTCCAGCACATTAAATGAATTTTCTCAAAATGTTCAGGAAATATACTTTCGGGAACCAACATCTGTGGGACTATTGACACGTTTTTGAAACGTTTCGAGAACTTTCGGTGCTGTCTGGGATAAGAGATGTAACGATAATAACAACAGAGACATCCCATACAGCACATCATATCTGAAAGAATTCATAAAAAGCTCAATTGACCTGAACAATTCATTATGAATTCTTGAGAATTGTTTTTGCACTTATGCGCTGCGTGGAATCCAAGTGTTGAGATTAGAGTAAGTTTTATTTTCGTTTATGAGTGAATGATTTACGAATACACTCTTATTCAGTTAGAAACGTGGAAAAGGAAGGATAAATAAAGAAACAATTAAAAAGTTGATACTTGATAAGTAGTGATTTTATTCATTTTATAAAAAACTGCAAATAGAATCTCAAAGTCTGCAGGTTTGAAATGTACCCCTATCTGTTGAATATAAAATCTCAAATGATTCAGAGAGGAAACTGGAATTTTCTGATTCAGGAACAGGTTGTTGTAAAAGTTGATTTTCATCAAAAGGTGAATCAACACAAAGGCGAACATGATCAAAGTTTGACGTTGAATCGAGAGGAATTGCTTGAGGGCTAGGATGATTATATCCTTGTTCTTCAGATGAGATTGAAAATTTTCCAGATCGTGCTGAAAAATTGAAAAAAATGTTATTATTGGAAACATATGTTGATCAATTAGAAAAAACTGAACGTTCCCTGGTGAAAATGGAGCGATGAAGCGTGAAAAAATCGCGACGAAAGCGTAAGTTAAGAGTCATCTAAACGTACCGAAGAGTCATCTAGGCGTAATTTAGGAGAGAATTGGAACATTTTTGCAATACCCTCTCTCTTCACTTTTGGATTTTCACCAGAGTCATGAGGTTCTCAGTAGATTCTCAGTAAATTCTCAATGTTTCTCATAGAATTATTAATTGAACAAACATTTTCATAAACTATATGAATCGATGTAAATAATCTCACATTCTCATGGCATACCGCACAGACACACTCTACAATTGAAACGAAAATACCTTTTTCTTTTGATAAAATTCTTTTCTGAAATCCAAATACGTTGAGAAGGGTGCATGCTACATACACTGCAAGAAAGGCTCACTGGAAAATTCCAGTATTTTCACTGGACGTCTTTAACTAGCACATTGGACTGAAAATTCCAACACATTTGCGGAGATATCCCAGCACATTCACGGGAATTGTACTGCGGAAACTGGAATTTTGCAGCACAAAATCCATAAAATTTCACTTAACGTACTGGAAAATGAGTTTACTGAAATTTTTCTGTTTTTCAAAACGCAGTAAATTTCCAATTTTTTTCACGACGAATATTTGTCAATTTCCAATAATTAGCCTTCAGTATAGAACTTATGTTTGGAATTCACAAATTCCTTATGAATCCATGAATTTTTCTTGAATTTTGAAATAGTTTTTTCTTTCAATTTTCTGAACAGTTCCTGCCAATTAACTACAATTGGTTCAAAGTTTACTCAAAGTAATATTGCTCGCAACATTTCTGGTTGTTCTTTTAATTTCTCTGCAATATAAAATGCACCGTTCTCCAAATATTTGAATTCAACAGCAAAACTTGAAATCTTCTCAACTCAAAAAATAAGCCGCAAATTGAATTTGGCTGGGGAGCAAACGCATTTCCGTTTATTCGTGCAATATGGTTCGGAAGTTTGAAATCATTCTGTACAAATGGAGTTAGAATGAGCTATTATTAGTTTGTAACTTCAAAGAAATGAATGAGAAATGAATGTTAACCAATACATAGTCCAATCTTTGCCCAATCTCATCCATTCTCGAATATCTTGCTCTTGAACATCTTCGTAACCTTCAAGACTTTTCAAAATTTCTAAAATCTCTCGAGTTGATCCATTGATTCCATGTATAGACATTTCTTCTGATTCAGCTTCTATAGATAAATCTAAACAAGCCAAGCTATGTTAATCGTCATCCATTTGTGTTTCAGCATGTTCAGTATGGAAAGAAAGTATTGTAAGATGCGTTCGGTAATACACTGTTCGCGCATGTGAACTAGATTAATTCTCACGGTGAATTGAAGATCACGCCTGAAGAGAGGTGACGAAGGAAGCGAAAGAAAAGCGACACTCGTTGCGTGATCAAAAAGAACGACGGTCGATTGACGACAAGTATAGAGAGATAGAGGCAACATCGCCGCAGCCAAGTTAAATTATTCGTTATCGTTGATTAACGCGCGTTACGTGAAAAACCGGTCAATATTAAGTGAATCGAATTTCATAATTTAATAATTAATTGAACGGTGGTAGGATAAATCCACGCACGTGTTTCTTGAATATAATTAACCAAAGAACATGGTGGTCGACCGCGTGCGGAGTGATTTCATAATCTACGTGTATTTCAATGATCCGTTATAAAGTCCAAAAGATATATATCCGTGTTAATTTAATACGAATCGACGAAGTAAATGACATGAATATTTCGTGTGAAGTTGTCGTTCTTCTCGTTCCATGGTCTTAGTAAAATTCGCAACGACCACGTGTTAATATGAAATCACCGACATGTTGCATCTGCCGATACGCGTACGTGAACCCAGAAGAATCGTTCTCTCGGTTATAATATACCTTTAAATGGTAATAATTCGTGACCGCGTCACAGAGGAAAATTATTTATGCGTCGTTATATTAAATGATTGTGGTGCAAAACTATAGAACGTCTCCTGACAAGTAACTCTAGTCTTTGTGTAAAATATATTCAACAAGCGTCTTATGACGTCAGAATTCAACCCAGGGCGCCGTAGCCTACTGTATACCTGATGACTATGTGATGTTACGAATAAACATTGCATACACAACTAAAAAAAAATACATAACACCACAAATTTTATAACATTCTTCTTCCTTTCAATATCATTTAATCCTTCAGTATTCTGTTCCAACACTTGTAGATAGTGTTTATATTTATTTCTTGCCATGCGTTGGCGATCCAATACACCATTTCTCTGAGTGTAATAGTTTTCAAATGTTGCGGAATTGGGATTTGATTCTCAAATTCGTTCAAAATTGATGGTAACAGTTTGGCTTTATATCGTCTTCTCAAGCTTCCTAGGATTCCTTGATCCGAAGGTTGTATCAAAGATGTCAAGTTTGGAGGTAAAAATTTGATTTCCATTCCTCCAATTCTTATCTCACAAGGAGCTTCACAGTTATCTATTAGAAGTAATGCTTTGATTGGCAAATTCCTATCCTGCATAAATGTATGGACTTGCGGTACAAATTCATGCCGAAACCATTGTTCAAAAATGTTTAAGTTCATCCACGCCTTCGTTTGATTCTTATATGGAACAGGCGAATATGTCATGACATTTTGCAGTGCTCGAGGTTTCTCAGATTTTCCGATAAAAACTAGTGGTCATTTGAGTGATCCATCCCCAACAAACACCGCAGGTCTTGAAGACATCCAAGAGATATCTTTAGGAAGACATCTTTTTGAAACGTCGAAAAAATGTCTTTTAGATATCTAAAAGACATCTCACTAAGGACATCTCCAAGATATATCGAAATGATATCTTTTAGACATCTTCCAGAAATGTCGAAAACATGTCTCGAAAGTATTCCGAAAAGACATCTTTTAGATGTCTATCAAGCATGGTCTAAAAGACATCTTGGAACAATTTCTCAATGATATCTTTCGCATGACTTGAAAATTATGTAAATGGTAGCGTGAATATCGCACCATATTCCTTATTTGGAACGCGGAGTGTTCCATTTCCGTGGTTTTACTTTCTGCGCGACGACAAGCCAAAATTAACTACACTGTTAGAAATTTCTTGAAATTCCATGTTCTTTTCATGTACGCAAGTACATGAATTTTCAATATTTTACAACTGAAATGACTTGTCGTGCACATGTTATTGAAATTTCACGTCTTTGTGCATGAAACGTAAAATTAATGTACATGTAATTAGAAAAACTTAGAGAGGTGAAGTTCTTGAAATTTGAGTCGGTTATTGGAACGAACCTGGGTTGAGGTGAAATAGTAATTTATGGTTGGGTATAATAAAATATTTTAATGTGACAAGCTATGGAATTTGCGACTGGGAGTTCATGATGGATTTATGGAATCATTTGACTTGGTTGACAGATGTGAGGTTAAGTTATTGAAATCAAAACATGAATGTGAATAATTAGGTTTATCATCAAGAAACAAAAAAGTGAATTATTTCAGGGAAATGTGCGGTCGTTCTTTAGTGATTGATCAGAGTACATATCAAAAACATTCATTATTCAGTCAAAAAGAAATGATTGAATCAGTTATAGTTGTTGTGAAATGGTAGAAATCATGACTTGTGGGTCCGTTGACAATGATCCTACTCAAGTACTGAAATCAATATTTCTAAAAAAAACTCGAGGGTCTAATTCATTTTGTAATAATATGAGCCATGAAGGACTCATTTGATTGAAAATATTTCAAAAGAATAGAGGAATTAATTTCAAAAACTTGGATTATCCACTTGGAGCGCATCGGATGGTTCCACTCTTCAAGTTGAAGAGTACTATTGAAGTTGAAATTCGGAAATTGCCTGAGAAATTCTTATTTTGTCCCGTGAATTTTTCGTTAGGGTGGTGATATACTGGTGGGAAGAGTTCGAGGGTTGGGTGGAATCTATATTGATCAGAAAAATCCAAATCGTGTTGAAAAGATTAGAACATCTGCCAACTTTGCTTGCGTCTCTTGGGTAAGGAGTCAAACGTTTTCTATCAAACCAAATTGAGGTAATCAGAGACACATATGAAAATGAGTGAATTTGAGTGGATATGAAGTGAAACAGGGAAAAGTATCAATCGAAATTCATTGTTTACCATGAAAATGTTAAAAAATGAGGAAAGACTATAGGGGATCCAACTTGTCTTCCAATATTTTTGATCCAACAATTTTATATGATGTTTCTACAAATACATGTTATTTCATACCAATATGTTCACACAACAGATTCAAGAACCATGTTTCTGAACTCATTAGTATAAAAATACACAAAGGCACATAATACAAGGTTGTTGAAACAAAAATATTGGAAGACGACCAGTTAGATCCTCTATAATCTTTCCTTATTTTTTAACATTTCCATGGTGAACAATAAATTCCGATTAATATTCTTTCTTGTCTCACTCCATATCAACTTGAATTCACTCATTTCGATGTCTCTTACATCAATTTGGTTTGATAAAGAACATTTGATTCCTTACCCAAAAGACGCAAGCAAAGTTGACAGATGTTCTGATTTTTTCAACACGGTTTGGATTTTTCTGATCACTATAGATTCCACCCAAACCTCAAACTCTTCCCACCAGTAAATCACCACTCTAACCAGAAATTCACCTGAGAAAATAAGAATTTTTCTGGCAATTTCCAATTTTCAATTTCGATAGTACTCTTCAACTTGAAGAGTGGAACCATCCGATGCGCTCCAAGTGAATAATCCAAGTTTTTGAGATTCATTTGCCTCTATTCTTTTGAAATATTTTCATTCAAACGAGTTCTTCATGCCTCGTATTATTACCAAATGAATTAGACCTTCGAGTTTTTTTTAGAAATATTGATTCCAGTACTTGAGTAGAATCATTGTCAACGAACCCACAAGTTATGATTTCTACCATTTCACGACAACTATAACTGATTTAATAATTTCTTTTGGACTCAATAATAAATGTTTTTGATGTTTATTCTGATCAATAACTAAAGAACGACCGCGAATTTTATCAAAATAATTCACATTTATGTTTTGATGTCAATAACCTAACCTCACATCTGTCAATCGAGTTGCGTTAGTTAGTTGACTTTCATTGTAATCACAAACACCATACATAAAAAACAACCGAGTTGCAATTTTCACACAGGTTAATAAAATCTATCAACCTATTGATTGTCATGTTCAACCGATAGACCATTGAATCAAGTGAGCACGTCATTTATATTGATCTTCTTTTATACTCCACACAGTTGTACCGGTTTAGCTCAGGTCGTTAAAGTGTTAGGATATTAGGCAGCGTAGCATTACGTATAATAATCATAGGTAGGTTGGGTTGTAGGTAGGGTTCGATTTCTGTCGAGGTCTAATATTTCCGCTCGATAAGATTGGAATGAAGTGAACGTGGTGAAATTGATAACACTATCCCGGAATATGATTCCGCTCTACATGTAATTTTTTTTACCCTTGAAAACATTTTGGACAAAAGCGTAGATATTTTACTGAATAATCATCGTAATCATTGACATCTAACAGATGTCTTCAACACATCTGAAAGATGTCTTCAAAGCATCTAAAAGATGTCTTGAAGATGTCTCAAATATATCTTGATCAGCGTGTCAAAAGATATCTTATGCAAGAGATCTTTGAGATGTCTAAAACTTGTTGAAATTTTATTGCGTAAGACATCTTTTACATGTCGAAAAGATATCTTTACGAAAGTCTTTCAAGACATCTTCCATGATTTTAAGACATCTTCCATGATTTTAAGACATCTTTTAGATTCTAAAAGGTATCTTTGTGCTTGTTGGCTCAGTATTAGAACATGCACCGATTGTGATTCAATCCTTCGCTTCTTTGAAACCAGGGGGGTGCATGCAGAAGATTCAAAATGCAACAGATTCGAAACCTTAGTTGGAAAGAGATGCGGCATCTGACTTCTCTTTCTATCCAAGGTTCCGAATCTTTTGCATTTCGAACTTTTACATATCGCTTCGAAATACAGCGAATAAACCGCTACCTTATGTGTATAATCATCGATAAATGTCGAGAAGTATTTGTGTCCATCCCACGAGATTGGATCTATTGGCCCACAAACATCTGAATGGACCAATTGGAGTGGCCTACCTGCCCTTGATCTCGTTTTCTTGAATGGTTTTCCGCATGATTTCCCCAATATACATGCTTCACACGGATCATATTTGAAATCGACTCGTTTCAGATTATCGATTCCATTCGCTAAATCACTCAAACATAACAGTTTTGAATTATTGAAGCCTGAGTGCGCCAAGCGTTGATGACATGGAGATAAAATATTTTCATTTTCGATACTATTCAAATTCGTGCTCGAGGCTAAATTTTCATACACGGACATCTGAATTGTATACAATGAGCCTTGTCGTGAACCGGATAAGACTAGATTATTGTTACTATTCAAAACAATGATTCGTTTACTTTCGAATATTACTTTCAAACCGCTATTTTCCATTTTCGAAACGAAGAGTAAATTTCTTCCCACTTCAGGCACACGCATATACACTTTCAATTTCACAAAAAACTTTTTCATTTTGTATTATAGTGTAGGCAATAAGCGTAAACGCCCCTTTATTACAGCGATAATATGAATCGGCCTTAACCTCTCTCGAAGACTGCGCATCGCGCAAGCCAGAGAGAAGCTTCTAGAAGCTTCTAACCGTGCGGTGTGTCGGCACGTATGTGTGCGCTGTGTGAGTAGAAAACGTGGTCGCGACAAAAAGAAATAAGAATTTGTGAAATAAAGTATACCGCGCTTTAATGAATGGAAACTCAAGTGTTTCACTGTGTGTACGTTTGAGGAAAGTCGAATGATTCACTGTGTGTATGTTTGGGTGTAATCCTTTGTGGTATTCAAGATAATTGTTTGATCTTGACTTCGGGAATCTTGTCGTGATGTACAGTAGAACCCCGATTGAGGCAAGTTTCATCCCTACTCCACTCATTGTGTCGTACGGAAGGGGAATCATGTGATGTGTTGGTCAGTGCCGTAGTCCACACGATCGAGAACGTTGCATTTGTTTCAATATCAGTTTGTAAATATTAGGTTAGGTTATGTTTTGAAATATAAATACATGCAATTTTCCTTTTAAATACGTGCGAATCATAATATTATTAGTTGTGATGTCCAAATAGGATTATTTTTCGCTGGGAAATGATTGTTGAAAAAAAATAGCTGATGTCATACTTATCTGTGATGAGAAAATATTACCAAAAAAATATGTGATACTCTTTTTAAAAACTTCGTTTTAGCTAGGTAATCTATAGAATAATTTCTACTAGGATTCCTGAACATATTGCCTATTGTTTCACATTCAAAATGATTCAAAAAGGTATACCTGCGACTGAAAGCATCAAAAGCTCTAGTTAAGATTCTTGTGAAAAAATATTTAATAATATATATGTTGCAAAAAATTATGTTTATAAAAACTGAGAATCATAATATTATTAGTTGTAATGTTGGAATAGGATTATTTTCCGCTGCAGAATGATTGTTGAAAAACATAGCTGGATTCATACTCATCATGTGTGATTCAAAGATATAATGAATAAAGACGATTCCTCAATATTTCTAATTCAAAACCATTATCTAATTCAAAATATGGAAAACGTTATTCGAAGATTTTGTATAATTTGTCGAAAAACCTCTTTGAAAATACGTTCCAGCTTCGATTTTGAATGAAATAGATTTTGGAACCCACAAGTTGACACGGCCCTGACAGAGATTCCTCACCATTCTTCTGATTGGTCGATAGGCGTGTCTATGAGAGCCTCGATTGAGGCAAGTTCGGTCCCGTTCACTTGCCTCAATCGAGGTTACACTGTATATAATGGATTTAACGACGCAATATATTAAACGTGTGCGATATTCACAATCATTATTACCACGTGTAAACGGTGATCGGCAAAAATAAGAGATCAATAAACCTACGCCCTAATATGAAAAACAGTGTAATATTCATTTATTTTCATAAAATAGCCTACAGTTATTTATCAGAAGTGGGATGACGCACACGCTGAAATGATAAAATGTTAACAAATTCAAGAACATTCGTGAACGTTGAAAGTATTCGGTTACCGTGTGAAAGGTCACCGAGGTCGTTATCTTTCGATTTACCGGTACAAGAAACGGTATACGTGACTTTTGAACTGATTTGTTCGCCATAATGACATCGTGTATGGTTGACCGGCTTTGTGTATATTTTTTTCAAAGTGGATTGTGCTTTGTGCGAATGGGAAAGTTTACGTGACCATGGAATGATATGTTCTTCCTATTGACGCGGTGTGTGATTAACTTTTGATGTTGACATTTTTTTCGCGATTCGGTCGGCGTTTCGGGTAATCGAAAAGGCGTACGTGATATTGAAATGATCCGTTCTTCCAAGTGACTTTATATGTGGTTGACCGACCGTGTTGACATTTTTTCGTTGATTTCAATTAGTACTTTGTACATTTGTTAGATGTGA
The DNA here is from genome assembly GCA_018340375.1 of Gonatopus flavifemur. Classification (NCBI taxonomy): domain Eukaryota; kingdom Metazoa; phylum Arthropoda; class Insecta; order Hymenoptera; family Dryinidae; genus Gonatopus; species Gonatopus flavifemur. The sequence goes on along the minus strand of JAFFJZ010000026.1, from coordinate 1,713,390 downwards.
ATGTGTCATTGGTGGTGTGCCCGGCGTTTCATATTGTAGACATGAGTGCTACAATTTATTCAAGCTGATCTCCGAAACGAATCTTCCACGCGAGCCATCATCGCTCGTTTTACTTAACTAATTTGAATTTGTTATCAAGGAGCCTTCCTTTCTTCCAATCAAGTTGAAATGAAAACCACTACAATATTATGAAACGAAAATACGTCGAGAGTCTGTCGGAGGGTTAATTAAACGAAGCCCTAGCTGCCAGAGACTTGAGCACCCTAGGCTTATTGGAGTGTAAACGAGCACGACCATTACAAAGTATGAGTGACTTGGACGAAATCGTCGGGGCAACCGACCCAAGAGGGAATCCACCAGTCATCGATGCAGATGCACCAGGAAATCATCAAGTGCCTTCGGACACGAATGTGGTTATATCAAATGACCAGAACCTTGGGGTAAGAGTCAATGGCACGTCTAACCAAACCATTGATTTTCAGGAATTATTTGGGACAACCACTCAGCTTATGCTAGAAAACAACAGAGTCATGATGACGCGAATGTTTGCTGAATTCCGGAGGCAATCTTCTGTCTCCTCGGACAATGAATCGTCTGGCTCAACATCGTCAACTGGTTGCAGGAGTGAATGGTACCAGAGTGGGCCCCTTTCCAAGCAGATACCAGTATTCTCGGGAGGACCTGACGAGAATGTGATCAACTGGCTCGGGCGTGTTCGAGCTATAGGAGAATTGTACAACGTAGACCATCAATGTCTACTTTTGGCAGCGACGAGTCATCTTCAGGGAAGAGCATCAACCTGGTATGACAGGCAATCGCCACAGGTATTATCATCTTGGTCTCTGTTCTCGAAGGAGATTAAAGAGTATTTTGAAACCAGAGAGGATGAGGCTTCAATTTTGGCCAAAGTACATGCTCGTACTTGGAAGCATTGATTGGAAAGTTTCGTGGATTATGCCGAGGCAAAACTTAGAATGCTTGGTGCTTTGCAGATGTCCTAGAGGGAACAGGTACATCATCTAGCCCATGGAATCCGTGAGCTGGTGATGAGAAAAATGGCTCGAGGCTGTCGCTTATACAAGGTTCCAGAGTTTTTGGACTACATGCGTTCTATCTTCGAGGACGATTGGAAAGGAAATCGTCAGGAAGATCATAAGGTCTCAACGAGGCCACAAAAGCTGCAAACAGATCGTAAGGTCTGTTACAACTGCAGACGTCCTGGACATCTGTCTGCTGAGTGTACAATTCGTGGCACGAAGGAAATTACGTGCTTCAAATGTGGACTTCGGGGGCATATAAGCTCCAAGTGCCCTGAAAAATTCTGCTGCTCCGAATGGTTCATCGTTAGACTACGTGTACGATCATGGGGATCGTCATGGTGTAACTTAACCCAGGCAAGCTGCTGACAAAGGAGGTAAAGAGACGAGTGTCATCAACGGAGTCATGAGTCGACCAACTCCATCCGCATCCTGCATAGTAATAAGACGTGAGAAAAATAAAAATAGATCTTTGCGTGCATTAATAGATACCGGTAGTCCTGTATGTTTGGTAAAAGATAATGTTCTCAAAGCTTATTTTGAGGATTGTGAGCTATCGTATCCAAACGTATTAGAAAAGAGATATCGCGGAGTTAACGGTGCGTTAATTCACGCAAAAGGTTTTATTGTTGATCGTTTGTTGTTGCAAGACGTAGCAAGTCAAAGCTTTGAGGTTAGATTTTTAATCGTGCCGAATGATACTATGACCTTCGACGTGTTACTTGGCAGGGATTTTAGCGATGATAATAATCTTGTCCTTACGTATCATAATTTTGATCATGATTAAATGTTAATTTTAATTATGATCATTCATTTAATTTAATAATCATTCGTTCTACTCTGAGAAAGAAGTGTTTGAAATTTAATTCAATGAAATCAAGTTTGTTAACTGTTAACAAATCTTATTCCATTCAAATGATGGTTTGTTTACAATTAGAAAGCCTTCTTCGTTACAAGCAAACTCTTCTCAGTGTAGCTGATTCATTTAAAAACAACTGAAATTATTCACAATCTCTTTAGAAATTTTCAGAATTATTCAGAAGTTATCAGTGTCCCTACAATCAAAGAAAGCGAAAACTAAAAATTACAATCTTCATTAAGAAAGTGAAGATATCACGCATACTAGAAGACAATCCGGGAAAAAATCACTGCATCTGGTCGGATCCAATCTGCTCTAAATTCCCACATATCACAAACGTCTCAGTGATATCTTCAGAATATTCTGCAACATTCTGGAGACATTGTAATATTATCAGAATATCCTAAAGACATTACTGAGACATTTGTGGTATGTAGGTCAGTGGATCTGATTCCTGGAAGAAGATGATAGTAGAAACCGATTGAAAGGTTCCAAAAGCGCACATAGAGGCAGATGGGAACATATAAGAAAAGACAGACTCGTTATCGTTCCTCCGGATTCTTCCACAAGGATCTGATTCGTATTTTGGCCATATTTGCCTGCATTCGATTAGATTTGATAAAATTCAAGGTTCATCATAATCGGTTGAGAACTTCTTAAGATATTTTTCTCGCAAATCTCAAAAATACTGCTTTCAAAAAAACGCGTTCAAAATTCTGATTGCCAAAAAATAATATTCAGCTTCTCATCGGTAATACATAATACACAAACATACACAAAAACATGCACATGTATATACACGTATTCAACCCTTTTAAGCGAATGAATTTCTTCCATACATAGCCTAAAATAATATGAAATAGAAGAGGCTGATTGTTTGAAAATACCTGCTGCGCGTTCCGCAAGGTGTCTTCGATAAACGTCGAAAAAAACTAGGACTTCGAATTTCAATTACGGGATTCTACGGAAAAATTTATATCTTTTTGGGCAAGAAATTTTCTTGACCTTCTAATTGTATCTCTCCATTCAATTCGTTGGAATTTGATCAGAATTGATTGAATCTGATCAGTTTCAACTGAATCTAATCGGATCTAGCAGTATCTGTTGATATCAAGAGAAAATAAGTTGTAAATCTATCCAGGTTTGATCGGATCCATTGGAATCCGATTAGGTCTGATCCACGGGTAAATATTTGCGAAACCAAGTCCATGCCCTGTCAAATCTGCCCAGATGTCATCAGATGAAGTGGCGGATCTACACGGAGAAAAATGTGATTGTGAAAATTACTATTTTTTGTCGTAAACTAGTATTAATGGAAAATATTGACAGTAAGTTGTAACTTGAGTGTATCATTTTATATGCACGTAGTAAATAATCGTCAGCTACGATGGTAAAAATGAAGATTCAGCGTGAGAAAATATATTTCAGTAATAACAACTATGGACAAACGAAAAAATACCTTTTCTAATGAAAATTATCACCACTTGACAATAATAGATTTTGTTTGAACAACTATTCTGAATTTTGAAAGCCACGAATCACATTTACTACCAATGACGGGTCGGTATATTACAAGCGCCGATGCTGATGGTCATATTTTCCAACGGCGCTCGAGATTTTCTCACAATTATCGCCCACAACAAGTTGTCCAGTTTAGGTTCCCTCGTTTAGTCTTTCAATGAAACTTCGAAACAGCGAATTCATAAGTGCGAGTGTAGCAAAGCGGCTTTAATTGTAAGGTTTATAGGTAGATGTAAGTACATTATTCCTAAGTTCAAATCCCCTCCGCGTAATTAGGATTTTTCGTCATAAACTGTATTCAAGAATGTATTAAAACAAATATAGTGGTAATAACTCGAAAGTTGGACAACACGAACTAACAAATGTGCCTGGAAATATGTTTTTACAAGTAAATTTTTTTTTTCATTTTAGAGAATGATATTACCATCACTGATGGTGAAAATCATTGCCTTTGCTTCGATTTTTAGAGCTCTTGCTTGCGAGAATCTTGAAATAAAGTGTAAACAGACATTACGATCGCTGATGGTAAAAAGTATTAGCACTACCTGGAATCATCAATATTACCTTTGTTAGTTTTCCTGAGGAAATTTTGAATTCTTGACAAAGTGACGTTCACCATCGTGATAATTTTATTTCCAAGCTATTCCCAATAGTTTGAGTTTACCAATTTTTATGATGATACACGTAGAGAATTTTGTAGTATAGATTACTACAATTATTTTGTAACGCTGGACTATACTGACACTCTGACTAAAATCACTGAACGTTTATTCAGAAATGCTTTGCATGCATCCCTTTTCACGATTGAGACATTGTAACCTTTCTTTGTTTTGTTTCCAATTTTACTATAATCTATCGTAATTTAAATCATTATCATCGCAATATTCCTCGTAATGTCAGTATGGTCCAACTTTACAAAAACATAGTAATATCGAACACATTTTTTATGCAATGTATACTACAAAATTTTCTCCGTGTATTACCTACGTATTTTACCACTTTCAACCATCAAATTTCTCTCCGTGTAATTGGATCTAAACAGACCCAATTGGATCGAGTCGGATTCTCTCAGACCAAATCATTTTTTCCTGAAGATTTGTCAGCGTCAGCCGAGTACATTACTATTTGAATACCTAATCAAACAAGAAGACATCTCGCAATTCCACACAGTTGAAAATTTTGTGTAAATGTGTTAAAAAATCCGTTTGTCATGAATTTTCTGTTAAATATTCAACACAAACACGTGTAACTTCCACAGACAGTCCTTGTGTAATCAGGTCTCAACTGATTTATAATGTGAAATCATTCAAACAAGTGAAAAAAAGTGTGAAAATGACACAAATTTTATTCAACTCAAGATTGAACATAAAAATTGTGTTATTCTCAACTACCAAGGGGAGATCGTCAGTGGTGAGAGCTATTTTTTTATGAAACTTCTATGTACGTGTAACTTTAGTAGTCGTTGGAAGAACTATTTATTCATTTTGATTTTAGCTTTCATTCTAATGGGAATTCGTTTTCTAGATATGTAAATTTGAAGATACAGTGCGAGTTGATATACGCAAAGAAAGTACACTTAACCAAAGGAGCGGCAGTGGCTTGAGTGATATAGCTTCAACATTCGGTCCCGACGATCCAAGTTCAATGCTCATTGAAGTACTGTTTTTTTTCAATTTATTCTTATGCATTGTTTCAACACGAAAAAAGTGTGATTTTCACATTTGATTGATGTAAAAAAATGCATAAATTACACTTGTGAACTGTTGGTTTCATTACTTATTTTGGATTTCATTTGACAGTCTTTATGTGTTGAATTTACACAATCGGAAATTCCAATCAAAATTTTATCAACATTCTTTTGTGTTATATTATTTACATCAAGCTTGAGTGACTAGCTGACACAAACACATTATGTGATATCGACACAAAAATATGTGTGGACCGTTTGGGACATGTGAAATGTGTTGATTTTAACACAAAATTTCCAACTGTGCAGATGTCTTGTAAAAAAGTCTCAAAAATGTTTTTCAGAAATCTAAAAAACTCTGCCAATTGGCACACGGCTTCCTCGTTCCTATAATCAACCAATTATAATGAAACTTTTGAAAACATCGTCAAACAATGCAGATTGCTCATATGGGACCACTATGGGATCATACCTGAACCGTGTTATAAATTTCATTACAATCGGATAACAGGAAGCGAAAACATGCCCGGTTCCAAAATCACAATTTTTGATAACATGCGTTGACAAACATACCAAGCTTAGTGCTAAGCTTGAGCCAATGCTAGTCAACATTGGGCCTAGCATGGTTACCAAAATTGGCTCCAAATTAGATTAATGTCTGGGATGATAACAATGTTCAATGCTTGGCATCCGGGCTTGGTTCAGTATTAAAAAATTCAATATTGATTCTATGCCTGCAATCGATATTGTTGCCATTATTGATATATAATACTACACGGAAAAAAGGACTTAGGCATATGAGCCATTTTCGCGTAGTTGTATAAGAGATAGTTGTGATAATAAATCAAATATCTGTCTGAAATAGTTCGTGAGTTCTCATAACTATTTCTAATATTTGTCACAAGTGAATTATATAGTTGTGAAAAAGTAGCTGATCGAATAAGAGAAATAGCTACCTGATCTACTTTACTTTGAGATAGTTCGTGGAGCTACTTCTCATTGCTCCCATCGTTACGCACGTAGTTCCTGCAGCAATGTGAATTTTGTTGAAAACAATCGCAACGCGGTGAACTCTCGCGTTATTCATTGAGGTTACCTGTCGTGTTTACCGTGTATATATTTCATTTTATAATATTTTCAATACATATTCCTGTCAAATTACTAATTTTCAAAAACCTCGTATGTCCAATTTTATTTTCGGAATTAAATGACTGATCATTTGTAGGATGATATATTCTCTTTATGTATACTCTGAGTATATGAAGATACACAATCAAAACGATCAAAAACATAACCAAGGCTTTTTTTACGATATAATCAGCGTTGTCGGTTTAGCTGCGATCATTAAGGCATAGGTTAGGTAGATTTAGGTATAGCGTATAGGTAGGTTATGACAGGGGTTCGAAACCCAAGGTAAGTTAACATTGGAACTTGAATGTTTCAACCACCTGCTCCCAAATCTATATGCATTGAACAAATATCACAATCGAAAATAAATTTTTTTTTCGAAATTTACAATTAAATGTTGCAAAGAGTCGACGAGCACGTGCAGAAATAATAAAAGATCCTAACCTCAAACATCAAAACCGGCACTGAAAATTGCTCTTCTCAATTAATAGAATAGTTCATCGGCCTACATATATCGTCATACTTGATATTTTATGTAGATCCTGCATCTTAGAAAAGTAGTTGTAACAACTACTCGAGTTGATATCCCGACAATCTGGGGTACATCTAACAAAAATACCTGTCACAACTACTTTCGTAGTTGGTCGAAAATCGTCTACGTAAAGTAGTTGGAACAGTTAATTATTAGTTGGGAGAACTATTTTTTTTTGTCCGTGTAATTTGAGCTAAATGAGTAGGATAGATTTTTCACTGGCACCCAAGTTTGATTAAACATTCACATGTGAGTGATTGACCAACCTTGGTGACAGGTGCGAGTCAATGCTAATCATATACTTGGCGTCGAGACGCTACCGCGTCTCTTGATCAACACCGGGTGTATCTTGATGGCCAACAATGTTATCAAGCTAGATCAATGTTTAGGATGATAATAACGTTCTCTGCTGTGCATTCAGCTTTCATATATATCGGAAAATCCAACACGCCGATATATGCTTGGTGGTCCTAGCATTCATATTCAAGACGCTATCAAGGTTTAGTTAGCTATGACGGGCCAAGCAATGGACAAGGCTTGATCAACGAGAATTAAATCAAACATGACAAAATATGCTTGGTCCTATAACATTGGTGTCCAAGGCTCTATCAACGCTTAGTCAGCTATGGTGGGCCACGCATCGGCCAAGGTATTTGTAAATTAGAATTGCCAGAAAATCAATTATTTGTTAGTGCTATACAAGAGATTCTAGCTATCGAACATGAACCTGAATTAAATAAATATGAATCAGTGTCCAATAATTTAGACGAGGATCTCAATGTGGAAACCAAAAGCGATATTATATAAAGCTTTGCTCAAGCGGTGTGAAGAAACACCGGTAGAAAAGATAATCGATGATTTTTCGGTAAGGGTTCGATTGAAGGACGACACCCCGTACGCATACGTACCTCGTAGGATGTCATGGTCCGAAAAAAACAATTTACAAATTATAATTGATGACCTACTTGAAAGGAAAATTATTAAACCAAGTACATCAGAGTACTGTGCTGGAGTCGTTTTAGTTCAAAAGAGAAATGGGAAAGAACGTATGTGTGTGGATCTTCGCCCTTTGAACGAGAGAGTATAAAAACAAAAGTCCCTTTTCCGCTAATTGAAGATCATTTGGATTGTTTATATGGAAAATTGGTTTTCACGGTATTAGACCTCAAAGATGCGTTTCATCAAATAAATGTACATAAAGACGACACTAAATATTTCGCTTCCGCCACCCCGTTTGGACAATATGAATATACCAAACTTCCATTTGGATATTCACAGGCTCCAGCGGAATTTCAGAAGAGGATCGTTCAGATTTTTGATTTTCTAATACGACTAGGAAAATTGTTAGTGTATATGGACGATCTCTTGATTGCAACGGGGAGCATCAAGGAGAATTTGGAAATACTCGAGGTCTTATTTACTCTGAAGAGATACGGTCTTGAATTGGATTATAGTAAGTGTCGTTTTGTTAAAAAGAAAATCGAGTACCTTGGGTACATAGTCTCTGAAAGAGGCATAACGCTGAGTGATAGTCACACGGAATCTATTCGAAATTATCCGGCACCAAAAAATTTAAGGCAGCTGAAAGGATTCCTTGGCCTCACTAATTATTTTCGCGAATTTATAGCGGGTTACTCACTCAAAGCAAGGCCTTTATACATGTTGACAGAAAAGAATGTATCTTTTCAGTCCAGCGAAGACTGTCTTCAGGCTTTTGAACGCCTTAAGATGGAGCTAACTTCTTTTCCTTTGTTGAAAATTTATAATCCGAAGGCAGAAACAGAGCTGCACACGAATGCAAGCTCTTACGGTATTGGTGCGATCTTGCTCCAGCGACAGAATGATGGCAAAATGGCTCCAATCGCTTTTTTCAGCAAGACAACTTCCGGATCGGAACAACGATACCAGAGTTTTGAACTGGAGACCTTGGCAATCGTTAGAGCGCTTTAGCAATTTCGCATTTACTCACAAGGTATTAGTTTTAAGATCGTTACGGATTGTAATTCGCTCGTTTTGGCCATGAAAAAGATCAATATCAACTCTAAGATAGCTCGTTGGAGTTTATATTTACAAACATCTGATTTCACCATAGAACATCGGCCTGGCGAAAGGATGCGACATGTGGATGCCCTTAGCCGTATGGTTATGAGCATGCACAGCATTGAAGATCAATTGTCTCATAAACAATTATCTGATTCAAATATTGGACAGTTGGCTGAATCTCTTGAGTGCCAGTCTCACGACAAATTTGAACTTGTAAACGGATCTGTTTTTAGGGAGTTAGGTGAACGATCACTATTCATGGTACCAGAACCATTGATCCGAAATATTGCACACATCTATCACGATGACATGGGGCACGTAGGAATCGACAAAGTTTGTAACGCAAGTTTACAATCCTATTGGTTTCCCTGTATGAAGCAACGAGTTGAAGAATATATCGACGATTGTGTAAAGTGCACAACCTATAATCTTCATGCAGGTAAAACCGAAGGAGAATTACGAATTTTGGAAAAAGTGTCGATTCCTATGGACACCCTACATATTGACCATTTTGGTCCTTTAGAGGTGTCAAACGGTTTCAAACATGTGTTAGTAGTGGTAGATGCGTTTAGCAAATTTGTATGGCTACTGCCTACTGAATCTACGGGTACCATGGAGGTAATCAATCACTTACGCATGATTTTGACGCATTTCGGAGTTCCTGAACGGCTGATAAGTGATCGGGGCACCGCTTCCACGTCCTCAGAATTCGAGGAATTTCTCAAACAGCAGGAAGTAAGGCACGTAAAGGTAGCTACTGCCTCACCGTGGGCCAATGGCTAGGTGGAGCGCGTTAATAGATTCCTTAAAAGCACTATGGCTAAAATTATTGATGCTCCAAATGCATGGTTTGAAAAATTATCACAGGCACAATACGTTATTGATAATACTATTAATCGATCAACAAAAGCTACCCCTGCTAAGTTATTATTGGGTATCGATCAGAAACGTAAAGACGACTTTGAATTGCGCGATATCACTGCATTATGGTACGGAACGTAATTTCTCAGAGGAACGCGAAACGCTCAGAAATAATGCACAACAAACAATAAGGACTGTGCAAGAATATAATAAAACAAAATGTGACCAACATCATAAAAAACCGAAATTGTATAAGGAAGGAGATCTTGTAATGGTCAGAAACTTAGTTGCAAAAGTCGGCGAAAATCGTAAATTGATGCCCAAGTACAAAGGACCGTACTGAGTCAGTCGAGTACTAAACAAAAACCGTTATGTAATAACCGATATCCCTGGGTATAATTTAAATCAAAGGCCGTATAATTCTATTTTATCCTCTGATGAAATAAAACCTCGGATATCTGTTAGGGTACCAAATGACGAAGAAAAAGAATTATTCGTAAATAGAAACGATGAATTAGAACCTAATATCCGCGATAATGACGACCTGTAGATAGATAGGGAGAATAGAGATTGAAGTGTTTTTTTTGAAAATACTGTATGTATATAAAATGACTTCTACTTTTAAAAGCAACATACATGTTTGAAAGGTATTATGCGTGAAAGATAACCTTCTGACGATGCATGTTGAATTGTAAATACGTATATTGAATGTATATAGAAATTTATGTTTTTAGATTGACAAGTTAGTTCGGGACGAACTAAATATCAGAATGGCCGAACTGTAGGCAATAAGCGTAAACGCCCCTTTATCACAGCGATAATATGAATCGATGCTAAAGGTCCTATGTGCAGAAGAACAAAACGATATTGGGTAGCCTTCCAATGTGATACATCAGGTCATTCAAAAGTGTTCCTTTGGAATTCAGCAGTTATTCCTTTTTCCAATGATTTCATCCTTTTGGTCAAGAGTTTACGCTCCCTCCATGATAATCGTGAGTTGTTATCACCCGAAATCCATTTTCAAAGTAAATTCTTCATGACCCCTAAACACAATACGTGCATATAATCGAGTGGTACTCCACGAGCAATGTCGAAATCTGGAATTTTCAATAATACAGATTCTATATTCTCGTGATGATGCTGTGGATTCACTCAATTCATAAAACTATCGTGAGTTCGAAGAGTCCCATTAATCGAAGGGTAAATCCTACGACCATTCATTGTTACTCCCTTTGTATCACATCTTTCACAGGCGTAGAATCCACAATGCCCCTTCACACATTTCATGTGAGCACGTGCAGGGGTATCACAAATAAAGCCCATTATTTTGAAACGATAGGTTTTGCCATGAATATTCATTCCGTTGGTGGTTAATTGTATCGCTTCTGTTACAAAATCACTCAAGAATTCATTTGGGTTGCTTGGTTTTGAATCCCCAAAAAATAATGCAACCATGGAAGGTGTATGTGTGTAAGAATCGTGGTGGAGTTCCAATAAAATTGGCCAGCATTGTTTGAGAGAATTTTTGTACGGAAATCCATCAATATTCACAATTACCTTTATTTCATCTTCGTCATATAATTTTTGAGAAATTCTTTTCGACAGCTCGTTCTCTATTCCAAAATACATATATTTCCCATCTGCTCTAGGAGTTTTGATAGGTTGAATAGCATTTGCCGATGAACTTTCAGTTTTTAATAATGTCTCTGCAGTCGCAGAAAGTTCGAGGTGCCCACATGCACGTAAACGATGAAGCAATTCGGTGCTCGTTTTATTCGTGAGGCATCCTACATTGTTCAAAGCCCATGCTCTGATAGACTCAACAATATACGACGACTCAGCTACCTGGTTCACTCCCATATCATCTTCGAATATACCTTATTGGCCTTCTTGTGAACATCCACTTAATGCGCTAGATATTTCGCTCAGTCGATCAACATCGTTGTTATCAATTTCGCAATCGGAGACATGTGGGTTACTTCCATCTGATTTCTCATCAATCTCTGGACTTGGAATTGATTGACAGGATTTGCTCAATGATAAAATTTCAGTATCTTCACGACCGGAAGAGGGATTGTTTCCCAAGAATCTCCATTTTTTTGTACGTTGATATGCCGTTAACATTTTGACATCTAAAAAAAATATACGAATAACTCTTTGACAGATTTTTAGTGGGACCAAAGAAATTAATGACTCACAGTGCTCTAATTCATGTGTGAAATCAATATTTGTGTCCAAAGGTAATACTTGTGTCCATTCATTCACGAAAAAATGAGTTCGAGGAAATGCACTCCAGTATCAAATTGTATGTAGGATGCTAATAAACAATAGTAATGAGTACTACATTTTAAGTAAATTGAAGTTAAAATCCAAGACTGTTTGTGCATAACGGAAAAATTGAGAATTGATTGTATTTACCTCAAGAATCTAGTGGGTTATGTCCATGAATAAAAAAATATTCCTAATAAGTTTTTATAGTCGTATGGTAGCAGAAATATGATTCGATACCGTAAAATTTCAGCCGAAATGCTGAACGTCGAAGGGAAGGAATTTTAAACTTCAGAAGTACACTGATAGTTCTTCATTTATAATATGAAATCTACGATTCAATGTCTCACGGAACTCCGTTGTCGTTAGAAATTCATCAACTTCTTCTTAATGTGTTCCTATACGTATTCCGAACGTTCGACTTGTCTCCATTGAATTCTATTACTAGATTTTGAAAATGAATGCACACCCAAATGGTTGACGAAAAACAGCACTGTTCAGATCATTCGAGGAAACGAATATGATAAGAAACAATAACGTATCGGCAGTCTACGAAATCAATACAAATCAATTTTGATACGAAGGCGGGAAAAGGATCTCCTTGCTAAAAAGTATTGCAATCACACATTCCAAAAATGTGGAACAAACGTGCTACGCACGTAGTGGTAGGTTTCGGAGTGAAAGAAGGTGAGAAGAAATCTGTTGATTTAGTCCCAAGATCGTGGGTGCAGTTTGATGGTAACCAACCGATGTGTCAATATCCACCTCAAAGTTTATACGGCAAGATGAATAATTTAGTTCGAGATGGAAAAAAACCGTCATCAGATTGGCAGGCTTACAAGGTCGAAATTATCAAAGAGACAAGTGAGTAATAAATATTGATAGGAAGAATTGTGATATTGAAATCCTAAGAAGCAGTAGGTTATAAGTGAATATTTGATGTGATATATAATCTATCAGCCTTGCTCAAAATTAAGATAAAGGTTCTATTTGAATATTCGACAGCTAAGAGATTTAGTCACTATAAATAAAAATTCTGTTGCGCCAACTAATTCTTATTTGTTACAACTGAATTTTTTATTTCCATCGAATAACACATTTCATTCAAATTTCAGACAAGTAGACTTTTATTTACCCAAGCTAGAGTTTAGCTAGCATAAATAAAAATGCAGCTGCAACAACTAACATTTAGTTGTCTCAACTAGGAGCCTTTCTCTCAGTGGAGATACACTGTTATTGTGACAGGGTGAATGGAAGTAATATGCGTCGCAATGTCCAAATAAGGTTTTTTAAGGATATTTCGGCCATTTCCAACAGCATCAACAGTTCACGACACGGGAGGTATAATAATTTGTATTTGTAGACATTTGAGGAATCGCCAATGTTTCTACATTATAACCCAAGTAGTACCAGAATACACTTTGAACGTTCTTCGAATATTTGACATGTGTCCTATGCACATTCCGAACAGACCGTTTCATAAGTGCCATGCATATTCATCGAACGTATGTAACCGAATATACGACGGTACGTTAATTGAACGTTGATTGAATGAATATCGTCCGTTTCGAATGTACTATGTACGTTCTAAGTATATTTAAAACAGTCTCATTCGAAAATTCTATGGACGTCCATTATATGTTCTTCGTATCTCATTCTCACATCCTACGAACGTTTCTATTCCGTATATACTTTAAAATTCTGTTGCTGGTTGGGAATGTGAAAAAAGACAAGCAAATATTTTCGTGTCCTCTGAACAATACATGCAGGAATTTTTCCCATAAAATTTCTCATTTCAAAATTATCTCTCAAGTACACTAATCAATAATGCACTGAAATATACTTATAAGCGGGTCAATCATTATAAAGTTTTCGTCATTCCTGAGGTTTAATGGAATTATCATTCGATAAAATATCTGACATGCAACACAAAACGTACTTTAGAATCTCTACTATGTATAAATAAATTCACAGAGAATCTTGCATCATCGTCAAATGCATCGAAGAATTCGGGCCCTGAATTTGTGAATCAAAGCACTTCGAAGGATGACAATCAGAATAACAAGAAAAGAAGGAAGAGCAATTGGGATACCTCAATGAGATACCGCATTGATGGTTATTATTTTGACACAAATTTTTCAAACTAATCCTTCATTGTTGCAATAGACGCAGATCAAACTGTGGGAGGGGGGAGGAATTCCCTACGTTCTGCAATACTAAAGGGTTGAATGCCAGTGGTTATTGCAGCAATTGTGTCAGATTCGATAAAATCTTGAAAGGTTTCAATACACTGAGAGAAATAATTACTAATACCAAGAAAATATATTCTTGAATATTTTTCAGAATTTATATTCTTGGATGCAGGTAATATGGTGTGGAGCCAAGAGAAATTTTCCTGAATCAAGAAAATATTTTCTCAATTCAAGAAATCTATGCTTGGTTTCAGAAAAATTTTCTTGAATCAAGAGAAAATATTTTTGGAGGAATGAATTTCTTGGAACAAAAAAATATGTATATTGTTGAAGATAACAATTATTCCTCGCTGTGTAGTGGTTCCGATCGAATATGCTTTACCATAGAATTATCAACGAGAAAATTTTACACCGAAAAACCTTTTCTTCCGAGGAGAAAAGATTTAGATCTACGTAGATCTAATTGGATCTTCTGAAGGGCCATGGAGCATTAAAAAATAGACAAAATTTTGCAACGTTGTTTTTAAATAACTAACCAATAATAACAAATGTGAGCAATAATTTTCAATGTACAGCAATAACGTACACTGCTAAGATTTGACTCTGAATATAAATCCAAAACTCGAAACACATTCCTGAACATGAGGACATGAGTTACAAGAATTAATGACATTTGTAGGTTAATATGTTTATAATCGTTTGCACAATTTTGAGGAATCATTTACAGTTTCAATTTCATATTCAGAGTTCAATCAATTTCAATTCGCTATCAATCCCCCATCTCCTCCACTTTCAGATAGTTACCAAGCATGACGTCTCTTTGAAGAAAATCCGAAGTTGACCGGACAAACAATAATTTCCTCATTTTTTATTTAGATCTGCGTAGATCTAATTCATTGGATCTGAATTCTTTCTCCTCAAGCTGTTCTTATAACAAAGATGTGATTATTCGAACCAAATATGTTTATTGGAATATGATGAATCGAATGTTTGATTTATCACAATATAATTCATTTACATTCGGAGGAAAAGATCATGGAATGAGCACTAGAAAAGATAGTAAACTGGTGACAACTACGAATTTCTGTACACAGTCGCTAACAGAGGCGAGTAATGATCCATACTTTGGTATACTAAAATACAATATAGTATACCAAAGTAGGAACCATTACTCGTCTTCGTTAGCGACTTTGTATACTACAGAAGTTCGTGATTGTCACCAGTTTACTATCTTTTCTAGTGATCAAAGTACACAAAAGGATTTTTTTCAATCAAGAAATTCGTATACCAAAACTTTAAACGCGTTTTTCCCGAAACTATGTTTTTGAAACTGGTGGGAAGCATAGAGCAAAACCTAATCGGTGGATCCTTTTTTTTCGGTTTTACTTTAGAGTAAATTAAATTGATTGAAGCTTGTACCTAATTCGGGATGAATCCTGCTTTCTTTATATCTTTTTTGTTGAACTTTATACAGCAATGAAACATTGAATGCGGTATTTTGAGTTCGCATATCCGCCATTTTGTTAATTTTTGACTCGTTATCGCAAAAGTAGGTATAAGCTCCAACAAATATCATATATTTTATAAATCTTTTTGAAAATTTGCTTTCAGATAATCTTTCGAAGTACCATAGTTCCCACCATCAAGACACCTTCAGATCGTCAAGTTGCGCCATCTATAAAATGAAGAATTTTGAATTTTCTACTGAAAAAATTGTTTTGCATACTTGAACAGTTAGCAAATGTACAGTCCGCTCTCTCAACAGTGCCGGTGATGGGAGAGTAGGGGAGTATTTTTCTTAGAACTCATGTACCCTCACCATTGGCGTACGCGTATGTTCTCAACATTCGTAAGCCACTCTCGCAATAGTGCCACACGCTTGTGTATGCAAAATTACTCTCTTTCACATTCCTGTATACATACTTAATGTTTGAATTTATTTGTATCATTTTTCGGTTATTCCTTCTTGATTAATTCCAAAGTAATCACACCAATTTTCTATTCTTCATCTCGACACATTTGCCATGAAGGAACATGGATCAGAGTAATTGAACATCAGTTATGAAGAGTTCTTGATCATATTCGCGGGTGGCACTACTGCGAGAAACGGTTTCAAATGTGATGCCACACGATAGCGTGATGGATGGTGGGGGTAGTGTTCGAGCACGAATGAGGAGAATCGGCGCTATTCAGAGTGGCACTGTTGAGAGAGCGGACTGTATGTACAAAATTTGACATCGATAACTACTTTCGTCTTTGAGGAAAAAATTCTTGAAAAACACGTCATTTTTAGGTCGCTTGATAAGAACCACCCCTTAAGAAACCTTCAGAGTGAGGGAGTCGGGCGGGGCTGGGCCGATTGATAAAATCTTGTGAAATGCAACAAATCTCTCATGTGCCGGTTGGAATCAACCACTTTATCAATTTTCGATACTTCGCTTTTTTAAAAAATTGTCCGAACATAGTAACTGAGTTGGAAGGCGGACATTAGATAATCAATCTCATGGTCACATCTCGATGTTTAGGGGGCCCCCGTGAACTTGACCGGCAAGTTGCAGGTAACAATTTTTCTCATGCCAAATCGTAGTCCATCGCTTGTACCTCAATGTACCGGATCGATTTTCGTTTGTACCTTCAAGGGGAAAAAGTTATAAGGAGTTAAAAAAAAGTTTCCCGACGACTTTCTCTGATTTCAATGAGCTTGAGCTCATTGGAAAGGAGATGACGCGTGGATAATTGTACCGATGAGGGTTTTTGATTTGAAGTTGAGGATGATATCTCCGTTTTGAAGAGAGATGGAATAATTTTGACTGCGGAATCGGATTTCGAGAAGGGCGCCATTCAAGAATCACGCGTCATTTACCCGTTTCATCACATGGAAGAGGAATGGAGGGGGAGGGTTAATTTGTTTGGAAAGTTGACAAAGGTACCCGAACGCGAAATTCTGGTTCTGGATATTTTCTTTTGATTTTCTATTTCTTGATCTACAGAAGTAGACTCCTGAATCAGTTTCCGTTTTTTCTTTTCTAATTATTGTTCTCAAATTTTTGTTTCTCTTTTCCGTTTGTCACGGATAGCTTTTTGTTTTTGTTTTGCTCCAACAAGGCTCTCTTTGTATAGCGCATGCGCATTTTTGACGGAATGAATAAGTTTTTGTTAAATCACAAAATCGTCTGAATTACCATGGCTTTTGATGGTATCGTAAATTCGTATGTCAGCAATTAAAAATTTCTCGGTCTGATTTTCAAGCAAACATTCTTCATTTGTTGAAAATTCTCGTTTTAAAGAAGCGTTCTCATGAAAAAGGATCAACACCGTTTGGATAAAATTCGATAAGTTGAAATAATTGTGAGTGTCATGGTCGTCAATAATGTCCATCAAAAAATGATCCAAACGTGTGTTCTTGCTATTAAAGTTTTCAAAAGATTTTTTAACAGCAATTGATGCACACAAGATTTCATATTCTCTTCAGATTTTATCAGCTTGCACTCCTGTGGTTATATTATGTTCCATATCCTTCAAACCTGTTTCTAATTTTTTATTTGAAATTCCATTTGAACTTACTACATAGGGATCGAAGCATGAAATGTTTCTTGTGAATGAAAATTTAAATAATTTTTTGGTTGTGAAATCAATGTTTTTATTATTGGCAGTCATCAAGTTTTCAGTCTTATGGGCATCAATTTTATGCAAACTTTGCTTCTCTAAAATTTCCGGTTCGATAATTTTGCGCATAACATTTTCTGTTATTCCAAACAGAGAATTATAAAAAAAAAGGAACAAGAGGTTCATCGGACTAAAATTCTGTTAAAAAAGGTTCTAGTAAAGCAGCGAAAGACTGGAGGAAAGCTAATTATGCATTTAATAAAGGATCTGCAGTAATTCCAGCAATAATTTGAAAACTAAAACATTTCAGAATAAATTGCACCCGTTTGTCTGCTTTACATTAATCCACATATTTTCTGACTGCAGGTAAAACTGATCTTGCCCTTTCAGCAAAACCAGCATTTTCCGTCCAACTAAGAAGACAAAACTTTTTAGAAAATATTTCACAACCTGTTATAGCAATGTAATCAGCTCAACAATTAGGGACGTGTTCAAATAGGTTATATGACGATCGAATAAATTCAACTGTTTTCAAATGAGTTGCTTTAATTACAACTTTGAACACGCTATTCACCGTGTGTAAGTAACATGTTCCTAAATCTAATAATTTTTTACTCTCAGGATTTTCACTGAAGTCCAACTGTAAATCTGTAATAAATCTTAAATTTACATTTGGCTCATCCATTGGAATTTGGATGAATAATTAGGTCATGAGATTCTCAGAAATTGTATGTATAGTCTATTTTCAGCATAACAAAACATGAAATTGGTTATATAATGTAAAGATAATAATTTATTATAATAGCGATGATTATGATATTACTGTTATGACTGATCCATTCATAATTGCCAACCTTCAGTGATAATGAACTGAGAAACAGCAATTGTTGAAGGTGATCTAGTGAAAGTCTGCTTCTTTTATCGGTTGAAATATTCCCAGCTCTGCAAAAAAGATATAATATGCTCCCACATATATTATGTTCCCACTCAATATGCATCAAAACATTTACTATGATAGAAGTGATCAAATATTCGATTAGGACACTCCGGGCTTCTGACACTTCGGGATTGTGAACTTTCGGTATTATGATACTCTACCGTGAAGAATCGATTGTTGATTTTCAGGTTAAAAAATCGATTATCAAGGAAATTGATCGGCAGAGAATCGAATCGAAACCCCGATTTTTCTTATAAAACATCGATTCTTTCAAACCGAATCGGAATCGGACATCACTAGTTCCCAGCTATCACAATCTCTTTCGTCATCTGCATTTGATGTAGATTTAGCAAACTTGGCAAGCTTCGTCTGTCTACATCCCAGCATTTCGAGATTTCCTCCACACACCATCTCCTATTTCTGGAGATATCATATCTCATGCTCTTCAACTGACTGCATCGAAATGGTCCCCCAGTTGAAATACTCCTATCGCGTTCCTAATCGAAGCGACCTCTCCTCTCCCTACTCTCAACACCGTTTGCAATGAATTGGCAACTCTTCAAAACGCAGTGCCTCACTTTCCAATCCCCATCCTTTGTAAAGCAACAGTCACATGACATGATTGTTGTATGGCACCGTTCCTGGACCCAGATTCCGCGTTCGGGTGCCTCTGCAACCTTTCAAACAAATTCACCTTTCCTCCATCTCTGTTCCATGTTATAACACCGGTACATGATCTGTGATTTTCGAAAGGCACCTTCCTTATGATCGGATGGCGCGTTCGGGATGCCTCTGTCATGGTTCGAAACCGAGTCAGCCCCCCTAATTCACCGCCTTCGTGATAAAACGGGTACATGACGTGTGATTCTTGAATGGCTCCCCTGAATGGCGCCCCTGAATCCGTTTCCGTAGTCAAAATTATTCCATCTCTATTCAAAACGGAAATATTGCCCCTAACTTTTTCCCTGGGGGTGAAATCAAAAACCATCATCGGTACAATCATTTATGCGTCATCCTCTTCCCAATGAGCTCAAGATCATTGAAATCGGAGAAAGTCGTCGGGAAACTTTTTTTGACCCCTTATAACTCTTTCTCCTTAAGGGTATTAACAAAAATCGATGCGGCACATTTGGATACAAACGATGGACTACAATTTGACATAGAGGGAAATCTTTCCCTGCAAGTCGCTGGCCAAGTACCCGGGGTATTACGGGGCCGTCCATAAACTACGTAGTCTTGTTGTTACGATTTTTTTATTCCCCTCCCCCATGTAGCTCTATCGTGACTTTTCTTTTAACCCCCCCCCCTCCCCCCCACGTGGGAACGTAGGTTTTATATTCAACTGGATAAAATTTCAATCAAATGAATTCTTATCTAAATATGACCTTAATAAAATTTTAATTAACTGAAATGGAAGATTTATTCTATTGAAATAAAATTTCCCTCGTTTCAAATGAAATTCATTAGGATCAAGAAGAATCTTATTTGATCCAATCAAATATCTATCCGGGTTATATTCAAATGGATCATTTTTCTGGATGTTTGTATAGAGATTTGTTCCAAGTACAAGATAAATAATAAATCACGTACTATGAAACCGCAATTTCTCTCTCTCCCCTAATGTACCCCAGCGTAGCATGCCATGTTACCCCTCTCTCCCCCTTAATTAGCCACGTAGTTCATCGACGACCGCTTAAGATGAGAGACTCGATTCCGAATGAATGATGTTTTCGGTCGAAAAATCGATTTTTCATCAACATCGAAATAGATTTTACCATCCCTATTCCCAGATAAAGGTTTCGGTGATAATAGTAAATTTTTTATGATGGTTTTTTATTCAAAAAATATAATCCCAAATTTGAGCTTCTCCAAAGATTCGAACATTTCTCCATCGTACTTTTGTTGCAAGGTTGGGAATTGAAGGGTGACCAAAGATTTTCTACAGTAATCCACATGTGAAATACACAAACATTGAGTCTTTCTCTATCTATCTTATATCCACAGCTCCACCTACTTCCTATCTATGATCCACCGAAGCCTATGGAATTGAAGCTAGGGGCAGATTAATGTCACTTTCAATAGACTTATTTTTGAGAATATCTAGGTACCTGAATGATTATTTTGAGACCCAAACAGCACCGAAAGTTCTCAAAACGTTTCAAAACCGTGTCCAAAGTCCTACAGATGTTGGTTCCCAAAAGCACGTTTTCCAAATGTTTTATGAACATTCATCGGATGTGTTGGGGAACACGTTTTGGGGACATTGTTTACACATGCTATGATACATTTTCAGAACGTTTTCGAGACGTTACATGAACACCAAGTATTTTATGTCTAACCTATACAAATGTATATTCATAGTTTTACTGGGGAAAAAGTAAGGAGGCACCGGATATCTGGCACTGATCCGGTATCCGGCCTATCCGGTCTGATTTTCCGATCCGGCCGGATCGTCGAATCAGACGCATATCCGGCCGAATACAGAATTAAATATGCATGAAATTCATATTATTCTGAATAATGAATCTCATTCAATGTTAAATATCGTTCAAATGATATTTATACAACTTTTCTGTTTTTGGAAATCTTTATAGGATATCTCAATTCTATTATTCAAAATGCATGTATTTTTGAAGAATACAAATTGAAACTTATTACTAGATCTAATGTTCAAAGTTTTCCATCATAAATAATAACATTTCGATGTTATCAGGTAACGTTCGGTTTCGTAAGTCAGAGTATACATGTCCTGCTGTACTAAATAGTCGTTCTGAATCAACAGAACTTGGAGGTGGGCTCAAATATTTAACAAATTCCCCTTGAAGATTCGAAAACTGTTTGTGATGTGACCTCAACCATAAGATTGGATCTTCAATTCTGGGTAATATTGGCAACATACAATACTGCTCAATTTCTCCTTTTGTAACTTCTTTGATTTTTTTTGTCCTATTACTAGGTTGCTTTTCAAGAGTCTTATTAAATTCTTCGTCAGCAGAATCAACATCAACAGAATCGATATCTGATTTTGAGCTAGAAAAATAAGCAAGTTCGTTATAGCAGTCCCAAATTTCATCATGAGTTGGTTTAAGAATATCGGTGTTGGAATCACTTTGCTCCAATTGTTTCGCCTCTCCAAGATCTTCAAGTATCATCTTCGGTCATGGAAGATTGTAGTACTTCTTGAATCAATTGTGACTTGACGATTGATTCGTCTTTCAAAAAGTGATTTTTGAATCGTGGATACAAAAACGTGGCGAATGTAAAAAATTTGTTATTCTGGATGTTTATTCCATTCCCATAGGTGCTCAAAAATCTGGTTTCGATTGATTTTTTGGGGGTTTCCTTCGAATCGACACACCTGTATCGTGTGTTCGTTTAGATAGATAAAGAATCAAAGTCACTACAGCAGGAATTGAGGCCTCGGATTCAATGATCGGTCAAGCGCTCGAACCACGTCACAGTTGTTGGTCCAAGCGGTCATGTGGGGCGTCGAAAAAAAAGTCGGAATTTTGGAAAAATAAAAATACTGGGTGATAGAGCTTGAAAAATCAATCCAAGTATCTGTTCATACTTTTCTTCTATGATCGATAGTTTTTGAGAACAAAAATAAAACCTACCTATTTTTTCATACTAATAATCAATGTTTTTCAATCTCGAACTCGTTGTAACTCGGGCAGTTTTTAGCGTATGAAGATAAATCTCACAGATTCTGATTCGTAAGGCTTCCCCAAAGACAACATCATAAGAAAAGTTTGCAACAATTTATAAAAAATTGATGAATTTTCAATTCGAAGTAAAAACCACGTTTTTAACGCTTTGCGTTGAAAAAGTGTCGGAAGAAGTATGGGCTACAAAAAACTTCCAGCGACAAAGTTGTTCGCTAGTGTATGGACAAACTTTGTGGCAATTTTAAGATCGATTGGACTGTTGGTTCGGAAGATACAGCGATTCATTTATTAGCGCACGACGGAAGTTTTTCATCATCTTAGGTCGTTTACCGGCAGAATATGAGGATCCGAATGAGAGGTTGTTTTCACCCGATCTCCTAACGTAGATTCATGTTTTTTGAATTGAAGTATCCGAATACCAACCTATTTTTACAAGATTCGTGTCCGTTGTTTTTTTATAAACAATTGAATTGTATATAACGTTTTCACGGACAAACTATTGAATTAGGAGGGAAATTGCTTTAACGAAACTCTCTCTTGTGAAGACTAAATTTCATACGAATCATTTTCTTTATTATATTATATTAATATTATATTTAGGTGAATGATCAAAAAAGAAGAAAATGCTTTCTATGAAACTCAGTCTCCGCAAGAGAGAGTTTCGTTGAAACAATTTTCCTCCTAATTAGTAAGGAAGCCTTACGAATCAGAATCTGTAAGATTCATCTTCATGTGTTGAAAACTGCCCGAGTTACAACGAGTTCAAGATTGAAAAACATTGATTTTCAGTATTGAAAAATAAGTAGGTTTTATTTTTTTCTCAAAAACTATTGATCATAGAAGAAAAGTATGAACAGATACTTGGATTAATTTTTCAAGCCTTATCACCCAGTATTCTTAGTTTTTCAAAATTCCGACTTTTTCTTCGACGCCTCACATGACCGCTTGAACCAACAACTGTGACGCGGTTCGAGCGCTGGACCGATTATTGAATCCGAGACCTCAACTATTGGGAGTACAAATTAGTTCGGTCCGGTTTGAAAAGATGACTCTCGCTCTCATGAATGTTTCATAGTCACAACCGATTTCAATGGTTTCAGACAGGTTAGACACCTGTGAATGATATTCAGTTGATATCACTCCGAGTTTTTTCTAGAATCCCGATTTTTACTCAGTGAAGTATGTCAAATTTCGTTTTCACTAAGCAGCGAAGATCCAAGTCAAACGCAACAGGAGCTTGCGGAATCATTGGGAGTCACGCAACCAGCAGTTCCCGTACGATGACAATCCATGGGCATGATTCAAAAGCGAGGCAATTACCCATGCGTGCAATGACGGACGTACCGAAATCGGCCCAACAGAATGTAGATGACGGGCCGAATTCGGCAAAGATAACAGCAAATGTTAATCGGGCCAATTGAAAAAAACAAATATCGTTGCACCGAAAGCCGGCCGGTATTTATCCGGAGATTAGTAACGAAATCCCGCAAATCATGAAACAAGAGACGATTATAGATAATAATCCAAGATGACGGATATGCCCATGTTCTCATACACTCTGAAATATAGTGAATATATGAGACGAGAGTGTTTTAATGGGAAATACTTGTAATGAGAATCCCAATGGAAGATGAATCATTTGCCCACTCATCATTCCCAAGACTTAGTTAACAAATATTGACAAAATCGTGAATTGTTTATTTATTCATGTCAAAATTTCAACTTTCAAAACCATTTGAGTCTTCCTCAGTAGATACTCATTTATTATCAATTCATACAAACTCACGTAAAATCAAATTGACAAATTTATATAAGGATTCGCAATTTCCTATTCCATATTTCATTGTGGATTCGCTAATTTATCGTGTTCCACTTCAAGACACGACAATTTGTGCTTGAATAGAAAAACTTGATATACGATGTGTTTACATATTTTTCACAATGGCTTACCTCACTTTCAGCACTATCAGCATCATAAATAGATGTGGATTCCTATATTGATTGTATAATTGATTCGAGTATTGATATATCTAGAAGATATGTTTCTGTTCACTAATGTCGATGAAGAAGAATGGAAGAAGATCATGTGATGTATTATAACTGAATTTCAGAACACTTCTCCCAATATATTGATCAGGATTTCTACGAGTCCTTAAATTGTGACAGAATCGACTAATCACATAGTTCTGCTGAATAGTTTGACCTACACTGAGAGCAGAGCGATTTGGAGGTTCAGTGAATAGCATTATATTTGATCAATAAATCTGAATATTACTGAACTTTCAGCGACGTTCCACGAAATTTCAAGAAACATTACTGAAATTTTGCTTTACATTACTCAGTGTTCTACAATCGTTATTATAGAATACAATATTCATAACCAAATTTGCTGTGTAACACTCAATTACTAGACGTTTAGGAATAAATCACTCTCCCAATCATGAGAATCAATGAAAATTCAGAATGAAAATATATTCATTGTAAGTGATAAATAATATAAAATACCTTGATTCGGTTCTCGCAGAACATGTGGAAAAGGAGGAACGTAATCTAAATCATCTTCCACATTCCTGCCATCGTCCACCGCTGTGACCTTAGAATTTTCCCCTTCTGCCTCGGTCATACTCTCAATTTCACTACACTTGTAGGATTTCTTCACATAAGTTGAACCATTCCTATAGTTACCTGGATAAAAGAATTTGATCGTCAAGTAACGTATGTTAGAGGTGAATAGTAGGGTGTAGTGAAAAACCGTTTTTCTTGAATATCGACCTTACATTCGCGGAATGGTTCTCAAATGTGCCCAAAATAACCCCAAAAAAATTTCAGCTCGATCGAACAAACTGTAGGGGTCTCACTCCCCCCTTGAAGTTCGGAAAATCCAAAAGATGTGATCAACCTCTCTTCTCGCATCCATTTTCTTGTTATTTCGTCCTTTCTGGCCCAGAATGGTCGTAAAATGTGCCTCGACTAATTCCACAAACATTTCAGCTCGATCGGACCAAGTGCAGGGGTCTCCCCGTCCCATTTGAAGTTCGGAACATCGAAATAATGTCAACCTGTTATTTTGCAACTCTGATTTCTCTTCCACGGAATAGTTGCCAAATTGGATCGAATAAACTAAAAAAATTTTGTAACCAATCGTATCAACTAGGAGGGTCTCATCTGACTCCCTCCACACTAAACTTCTATACCATCAAACTTCCCTATGATTTTTGTAGGAACACGTGTAGTTTTCAAAAGTTATAGATGGAACATACAAAAGAATGGTTTATTTAGACCAGTTTATTGCACACTAGAAGTTAACAAAATTTGTTCGCATTATCGAGTTGGATTAGAGCCTCCTTTTCGATTCGACGTTGTGATTGGTGCACCCACGTTGTATAGACGTTTCGACGATTGACTGCTCGATGGCGCAACGCAAGCATGCTTCGTCGAACGCGTCCTTCCGCACTCTCATCTTCTCTCTGACTATATATCATGATTACTCGCTCTTCTCTATCTGACGATCGTCAATTCTCAATATACACGGAATGCGCATGTGTACATAGCAACTGTGGTTAATTCGATCGTACACGTTACGACGCTTCAAACACACTCTTGTCGATGTATGAAATTTTGAGAGATTGTAAAATAAGTGGGAGAGGGAGTTTGTTACCCGCAATAAAATTTTATCTTATCCTAAAGTGGCGCCTCAAAATATAATCTTTAACGGCAAACAGTTCGAACATCATGGCACGAAGTAAGAAACAGCCACAGAAGGGGAGGAGTGGCAACAAGTGCCCATTATCTGGATATGCCTGTGAACCTAACCTGAATGCCTTGCCAACTAAAGCCGACGTCATCAAGTTATACCGGAAAGTGCAAGTAGATCTTGATCATCAGCTGATTCATCAAGATGCACCTTTCACTGACGTGGCCAACGGTGTGTTAGAAAAGGTAGAAAACGTGTGGAAAAGTGCATCACTGCCATTCAACCCCAGGCGGGATCGTTGCAGACAACTATTGCGTAAGCTTATAGATGAATATTGGTCTGTGAGGAAACGTCTAGGACCCAACCCGACCCCAAAGGCTACCAGAAGAGCGGAGAGGTTCAAGGGTGAGTGCGAGTCTCTATTTGACATTTCAACGTGCAACTGTGATTTCACTCAGAAGGCTACAGTTTTTCACTGTCTCATCAAAGTTCCCATTATTGAGAGAGATTTCTTACATGATCAAAGAACTGTCCGCAAAATGGTGATAGGTTCTGTGGACATTCCCACAACTAATATGCTCAACAAGCGGCTCCAACGATCAGCAAAGAATCTTGAAACTAGCACGTCCCGAGAAATCACAACAGAGGTGAACGAAATGAGTTCAGGTTCCCGAGGCGCCACTGAGGAGGAAAGTGATTCCGGTTCTGACCGTTCTGTTGCACTACGACTAAGGGAGAAAAGGGAACAGAAATCCCAAATGCGATTCAAATTGCCTAGCGTGGGCCTAGTTTGTGGACGTATTGAAGTCTCTTCACGCGCAGCAGCTATGATAGCTAGTGCAACCCTTACCGATCTGAAATTGGTGACTCAAAAGGACGCGCGGTTGATCATCGACCATTATAAGGTAAGAAGAGAAGTTGGGAAAGTCAGGAGAAGTCTCCAATCCACTCACGACAACAGACTCTGTGGCCACAAATTGCAATGTTTTTATTTTGATGGGAAAAGAGATACAGTCACAATAGAAGAACAGATCGAGAATAAGAGATTCAAGCGAACCGTTGTTGAAGATCATGTCGTAATAATCGAGGAGCCTGGTTCAAAATATTTGGGCCATGTTTCGCCGCAAGATGGATGCGCTGAAACCACGGTTCAGTGCTTCATGCAGTTTTTTGAAGCAAAAAACATGATTTTGACAGACCTAAAGGCCATTGGGTCGGATGGCACGGTGACGAACACGGGGCACTCCGTGGAGTCATTCGTCTGTTGGAGATGAGGGTAGGGCACACTATGCAATGGTTGATCTGTCTTCTACATATGAACGAGCTACCTTTTCGTCATGTATTCATGCGCTTGGACGGTACTACGAAAAGTCCTTCCGCTTACTCCGGCCCTATAGGGACGCAGCTTGATACTGCCCACACTCTTTCCATTGTCCAGTTCAATGTGCTGCTTTTCAGTCCCCCTGAAGTTGATTTGGATCATCTGAGTAATGATCAAAAATATTTACTGAGAATAAGCTCAGCAATTGGCAGCGGTGTGAGCTCCGATGATTAAGCCAACGCTATTCCAGGGAAAGTAAACACCTCACGCTGGCTAACGACTGCTGCAAGGATATTACGCCTCTACATCTCGACTCCAATCCCAAGCTCAACGATGATTACTATTGTTAAATTTATTCTCCAAGTGTACGTACTTGTTTGGTTTCGAATTAGAACGAAGCCTAGGTGTATTGAAAGAGCCAAGCACCTATGGTATCTTATCCACTGCACGAGATCACAGCCAGAAGAAGTTCAAGCCATGGCGCAACCTGCTATTCAAACCAACGGTTTCTATGCTCATCCAGAGAACATTCTGTTGGCTATGCTCTTCGACAAAAGGCTGAAGGTGCGGAAGTTAGGTGTTGCGAGGATCAAAATCGCACGACAAAGAAGCAACGATCAGGAAATCCGACGATTTGTTGGTCCACCCATCCGTTTTGGGGCAGTATACAGACTTGATACCCTGGAGAAGTAAGAAACATTGCCACATTACTGAGCCACCACTCACTGCCCACCTTTCGGAGCAAGACTTGGACGTTCTTGCAAAGAATGGCAGTCATCCTGCTGTTCTTATCGACTTGCCATGTCACTTCCAAGCAGTGGAAAAAGCCGTTAGGACCGTTTCAGATCCCTGTAGATCTGCACATGACGCAGAGAGCCGCGAGGGTGTCATCCTGACAAAAATGATTTCACGCAATGCCATGCCCAAATTCAACACGAAGAAGGATTTCAGAACATCTGATTCCATTCCCAAGGTATATACACGTCCCATCACGGTGGATTCGCTTATGATTTCCAACAATTCTTAACCCTTTGCGGCATACGTTTTTCAGATGAACGGTTTCTCATGAAACTTGGTATATATGGGTTTTTGAGGTCGCTGATTACGAATCTGGACTCAGATTTGCGAAATTCAAGATGGCGGCAAAAAATTTTTAAATGGAGGGGATTTCGCTGAAACTCACGTGTCGGGGATTTTTCGGGTCGCTGATTACGAATCTGGACTCAGATTTCCAGAATTCAGAATGGCGGATTCGATATAGCGGTGGAAAATTTTAAAAATTGCGCAATCTTGCTGAAACTCACGTGTCGGGGATTTTCCGGGTTGCTGATTACGAATCTGAACGCAGATTTGCAAAATTCAAGATGGCGGATTCAAGATGGCGGCGAAAAATTTCAAAAATTTGGGGATTTTGCTGAAACTTACGTGTCGGGGATTTTCCGGGTCGCTGATTACGAATCTGAACTCAGATCCCCGAAATTCAAAATGGCGGATTCAATATGGCGGCGGAAAATTAGAAAAATCGTGGAATTTCACTGAAACTTGCATGTCAGGGGTTTTTGGGTCGCTGATTACGAATCTAGACACAGATTTTCAAAATTGAAAATGGAGGATTCGCGATGGCGACGGAAAATTTGAAAAATTGCGGATTTCCGCTGGAAAATACGTGTCAGGGATTTTTCAGGTCGCCAATTACGAATCTGAACCAGATTCCAAAAATTCAAAATGTCAGATTCAAGGTGGTGACGGAAAATTTTGAAAATCCTGTAACCATGCTGAACTTCATGCACGGAGGGGCTCTCGATTGGTTGATTGCGAATTCAAACTCAAATTTCCAAAATTCAAAGAGCAAATTCGGATGGCGTTAGAAAACTTGGGAAACCGGGATTTCGCAAAAAGCTTGTGAACTCATTGTTTTTGAATCGATCACCGTAGACCAACTTCTTTTTTCTGGAATTCAATATTTTCCATTCGAATAATGAACAAGAAATGAAAGAAATGAACATTTGAAGATCGAACAATTAGGAAAGAGGAATTTATTCATCAATCATTTAGAGAACTTTATTTTTCGACAATGAATTCTCATAGATTTAGGCTTCAATGAAAGTCACCGCGTTTGGTTGATTCCAGAGACACGAACGTGGACGTAGCGGCGATTGTCTCCATTTTGTTTTTTTCTGTTTTCTTGTTCTCCAATTCTTTTCAAATTTTTTGATTTTTAATTTTTTTTATTTCGTATTTTCCAATTTTTTAATTTTGTATTTTTTTTCATTTCGTATTTTTATATTTTTTTTATTTATTCCACATTTCTCAACTTTTCTTCGAAAATTTTTCAATCATTTCTCATTTTCAACTCTTCAGTTTCTACAGTTTTCTTTATAGCATAAAGTTTCACAATTTTGTGTTCTCAATTTTATCGTTCTACAATTTATGTATAAGAATGTTCATGCATGGTAATTTCGAAAACAATTTGTATCATGTTTTATGCAGAATGGCACATTGCAAGTACTGCAGGTATATGAAGTCCTGCAGGGTTGACTCTTTGTACTACAGAAAGCACAACGTCTTGAAACGCTTACAAATACGGACATATGACATGATTGAGATCGTCTTGTCTCAATAGATACTGTAGGTTTTCTGACTACGTTTGATGGAGATGTTTTTTGACATTTTCTTCCCGTAGGTGTAGGTAAACGATGGCTTGCCAATTGATCTACTAAAAATAACCTGAATTTTTTTGATGCCATTGGATGTGCTGGATTTCTGGTATCGTAAATAATCAATGGATTTATAATGGCTACCTCCAAAAAATGCCAAAATATGCGGTGCCACCATTTTTTTTATTTCCTATCAATTTTGTGAGTTGATATTAGGTGATCAGATCTATCAACATATCCCATATTTTCATGGTAGTCAGAGCACATAACTGGGCAAGTTACTTGTTTTAGAGAACCATCTTTTTGTGCACGATTTGTCACAGTAACCTCACAAGGATTATGATAGTTGGATGAAAAGAAAACAGCTTTTCAATCCCTCCACTTGACCCAGCTAATTCCAGCACCACAAGTACGGTATTCATACTGCCCATGCGCCATTCTTTTATCAGGAATAATGCTTTTTGGTAAACCCTTTCTGTTGGAACGAACGGTTCCTCAAGCAAACACTTTTCATCTGCTTTCAAATCTATCATAAGATCAAGACCGGTAAAAAAATTATCGGAAAATACATGATGATTTTTTCCTACTAAGTTACGCGTCAAATCTTCCACTACTCGGGCACCCAATTGCTTTTCAGCACTTCCAGCTTTACCTGTGTATACCTGAAACTCGCACACGTATCGCGATGCATCTGCGCGCGTCCAAACTTTGTATCCACGTTTTACGGGCTTGTTCGGCATGTATCGCTTCAAACAGCTACGGCCTTTGAACTTTATCATGGATTCATCAATAGATTGGTTTTGGCTGGGTTTCCAACAATTCTTCTAAGTTTCGGATAATTTATCTAAGAATGGTCTTAGCTTATACAATTTATCATAATTTTTATCTCCTTTTCTCGGTTCTTGACTGTTATCAGCCATGTGTAAATGACTCAGAAGAAATCCAAACCTATTAACCGTCATCAATTTGCATACAAATGGATCATTCAATTTTGGATCTGTCGACCAATAATCGCGGTGAGAGGGGGATTTTTTCACGCCCATCATTATATTTATAGCGAAAAACACTAGTAATTCCTCTTTGGTTATTGAATCAGCTTCAGTGTTT
This sequence comes from Gonatopus flavifemur, assembly GCA_018340375.1. Taxonomy (NCBI): domain Eukaryota; kingdom Metazoa; phylum Arthropoda; class Insecta; order Hymenoptera; family Dryinidae; genus Gonatopus; species Gonatopus flavifemur. Next base: position 1,682,272 of record JAFFJZ010000026.1, on the reverse strand, counting down.
TTCTGTCTCAAGTACAGGCTCGTTTGTTCAACAATTGAATCTAAAAGTTCATGGGGGAACAGACATAAAAATATGTCTAAAGATGTGGTAACATCATCTGTAATATTTGGACCGAAAGTTTCAGTATATGGGGAATCATCTTGGGTTTTTCTTTTTCCCGCCCACATAAAATCATTATCATTGAATTCCATGTTATCATCATCGAAACTTTCTGAGTCAGGATAATCTTCAGAAAGATTTCTTCCGCCATCACATTCAGTATAATCATTCTCAATATCATTATCATCACACAACCCATCGATAAATTCAGCATCACTCGGAATATCAGTTATTTCATCCATATTTCGAAGTTATATGAAGTGATATGTGTTGTGCACCAAATATAAGTGATAGATGAACTTTAGTCGTTTCCACGACTGACGAAGAAGAATGCCTTTTCACACAAAAATTTGCGGAAGACAGTTTTTCACAAATCCGGTTAGCCTGTCACACAAACGCGATCTTGAACACGTGCAAGTTGTCTTTACTCAATATCAAATAACAAAAGACATATCTCAGTCAATACTAATATGTACTACAATAATTAATATTTCGATTATAGATACAAAAAACTAGTTGCGAAGTAGCGATGAAAACCCTAAGTCTATCATGCGTAGAAAATCAATTCTGAGTGGTAAAGCTCCAAATAAATCCCAATGGTATTTTGCACAAAAATAATAATATTTTGGAATATTTGTATGGATTATGAAATCTGTACATATTATTATTTTTGCGTGAGTAATTTACGTCCCAGATAGCACAAGAGTTCTAAAAATTTTTTAATCGCCCGTTTGCCCTCACCAACCCCTTGATGGGGGTTGAATTTGAAAAATTCGGAAAAATTCAAATGTACGTGTATTTCTATGTTTTTTTGGGACGCTAAAACCAAAAATGATAAGGGAAAAGAATTCCAATCCCTCTCTCACCCGCTAGCCCCCTCCTACCACCCCCTGATGGGGGTTGAATTTCAAATTTTCATAAAAAAATCAAATGTATGTGGATTTCTATGTTTTTTGGGATGCTGAACCCAAAAATGATGAGGAAGAAGGATTCCAACCCCCCTCTTACCCGCTGGCACCCTCCTACCACCCCCTGATCGGGGTTGAATTTTCAACTTTCGTAGAAAATTCCAGTGTATGTGGATTTCTATGTTTTTTGGGATGCTTAAACCGAAAATGATAACAAAATAGAAATTCAACCCCTCTCTTGCCCGCTAGCTCCCTCCCACCACCCCCTGATGGCGGCTGAATTTGGAACTCACGTAAAAAAATTGAATGTATATGTATTTCCATGTTTTCTGGGACGTTTGAATGAGAAATGATAACAAATAACGAATTTCACCGCTTTGTTACCCGCTAAGAGTAGAACCAAATCATGAATGCATCTGATATTTCTATTTCATGAAGTATTGACGTTTACAACATAGGATACTGTTCAACCTGTTGAATCAACAAGTGATTGAATTGGATCGCCGGAATTTTGAGTATTGACCCCATGAAAGCTTTGGTTCTTCTGTTTTATCCTGAATCGTTAGCGTAATTCGCTGAGAACTGACTTCCATGTGGATTCTACTAGGTTCTTTTGAATGCTTGTACAGGAGTGTGAGGAGGTAATCGAGTCGGTGGATATTGTTGATTGCAGTCGTTTATGGTCTCAGCATCTCAAAGAACATAGAAATACACATACATCTCAATTTTGTGAGAAAATTTCAAATTCAACCCTCTTCAAGAGGGTAGTAAGGGGGTACTAGCGGGTAACAGAGGAGTTTAATTTGTTATTTGTTATCATTTTTGATTTAAGCGTCCCAAAAAACATGAAAATACACATAGATTTGAATTTTTCACGTGAGTTTCAAATTCAACTCTCGTCCGGGGGTGGTAGGAGGGTGCTAGCGAGTGAAAGAGGGGTTGAATTTGTTATTTGTTATCATTTCTTATTCAAACATCCTAGAAAACATGGAAATACATATGCATTCAAATTTTTTTATGTGAGTTTCAAACTCAGCCCTCATCAGGGGGTGGTAGGAGGGTGCTAGCGGGTGAGAGAGAGGTTGGAATTCTTTGTCCTCATCATTTTTGGTTTCAGCATCCCAAAAAACATAGAAATCCACATACATTCGCATTTTTTATGAAAATTTAAAATTCAACCCCCATCAGGAGGCGGTAGGAGGGTGCTAGCTGGTGAGAGAGGATGGAATTCATTTTTTCTTATCATTTTTGGTTTCAGCATCCCAAAAAACATGAAAATCTACATGGATTTGAATTTTTTACGAAAGTTTAAACTTCAACCCCCATCAGGGGGTGGTAGGAGGGTGCTAGCGAATAAGAGAGTGGTTGGGATTTTTTTTCCTTATCATTTTTGGGTTCAGCGTCCCAAAGAACATAGAAATACACGTACATCTGAATTTTTCCGAATTTTTCAAATTCAACCCCCATCAGGGGGTTGGTGAAGGCGAACGGGCGATTGAAGAAATTTTTCATGGTCATATTCGGTTTCAGCGACCCCAAAAACGTATGGATAGTGGGGTCTACCCTCTAGTTCATGACAATTTCTTTTGTGTGCCTGTGTTATTCAATGAATACGGCTTTTTTTCATTGTTTATTCATCTAAATCACAATTTGTAAAACGATTGACAATGTATACGTGATGCCGAATACTTCCTAAGTCCTTATCTAAATCGAATTGAAAAAAAAACTGGGGGAAAAAGCGTTATATTAGGTTTGTTCGATCTACGTGCTCTAAGTTACTCCAACTTGCACCAAACCAATCATTTCGTTTCTATAACTGGGAATAGCGAATCCAAAACACTTGGAGTGAGTTGGGGTAACTTGGGACACCAGTAAACGAACTTAGCTATTGTCTCTGGTTAACTGTAAACTTAAAACACATTAGCTGAGTTCGTTTACCGATGTCCCAAGTTACCCCAACTCGCTCCAAGTATTTTGGATTCGCTACTTCCAGTTTAAGCAACGAAATGATTGGTTTGGTACAAGTTGGAGCAACTCAGGGCACGTAGAACGAACGAACCTATTGAGGTGGCTATTATAATAGCCACCACACCGCAAAGGGTTAATGCATGGCATACTTAAATTGAACTTTTTTACTTTTCAGATCTAACCCAACTCGATGATGCAAACAAATTTTGTTAACTTTTAGTGTGCAATAAACTGGTCTGAATAAACCATTCTCTTGTATGTTCCATCTATAACTTTTGGAAACTACACGTGTTTCTACAAAAATCATAGGGAAGTTTGATGGTATGGAAGTTTAGTGTGGAGGGAGTCAGATGAGACCCTTCTAGTTGATACGATTGGTTACAAAATTTTTTTAGTTTATTCGATCCAATTTGGCAACTATTCCGTGGAAGAGAAATCAGAGTTACAAAATAACAGGTTGACATTATTTCGATTTTCCGAACTTCAAATGGGATGGGGAGACCCCTGCACTTGGTCCGGTCGAGCTGAAATGTTTGTGGAATTAGTCGAGGCACATTTTACGACCATTCTGGGCCAGAAAGGACGAAATAACAAGAAAATGGATGCGAGAAGAGGGGTTGATCACATCTTTTTGATTTTCCGAACTTCGAGGGGGGGGGGGGGGTTAGACCCCCACAGTTTGTTCGATCGAGCTGGAATTTTTTTGGGGTTATTTTGGGCACATTTGACAACCATTCCGTGAATGTAAGGTCGATATTCAAGAGGAACGGTTTTTCACTACACCCTAGCGAATAGTATTTTGAACCATGGTATGAAATGTTAAACTTATTAGTCTCATAATGTACTTTCCCAAATTTCTATAACACGTATACTTACTCGACTGTTTTATTATCTCCACTTCATACGTTTTCCATGTTTTTCCAGGAGCTGATGCAGTCCTCACGAGATAATCCATCATTGAATGCAGGTTTTTGGGTGGATATCAGGAGAACACTTTATTCTCCACAACTTTCATCCACGATTTTGGAACTAAATCAACTGACTTCTTACGAATCCCATATTTTGGGAATAATACCACGACATGACTTGTGTTTTCCTACAACATAATGGCCTGCTGTTATATCTAATACGCGTTGACAGGATAGTGCGGTTAGTTTGATGCGAAACAAACTACGGTCCCAATATTCAAAATTCAGTCTTCTTTTCGAATAACAATTGTGTCTCTCACATCCTTCATGCGGACAAGATCTTATACACAGAGTGCTCCATGACAAAAATCTTATCAAATTAAAATCCAGTAATGGATAATGGAAACAAAATAAAATGAGAGAAGCGTTCGTTTGATTCTCCATTCACATCAATTATGGTTTATAAATACTGTTCATTGATTTAACTTCATTTCCAGTTTGCCAAACCTAAAATTATTCACGATCGTCGCGCTTCAAAGTCTGATTCATCTTCTGTTCAAATTATTCTCCGGTCATTCATGGAATAATTTGATAGCATGAGTTCTGTCACCAATGCAGCATCTGACACACTTCTTAAGCACCGCTTTGACAGGGATAGTTATCTTCTTGTACGCTGCTTTACCCAGTTTATACACCTCAAGTTGCGTAGAATTGCATGCATAATCGAATGCACTATTCCCTATGTCTACTGTACGTCCTACTAAATATGTATCGCCTAACGCTCGTTCGGAATCCCCTCCGTGAGAAAGTATTCTCTCTATTTCAAAAAATTCTGTATTCACCAATTGAACAAGGTTATCAGGTCTTGATGTGCCTATCATCATCCTTTTGTAAGAAATCGTTATGAACTCTCCATATTTGAATCCAGAGTTCCCACTCAATTCTTCTCTCTTCTGATACCCAACGAACAAAGGATGAAGTTTCATTTGGATATCACACGATTCTATTTCAGACAATCTTCGAGAAATTTGAGATATAGGAAGATGCGGTGTTCTCACAAGGCGTTCGATTTGACCCAGACAGTTTTCAAATGGGAATGCTGAGAATTCTGTTAATGGTAAGCCCATGTTCTTCACGTCATCTGCGATATGAATCAAATTGTGGAAATTCATTGTCTGAGTGTCTGTACCATATATAGTTGCCATGTGATCAAAAAATTTGATCAAGAGTTGTTTCGCGTAATCCGCGAGTCCAACTGCTAATTCAGAAGTGCATAATATACGTGCTGCAGAATATAATAACAAGAAATGTTTATATTTACTAGGTGGTAGAATATCTCTTGTAACTAAACCACCAGCATATAGAAGGAAAAATCGAAACTGAATGGCCTTCCAATGGGGTAGATCCTCTAAATCTAATCTTTTACGTTGGAATTCCATGGGAATATCGCGTTTCAAGGACCGTACGTCGTTGATCAAACGATTCCCTTCTGTTAAACTTGATCGTGTCTTGTTGGTTCCACTCATCCATTCTTCTAACAGATTCTTCATCACTCCTCCCAATAAATGCATATAATCCAACACAATCGATTTAATTATGTCAAAATTTGGGAGTTCCAATAAAATTGAAACTTTTTGCTCTTTGTGGTGATCAGGACCATCTCTGTTCAGAAAAGATTCACGTGTCCGTTGAACGCAATTCGTTCCAGGGTAAACTCTCCGCTTATCCACTGTTTTGCCTCGAACGTAACATCTTTCACATGCGTTGAAAGCCCCGTGTGCTTTGGTACATCTTATGAAAGCACGTGCTGGTGTATCGCAAACGAAGGCAGAAATCTTGAATTTATACGTGCGATTATTTATTGCCATTCCATTCCGAGTCAGGTCTTTGGCCTCTGTCATAAAATCACGTAGGAAATCCGAAGAATCTGCTGGTTTCAAATCTCCACAAAACAATGCGACAGGAAAGGGTTTACTCACGTAATTTTCATTTTGAATTCTTATCAAAATAGGCCAACATTGCATCCTAGAATTATTGTACAATGGGAAACCATCGGTGTTTACAAGGACATTTATTGCTTCTCCAGGAGAAGTTTCAGTATAGATTCTTTTACTCACTTCTTTCGTAATGCCGAAATATGTATATTCACCCCGCCCTTCACAACCCTCTATACGACGGATACTTCCTTTCACGAGGCGCTTGGTTTTAAATAACTTTGCTGCAGTAGCGGGGAGTTCTGGATGGCCATGTTTTCTGAGGATTGTGGGTAAGTCCGTGGTAACATTGTTTTGTAGGCTTGTAATATTTTTAACTCCCCAAGACCTAATTTCGTCTGTCAAGCTCGGTGAATATTCCAAAACGGCATTTTTCTCCAAATCTCCTTCCTCGGACCAATTTTTAGACCACATTCTATTCACTGAATCGTGTGAATTTCCATCGCTCTCATCAGAAACAGGAGGCTGACAATCCTTGGGATCTGCATTCCAAACAGAATTATCGGAGACAAGAGGTTCCTCTGGTATCTGGAGATGGTTATGAGGGGGAGCTCGATCAAGATCTACTGGAATCGCTCTACTCAAATGGTCCACATGTGGTACGGTATTGACTTCAGCATCAACGTGAAGAACATGTTTTTTCATGAACCTAAACTTCTTAATTCACTTGTAACCTTCAGACATGATGTACAATTGAATTCACCTTTCTGCGAACAGAAGAGTAACGACACTATCAACCTACATTTATAGATATATACATACATTCATAGATAGGTGAGACATTAACTGCCTTGTTGTTCATTTTCCCGATGCTCATTTACACGGAAATTTCAAGTGCAACTTGCATTTCCAGTGCAACAATCATCGTCAGTATTTCTATATTCGAATGTGGAGAGTTCAAGACGATTCCTTACAAAAGGATGATGATAGGCACATCAAGACCCGATAACCTTGTTCAATTGGTGAATACCGAATTTTTTGAAATAGAGAGAGAACTTTCTCACGGAGGGGATTCCGAACGAGCGTTAGGCGATACATATTTAGTAGGACGTACAGTAGACATAGGGAATAGTGCATTCGATTATCCATGCAATTCTACGCAACTTGAGGTGTATAAACTGGGTAAAGCAGCGTACAAGAAGATAACTATCCCTGTCAAAGCGGTGCTTAAGAAGTGTGTCAGATGCTGCATTGGTGACAGAACTCATGCTATCAAATTATTCCATGAATGACCGGAGAATAATTTGAACAGAAGATGAATCAGACTTTGAAGCGCGACGATCGTGAATAATTTTAGGTTTGGCAAACTGGAAATGAAGTTAAATCAATGAACAGTATTTATAAACCATAATTGATGTGAATGAAGAATCAAACGAACGCTTCTCTCATTTTATTTTGTTTCCATTATCCATTACTGGATTTTAATTTGATAAGATTTTTGTCATGGAGCACTCTGTGTATAAGATCTTGTCCGCATGAAGGATGTGAGAGACACAATTGTTATTTGAAAAGAAGACTGAATTTTGAATATTGGGATCGTAGTTTGTTTCGCATCAAACTAACCGCACTATCCTGTCAACGCGTATTAGATATAACAGCAGGCCATTATGTTGTAGGAAAACACAAGTCATGTCGTGGTATTATTCCCAAAATATGGGATTCGTAAAAAGTCAGTGGATTCAGTTCCAAAATCGTGGATGAAAGTTGTGGAGAATAAAATGTTCTGCCAATATCCACCCAAAAACCTGCATTCAATGATGGATCATCTCGTGAGGACTACATGAGCTCCTGAAAAAACATGGAAAACGTATGAAGTGGAGATAATAAAACAGTCGAGTGAGTATACGTGTTATAGGAATTTGGGAAAGTAAATTATGAGACTAATAAGTTTAACATTTCATACTGAAGTTCAAAATACTATTCACCTCTAACATACGTTACTTGACGATCAAATTCTTTTATCCAGGTAACTATAGAAATGGTTCAACTTATTTGAAGAAATCCTACAAGTGTAGTGAAATTGAAAGTATGACCGAGGCAGAAGGGGAAAATTCTAAGGTCACAGCGGTGGACGATGGCAAGAATGTGGGAGATGATTTAGACTACGTTCCTCCTTTTTCACATGTTCTGCGAGAAGCGAATCAAGGTATTTTATATTGTTTATTACACAATGAATGTATTTTCATTCTGAATTTTCATTGATTCTTATGATTGGGAGAGTGATTTATTTTTGAAATTTTACATTTGTTCATTTCAGAAGATCCATCAACGTCGGTCAGTCCAATCAAGATGGATGTGAATAGGAGAAATTCACCATTATTTCAACAGCCGATTGCAATAAACGATGAGGATAATTTGAATGCTCCAAACCGATCGAGAATAGGATCAAGGATCAATGGTTGCAATTCCACTTTCAATAAAATATAACAATTTTGGTATACTCTAGGGATCCGAATTACTGAAGCTTCCTGAAGATACTTGTAATCAGTATTTTTCACTCATTCGGATTCAGAAAGTATATTCTTGTATCTCAACTGATGCTTTCTCACTCGAATATCTTAATAGACATGAGAATCGCGATTTATTGGAATGATAGTTAAACGAAATCTCAGTTTTTGTACATGTTTTATTATAAAATAGAATGATAATATGCTATAGTTAACTATAATTGACGTACATCAAATTAAAAAATGTATTGCAGGAGGAATAAATAAACCGTTTCACCACAATCCTAACCGAAATTTTCAATCGAGTGACGAAGGTCCTTCATCCCCAGAAATGATCCAGCACAACGTCAATACTGTCGATCATTCGGAGCAGTCGCACAGTGGAGCCAAATGCCAAAAAGCTGGCCAAAACCCCAAAAATGAAGTTTGTAGTTGGGGATATTTGACCCTTGGGATAAGTAAGGTGATGTCCCAAGTATTGGAATTCTGATATAAGAAGATCTGATCCCCTCCCCCTGCCCTTGTGTACCAGTTGCAAAATACCCTCCTTGAAGTATAATCCGCGTGATTGAAAGACAGTAAAATAACGAGCATGTTCAAAAAGACGCTGTGTCTCGAAAAATGAACCGATTTAACTTTTTCAAATTGGAGTCTATTACTGAAACTATGTAGAATACACTAAAAATTGAGAGAATATCAATTTGATGAGTGGAAAATACTGACAGAGCAATGATTGGATGTAATTTCTATATCTATAAATGAGAAAATGTGTTTGGTTTTTGAAGGAATAGTAGAGAATTACGCAAAATTACGTCGTTTAACTTATTGGAGGTGGTAGATGGGACTCTTACCTAAAAATCAGAAAAGAAAACGGCTGCCCATGTCTGCCCCTAAGCAATTCCGCCATGTTTTTGTGCAGGAAATCACAAAAAATTAGACGGAGTGATGAGGAGTCCTTAGATCCGTCTGAAACTCGATATGCAGAAGTTTGTGGGGTCGCTGATTATGAATCCGTTGTCTTCATTTCGGAATTCAAAATGGCGGATCCAATATGGCGGACGAAAATTGAAAGAAATCATCGGATTTTCTTCAAATTCGTTACCCAGGGGTTTCTGAGGTCGCTGATTACGAATCCGTTGTTTGAATTTCAAAATTCAGAATGGCGGATCCAATATGGCAGATGAAAACTGAAAAAATCATCGGATTGCCTTCAAACTCGGTACCCTGAGGTTTTTAAGGTCGCTGATTCCGAATCCGGTGTCTGAATTCCGGAATTCAGAATGGCGGATCCAGTTTGGCAGAAAAAAATTGAAAAAATCATCAGATTTCCTTCAAACTCGGTATCCAGGGTTTTGTGGGGTCATTGATTACGAATCAGTTGTCAAATTCCAAGAATCAAAGATAGCGTATCTAATATGGTGGACACAAAACTCAGAATTCAGTAGATTCGCTTTGAATTTTATCTCAACGTTAGTATGTGTTTTATTTCCAGTGTACATTTGCTGCACGAGGAAAACTGATTGATTACCATTCGTTTTTCTTCTCATCGCGGGCTTAGGGTACACGAAAGCCAGAAATCATTGATATTTAGGAAGATGATGGACCATTGAGAGAAAAACAGTATTGCTGGAGAATATTCGTAGTGAATTTACTATGAGTTGATGAATTCACTATGGGAAATGACAATAAAACTACCAACATTTAGTATTATTACTACGAATTTTTGGTAACTTCACTGCTAACATTCTTCAGCGATGCTCTTTTTCCCTAAAGTAACCGTCATTTTCCTAAATGTTTATAAATGTTATTCAAGTATTGATATCTCTTTTCTTTTCGTGAACTGAATCATGACTCGCGATTTGGTGATGGTTCTTATGTTAACCTATCGTTTCCATGGTAACGTAAATAGTTGGTTGTAATCGGTCTGATTTCAAATGGTGCTTATCACAATTGTGCAATAGCTGTCACCGAATTCTTACTCTTGCTAGTAATCGTTACCGTAAACTTTTTTCCGCGTGCAAGTTTGGAGCTTGGTGAATATTTTTCGTTTTTTAAAATCATTCAATGTTAACATACAATTCCAAATGAGATGGATTCCGCTGCCATAGGTGAGTGTTTCAACAACCTATATTTTCTTAGTAGTTTAATTTGAACAGTTGACTGCAAAAAAAATTAGCTTAAGAGGGTTGAATCCAACCCAAGAAAATTAGGAAAATTTTTAGAAACACATGGGGTTTCTGTAGCGAATTTTATCGAATTCTACAACGTTTGTAGATTTCAAAGATGATTCAATATCTATGACTCGGAGAGAGATGTACAATATTTTAAGGAGCAGTCCTCTACCTACGTTGGATGAAAAGTTCACTTTCCTTCAAGGAAAAATCATCGAGATAACGTGTTGTCCAGATAACAAAACTACAGAGATCTCTAACCTTTTATCTACTTTTAAATGTGTATTTGAAAAGAGATGGGAATCTTCTCAAAGGACCGAAGAACGATTTCTTAAAAATAATGAAGGATGGTTAAAACAAGAGGTAGTGTTTTGTACTTTCAGGAATCCCCATTCTGTAACTGTTCACACGCAAGTGGGAAGACCTCTTGTTGAATTCAACGAATGTTCAGAAAGAACGAAACGTAGGGAAACGGAGGATATCAGAGTAAATACTCCTATCTCAGAGCTGTCTTACGCCACACAAATGTGTTTGAGAGCGTCTGGACAGATCGAAGCCGCAAAAATTGTAAAGGATGTTACATCTTCTGATCCTGAGCTTGCCAAAATGTATATGAAAGGTTATCAAACTTTCAAGCGAAATGAGCCAAAGATGTTGAATGATGAAGATGCTCTAGCTCTCCTAGTAGATGCCGAGCTCTCAAAACATCAGTACTGCTTATTGCGTGAAGCTGATCCGCAGAAATTTCCACCTTATAAAAAAATTCAACTGGCCAAACGCATGTGTTTCCCTGACAAGGAATTTATTCAAATAACAGAAACCTGCGCTGTTGTGCAACTACAAGCACTTCTTGATCACACAGCTACACGTATTTTAAAGCTACAGAATTCGGTTTTGTCAACTTTATCTGATGAAGAGTTACAAAACCTGGTACTTATTTCCAAATGGGGGTTTGATGGGAGCTCTGGCCACTCCTCATACAAACAAGCATATCAAAGTTCGGAAGCTAGTGATTCCGCTGTGTTCATTACTTCACTTGTGCCTCTCCGCCTACACTGCAATTCAAAAATAATTTGGCAGAATCCAAGGCCATCATCAACCAGATTTTGTAGGCCAATCAAAATAGAGTTTGTAAAAGAATCAACTGAAGTTTCGGTTGCAGAGAAGCTACGGGTTGATAATGAAATAGAAAATCTGAGGGCTACTTCTTTCAGAACTGATGAAAAACATGTTTCAGTGAAACATGAGATGATTTTTTCTATGGTGGACGGGAAGGTATGCAATGCCATAACTGAGACAACCTATACCCAGAAGTGCTATATATGTGGTGCCACATCTAAGAAATTCAACAAAATTGATGATATAGTATCCAGGCCGGTCAAAACCGAAAACCTCCAGTTTGGTTTGTCTTGTCTACACGGCTGGATACGATTTCTTGAGGGCCTCCTGCATTTGTCTTATAAGCTACCTATTCAGAAGTGGCAAGCACGAAAACAAGATAAAGCTTTGGTGGAAGAACGAAAAAAGGTTGTACAGAAAAGTTTTAAAGAAAAATGTGGCCTCATTGTCGATGTTCCTAAGCCAGGGTTTGGGAACTCAAATGATGGGAATACCGCTAGGCGATTTTTCGCACAACCCGAAGTTTCTGCCGAAATCACAGGGGTGGATGTCAACCTAATACAACGACTTCATGTAGTATTAGCTACCGTTTCAAGTGGCCATGAAATAGACGTTGAAAAGTTTCGGAGTTACGCTTTAGACACGGCACGCTACTACGCGACAAAATATCCGTGGTACCCAATGTCACCTACGATGCACAAGTTTTTGATCCACGGACCTGAAATCATTGCATCTGCTCTTCTACCTATAGGCCAATTGACTGAGGAAGCACAAGAGGCTCGTAACAAAGATTTTAAAAGGTGAAAATGATGTATATCACTCAATAATAGTCTATATTTGTCACAGTGGACTCGACACTTTGAAGGGAAAAATTTGACTTCTCAAGTACTGCAATCAGTTTGATACATTGCACAATACGTTTTTGACTACTAGGCAAACTATATATTTATGGTAACCACGAGAATATATGTTCGCGAAGATTGTTTTGTTCTGGTAAGGAATTCGGGGAATTATGAATATTCATTTACTTTTTTTCATTAATAAGCCACATTGTTCATCCTCTGGAAACATAAATTCATAGACTAGAAAACAATTTTGAGAATCAAGTAAACTTATGAATTAGAGGATTTATTCAAAACTTTATACTGATGACCCCAAAGTGCAGCTGCTTTTTGTTTTTCCTTGATTTTGCTTGTCATGTTGAGATCGAAAGCTTTAACGGTGTCGATGAATACATAATTATATTCAAATATCTTAACAACATTCATTTCCAAAGGTACCGAGAGCATGACTCCAGGAAATGCAGTAGAGGAAAAACCAATGAAGACATTTTTAAATGGTTCCTTTTGAGTTCTGATCCAATGTTATCGAGTAAAAGACAGTTGCCCAAGAAAAAACTAAAGTTTCTCCCTAGAGACGTGTTAAGCCTGATCAAAACTCCGGATATACTTGATAAAGACAACGTAACTTTCCCATTATCTTCCTCTGAGAGTGAAGAAGAAGACTGATCTGAGTAAAAAAAGTGTGGCAAAAGTAAAAACCATTACGATTTCAGTTTTCTATATTATTGTATATATTGTGAATGTATATATCTTCCGATTTGACACATTTGGTGTGTTAATATCATTCGATAATTATATTAATGATGATTCAATGTTGGAAATAATAATAATAATGATCATAATAGGAACAACAAAATGGGCTGTTTGGTTCTTGTTTAATATTAAGTTATGAATGAAGTTTTGATTTTTGGCATCCGCCATCCTGAATTTCGGAATTCTGACAACGGATTCGTGATCAGCGATCCCGAAAACCCCTGGGTACCGAGTTTGAAGGGAATCCGATGATTTTTACAATTTTCGTCCGCTATATTGGGTCCGTTATCTTGAATTTTGAACTTCAGACCGTGGATTCGTAATCAGCGACCACAGAAACCCCTGAGTACCGAGTTTGAAGAAAATGCGATGATTTTCTTAATTTTTGTCCACCATATTGGATCCGCCATTCTGAATTTCAAAATTTTGACAACGGATTCGTAATTGGTGACCCCAAAAACTGCTGGATGCCGAGTTTGAAGAAAATCCGATGATCTTCTCGATTTTATTCCACCATATTGGATCCGCCATTTTCAATTTCGAAATGCAGACAACGGATTTGTAATCAGCGACCCCAAAAATCCCTGGGTACCCAATTTGAAAAGAATCCGATAATTTTTTCAATTTTCGTCCGCCATATTGGATTCGCCATTCTGAATTTGGGAACTCAGACAGCGGATTCGTAATCAGCGACCCCGAAAACCCCTGATCACCAAATTTCAAAAAAATCCGATGATTTCTTCCAATTTTCGTCCACCATATTGGATCCGCCATTTTGAATTTCGAAATGAGAACAACGGATCCGTGATCAGCGACCCCAAAAACCGTTGGGTACCCAATTTGAGGAGAATCCGATGATTTTTAAAATTTTCGTCCGCCATATTGGATTCGCCATTTTGAATTTTGGAACTCAAACAGCAGATTCGTAATCAGCGACCCCAAAAACCCCTGATCACCAAGTTTGGAGAAAATCCGATGGTTTCTTTCAATTTTCGTCCGTCATATTGGATCCGCCATTTTGAATTTTGAAATTCTGACAACGGATTCGTAATCAGTGACTCCATAAACTTCCCGAGTACGAAGTCGCGAGCGAATTTGAGAGCCCCTTATAATTTTGTCCAGCTTTTTGGCATTTGGCCCCACTGTGAGTCGATAATAACTGGTTATTAGCCAATGATTATTTTTCTCAATCAATCAATAAGTTTTCATAAATTTTGATTATCGGAATGACTACATGTTTTATTCCACAAATTTTTAACCACCAATGTATATTATTCTCATGTTCACGTGATGCTTTCGCAGAAAACCCTAAGGTTTCTGAGGAGATCCTGAAACACCTGAAAGAAATGGAACAACGCATGGATTCAAAAATGCACAGTATCAAATATAGTTTGTTATTTGAGATGAGACAAGCACGAGATGAAATTCTGGAGTTCATTAGGAACAGTGGCACGCCGATCTCCACTCCTCATAAAAGTTTCAATCTCCCATGTAAAAACATTCAGGAATTTGAACAAGTCGACAAAGAAATCAACGATGAAAAAAAAGCAAATGACATGGTATACGGCATCATTATTCCCTATAATCATTCTGATACTTGATATTGAAGCTTTTTAATCCCATGTGTGTATGGACCAATGGTCCAATCATGGACCAAGCCTGGCAGAAGACCTGCCGAGACTTGTCTTGAACAGTTCACCAAATTTGGCCCTGGCCTAGAAAATATGAGATCAGGACAAGCTTGGGCCAGTGTTGTTGTCAGGCGTCGTCCAATTATTTCGCCAAGCATCAACCAATGCTTCTTCCATCACAGATATTGATGGAAAGCAGTAATTGATCCATATTTCAGTTCGACTTTTTCCTGCAGAATACCGTACATGGATCATGTTTAAACGATGGAATAAATTTGCCAAGACCGGGACAAACATGACATTTTTCCAGTCTTGTGAATACTTGCATGGGGGAGACTAGGGATGGGCGATATAAAGATTTGTATCGATGTTGCGTATCGATACGTATGCACGAATCCTATATCGATACGACCGATATATCAGGGAATGAATTTCGATATTCCGATATATCGATATAATAATTCCAATTGTACAAGGAAAAATATTAAATTCAATTTAGCTGTTACATGCAATTTTAATTGTTTGTAATAAAAGCATACAAATGGTATATGTATATACCTATTCAAAATTCCAAATATAATATTTCAAAGTTTTTCGAGAAACATCTTCCCTTTTGCATGTTTCTATTGTGAATATTAAAAGTCAGAACAAACACATAGAATTAAAATGAAATATGCATGAAATCAATATAATCTGATAAAATATTCTAATTAAATCATTATCACACAAATTCTTCAAATCCCCCAATCTTCCAGTGAGAGTGAGTTAAAAAATAAAAACATTTTCAAATGCTCAGGTGTCAGACGGTTCCTGAGTCCAGTTATTACGAGTCCTGCTTTGGAGAATAACCGTTCGGATGGTACCGAAGTTGCAGCAATCAGTAAATAGCGTAATGTTAATATTGCTAATGTTGATGATGGGCCCCGAGTTCTCCAGTACGCGATAGGATCCAGTTCTCTACTTATTGTTTAGCTATTCAAATAACATTGCAATCCTTCTGGCATACAATCGTTTTCCTGAGTATCCATTTCCATATCTTCGTTCAAGTGAACTGCTTGATCGTGAAACGACCAAAATTGATCTTTATTTTCATCAGTATTCCCGACTTCAGTCCTCTGTATGGTTTCAGCATCACTGTTTGTATTACGTATCATTCTGGATATCTCTTGTATAGCGATAGAACATGTCACAATATTCAAAAAATGAATTTTTTTGAAACGAGGATCTAAGATTGTGGCTATACCTAATAAAATCGACAATTCCATTTATTCGAATCTCTTCTCGAAGTCTTCGATTAGAAGTTCTTTCAAGCGCTGTCCATTTCCGGTATTAGAATCATATGTTTGTAAATTTGTTGATATCCATTTTACTAATGGTATAATTTGGCTGGATGTAACATATTCTTCCCCGCATACTATGAGAGTTGCTTCTTTAAAGGGTTTCAGCAAATTACATCTGACACCCAAGAAACAGAGCTCAATACATACTAGAGTAAGCGAAGCAATCAGATTGAGTGTACAGAGAAGACGATGCTATCTATTGAACAAACATAGAAACACATCCAATTGATTCTCTCTCTCACTATTTTGATGGAATAGACAAAGACACATTCACATCTATTCGTACCTCTCGCTCTGTATACGCGCTTGTATCGTTGTGCCCCTTGCAGTACGTATTGAACTCAATAGATCGAATATAGTTAGAATTCTCGCTCTCTTTCTGATATATAAAATGTAGAAAGAGGAAAAAAAACAAATTGAGGACCTGATGCAGGTGCGGATTTCGTACACAATTCCTCGGTGTTTCTGCATTTCTTGGGTTTATGTTCCAATGAATGGTCTAAACGATCCTTTATGATGAATTTGACTCAATAAAAATCAAGATTGATCGCGAATAGAGGTGATTTCAATTGGAGTAATGAATTAAAGCAATTTTGAACCATTCTAGTAAATCTTCATGGGTTCCAAAACTGATTGAAATGCTTTCAAATATGGTTTCCAATGTTTTAAATTTACTTCAAATTCGTGTATCGAAATTCGATATTGACTAACTTGATATCGATACACGATATATTGTGAAGTGAGATATCGATATTTTATATCGATATTTAGGAACAAAAGTATCGATATATCGATATATCGATACGTATCGCCCATCCCTAGGGGAGACATGTAAAAATTCTGTAAGAAGTTTTCCAAGGCCAGTTGATTCCCATGTATGATCACATTTAAAAGTACCCTATTACTATTGGATCAAGTTTTATTCTTATTTAGATCAACTACATCGAAAAAATTATATTGTAAAAATGAGAATCTCTTATAAAATAGGCGCCAGGAATATCTCCCTCTCAACATAAGTAAGAATTCTTCTAATATTCAGATAAAGATCTGGAAATTAGAATATCTCCCACTTGTGTTGAGAGGAAGATATTGTTTGCGCCTATTTTAGAGTAGATTCGCATTCCTAGAATATGATTTTTCCAGTTCATATCCACATCAGGGTCTAAAAGTAGGCCAATAATGGGCAGAAGATTGGGCCAGTCTTGGCCCGAAGACATACAAGTCTTCACCCATTGTGAATTCGGAATTCAGTCACTAATTGAAAATATTCTTCCACTCAACAATATTGGTAAAATTGTTCTCAATGAACGCTTTTTCAACGCTTGTGCCAAGCTTGTACCAGTTCAAAATATGAACAAACGTGCCATGACCGATTATGCATTGGAAACAACGGGACAATCATGGAACAATATTGGTCCAATTGTTCTTGACGAAAGTTTGTTCCTGACACATGTGCCGATCCTGGGACAAGCTTGGGGTTTTCCAATCTTGTCAATACCTGCATGCACAGATAAAATCTGTTAGTTTGAATGAATTTGTCATTTGCTCCTTGTTGTAAAGAGTATTAAAAGTCTCAAGTATGTAAGCAAATCCAATGTCAATTGTCTCCTCTCACTTTTCAGATAAAATTAATGAGGTTATGGCTAAGACCAACTCCCCAACTATCGATTTCACGTATCTTCTCGAGTGTTATGTCCAAAGACGTCCAGTTGCAATTCACTGCAAAAGGTCGCGAGACAAGGGGAATTACTAAACAAAATTTCACTGCGACGAATGTATCCAAATACATGCATGGTGAGTCATGATTTTTCATCAAAACAATGAAAAGATAGACCTAATAATGATTGGAAATTGAATACAATATACAATTTGAAGTTGATGAGAGTATTGAAGACATTTAACTGAATATCTTTTTCGTTGCAGTTCTGACCACTCACTTCGTTGGTATCACCACAGGTGACATTGAAACCATGATCGGGAAATGGTTGTCGGGTGCGAGTGATCGAGAAGGTGGGCGAAAACGCAGACATGATGTGAATTTGGCTCCATAAATTAATCAATTCCTCCTTCTCAATACGTTTATATTATCGATTATCAATATTATATTATCTTAGTAATTAATCCATCACTATCCCAATAAACATTTTCTATTCCAAGATATATATCGTAATGCTTGAGACGTATCATGCGACACTTTTAGATATCCCGTACAACACAACCACCGATCCTCCACAACAGAGTTCGCTGGAGTGGAAGTGGAGAAATGGGAGCCGTGGAAATGAGGGAGAGATGAGGGAGAGTCTCCGTTGAGGCAACGGAGATGCGACGGAGAAATGTTCGCACCCTATATTTTCAATGAAATTCATGTTGGTTGATTAAAACATTCAGATTTGGGTATATAAATCCATCAACATGAATTTCATTGAAAATATAGGAGGCGGACATTTCTCCGTCGCAACTCCGTTGCCTCAACAGAGACTCTCCCTTATCTCTCCCTCATTTCCACGGCTCCCATTTCTCCACCTCCACTCCACCGAACTCTGTTGTGGAGGATCGGTGGTTGTGTTGTACGGAATTGAAGAAGTACCTCAAAATATCTTGAGATATCTTAAACATATCTTCTAGATTCAATAATATCGCATAAGACATCTTGTATATATCTAGAACGTATTTGAGGAACCAAAACTTTTATTGGGATTTTAATGTTTTTATCGATTCATCATTATTTCTTTACTGATTTTCATCGTTTGTTCTTGTTAATAATTAATTGTTATAAAAATTTTCGGATGTTTATATCTTCAAATGAATAATAAACCAACAGTGTCACTTTTCTTTCCATCATGATGTAACTTATTTTCAACGAATGGCGTGTCCATAATTTTTCATTAAACTACGAGAACGATGAAATGGAATCGATTATTTCAGTCAAGGGAATATGAGCGCCGGGATGCCAACTATTTCGTATTGACCAGTTTATTTCGAAACTAATGAATAGATATATGCAAGCTAGGTTTGTAAAGATTCTGTGTGGTTCACAGAGTCTTTGGAAATTCGATTTGAACGAATTTATTCGATACTTTTCAAAATCTTCAATTCAAATCAACAGGAATCCCATGTCTTTGAATTTTTTCTTGTACTATAGGTCAAACTATTCAGCAGAACTATGTGATTAGTCAATTCTGTTACAATTTAAGGACTCGTAGAAATCCTGATCAATATATTGGGAGAAGTGTTCTGAAATTCAGTTATAATACATCACATGATCTTCTTCCATTCTTCTTCATCGACATTAGTGAACAGAAACATATCTTCTAGATATATCAATACTCAAATCAATTATACAATCAATATAGGAATCCACATCTATTTATGATGCTGATAGTGCTGAAAGTAAGGTAAGCCATTGTGAAAAATATGTAAACACATCGTATATCAAGTTTTTCTATTCAAGCACAAATTATCGTGTCTTGAAGTGAAACACGATAAATTAGCGAATCCACAATGAAATATGGAATAGGAAATTGCGAATCCTTATATAAATTTGTCAATTTGATTTCACGTGAGTTTGTATGAATTGATAATAAATGAGTATCTACTGAGAAGGACTCAAATGGTTTTGAAAGTTGAAATTTTGACATGAATAAATAAAGAATTCACGATTTTGTCAATATTTGTTAACTGAGTCTTGGGAATGATGAGTGGGCAAATGATTCATCTTCCATTGGGATTCTCATTACAAGTATTTCCCATTAAAACACTCTCGTCTCATATATTCACTATATTTCAGAGTGTATGAGAACATGGGCATATCCGTCATCTTGGATTATTATCTATAATCGTCTCTTGTTTCATGATTTGCGGGATTTCGTTACTAATCTCCGGATGAATACCGGCCGGCTTTCGGTGCAACGATATTTGTTTTTTTCAATTGGCCCGATTAACATTCGCTGTTATCATTGCCGAATGCGGCCCGTCATCTACATTCTGTTGGGCCGATTTCGGTACGTCCGTCATCTTGTATCAATTTATGAATTGGTAATTTCAGATCTTCTCGAATATTTTCCAATTTTGTGCAAGCAAGTGACGAATGACTGAAATGAGTCACAATTTTTCGACATTTTGCGATGATCTGAACACAATTCTTCTGCACAAATAACGCATCATTAACGGCCAACTGTACAGTGTGTATGGAACAAGGAATTGCTTCTGCAACTGTAAGATCTAGGGGGAGAACATTTTTTTTTATACTTGGATTCAAGTTTCATAACTCAGATATTCAAAGTTTGTACTCACTAGTGCCAACAATCATATTTGGAGCATTATCCTTTACAATAGCATGGATTTTGTCAATACCTATTCTCCATTGTTCCATATTGTCGTTGAATAGATCTGCAATGTTGACTCCAGTATGATTGCTTGGAAAATGTTTTCCATTAAGAGTGATCATTTCTTCCTCAAGTTTGATTGGATGAATGAAGTGCGCAGCCATGCTAATGAAAGATTCATTAGTTGCTGAACTGGTCCAAATATCCGTTGTGAAATAAAAATTGAGTGCCTCTTGACATTTGTTTTTTATACGCATTTTTAATGCCTCATACATTCCTAGTATCAAATTTTGGGAGAAATATTTTCTGCTGAGAATAACATATCTTGGTGCTATATGTTTTATTGACTCAGGAAATCCTTCCCGCTCTACTAATGCAAATGGTTCTGCATCTAACACCATCATTTAACCTATGTGATTGAAATGATGCAATAAATTAGATCACAGTTCATATATATCAGTCAACCTTCATTCATTAATTAAATTTTTAATTGCAATCAATTGAATTTGAATTATTCGTACAGATTTTTTCATGGGATCATGGATCGTGTATATCCCACCCACTGAGTATTTCCGTTGGAACCTTACATTAACATTGCAGCGATATTGATGCGATCTTGAAAGTACTTGTCTTCCAATTTACAAATGCAATATTACAAAAATAACTTGCAAAAATATCGTTGAAATATCACCTGACAACGTAACATTGCTGCAATATACTTATAATTGGATGTTGTAATATTACTGTTGTAATTCTCATAACAGGTACTTTCGAGATCCCATCAACATCGATGCAATGTTAATGCAAGGTTCTAACGGAAATGCTCAGTGGGCAAGGTTTGTTACGCTCAAAAGCTGCTTTCATTGACAATTGGGATGTCGCGTTTCAAGTTGAGACAGCATCAGCGGAAGGATCTGATGGGCACATCATCATCATGAAGTAATCAGTCTTATGACTGGTTTGATGAAATCCTCCAACCCTGTCTATTATCCGCTAACCGCTTAATCTCTGCATACCTACGGCAACCCTTATCTTGTATAATTTGCTTCATATAACTCAATCTAGGTCTACCTCTTCGAGTTTTACCATTCATTTTTCCTTCCAATATTGTTTTCAATAAGCTATCATGCCTCAATGTGTGTCCTATCAGATTACTTCTTCTTTTCACGACCTGTCTCAAGAGACTTCTGTTTTCATTTACCTTCTCAAGTACTTCTTCATTTCTTACTTTCTCTATCCACTTTATTCTAAGCATCTTTCTATAACACCACATTTCAAAAGCTTCCAGAATTCGTTGGTCCGTTTTTCCAATTGTCCAAGTTTCGCAACCATATAATGCTGTGCTCCAAACGTAACTCTTCAAGAATTTCTTCCTTACTGCTAAGCTAATATTCTCCGAACATAGTAACTGTTTCTTTTGGTGGAAAGCCTGTTTCCCTTGTGCTATTCTTGCTCTTATATCTCTTTCGCTTTCACCGTTTTCTGTAATTATGCTCCCTAGATATTTAAATTCTTTGACTTGCTGAAATGTCTCTGCATCTATTTTGATTTTCGTTTTTCTTGATGTGTTCGCTGTTGTACAAATCATGAATTTTGTTTTGTCCTTATTTATATTCATACAATATTTGTCTAGTAATATTTTTTTCATAGTATTGAGAGTATTTCCTAACTCAGCACCACTCGTAGCTAATATAGCTATGTCATCCGCAAATCTCAACATGCTTACATTTTCACTTTGAATCTGTAATTTCAATTGCACTTGTTCCTTCACTTCGTTCATCGCTTCTTCTATATACAAATTGAAAATCAATGGCGATAGTGAGCATCCTTGTCTCACCCCTCTTCTAATTTGTGCTTCTCCTTTTTGACCCTCTATTTCTATTATTGCGGTTTGATTCTTATATAATTCATATATTATTCTCCTATCCCTGAAACTAATTCCTACCTTCTTCAAAATCGTAAACATCTTCTCCCAATCAACATTATCGAATGCTTTTTGTATATCTACAAAACCTGTATACACAGACTTTTTTAACTCTAGACTTTTCTCTACTACTGTTCTCAGTGCTAATATTGCTTCTCGCGTTCCCCTATTTTTCCTGAACCCGAACTGATCTTCTGCTAATTTACTCTCTATTTTATTCTCTATTCTCCTGTATATGATTTTTGTCAATATTTCCGAGGCATGTGAAGTTAAACTAATCTTTCTGTAGTTCTCGCATTTGTCTGCTCCTTGTTTTTTTGGAATGGCGACGATTTTATTCTTCTGGAAATCTTTCGGTACTTCGCCTATTTCGTACATATCTCTGACCAATTCAAACAGTGCGCCACGAGTTCCCTGACTGGAGGCTTTGATAAGGTCCGCACTTTTGCCATCTGTTCCTGGCGCTTTATTATTTTTCAATTCTTTCAAAGCCCTGTCGAATTCTGATCTCAAAATTGAATCTCCCAATTCTTCTTCATCGACATCTTCCTCCCTCTCTAAAAATCCCATATTATCGTCTCCTTCATACAGATCTTCTAAATGATTAATCCATCGTTCTATTTTGTTCTCCATTCTTATCAATTGTCTTCGTACAGAATTTTTAATCTCACTGCTTCTAGATTTCATTTGTCCAAAAAATCTCTTAAC
The DNA here is from genome assembly GCA_018340375.1 of Gonatopus flavifemur. NCBI lineage: Eukaryota > Metazoa > Arthropoda > Insecta > Hymenoptera > Dryinidae > Gonatopus > Gonatopus flavifemur. The sequence goes on along the minus strand of JAFFJZ010000026.1, from coordinate 1,659,135 downwards.
AATCCTATATACCTCATCAATTTTTCCTAAATGTAATCTCACATCTATATCTTGACATTTTCCCTCCAACCATTGTTCTTTTCCTTCCCTTGATTCTCTGATTATTTTATTCCTCAGTGCCTTGTATGTCTCCTGATCTTGTTCACTATTCTTGTTCTTGTATTCCCTCCTTTCATTAATTAAATCGAGAATTTCTTCTGTTATCCATGGTTTCTTAGGCTCTATCCCATCGTTCTTCAAAATTTCATCTGCACATTGCTCTATGTTCCTCTCCATATTTGTCCATCTACTCTCTATTTCCAAGTCTTTCTCTTGTCGATCCTCCAATTTTTCGTCCAACATCGCTTTGAATGCGTCCTGTATTTTTCCTTGTTTGAGATTCTTCAAATTCCATCTTCTTTGCATTTTCCTTTTCTTCTTCAGAGCTTTGAATTTCAGAGAACATTTCATCAGCAACATATTGTGATCACTATCTATATCCGCGCCTGGATAAGTTTTACAGCTTTTCACTTGGTTCCTAAATCTTTGTTTTACTAATATGTAATCAATTTGATATCTTGCTGTATCTCCTGGCATTTTCCAAGTATAGATTCTTCTTGGATGATTTTTGAATAATGTGTTGGTAATAACCATTTTAGGACTCTCACAGAATTCGATTAAACGTTGTCCTCTTTCATTTCTTTTTCCTGACGCAAAATCTCCTATTATGTTGCCCTCTTCTCCTGGCCTTATACCGCATTCCAGTCGTCCATGATCATTAAATTTTCTTCTCCCTTCACATATTCTATCACTTCTTCTATTTCATCGTACGTTTTTTCGATATCCTCCTCTGAGTATGCAGATGTGGGCATGTATACTTGGACTATAACAGTGTCTACCGGTTTTGTTCTAACTCTGACCATCATTACGCGTTCGCTATGTTGCAAATAATTTTCTATCCTATTCCCTACCCTCTCATGCATTATAATTCCCACACCTGCTTGACCATTCCTTGATCCTGTGTGAATGATTCTATAATCCCCACTCCAGAAATCCCCTCCTTGCGGCCATCTCATTCCACTAATTCCCATTACATCGATACCCAACCTCTTCATTTCCAGTTTCAAATTTTCTAATTTTCCTGTTTGTCTCAGTGATCTAACATTCCACGCTCCGACTCGAAGAATGTTCTCTTTCTTCCCTATCTTCTTTGGGTTTCTATCTTGTTTGATGAGGTTCTCTCGAGCAGCCTCCACCCGGAGATCCGAACGGGAGGCTTTTTTACCTCCGGAATATTTTACCCGAGAAGACGCCATCATGTTGTTGTTGTTGCTTTTTTTTCAATAAATCAAAATTCAAAATTCCAGGTTTGGAGAAAAGATTTCATTTCCTCGGGAATATTGGAAGATGTCAAGGAAGGTAGTTTCCCCTTGCTTCCCCTCCGTTTCTGCCGATGTTCCTGGCGTTGAGATGATTTAGTTTCTCTCAGTTTGTATTCTCCCTCTCGAGTAGTTTATTCCATCCGAAAAAGAGACCCAAATCTGAGATACTTACCCTCCCCACCACGTAAAGGAAGCAGATACTACCAAGGATGGATAAAAAGGATATCAAGGACAGGTATCAAGAATATCTCCCTGGAAGACCCGCAATCACCCCACGGGGAGGTATGATGGGCACATATGTATTGCAAAGAAAAAATTTATAAATAACATCAACAGGATGAGGAATCGTTTGTTGAAAACAAAAAATGATGAAGACTTGATTAGTATCTCAAAACCGTTATGTGAAATACTGGAAGCTACCCGGCAGACTAAAAAAAATGTTACCTCCGTCGTCTTCTGCGTTATTTTTATCAAGTTCAGTTTTCGATCATTTATTTTCTGTGGGGTGTACACGCTAGACGCGAGGGCATAAGAAAAGGAAAGAATAAACCCGAAGTAGCTTACGCTCCACCCAATCTATGAGTGATATGGATGAAGTGGAAAAAGTTGAGCGAAAAAGAGAGAATGCTGCAAGGGAGAAAACATTGAACGAGACCAGTCAAACTATGAAATAAACTTTAATGGTTTCGGACTTTAGTCCCGAATTAGACCGTACGGCAGCCGCTTATCAAAAGAAAAACCTCATATAACAGTCGGGAATTATTTACAACAATAGTTTTGACAACATAAACATGCAGGCACTGACACACGTGCGAACTGCATGTAACACAAGTGAAAAACTTCACATCCACTCTTGCGCTCAACTGCAGCGCGCAAACTCATATAATTAGAGTTCACACTCACAATGCACCTCAACCTGAAAGCAAAATATGCTAAAGTGAAGCTTAAATTAATTCACGAAGGTGAGAATAACTCAAAAATGCATCTTAATTCTTTATAATTTACAAATCAGAACGCGATTCGAAGATTCAGCGGGAATCTGACTTACACATTCGCACACATACGTGAGCCACACGCAGCCACTCCCAGAGCACAGATAAGTTTGGTTTAGTTTATAAATCAGTGTAAAAAGTATCCCTGCGGGGAACAAAGAGCGTCAAATGATAGTCGCGAGATCTCAGTGGGACTCTCGCTGCGAACAAAGGATGAATTGTTAGCTGAGTTACAGAGCACTCAATACACCTGTGCTTCACGAAGGGGTCACGCGTGAACTGTTGAAATTTGAAATAGTTCTCGCGATTGCGAGAAGTAACGATTACCCGACGATAATCAGGTGATCTGGCAATCGATGAACCCGGATCTAAGCACACCGATATACAAACTTGTACAAAATATGGACACACACATTCTCGCAAATCAAATCACATCAAATCCTGAACACACGCACAAGATGATTCCATAATGGTTTCATGGAGAACGTTTTCGGCGTTTTTTCACGTACAATGGTTTCTTTTCACATCACCATTATCCGCACAAATTTTGCACTCTGCTGTAGCTTCATTGTCTCTATTGATATTGAGATATCTCCAGATCCCAGATTTTAGGTGAGACATGACGTCGCAAAATTGAAATTCGTTTTCTGGGGTTCAGCATATATATATTAGGTGTATAACTTTGCTTCCGCCGTTTTGCAATAGATGGTTGTAGCGATAAGTGATAGTTGAAATGAATAGGTCATAGATGTAATACAATAAACTTAGGTATTTGTAAACATAACGCCATCGAAATATCAGTCGATTTGTGTCTGCATCATAAAGTTATTCTCGATTAAACATGTCAGCTTACGAGCCAAATTCTCGTCATTTGCGGGAGCTTTCAATTTTCTGCTTTAATATGAAGAAATCTGTGGCTGAGGTTCATCGAATGCTCTCAAATACCTATGGTGAGGCCCCTATTAGTGAAAGAACGTGCCGAGAGTATTTTCAACGCTCCGAGAACGGTGATTTCAACGTCGAAGATCAGCATGGCGGTGGAAGAGAGAAGGTTTCCGAAGATGCAGAATTGGAGGCATGACTTGATCAAGACCCGTCTCAAACGCGACAAGAATTGGCAGGATCATTGGGAGTGACGCGACCAGCCATTTCAAAACGCCTGAAAGTCATGAGAATGATTCAGAAACAAGGAAATTGGGTGCCGTACGAGTTGAAGCCGAGAGATGTTGAACGGCGTTTGTGTGTTTGTGAACAGCTGCTTGCAAGGCAAAGACGGAAGAGATTTCTGCATCGCATTGTAACTGGGGACGAGAAATGGGTTCATGACGATAATCCCAAGCGCAGAAAATCATGGAGATATCCCGGCTATGCTTCCACGTCGACGGCCAAACCGAATATTCACGGTTCCAAGGTTATGCTCAGTATTTGGTGGGACCAGCTCAGCGTAGTGTATTATGAGTTGTTAAAACCGACTGAACCAATCACAGGCGATCGTTATCGAACGCAATCAATGCGTTTGAGCAGAGCATTGGGAGACAAACGGCCACAATACAACGAGGGACATGATAAAGTGGCTTACAGCATGACAATGCTCGACCCCATGTTGCGGAAGTGGTCAAGATATACTTGGAGACTTTGAAATGGGAAGTCCTACCCCACCCGCCGTATTCTCCAGACGTTGCTCCCTCGGACTATCACTTGTTTCGATCAATGGCACACGGCCTAGCTGACCAGCACTTCCGGTTTTATGAAGAAGTAAAAAATTGGATCGATTCGTGGATCGCTTCGAAAGATGACCAGTTTCTTCAACGCGGGATTCGTATGCTGCCTGGAAGATGGGAGAAAGTAGTGGCCAGCGATGGACAATACTTTGAATCATAAACGTATAACCAGTTCTTTACAATAAAGCCTCGAATTTCGGGAAAAAACGGCGGAAGTAAAATTATACGCCTATTACATATATGGGACGTTCTTTGTCAAACGGACCAAAGCTCTGCCCAAAATTGGTGTTGATGGATTTTATTGATCCAGGGCTCAAAATGTTTGTTTTTCATTCTTCTTTATGGGCCCGATGGGTTCTTCTGGAAATTTCAAGATGGCGGCTCAATATGACGGCTGGAAACCATGAAAAATGTGACAGTTTCGATTGTTAGACTTGTAAAAAATAAAATTGACGTCCGATTCAATAGGTCTTGGGCTTGAATTGTTGCTAATGGACGCCCCTAAGAAATGGACATGGTAGGTTGGCGGAATCCAACATGGTGACTCAAGATGACGGCTAGAAACCATAAAAAATGTGACAGTTAGGGTTGATAGACTTGTAAAGAACAAAATTGACGTCCAAATCAATGCGTTTTGGGCTTAAATTTTTTCCAGTGGACGCCCCGAAGAAGTGGGCATGACAGGTTTGCGAAATCCAACATCCAGGATGGTGGCTGGAACCTCAAAATTGTCGAGAAATCAGAAAAATTCTGACTCTGACTAGCATTTGGACTCTCGAATAGACCCCATTGATCCTAAATGTGCAGTTCCAATCTATCATCACATATACAAATCATTACGAATCCAAAATCCACGATGGTGGTTTTCATGAACTTCAAAATGTGATAAATTCCGCAGAGAACGGTGAAATTCGAGTGGAAACAGTCCCGATTGAGTATATTGATGGTTATTCATATTTTCACAACTGCTTGTTTCTGTATCATCAAATCAAAATCCATTAATGAAATATGGGGAAGCTGAAATTGCATCAAGTAATCTCGTATAATGAAGAAAAATCCACTGTCGAATGAACTTGCACAACTCATTTACACGAAATTTTTTATTTTTAACGTATCATCTCTGGTCCTTAAGCCATCAGACTTCAGTGAAACACTGGAGAACCAATGACAGTATGTCTGGAAGTTCGATGATACCAACTAGAAGGATGGAATGTTGCTCAAATCTATGAATTCAGATTAATGTTGGTTCCAATTGAAGAGTCATTTGAAGTTTTTAGTGACAATATGGCTGAAAGTGTGACACACAACCAAATAGAAGAATGCTATGTTGCTTAAATTCATGAATTTAGATCAATGGCGATTCGAATTAACGAGTTTTCTGAAGCTTCAAGAATGTTGAAACAATTCGAGCTTTCAAAAGCTCTCTGCGTTTAACAGGGTTGAGACTGTCTTCATATGGATGAAGCCCGCATCACTTTTTCCTTCTTGTCTTTATTTTGGACTTGTTTGTTTTTTTATTTTTTTTGTGTTTTTTTGTTTTGTATTCTTTTTTTATTCTTTTAGCTTTATTTTCTTTCATCTTGTTTTCTCCAATTTTGCTGTGTCTCATTCAACAATATTCCGTTGTGGATAGTATTTCTGTTGCGACAGAGTATCTAAAAGCAGTAAGAGTTTTTTCAGAAGAAACTTTGAAAGCATGAACCAAATTCCAAATTCATCTAAATATTTCGTTGTTTCTTCAATTCATGTGACCGCCATGTCACAATTTTCTGCAAAACTTAAACAAGATAGATGTTGTGATCCCTTAAGTAAAGAAGGACATAGAGGAGAAGACCTGCGCCGGGTTTCACAATCACTTTTATCAAAGCATCCTGATATTTCTGGCACAGCGATGATTTGTTCAAGATGTAGAAAGGAGTGCTATATGGATACTGTGAATTCATCAAATATTCCGATAGATCAAGGGATCTCAGGCCTCCAATTTGACGAAGGGCCTCAGTCAGCCAAAAAAGTCTGTTTATCGAGAGAAGATAGATTAGAACAACTGATGGAGGGGCTAAAAGAAAAGTTCTTTTCTCTTCCAGAGAACGATCCATTGAGAGTTTCCATTTCGAAAATTTTATCTGATTGTTGGACGTTACGAGATATTACGGAGGAGTTCAATGTTTCCATAAGAATGGCTAAGAAGGCAAGAGATTTGAAACATCGAGATGGTATTTTAGCAACTCCTGATCCAAAAAAGGGAAAGACATTACCTAAGACTACAGTCAACAAAGTTGTAGAATATTATGACTCCGACATACATAGTCGCGTTATGCCAAACAAAAAAGATGTGTTGAGAATCAAAAAAGGTGATACGATAACACATGTGCCGAAAAGATTGCTCTCATTAGATATAAAGATTTTGTATAGGAATTTCACCGAAGAACATCCAGCAACACCGATAAGTTTCAGTAAGTTTGCAGAGCTGCGGCCTAAATGGTGTGTTTTAGCTGGAGCGAAAGGCACACACAGCGTATGCGTATGTGTAATACACCAAAATTTCAAGACGATGTTCGATGCTTCCAATTTGATTGAATTAACAAAAGAATCGCACTATCCATTGCAAGTTCATGCTGATTGCATCAAGTTTGTCATTTGCAGGAATCCTAAACCTGATTGTTATTTGGGAATCTGTCAAAAATGTCCGAAACTGTCGGATTTTCAAGAGTTCGTAACATCCGTGCTACTTGAAAATGATGTTGAAGATATTATTTGCAGCGTCTGGCAGTCAACCGACAAATGCACTTTGAAAAAGGAGTGCTTAAACGTACATGACTTCGTGCCAGAACTAGATCAAAGTCTACAGAAATCGATACCACATCATTTCATCTTCAAGAACCAATCGCAATTCATCAGAGATCTGAAAAACAATTTGAAACCAAATGAAGGTCTCTTGGAGATGGACTATTCGGAAAATTATGCATATGTGGTTCAGAACGCTGCTCAACAATTTCATTACAACAATGATCAGTGTAGTATACACATTGCTGTCCAATGTATACACATTGGCTGAAGGCCAAGAATTGCAGCACTGCAGTTTTGTTTTGCTCTCCAACTGCATAACTCACGACACAGCAGCTGTATACCTACCACAAACATGGTAGGGCACTACAATCCAGAACGTTCATTATCCAGAAAGTGCAAAATCCCGAGTGCCAATATCCAGAATGGGCAAAATCCCGAATGCTCATTATACAGAATGTTCATGGTCCCGAATAAAAAAATATATATTTTAATATAAATCAAATAATTGACCAGTTTGATCGTAAGAAATTAATTGTCCTCACTTACTATGCGTTAACAAATAATTTTTCATTATAAAAGTGGCCAATTATTTGATTTATAATAAAATATATATTTTTTCATTCGGGACCATGAACATTCTGTATAATGAGCATTCGGGATTTTGCCCATTCTGGATATTGGCACTCGGGATTTTGCACTTTCTGGATAATGAACGTTCTGGATTGTAGTGCCCTACCCACAAACATATTTGGTTCCTGCTATTCGAGAGAAATATCCAGGATTATCAAAACTTTTATATGTGTCGGATGGAGCAGTGCAACACTTTAAAAATCGATACCAAATGGTGGACTTGGTGTATCATAGAGAAGATTTTTCTATAGAGGCAGAATGGCATTTTAATGCGACAGCTCATGGCAAAGGGTGTTGTGACGGAGTAGGAGCAACATTGAAGAGTCAGGCAACACGAGCTAATTTAAAGGACAAAGGGAACGAAGCTATTCTGAACTCCATTCAACTTTTTAGCTGGGCTGAAAATAAATTTCCCAACACCACATTTTTCCACTATAGTAAACAAGATTACGATAGAACCTCCAGAAAACTGGCAAAAAGATTTTCCACGGCACCAGCAGTACCAAAAATTTCTAAAGCTCATGCTTTCAAAGTTTCTTCTGAAAAAACTCTTACTGCTTTTAGATACTCTGTCGCAACAGAAATACTATCCACAACGGAATATTGTTGAATGAGACACAGCAAAATTGGAGAAAACAAGATGAAAGAAAATAAAGCTAAAAGAATAAAAAAAGAATACAAAACAAAAAAACACAAAAAAAATAAAAAAACAAACAAGTCCAAAATAAAGACAAGAAGGAAAAAGTGATGCGGGCTTCATCCATATGAAGACAGTCTCAACCCTGTTAAACGCAGAGAGCTTTTGAAAGCTCGAATTGTTTCAAAATTCTTGAAGCTTCAGAAAACTCGTTAATTCGAATCGCCATTGATCTAAATTCATGAATTTAAGCAACATAGCATTCTTCTATTTGGTTGTGTGTCACACTTTCAGCCATATTGTCACTAAAAACTTCAAATGACTCTTCAATTGGAACCAACATTAATCTGAATTCATAGATTTGAGCAACATTCCATCCTTCTAGTTGGTATCATCGAACTTCCAGACATACTGTCATTGGTTCTCCAGTGTTTCACTGAAGTCTGATGGCTTAAGGACCAGAGATAATACGTTAAAAATAAAAAATTTCGTGTAAATGAGTTGTGCAAGTTCATTCGACAGTGGATTTTTCTTCATTATACGAGATTACTTGATGCAATTTCAGCTTCCCCATATTTCATTAATGGATTTTGATTTGATGATACAGAAACAAGCAGTTGTGAAAATACGAATAACCATCAATATACTCAATCGGGACTGTTTCCACTCGAATTTCACCGTTCTCTGCGGAATTTATCACATTTTGAAGTTCATGAAAACCACCATCGTGGATTTTGGATTCGTAATGATTTGTATATGTGATGATAGATTGGAACTGCACATTTAGGATCAATGGGGTCTATTCGAGAGTCCAAATGCTAGTCAGAGTCAGAATTTTTCTGATTTCTCGACAATTTTGAGGTTCCAGCCACCATCCTGGATGTTGGTTTTCGCGAACCTACGAGGGTGGATTGATAAGTTTCCGGCCTGACCAAGAAAAACAACGTTTTTAAGAATTTTTTTTTTTTTATTTCTCAACATAATCTCCTCCAAGGCTGATACATTTCTCATAGCGGTGTTCTAGTCTAGTAATCCCATCTCTATAGACTGATTCGTCAAGCTCCTCAAAATACCCATTTACAGCTTCGATTACTTCTTCATTGTCCGCAAATCTCTTACCGCCAAGCCATTTTTTGAGGTTAGGAAACAGATAATGGTCACTCGGGGCTAGGTCTGGAGAGTAGGGAGGGTGCGGCATTAATTCAAACTTCAGATCGTTGACTTTAGCCATCGCAACGATTGACGTGTGCGCTGGTGCGTTATCGTGATGAAACAAAATTTTTTTCTTCGCCAGATGAGGTCGTTTAATTTTCACTTCGTGGCTCAAACGTTGCAATAAGTCTGCGTAGTATTGACCAGTGATAGTTTTATCCTTTTCAAGGTAATCAATGTATATAATACCTCTTGCATCCCAAAAAACAGTAGCCATAACCTTGTTCGCCGAAAAAATTGTTTTTGCCTTCTTTGGAGTTGGTCCCCTTGGTCCAATCCACTGTTTAGACTGTTCTTTGGTTTCAGGAGTGTAGTGGTGGACCCAAGTTTCGTCAACGGTTACGAATCGACGCAAAAATTCGCTTGGATTACGCTTATACAACGCCAAATTGGCGGTAGAAATGTTCTTTCGAATCAATTTTTGGTCGACTGTTAGCAAACGCGGCATCCATCTTGCACAGAGCTTTTCCATATACAAATGTTGGTGCAAAATATTTTGTACACGTTCATATGACATCTTACAGGTCTCAGCTATCTCACGAACTTTTAATCTGCGATCTTTCAGCACTATTTGATCGATTTTTTCGATCATATCTGGAGTTGTGACCTCAATGGGGCGTCCTGAGCGAGGCTCATCAGAGGTGCTCACACGACCCTTTTTAAACTCGGAAACCCACTGCTTAACGGTTGAATATGATGGGGAGGATGTCCCCAGTGTTGAGTCCATCTCTTCTCCAATTTCCTTCGGCGTTAACCCCTTCAAATAAAAGTATTTGATGACAGCACGATTTTCCAGCTTTTCCATTTTTACGAAGAACACAGAGGCGTCTTGGTCAGCGTGCTTTCAAAACTAAACTAACATGGCGATCGGACTGAAACTATAGCTACAAGCTATCTAAGGATTGTACTATAGAACGCCACCTCAAGGTAGGCCTAGTGGCGCCATCTCTTGGTCAGGCCGGAAACTTATCAATCCACCCTCGTATCATGCCCATTTCTTCGGGGCGTCCACTGGAAAAAATTTAAGCCCAAAACGCATTGATTTGGACGTCAATTTTGTTCTTTACAAGTCTATCAACCCTAACTGTCACATTTTTTATGGTTTCTAGCCGTCATCTTGAGTCGCCATGTTGGGTTCCGCCAACCTACCATGTCCATTTCTTAGGGGCGTCCATTAGCAACAATTCAAGCCCAAGACCTATTGAATCGGACGTCAATTTTATTTTTTACAAGTCTAACAATCGAAACTGTCACATTTTTCATGGTTTCCAGCCGTCATATTGAGCCGCCATCTTGAAATTTCCAAAAGAACCCATCGGGCCCATAAAGAAGAATGAAAAACAAACATTTTGAGCCCTAGATCATTAAAATCCATCAACACCAATTTTGGGCAGAGCTTTGTTCCGTTTGACAAAGAACGTCCCATTTTATATACAGGGTGATTCAAAATTCCCGCACTCTTTTTTGGGAGTAGATTCCTGATGAAATTCTAAAACGATTTCTCCTTTTGCACAATGCTCTCCGACACATAATTTCCGAGATATAATTAATTAAAGTTGACTAATTATGAGGTAGATCCATCGGTTATTCAGGAGCGTCATAACAGAACAAGAGAGGAAGGTGCTTGCAGAGGGCGCTCATACGATCAGCTGATCGGTATAATCGATACGATTTACCAACATACAAATTGGTAAATTTTCTATGTAGAACGATTGAATTGATTATTGTCATGAATTCTTATCACGATATGCTGTAGGTGAAAGTTGTAATTTCAGTAATGATTTTTATTACGCAGACAAATGTAAAATAGTGTTATTTCGTAGGGATAGGAATTAAAGTGGGAGAAAAAAGTATAACTACTCGTTTTCAATCAGAATTTTCATGTAAAGAAAAAAACATGAGAATTTTCATTCATCCGATACCCAATTTGAACGCTTTGATTAGTAAGTTTAACACAAGAGATTGGATTCCGAATCCTGTATTCTGATTGGTCGAGAATCGATGTATGTTAGATCAATCCTCGGCCGTTTCAAATGATTCTTCTGAAGAATGTGTTTTCGACTTATCCCGACCACAACATTGAACAATGATGAATTTATTCGAATTCAGCTTTTTTACATCATTCGATGATTATAAAGGGTTTATCGAACGTTAATAACTTACTTGAGATCACTCAAGATCATTCATGTTTAAATCAAAATCTAATTCAAATTGTGTGCAAGTTCGAGCGCGTTTCTACGTTTAGAAAATGTATTCGTCCTAAAAAGGACGGATTTGGTTAATCTTCAAAGACAATTCTTTTCCCATTTGAAATAACAATATGCCCTTTGAAGTCATATGTGCTTTAAATGAAACTGTTTCGAGCTATCACCTGATTGGTTGATTCGTATCACGAATGGTTGATTTAAGCTAAACAAACCGTATGTGATTACAATGTCAATCAAGTGCAATGATTGGGTCGTATACGATGTCACACCTTGTATTTTCGTCAAAATTGATGGATTCTGCAAGTTGAAGTAAGTTATTAACGTTCGATAAACCCTTTATAATCATCGAATGATGTAAAAAGGGTGAATTCGAATAAATTCATCATTGTTCAATGTTGTGGTTGGGATAAGTCGAAAACACATTTTTCAGAAGAATCATTCGAAACGGCCGAGGATTGATCTAACATACATTGATTCTCGACCAATCAGAATACCGGATTCGGAATCCAATCTCTTGTGTTAAACTTACTAATCAAAGCGTTCAAATTGGGTATCGGATGAATGAAAATTCTCATGTTTTCTTCTTTACATGAAAATTCTGATTGAAGACGAGTAGTTATACTTCTTTCTCCCACTTGAATCCCTATCCCTACGAAATAACACTATTTTACATTCGTCTGCGTAATAAAAATCATTACTGAAATGACAACTTTCACCTACAGCATATCGTGATGAGAATTCATGACAATAATCAATTTTTCCACAGTGTCGACGAATTCAATCGTTCTACATAGAAAATTTACCAATTTGTATGTTGGTAAATCGTATCGATTATACCGATCAGCTGATCGTATGAGCGCCCTCTGCAAGCACCTTCCTCTCTTGTTCTGTTATGACGCTCCTGAATGACCGATGGATCCACCTCATAATTAGTCAACTTTAATTAATTATATCTCGGAAATTATGCGTCGGAGAGCATTGTGCGAAAGGACAAATCGTTTCAGAATTTCATCAGGAATCTACTCCCAAAAAAGAGTGCGGGAATTTTGAATCACCCTGTATATATATATATATATGTATATATATATAAAATGTTCATTAACTTCAGCTTCATTGCACAGAAGTGACTTGGTTTACAATGAAAACCTTATCCATTCATATCCCATTCCGCCACGCACACATATCCATACCGTCTCTAATTCTACTTTTTTACCTTTGACAATATTATTACATTCTTACATTTTACATTTCTACATTTCGACACTTTTTACATTTTTACATTTTTACCTTCTTATATTCTCTACACAATTACTTCTCATGACTTATCCTTTTCATGTATCATTTATCCCAACTTCTATTACCTTTTACCCTTCTACCTACACCTCCTTAGCTTTTGTATAACTGCTTATACCCATCACAGGTTTAAGCCCAATATAACCTACACCACCTTCTCCATTCCCATTAACTTATCTCCTCATATGCTACATTTCACATTTTTTATCTCATTACATGTTTACATTCTCTACCTTTTATCATTATTCTTTCGTATTCTAATCACAGGCATGCTAGCGACTCACTTTTCTCACTTTTTCTCACTTTTTTCCATTTCCCTCACTATCCCTCACTTATTTTGTGAATTCTCACTTTTCTCACTTTTTCCATGATCAGTGTGTCAATATTGTCCAATTTCGATTATTTTTTCTTCATTCCGTCATATATTTCATCCAACAATGATAAGCGAGTGTTATTTCCGTTAGTACTATGGTTTTCGTGTTATGATTCACAGGAATCATTTAGAGTCATTCAATTTAGTTGAAGAAGATTATTGTATTATATTAAAAGTGTTACCAAAAATCTAACTGCGTGAAACAGCGAAGGGAAGGAATGAGAAGCAAACTTAAAAATCGAAATATCACCAATCATCGAACTAACATCGATAACATTGACTGCGTGCAAAACTTCAGACCGTTATGCACGCGAGAATTTGCGTGTGATTTGCGTGCAAACCACCTGTGATCCATACTGTTGCTCGTAGATCGCGCGCCATGATCTAGTGCATATCTTGTTTGAATTCTTCATGAATTCACGCTCACATCGCTTGCAAAAACCTGTGGATTGAGGGGGATTTTCTGAGAGTCAAATGATTGGATATTCGGTGAAAATTTTGCCCGCAAGTTGCGTACAATTGGGAGAAACTTGTTGAGTGGAAAATATATGTATATGCTAGCGTATATTCAAATGTACTCCTGGAATGCAATTATTGAAATAATTTATAAAAAAAAAAATATTAGGTGTACAAATAAGTTTCCGCGGTTTGTCAAAAGATGGCCCCACCAGAAGGTTATGGAGAAATTGTCAGATGTAAAACGTAATATCCCAAGTTTAGTCATCTGGCAACACCATAACCTTAAAGCACTAGTGATTCCGTATCAGCATCACGTAATTTTTTTCGTGCAAAAATGTCAAGTTTTATTCCGAATAAGCATCATTTGCGGGAACTTTTGATTTACTTCTTTAATGTGAAAAAATCTGCAGCTGAGGCGCATCGATTGCTTCTAGAAGCATATGGTGAAGCTGCTTTAAGTGAGAGAAGTTGTCAGGAATGGTTTCAAAAGTTTAAGAACGGTGAGTTTGACGTTAAAGACAAAGAACGCAGTGGAAGGCCGAAAGTGTACGAAGACATGGAATTAGAAGTACTATTGGAGGAAGATTCGTCCCAAACGCGAAAAGAACTTGCACTTACTCTACAAGTGACTCAACAAGCAATTTCACATCGTTTAAAATCGTTATGAATGATTCAAAACAAGGAAATTGGGTTCCATATGAACTAAAGCCGAGAGACGTTGAACGCCGATTATGCATGAGTGAAATGCTGCTTGCCAGGAATAAAAAAGAGTTTTTGCATCGTATAGTCACTGGTGACGAAAAATGGATTCACTACGATAATCCAAAGAAGAGAAAGTCATGGGTTAAGCCCGGCGAACCATCAACATCGACAGCTAAGCCGAATATTCATGGAAAAAACTCATGCTGTGTATTTGGTGGGATCAGCTTGGTGTCGTGTATTATGAATTGCTGAAACCAAGCGAAACCATTACTGGAGCTCTCTACCGAACACAATTGATGAGATTGAGTCGGGCACTTAAGGAAAAACGCGCCCATTACTACTCCAGACACGACAAAATTATTCTTTTACACGATAATGCTCGTCCACATGTTGCGGCGCCGGTAAAAACATACTTGGAAACACTCAACTGGGAAGTTTTACCCCACCCGCCGTATTCACCAGACTTAGCCCCTTCTGATTATCACCTGTTCCGGTCGATGGCACATGGTCTGTCTGAGCAGCGCTTCACATCATATGAAAACACCAAAAATTGGGTAGATTTGTGGATAGCGTCAAAAGATGAAGAGTTTTTTCGACGGGGTATCCGAATGTTGCCAGAAAGATGGGGAAAAGTAGTGGCAAATGATGGAAAATACTTTGAATAAAACGTAATGTACTTTTCCTTTACAATGAATTCCTAATTTTTTATAAAAAAACCGCGGAAACTTATTTGTACACCTAATAAAAAAATAAAGTATGGATGCAAATAATTAATATGCATAATGGAGATTTCAAATTGATGTTCTGTTGCAGAAGAGAATTTCTTATCGATTGTTCAAAAAAGAATTATTGTTTGAACAACTGATCGACGAAAAAGAGTGACAAAGAATTAACAACGTCTTATTATTTTCTCTCATTATGTACTGTTCCATATGTTCATCCTGATTTTGTTATAAAAAGTAATGAATTATTCAAAACATGAAATTTGTGGGTGATAAGTTCTCTTAGAGGACTAATGAATTATGAAAAAAGAATTCCTCCTGAATTCTCCTACACTGTAAGAAAAACGGCGGTATAAGAGAAAGTCCACCCCCAATGGTGTTGTTCCAACACCTTGCAGTGTTATTATGACATCGAATTTCGGGGTGGACTCCTATAGAATCCATGCGGTGTTGATTCTGACACCCCTTTCTTTACAATGTGAAACTCTGAAATTTATAACAAATCAAAAACTCTCAGAATAGAATTTCTTCGAGAATTCTTCTGGGACTGTAATGCTGTGTGGGAATAGAGAGACTTCTATAGAGGGGCTCTATAGTGATAGAACGATACCACACGAATCGATCTTCATTTGATTTCTATGGGTATTATTGTTTTTCACCAGTTATGCACGATGTATCACTCGTACCTCTTTCCAGAATGTCCACTTCTGGGAAGTCAGGGAAAATTCAAGGGAGTGAAAATCGATCATGGAGAATTAGGGAGTGGGAGAAACAATTCTAGAAACCCCCTCAGCACAAGCATTGTCCCAAATAAACTCTCTTTACTCTCTAAATACGGAAAAGTCAGAATTTCACTTGAACGGAAAGACAGGTTCCCTTCTGGCTGCCTGAAGAGTGGAATTCCACTCTGTTAGAGTGATGAAACCTCACTTATTTGAAACCATTGAACCACTGGCATGCCTGTTTAATCATATTGCAATTATCTCTATTTATACCTTTAACTTCTCTTAACAAAATTTCCCTCCCCGTGGATGATTGCGGGTCTTCCAGGGGGATATTCATGATACCTGTCCTTGATATCCTTTTTATCCATCCCTGGTAGTATCTGCTTCCTTTACGTGGTGGGGAGGATAAGTATCTCAGAGTTGGATCTTTTTTTTTTTTGAGTGGAATAAACTACTCAAGAGAAAGAATACAAACTGAGAGAAACGAAATCATCCTAATGCCAGAAACATCGGCAAAATCAAACGGAAGGAAAGCAAGGGGAAACTACCTTCCTTGACATGTTTCAATACTTCCCGAGGAAATGAAACCTTTTTCCTAACCTGGAATATTATGTAACAAAAACAAACAAACAAATTAATAAATACATGATGGCGCTCTCTCGGGTAAAATATTCCGGAGGTAAACTAGTCTCCCGTTCGGATCTCCAGGTGGAGGCTGCTCGAGGAAGCTTCATCAGCAAGGAACGAAAACCGAAGAATAGAATAGGGAAAAGAAACAACATTCTTCGAGTCGGAGCGTGGAATGTTAGATCACTGAGGCAAGCGGGAAAATTAGAAAATTTGAAATTAGAAATGAATAGGTTGAATATAGACGTAATGGGGATTAGCGAAATGAGATGGCCACAAGAGGGCGATTTCTGGAGTGGGGATTATAGAATAATTCATACAGGATCAAAGAACGGTCAAGCAGGTGTAGGAATTGTAATGCATAAAAGAGTAGGAAATAGAATAGAAAATTATTTGCAACATAATGAACGTGTGATGATGGTTAGAATCAGAACAAAACCGGTAGACACAGTCATAGTCCAAGTATACATGCCCACATCTGCATATTCGGAGGAAGATATTGAAAAACCGTACGAAGAAATAGAACAAGTGATAGAATATGTAAAGGGAGAAGAGAATTTGATAGTGATGGGGATTGGAATGCGGTAGTAGGACAAGGAAAAGAGGACAACATTATAGGAGATTTCGCGTTAGGGAGGAGGAACGATAGAGGACAACGTTTAGTCGAATTTTGTGAAAATCATAAGATGGTTATCACAAACACTTTATTCGAAAATCATCCAAGAAGAATCTACACTTGGAAAATGCCAGGAGATACAGCAAGATACCAAATTGATTACATATTAGTGAAACAAAGATTTAGAAACCAAGTGAAAAACTGTAAAACTTATCCTGGTGCAGATATAGATAGTGATCATAATATGTTGATGATGAAATGTTCTCTGAAATTCAAATCTCTTAATAAGAACAGGAAAATTAAGAAAAGATGTAATTTGAAGAACCTCAATCAAAACAAACACATGAGGCATTCTGAGAAAATGTTGGATGAAAAATTGGGAGATCAAAAGAGAAAGACTTGGGAATAGAGAGGAGATGGACAAAGATGAAGGGGAATATAAGAGAATGTGCGGATAAGATTTTGAAGAATGATGGAGTAGAAGCTAAAAACCCATGGATAACGGGAGAAATTTTAGAATTGATGAATGAAAGAAGAAAATACAAGAATAATGATAGCCAAGAAGGCCAGCAACGATACAAATCATTGAGAAATAAAATAATAAGAGAATCAAGGAAAGCAAAAGAACAGTGGTTAGAAGAGAAATGTCAGGAAATAGAAATAAGATTGCATTTAGGAAAAATAGATGAAGCATATAGGATTATTAAAAGATTTTTCGGACAAATGAAATCTAGAAGCAATAAGATTAGAAACTCTCTAGGACGACAATTGATAAAAACGGAAGAGAAAATAGAACAGTGGATCAATCATTTGGAAGACTTGTATAGAGGAAACGATGATATAGCACTATTAGAGAAGGAGGAGGATGTAGATGAGGAAGAATTGGGAGATTCGATATTGAGATCAGAATTCGACAAGGCTTTGAAAGAATTGAAAAATAATAAAGCGCCAGGCATAGATGGCATAAGTGCGGACCTTATAAAAGCCTCCAGTGAAGGAACTCGCGACGCACTGTTTGTATTGATTAGAGATATGTACGAAAAAGGAGAAGTACCGGAAGATTTCCAAAAGAATAAAATTGTCGCTATCCTGAAAAAACAAGGGGCAGACAAATGCGAGAACTACAGAACGATCAGTTTAACTTCACATGCTTCGAAAATACTGACCAAAATTATATACAGGAGGATGGAAAATAAAATAGAGAGTAGATTGGCAGAGGATCAGTTTGGTTTTAGAAAAAATAGGGGAACGCGAGAAGCAATCTTAGCACTCAGGGCAGTAATAGAGAAAAGGATAGCGCTGAAGAAATCTGTATACATAGGTTTTGTAGATATACAAAAGGCTTTCGATAATGTGGACTGGGAGAAGATGTTTGCGATCCTGAAGAAGGTGGGAATAAATTATAAAGATAGAAGAATAATATACGAATTATATAAGAATCAAAGTGCAATAATAGACATAGAGGGTCAGGAAGGGGAAGCACAAATAAGAAGAGGGGTGAGACAAGGATGCTCATTATCGCCACTGATGTTCAATGTATATATAGAAGAAGCAATGAACGAAGTGAAGGAGGAAATTCAATCGAAATTACAGATTCAGGGAGAAAATATAAGTATGTTGAGATTCGCGGATGACATAGCTATATTGGCCACGAGTAGTACTGAGTTAGGAAATATTCTCAACACCATGAGAACAATATTATTGGAAAACTATTGTATGAATATAAATAAAGACAAAACAAAATTCATGATGTGTACAGCAGCGAAAACAGCTAGAAGAACGAGAATCAAAATAGATACCGAGACAATTGAACAGGTGAAAGAATTCAAATATCTAGGAAGCATAATTACAGAAAACGGCAAAAGCGAAAGAGATATAAGAGCAAGAATAGCACAAGGGAAACAGGCTTTTTATCAAAAGAGACAGTGATTATGCTAAAAAATATAAGCTTGGAAGTAAGGAAGAAATTCTTGAAAAGTTACGTTTGGAGCACAGCATTATATGGTTGCGAAACTTGGACAATGGGGAAAACTGATCAACGAAGACTTGAAGCTTTTGAAATGTGGTGTTATAGGAGGATGCTCAGAATAAAATGGATAGACAAAGTCAAAAATGAAGAAGTACTCGAGCAGATAAATGAAGAAAGAAATCTTTTGAAACACATCGTGAAAAGGAGAAGCAATCTTATAGGACACACATTACGGCATGAGAGTTTATTGAAAACAATATTGGAAGGGAAAATGAATGGTAAAACTGGTAAAGGTAGACCTAGAGCAAGTTATATGAAACAAATCGTACAAGACAAGGGATGTAGTAGATATGTAGAAATTAAACGTTTGGCGGATAATAGACAGGGGTGGAGGGTTTCATCAAACCAGTCGTAAGACTGATTACTTCATGATGATGATGAACAAAATTTCCTCTTCCTACCTCTCATTCTACCCTTTTTCGCCTATCTCTCTTCTCCTTTCCTAACTTATCTCTTTATACTTCTCGTCTTTTTTCCTCCAAAATTCTATTAATACATCCGACTTCTCTTTTTTTATATTATCGTTTACCAATCTCTTAACAATCGCACCTTTTTCCCTACCTAATTTCAAAAATAAATCTCCTATCTCCTTACATTCTACATAGCGTTCGAATTTTCCTTCTTCTTCCCCGCAGAATTCACATAATCTTTCTTCTTTTTTCATTCAGTATCTATTCCCACTTTCCAGATTTCCACATCTTGCCTTACAAAGCGCCCTGATCCCTATCCCGTTCAAATCCTTCCTCCTACTGATGTTCATTAGGTAATTGGGATTACCTATACATTTAATTTCCTTGTACCTCCTATTATATGTGGCCCTATCTATTTTACTTTCCTCCTCTTGTTTCCTAATATTTTCTCTTTGTCTGATTCCCCGTATCATATCTTTCCCTTATTCTTTCCTCCTCTGTACCTCTAAGATTCCTATACCATTCCTTCGATAGAATTTTTCCCTTTCCCCGCTGTATCTGTCACTAACCCCATTCTTCCTCTTTTCTTCCCAACATTTTTTCACCAATCTATTATCCTCCATATTTTCTATTTTAATTTCATAATTCATCGCTCTTATACCCCACTCTACCCTCAATTTCTTTACCTCCAATTCCCCGGATATTATATATTTAGGCGTATTCCTATCTAACCTAAACTATCCTCTTATATAATCCATTTGAATATTCTCTAGAATTCTCTTTTCCTCCCATCCCATATTTCCACCCCGTAAGACATTACAGTTTTGACCAAATAGTTGAATAATTTTCACCTTCTGTTGAAGTCGTGTTTACAAATCCATTCGCCTAGTCCCCGTGTTTTGTTTGCCGCCATTTTTCCTTTATCTCTCAGTTCTTCAATGTGTTCCTCATAGTTACCCATCCTATTGAAACTAAACCCTAAATACTTAAAACTCTTCACCTCCTCAATTTCTTCTTTTCCCCACCTCCATAATCCTCCTTTACATTTCGATTTTATATTGAGAATCAATAGTCATCAGGCTTAGTTTTTTCCACGTTCGCTCCTAATTCCTTTCGTCTTACATATTTTCTAATACTGTCTATCATATCGCACATTGCCTCTCTGTTTTTAGCCATGAACACCATGTCATCTGCGTACACCAAGGACCAACATCTTTCTTTCCTATTCTTATTCCTCCTATTCCTCTCTTCTTCGATACTTCCTCGATGTCCGCTATATAAACGCTGAACAGCGTTGGACTCAAGCAGCAAGCCTGCTTAATTCCCTTGTTAGTCCAGAAACCTTCCGTTATTCCATTGATGGTTTTTAATTTCACCTTTGTACTCTCATAAATCCCTACTATTTTTTCAATCAAGTATGAACTGACGCCCGCCTTCCTCATACTTTCCCATAGCTTTCCCCTGTGTACATTGTCAAAAGCTGCTCTTATGTCCACGAATAAGGCAAATACCTCTTCTTTGCCTTTCTCTCTTTATACCACGTGATTCAGCACATATATATTATCAATAGTGGATCTTCCGGTCCTGAAACCCGCTTGATTTTCAGGCAAAATCTCCTCCACTATTACTTTTTGCTCCAATCTTCTCCTCAGTATTTCCGCCCATATCTTGTACGCCGAGCAAAGTATAGAAATACCTCTGTAATTTCTGGTGTCCTCTTTGTCACCCTTTTTATATAATTTAATCATCACGCTCTGCGTCCAGTCTTCTGGAATCTCTCCTCCTTTCCAAATTTCCTGTATTATATCATGTATCCTTTTCCTCACGTTTTTCCTCCGTAAATCCAAACTTCCGCCGGAATCTCATCTACCCCCTTCGCTTTTGTCTTTTTTAAATTTGCAATTGCTACATTCATTTCTTCCTCCTTTATTTGTTTATCTTCTCCTTTATTTCCCTCTTGTTCCTTGACCTCCATTTGTCCACAATCTTCCTCACCTTCCTCCGTCATGTTTACTGTACCTCCCAGTGAATTCTCAAAGTGTCCTTCCCACGCATTATCTGAAATGTTGTGATTCACTATGCCCCTCCTTCTTCTCCTTTCGTTCAGGTACGCCCAAATCTCTGTCACGTGTTTAAGGCTCCTTCATATACTTTCCTCCTGCTCTTTTTTCTCTTTTTGTTTCTGTTTGAACAATTCCTTCATTTCTTTTCTTTCCTTGATAAACCTCTCCTTCGTACCTTTTCCCTTTCTCCACGCCATGTATCTTCCTCGAACTTTCCCCTTTTTTCTTGTACAGTTCTTATCCCACCATGCTTTATGACCTATCTTCTCCTTTTCAGCCCTTATTACTTTGACTATCATCGCATTTTTTATTATACTCTTTACCTTTTTCCATTTATCTTTGATTGTTTTTTCTTCTATTTCCTCATTTTTATTTGTCCTTTCCTTATAGAATGCTATGGCCTCTTTATCCCAACTTATTACCTTCTTCCTTCCTTCTATTGATCCATTTTCTTCTTCATCGTCGTTCTTCCCTATCTCTTCTTGATGTAGCACTATCTCAATAGGCATATGGTCGGAGTCAGCTCTATTTCCTACTCTAAAACTCTCCGCTTCATGTAGACCTTCCTCGTTAACTATACAATAATCTATTGTCGAATTCCCTCTAGCACCTACATGAGTAAATTCTCCCTCCCAGTCTCTCTCCGTTCTTCCATTTAAAATATACCAACCCTTCTCTCTCACTGTCTCTACTAAATATCTTCCCTCATTACTTATTGTTTTGTCTTTATTTTTCCGGATGGGGGCCAAATTAACGAAAAACCAAATCAACGAAAAGTTGGTTGAAAAGAGAGATACATCACACTCTCTCTCTTTTCAAACATTGTTTTCGTTGATTTGTCCTTTCGTTGATTTGGCCCTCATCCATTTTTCCCTGTACCATAGTTCCCGCTTTGTCCTTCCCCTTCTTGCTAATATAATTCTCCAATTCTTATATCAAAGTCGCCTCCAATTAATACCTTTCCCGCCGCGTAATCTTCTATTTCCTCCTCAAGTTTCTCTATCTTCTCTTTCGAATCTCCATTGTTATAAATTTACCATATACTCCATACTTCTTTTCCTATCTTCATTTGTGTTCTTACCACTCCGACCTCTATTTCTTTAGATCCTACCTCCTCCCTCTTTGTTCCTTTTAAGATTCTTTTTTCTATTAAAAATCCTCCTTTGGCCCTTCCTCTCGCTTTTTCCCTCCTTGCAGGTATAATTTCCCATTCATATTTATCTGGTGATTTTTCTTTTATATTGTCCCCATCCTTTCCCTCTATCCAAGTTTCAGATAGGCTTATCAAATCAAATCCATTATTTTCCAAATCACTCCAAAAATCTCCATCTTTGTTTTTGATCCCCGCGACATTCCAAAATATCCCCTTCCATACACCATCCCTCTTGTTTTTCATCCTGCTATTTTTGTCCTCCTTTCTCTTGGCTTTGGTTTTCTTACTATTCCTTCCCCCTTTCCCGTCTTTTATCTTCTTACACTTCTGTTTTATTGAAAACCCCTCCTCTTCTTTTGTTCTCTATTTTCCTCTACTTGATTTTCATCCATCTCTACTCCTGCGGCTGGTACCTCCAATTCCCTCTCTCTTTCTTGATCTTCCTCTCCCTCTGCTTCCTCAATTTCCGTCCATGCTTTCCACACCCCATCAATATTAATCTTTCTATAACCCGCTTCAACATTTATCCCTTTTCCTCTTTGTTACTCTACCCATCTATTGATTTTCTCCTGTACTTTCCTTTCCTACCATGTAAGATCGTTTTGAATGTATATATTTTCATCTTCTAACTCATATTTATTCTTCATCACTATTAACTTATCTTCCCATTTATCTAATTTGGCTATCACCACATTCCCAATCTCTCTTATCGACAGTACTTTGACTTCCACCTCTAACTTTCCTCTGCATAAGTTTTCCACCCAATTTCTGTCTATACCACTTCTCCTCCTGTTGAATTTAATCGCTATGTTATTTTCCCTTCCCCCCTTTTCCCTATCTAGAACTAGTTTCTCCACTTTCTCCACTTCTATTTGATTCAAACCCCCCTCACTCCATACCGATTCCCTTCCACCCTGACTTCTACTCCAGTTACTTTTATAACTTCTTATACTCCTAGTTTCCGCACTACCCCCCTCTTCTTCCTCTGATCTCCTATTTTCCCAGCTCTCCATTTTTTCCTCGATTCTATTTTCCCATTTGCTCATCTTTTCCTCAAATTCTTCCATTTTTCCTTCCCATTCTCTTTCCGTGCTTTTTAGTACTCCTAAAGCTGCTTCGCATTTATATCTTTCCTCTTTGGTTTTTTTAAATTCCCTCTTAATATCCTCAACTATATCACTATCAACTTTAAATTCCTCTTTGTCGCGGAAAGAAACTTTCTTACCCGATGATGACGACATCTGTAATGTTCTCTGCTCATCATCAGCCGCGCCAATCTTCTTACTTCCTCTCCCTGTACCTGTTTTACCGACCGGCTTCGCATCTCTCTTTCCTCCATCTTTTCTGTTTTCCTCCATAACCTCCCCAAAAAAACTCAACTTTTCTTTTCATAAAATCTACTCCCTACCTAAATCAAACTTCTCGCCTTTATCACCTCACTTTCTACACCTTGAACACTTCCGTTTAACGCTTATCTTAACAATATTATTCGCTCATATACCACAATAATCCTACAATTATCGCACACTCAACTCGCACGCATCCGCTCACATTCACATCAACTAACCAAGCCTTGGTCAGTTATATAAGAAACAGCCAATCACTGGAGTTGGTGGATTTTTGCTGGCAATTCTGGGTATACGTATAATATACGGGTGACACACGTCATTCGACTGTTTCATGAACTCCTTCAATACAGGGTTTCCTAATGAAAATACAGACACCCCATGATTAGATAATTCTCATGTATCTGATTATTCGGATTTCATTCTCTAATCAAAAAGACAAACCAATCACTAAAATGTCCGTATTTTTATTGGAAAATCATTTCAATATAATCAACTCGTTCGAGAAAAACCAAAAAACTCATTCTTAATCGGATTAAAGACGAGCCGCTAGAAACTTGTCTTGAAGATAGATTAAAAAAATTGTAAAATTGACAGGTATCAATGTAAACTCAACACTTTTCTGTGAATTTTATACATTATTTTTGTCAATATTTAACACAAACTTTGAATGAACCGTTTGGAAATTTCAGTGATCGGTTTGATTTTTTGAAGACTGAAGAATACACTACTTCTATTACCTTCCGGTGTCAAGATGATGAAGGGGTGACCAACGTTCCTCTCTGTTCTCTTCCCTCCTTTCTTCGTTGATGTGACCACGCCTCTCAGCTAGACGCCGTTACGCGTGCAGCATTGATTTTCGCCGAAAATCAGCTTTTTTTAAATCGCCAATTAACATCTCAGTCACTGAATATCATTCTGATTATGTGCTCAATGCATAGATTAGAGTCTCTAGTTGCTGTCCCCCTTTTTATTTCACCTCCTACGTACTTTTTTCTCCGAAAAAATCGCATTTTCCTTCATTCCTTTTCCACTACTCATCCAGTACTTTTTTTGCACAATTAGAACTACTTTTTGTTCCACCAAGGGTGGCCGCAGGCCGCAAAACGAGTTGTGACGAATTTCAGATTACAAATCATCTGCATGGAGAAAAAAATATCGCTGTCGGTGCTATGATCATACAAATCATCCGAGGACCGATATAGATCGCCAGCACAGCCATGTGTATCGTCACCGTAGCGATACAGTATTGTCACTACAGCTATCTCTTCTTAACCATACTTCAGATCGTTATAATAGCCATACTTTTTTTTCAGTGTGGGTTGAAAGTGAACTCCTTTTTTGTCAACCAGATTGATTTAAAATTCAGTTTAATAGACCCTTGAGTGAATTTGGAGGTTCAAATTGGAATATATCTTCATGGAAACGAGTTTCAAATAAATCGGTACAGATGATACCGCGATAGCAATCACTGCTACCAATCACCCTGTTCTTTGCATTGAATAGGAACACTTGCAATTGTTCTTCCATATAATTATTCAATAAGAACCCTGTAGGGTCTACCTACAGAACTTACGCCACCATAAACGCAACCCCAGATTCAGTTTACAGCATCGAGTTCTATATACGTGATGGAGTGAACGCGTCAATCTAAAAGCTTGAAACTGTTGGAACAAGAGGTTGTTATATAAAGGAACAAGTCAGAATCTCCACTTTTTGATTTTCTGTCTTGTTTTGCAGCCCATAACCAAAGGTAACGTCACCATCGTTTGCACCTTCTGTCAGAAGATTTGTATACAAGAATATTTATTCACAAGAAGATTGATCAATTTCAACCTTAAAAATTATTGAATCACTATCAGATGAGTTGCTCTTTTTTCCGACTGTTTTCTGCGATCACCGTTAATTCGGAATCACTGTCAAGCCTATCTCTACATTCGGGTTTCCATCGAGAATCCTTGTCATCCTTTGGGCTTCCGCCTGGGACCACTCCGTTATTCTATTCTCGTCTGGCGGAAACTCAAGCGGTTCCGGGCGAAGAATTGAGTGTATCCGAGCGGGACCCTAAGGAGCCTCGATCGGAATTTGAGAATCTTATCCATCCGGGAATTTTTAGAAGAGGTTTTTCCTAAATTGAATGATCCCAAGTGTGAAGCGACAATCGTTTGGGCATGAAATCCATATCACGTCGCTCGTCAGACTTGAATTTAACTTGATCAAAGAAGAATGAATTTTGATGAAATTTAGAAATAAAATGGATAAAGAATTTTCTGGACGGTCAGAAATGGTACGGGACATAACACCTGAATATCTAAAATGACAAAAGCGGGTTCATATCCAACCCATATGTCCATCCCGTCATCTAATGAAGTCCATGGTTACAGCCCCCAAATGAGAGAGACGTGATGAATCTATCATGAGATGGTTACTGACTTCATAATGACCCTCTATGAAAAAAAACAATTATTCTGGTTGGGATCGAACTTGGAACTTTTAGATCCACCAAACAATCCCATAATCGCTCGGCTATAAACCTCTATGAATTTGATCACACATTTGGATTCATATCAAGCCCTTCAGATTAACATATAAATAACGCACACATGAAATTAATCATTCTGAACAATTTTGATCTGTTTACGCATAAAATTATGATCAATTGAAGAAATTAAAATGTTATTCATGCCAAAACAATAATTACGATCAAACTATGTTAAATAAACAGTAAAAAATAGTTGTAAATTTACTGATGTTCGCGTGTGAACTTGAGTAAAAAATGCAACAACTTGTTTAAATTGTGTTCATTCAGCATCGAGCTGTCTACGATATAAAAGGTGGACTGTATGTGAGCCTGGTCTGGCGTTGATGGCGTCTCACACGCGACTGTCTGATTCTCCCACCCATTCATCACAAGACCCGAGTAATTCTAACCGTTCACAGATGGCGGCACCATATATGCCTCAACATAACTCCCCGCCTTGAAAGGGTGGAGCGCTTTCAAATGATTTTCAATTCAATCCCGGACATTATAAGCTACCATCATCGTCACCAAGTCATTTATGTGGTTACATTTCTTGTAGTCAATAACATTGGTACATCGGGATTGAACATGTGAACATATAAGTAACATCAATAATCAAACTCTTGGAATTAACACATCAATCTGAACAAACTATGAGAATGAAACAAATCTTTTCGTACTTATTGCTTCGATAAAGAGAAAAAAAAAAGCACCAGAATAATATTTGAATTCTAGTCTGCCTCAGAGGTAGAGGATTCTTCCTTGGGTAACGGGCACAAGCGGGCCACTGCACGTCGAATCCGCCCATTCGCGGTTCGTATGGTTGCTACTCGCGCCACACCATCGGTACCAGGATGTAATTGGCTAATGCGACCCAAGCGCCATTTCATCGGAGGCAAATTATCTCCCTTTATAAGGACTAAATCCCCCTCTTTCCATTGATGGGAATTTCTTGTCCACTTCGTGCGACATTGCAGCTCCGATATATACTCTTTCGACCACCGATGCCAAAAGTGCTGCTGCATTTGCTGCAAATGTTGATGAATGGACAGTCTTGATTCTGGAATATGCCTCAAACCTGGATTAGGCACCGAAGTTGCAGATCGCCCAATCAGAAAAAGGGGAAGGGGTCAGAGCCGATAGATCAAGAGGGTCGGAAGACAAGGGAGTGAGTGGCCGTGAGTTCAGGATAGATTCAATTTGCACCAACAAACTGTACAGTTCTTCAAACGTTAAGGAAGTGTTGCC
This sequence comes from Gonatopus flavifemur, assembly GCA_018340375.1. Taxonomy (NCBI): domain Eukaryota; kingdom Metazoa; phylum Arthropoda; class Insecta; order Hymenoptera; family Dryinidae; genus Gonatopus; species Gonatopus flavifemur. Next base: position 1,631,301 of record JAFFJZ010000026.1, on the reverse strand, counting down.
CACTACCCTTTTAATATGATGTTTTGAGGATTTTACGCCGGCCTCCCACAGGCCACCAAAGTGCGGAGAATAAGCCGGTATAAATCTCCATCTGAAACGTTCATTCGCCAGCTGCTCCACGATTTGATCCTGACCGCTCTTTAAAAAATCACCCAATTCCTTCAATTCAGACGCCGCGCCAACAAAGTTGGAACCATTGTCCGACAAAATTTCGGCAGGCATCCCTCGTCGCGATGCAAATCGACGAAGTGCTAATATAAAACCCTGTGTCGACAAATCTGACACCAATTCTAAGTGAATAGCTTTCGTTGTCAGACAAATGAACAAGCACATGTAAGATTTGGTTGTCTTGCAACCACGTCCCTTTCTATCCTTCACAAAGAACGGGCCAGCATAATCCACTCCAACAGTATGGAACGGCGTGGATGGGATGACTCTCGCGGCAGGCAAGTTGCCCATCAACTGTGAAACCTCCCTAGGTTTGGCTTTAAAACAGCGAATGCAGCTATGAACTATCTTTCTCGCCAAATTTCTACCAGAAAGAGGCCAATATCTTTCGCGCACAATGGCAAGCAATGTTTGAGGCCCCACATGCAATTGTCTCAGATGTTCCCGAGAAAATATCAAACCTGTCAAACGATGATTAGACATGAGTATCATTGGATGTAATTTATCAAATTCGTATTCAGAATTGTCTAATCGGCCTCCTACGCGCAATGTACCGTCCGAATGCATGAAAGGATGTAATTTAATGATTTTACTCCCTTTTTTCAAATCCTTATTTGATGAAATAAGTGATATTTCTTCGCGAAATGACTCCTGTTGAGCTAATTTGACTAACGTGACATTTGCCTTATCGATTTCGCTTCTGATGAGGGGTCCTTTATAACGTTCTCGTTCCTGCTTCAAACAATTCTCCTTGAACCTAATACACCAAGCGACTACTCTTTCTAATCGATTCAAATTCGAAAACCTCTCAAAAGGGAACATGAAACCACTTGATTGGCTTACTACATGCATGTTCTTGGTGGATTTCATTTCTGGTACATCAATCTTAATCGTTAAATTTTGAGACCATAACGCGTCATGACATGACAACCACGCAGGGCCCCTCCACCATAGATCACACTCCTTTAGCAATGATGGACTGATGCCTCTTGATATTAAATCTGCGGGATTATCCTGACTGCGCACGTGGCGCCATTGGGTTCTCTCAGAAGCCGAGTGAATTTCGGCTACGCGGTTACTGACGAATGTCTTGAGAACGCGTGACTCTGTGTTTATCCAACTCAAAACCATACTAGAATCGCACCAATATGTTATATGTGTGATTGGTGCGTCTATAGCCTCCTTTACCTTTTCTATTAATCGCACTAAAATTATAGCTGCGCTCAACTCCAATCGTGGAATGGTTGTAGACTTGAGAGGAGCCACCTTGGACTTGGAGCATAAAAGACGCGTAGATACATTGCCTTGTGAATTAGTTGATCTCACGTACACACATGCACCATAAGCATTTTCGCTAGCATCTGAGAATCCGTGAATTTCGAATGTAACTGGTGCGGAACAACTGACCTGTCTTGTCACCTGCAAATCATTTAATGTACATAACTCGGAGGTGTATTTTTTCCATTTGGCATATGTTTTCGTAGGCAAAGGATCATCCCAACTCAATCCTTCTAACCACAAAGACTGCATAATTACCTTTGCCGTGATCACACATGGACTTAAAAGCCCTAATGGGTCAAAGATCTGAGCGATTACTGATAATACATGCCGCTTAGTTAACCGCCGTACATGATGGGGCACATTGATTTGATAGGTTAATTTATCTGAAACACACGACCACGAAAGATCCAACGTTTTAACCTGATCTAAAGCACCAAACTCAAGAACACGTGCAGTATTTGTCGAAAAATCCATGTCCTTTATTATTTGTGGATCATTTGAGGTCCACTTTCTCAGCTCGAATCCAGCCGATTTCAAAACCTCATCTATCCCCCTAGAAATTCGAATTGCATCTTCAATGGTATTCGCACCGCACAACAAGTTGTCCACGTACATTGAGTTTCTTATTACTCGCGCAATTTCTGGCCTTGAAGACTCGATCTGATTCGCTAATTCATAGAGACACCGTATAGCCAAGAACGAACTGGATGCGAATCCGTATGTAACCGTGTTGAGACTATATGCTTGCATTGGTTTCGATGGATCCGATCGCCAGAATATTCTTTGCAAATTACGCTGACTTGGATCGATATTTATTTGTCTGTACATCATAGTTACATCGGCGCTCACTACGTATGTTGGTATACGAAAATTTAAAATGATCGATAACAGATCTGGTTGTAACGTGGCGCCTGTCATTTGTATTTGATTTATTGAAATCCCTGTGCTAGTTGGTGCCGAAGCATCAAACACTACTCTTAACTTGGTCGTGATCTTGTTTTCTCGCAGCACGCCGTGATGAGGTACGTAATGCGTATTCAACTCATTTGGACTTTCTTCGATTTTAGACATATGCCCTAAATTTTCATACTGATTCATGAAATCCCTATACTGTTTTGCCAAGCTGTTGTTCGATCGCAATCGTTCTTCTAAAGCAAGAAATCTTCTCAATGCATTTTCCCTCGAATCACCCAAAAACTCCACCGGTTTCTTGAAAGGTATGAATACGGTGAATCGCCCTTCGTCATTTCTACGGGTTGTTTGCTGGAAATGTGTTTCACATTCCCTTTCCTCTTGTGATAATTGTTTGGAAACATTACAATTTTCGATTTCCCAAAATCTCGTAATATCACGGTGAAGATCAACAATGCTCAAATTGCACACTCTTTTTTGTGGTCCCATATCGGGATGAAATATTCTACCTGATACCACGTAGCCTAATTTTGTTTTGTGTAAATACGGAATCTTGATATCATTTATACATAGAAGGTCCCAAAATACATCCACACCCAGCAACATGTCGATTTTCTTGGGTTTGTGGAATTCTGGGTCCGCCAAAGGTAAGTTATCTGGTATGTTCAATGAATGTAGATCTATTCGCGTATTTGGTAGATTTTCCGTAATCTGTGGCAAAATTAAGAAAGATAGTGTTAATTGTACTGAGGTATGTTTAGATCGAACCCTCGCAGTTGCAGCTTCTATGATCCGAGTTTCTGTTCGATTTATACCGGTAATCGGTATCCGTACACGCCTAGTATCAATATTCAATCGACTGCACATCTCAGCTGTGAGGAAGTTAGATTGCGAACCCGAATCTAATAGTACCGTACAATCGTGCGATATACCATTCCTGTCAAAAACTTGAATTATTGCAGTGGGCAAAACTTGTTGGAAATTTGAAGAATCTATGGTATTGCTAGATAAGGTGGCAGCTGGGTGTAATTGAGAGTTCGAACAAGGTTGTGAATCCTGTGAAATTTCGCTTGAATTGACCCCTTGTTGAGGTTCATTTATATGAAGCAACGTATTATGCGATTTGGAACATTTACGACACCGACTAGATTTACATTCATTGCTAATATGCCCTGGTCGTAAACAATTCAAACAAAGCTTGTGAGTTTTGATTTCATTGATGCGAGACTGAATCGGTAAATCGAGAAACCTTTGACAAGAATAAATAAGATGCGATTGATCACAAATAGGGCATTTGTGTTGCCTTACGTTACTGCGAGCTAGACTTGACACCCTATTATGTGGCTTGGCATTCCCATACGAATGATGTGATTGTTGGCTCGATCCTTTCGGCTGTTTATCAATTTTTTCTAATAATTGACACCTTTGTTCTATGAAATCCAACATTTCAGTTTGTGTTGGTAAGTTTTCGCGCTTCACAGCTTGTGATTCCCATTCCTTCTTTGTGTTGGGATCAAATGTATCCGTCACAATATATATTAATAAACTATCCCACGATTCAGTGGGCTGACCCAATGATTTGAGTGCTCGTAAATGATTTTGCGTAGTATCTAATAATTGTCTGAGGAATGAATATGATTCTTTAAATATTTTAGGAAATTCCATGATACCCTTAACGTGATTATGAACCATTAGCTGACTATTACGATATCTTTTTTCTAATAACGCCCATGCTGCCTCGTAATTTATAGCAGAAGTTTCTAAATTTTGAATCACCTTTGCAGCTTCACCGCTCAACGTGCTACGTAAATAGTGGAATTTTTGTATTGCTGACAAAGCATCATTTGTGTGTATAATGGAGTTAAAGGTATCGTGGAATACTGTCCATTTTTCATACGAACCATCAAATTGCGGTAACTTCAATACCGGTAATTTGATATTAGTTTCCTCGTGATCATTGCGATTCACGTTAGCAGGATGAATATTACCGTGACGAGGATATCTGTTACGAGCGGATCCTCTTCTAGAAGTTTCAGAACTACTGTTTGATTGGTTATCTAATTCCTGTTGCCGTAAATTTTTCAACATTCCCTTTGCCTCAGCCGTAATTGCAAAATAATTATTCTCGAATTCCTCTCGATCATTAAATTGTGCTTGTTCATTATCTTCAATCAAGCTCTCGATTTCGTCTTGTATATTTTGATATTCATGAGAAACTTCCTCAACCTTGTCGACGCGTTGCTCCAACTGAATTATCTCAGCGTCTGTTATTGGCGCGTCTACTTCTACTTTTCTTTTGACTTTTTCTACGTAATTTTTAAAAACTGTCAAACGCAACTTTATTGAAGCTCGCTTGCGAATCAACGTTTTCAACTCTACTTGACTCATTTTATATAAATCTAATTTCGAACTCTCGTAATAAAATTTATCATGAATTGAAAAATACTCAAATAAACATATAACGAGTTCGATACTATTACGGCTTTTGATAAATACAACAACGTTTATTTACTCCATTGTGAATTGGTTATTTCTTACAAATTCAACCGAAAATCCGCTGGTGCAAATACCTGAACAGAAACATGCAAAAAGGAACACACTCACGCCCTTTGTGTCGCGACCTCCTTCTATTTGATGCGTCGTTCCGTTTGTGGTCGGCTTCTTGCTGTCTCGCTGTTGCTATGCGTGCGATGATTGGTCGCCGTTCGGTATTTCGCTGTAATGGCCGCCGCGTCCTCCGCCGCACCAAATGAAGGAGTCTTTTCCTTTATGCTGTTCGTCACTGCTAGAATTCACCGCCGAATTCGTTTTGCACGAAATTATTTTTCGTTTTTTGGTTAACGAATGCTTATTCGTTTCACTGAGTATATTTGATTCAGACGCACTATTTCTGATCGTTTTGTTAACGATATCACTGCACGGTTCGTTCTGTTACTTGAATGTTTGTAGCACCAACAATGCTTATGTTTGAATGCGTAAAGATAATTGAACTCGTGTGATTCAATATTCGTATTGATCACTATTGTGACTTCACTCTTGATTTGTGAATGTACGATTTTTAATTGATTATCGATTGACATCGATCGACTTCAATTTTGTGTTTTCACTTTCGCGAATGTAACGAAAGAACGAAATGTCTCTTGACTATAAATGATGTCTGATTTCAATCCGGTTGATTGGACCATTTTGTTCGCGTGTGAACTTGAGTAAAAAATGCAACAACTTGTTTAAATTGTGTTTATTCAGCATCGAGCTGTCTACGATATAAAAGGTGGACTGTATGTGAGCCTGGTCTGGCGTTGATGGCGTCTCACCCGCGACTGTCTGATTCTCCCACCCATTCATCACAAGACCCGAGTAATTCTAACCGTTCACAGATGGCGGCACCATATATGCCTCAACAACTGATATCATATACAAGTAATATCACCGAAATATAATGGTAATTTGCAATTACCTAACAGTGTAAGAGTGGATGCTGATTACCCTCCGCGATCGATAAAATGATATATACAGAGTAGTGTGAATTTTATTGGGTATGGGAATAAGTTCCCGCCCTTTTTCAACAGGGTGGTGACAGAAATCCCCTCAAAAAATTCCCTGAGAAATCCCTGATTTCCCGGTATAATCTTTGTAAATTTCCCTGAGATTTGCAAATTTATTTATTTTGATGGAAAACAACCTACACAGCACAAAATATTTGATATGTCTATAAAATATGGATTCTCTATTACTTACATGTATATTATATGTATAAAATATTTGAATATAAAAACATATAGTATAGATATGCTTGAGATATATACTGCTGTTTAGAAATCTATGAACCCTTTATAAAAGATATTGATATCGTGCAATCAGCATGCCATCAAGCACATGCAGAAAATAAAAACATTATCATTCAGTAGACAAATTTTTTTTTATTCAATAACATATTTTGCATTCATTCATATTTATTAACATTCATCGATATTTATTTTCAAATATAACAAATCAGATTTTCATACAACCTATGTATCTAAAATCACAGGAATCTTTATATTATATAAGAAAATGGAATAAATGACATTTTATTCCTTCCTCATCTCTGTAGCTTAAATTAAATCAGTTTATAATTTATATTGACTCTGGATGAATAAAAAAAAAACTAAAATAATGAAGTGAGATTTTCAAGATTAAGTCTTCAACATACGAATCTCGTCATCTATTGCATCTGCTTCATTTTGAGCATTCTGAAGGATCATTTCAATATAAAATCATAATGGAAGTAAAGTGGCTCAAACAAATCTATAAAAATCGTTATGTGAAAACTATGTATGATGATTATGAATAAAAAAACCATATTCCGTTATGAAAATCTTGTTTTCGCTTGAATTTCTATTTTAAAAATTCGGAATTATTATTTTGAACATGAAATAGGAGGGGGCCCTCAACAGCAGGGGGCCCCACCCGTATGGAAATATTTCGCTGAAAAATGTCTGCAAAAATATGAAAAATCTCTGAGAAAAAATGAAAAAACTCTGAGAAACTCTGAGAAACTCTGAGAATCTCCGAAATTTTGATGAGATATCTAATATTTTTCGGACATTCTTCACAGACTTTTTTCAGACTTTTTTCAGAGTTCCTTAGAGTTCTTTCATACTTTTTCAGAGAAATAGTAACGAAATTGCACTCTGAAAAAACTCTGACAAAACTCTAATAAATTGTTGACATTTTCTGATTATTAAAAAATCCTGAAATTCAATAAATACATTCATATGCCGTATTCAAATATCATGTGTGAAAAAGTGTTTGAAAATTTTTCAATTTCTCTCTAAAAGTCGGAAAAATGTTAGCAATCTAGGCAAAAGAATATTATATAGAATAGAATATTATATCTATAGCAAAAGAATATTTCTTTGAACCAACTAAATATCATTCAAATGAATGAAATGGTTTCTGATCGTATGAAGTGGTTTCTTCAAGTCGAGACCCATTGCATTCATTTGAATAATATTTAATTGGGTCAAAGAAATATTCTTTAGACACCATTGGATGCAATATTTTTTTGCCACAATGATTTTTCCCTCTGTGTAATTATCAAATTAATCATGTAGCATAGACATATTTAATACTCCTTAAGAGTATCCCATAGACCCTACAGTTACTAGATCTCTCTACTCAAAATACTCGAAGATAATTGAATCAAATGGAAAAAATCAATCAGCCAGGCCTTTAAAAGGCCGTATCAAAAGGAGCTCTGTCTTCAGTATTTTGGGTACACGGAACAAATTATGTAGTAAATATTGATATATTTATATTACAGCCGTGGGATATGCCTTTATAGTGGGGGAAAAAACCATGAGTATGCGACCGATTACCACAACTCTTATTGAATTCAACATACGGAGTAATAAGAAGATGCAGAATTATAGTTTCTATCGTCATAATTAGGTATATCCCACGGGTACGATACTTTGCCTAGTAATCTTTGATATCAAATTTCCTCTGTGTAGAGAGCAGAGCTGCCGGATGGGCAGAATTGTTGAGGGGGATAGTACCCCTGCCATCGTTCATGTGCATACTCACATCTCCTATACATATACGTAACTCATATACACGAGACGATAGTGGGGGTACACTTCTGCAACGAGTGTACAATTCAAAGGGGGTTCAACAATTCTGCCCGTCTGGCAGCTCTGGTAGAGAGATACAGTAACTCTACACTGTTGAAAAAGTTATTGAATTTAATATGAAATTTCTTATAGAATGTCATATTTTCCATATTAAATTTGATAATTGTTTTTAAATTTACGGGGGTTATATACAGTCAAGAGGCACAAAAAAGCGATTTTTCAAGAATTTGTCCTAAGAAGACAGTTAAGTTAATGAATGTGAAAGTTTGTGCACATATGATGGTAACTTTTGACTGTATTTCAACACTTTTATTTGTGAAAATAATCATTTTGGGAGCGATTATAGATGATCTCCAGGAACGCCTCTCAAAAAAGGTGCCTTGCGTTGACCACGATATCTCGGGGCTGGATTTTTTATAATGAAAAACCCGAACGGATTTCGTTGAAGTAATGTATAATCTAGTGATTGATCGAAGGAATACGCGAAATAAAATTTTTTGACAAAATGGCGGCTTCTCAAAGAAAAAACATCGATTTTTCACAAAATTTTTGCCTTAAATTGTTCATAAAAAAAGAAATATTCATCGGTAAGAAAAAACCTTCGATTAATCACTGAAAAATATACTTAAAAAGCTTATGTTAAAATTTGAGACTGATCGGTTCAGCCGTTTCCGGGAAATCTTGGTCACCGACTTTCAAACCACAGTTTTGAGAAAAATGCGTCCAAACCACAAGAAAATAGAAACATTTAATAAACGTTTGTTGAGCATCAAATAAAACTATGGATATTTGAAGGTTCATGACATGTTCATTCAATGTGAATTGTTAACACTCAACGTAGAATTCAGCTATTCGATTTTTGTTCTCTTAGGGAAAATTTGAAGCCCGTTCCACGTGGTAGACAATTTTTCACGAATGTGCATGTAACTGCGAAAATATTTGTGGAATTTCTCGTGTGTATACTTGAATATATGTACATTACAAAAGTGACATGAGAAAAACAATCAATTTTTAAAAAATTCTAACTGTATATAACCCCTTAACATTAGTGAATTTAACAAATATGTTATTCAAATTAAAAGAAAATTCTCAACATTGAGAAGAAAATCTTTGAAATTAAAAATTATATAATTGGATTTAATATTTTATTATGAAATTTAATGAACTGTTTATGAAAAAAATTTCATAATATGCTTTATGAAGTTTTTTTATGTCTTTTCTAATAATGTAGGGTCTACGGAATGCCCTTAAGCAGATATTAAATAATTATCAAACAGAATGTATAATAAAGAAGTCTAAGTATGATATTTGAAACAAAATATCAGAAAATTTTATTCAGTGGGCATTAATTGCAGTTTGGAATATTTTTCCCTGAGATTTCTGTATTATTTACAAATTTCCCTGAGAATTCCCTGAGTTTTCCAGAAAAATTTTTTCCCCTGAGAATTCCCTGATTTCCCTGATTTCCCGGTTCTGTCACCACCCTGTTCAAGCAAAGTTGATTTTTATTCAAACAATGGATTATTACATAATGTTATTCAAAGTATACACCATTGGGAGCGACCACTTTTGCTCATCTTTCAGGCAGCATACGAATTCCTCGGAGAAAAAAAGCAGGTTCTTTTGACTCGATCCATTCATTGAGCCATTCTTTGACCCTTTCGTAAGAAGTAAACCGCTCTCCAGTAAGAGCTGATTGCATAGATCAGAATAGATGATAATCCGAAGGCGCAATGTCTGGGGAATACGGTGGGTGGGGCAAGATTCCCCAATTCACTCCTTCCAAATATTTTTTAACAGGTTGAGCAACATGTGGTCTAGCATTATCATGCAGCGAGATAAGTTTATCATGTCTACCGTCCCATTCCGGTCATTTTTCTTTCAAAGCTCGATTCAAACGTATTAGCTGTAGTCTGTAACGATCGCCAGTGATATTTTCTCACGGTTCAAGAAGTTCATAATAAATTACACCTTTCTGATCCCACCAGATGCACAGCATAATCTTTGAAGCGTGCGTATTGGTTTCGGTGTCGATGGACCTGGTACACCTGGCAGCCCCAAACTTTTTCGACGCTCAAGATTATCGTAATAGATCAATTTTTCATTGCCAGTGACAATACGATGCAGAAAACTCTTTCTTCTCTGCCGTTCAAGAAGCATCTCGCACGTTACCAAACGTCTCTCGATATTTCTCTCCTTTAGTTGATGCGGCACCCAATTACCTGCTTTTTGAACCATTCCCATCTTGTGCAAGCGTTTACCGACGATCGACCTGTCAACACCCAACTCTTCAGACAACTCATCAACATACATCTTCATTCAATAATTGTTCCAGTTCCACATCTTTGAAGTTTTTCGGTGCCCCTCCACGTTCCTTATCACTCACGTCAAAATCGCCACTTTGGAATCGTCGAAACCACTCTTTACAAATTGTATTAGACGGAGTGTGATCACCGTGGATATTGCACAGTCCACGATACGTTTCAGCGGCACTTTTCTTCGAAATAAAATAATGTAGCATAACTTACCGCAAATGCTGGTTTGTCGGGACAAACGTTGTCATTTTAGACACCAGATAAAAAATGATGTTTACGCTTGTAACAAATGTCAACTACCGCAATCGACACGTTACATATACACTTCCAAATCACAAGTATAGCACTTGGGTGAACTCAAAAATAGTATCAGCGGCAACACTTTTTTCAAGAGGGCGGAAACTTATTCTCATACCCAATACCTCTCACATCGGTGAATTACAATGGTACCAGAATGATTGCTCATCACCCTTCCCCATGGTAAATTAACATATACAGTGTAGTTGTAATTTTACCTTGCAGATCAATAAAATTACACTGACACCAGAGTAAATGCTCATTACCCTTCCCCATGGGTAAATCATATACTGGTAATCTCTGCAGGATTTCACATGCATTTTTCGCCTTTTTTCATCATTTTTCGAGTCTAAGTCCTACACGTGACTCGCACAAACGATCAAACCTGGATAGAATTATTCTCTGATCATCCGAAGAGAATATTCGATATTCATACAATCGATCCCGGTTGATGTTGAACGGGTACGAACGGTCATGTATCCGGCAACGTACTCTTCCGGTGTTTTGTTGACGGAATTTCACTCTTACCCGCGTAGATCAATTTTTCCCAACTACACATCAGTTGTATGGTATTTACCTTGCTATTCGTATCCTATAACCCTTATTGACTATTCATTGTCGCTGTGACAATGGGCCTGCTGGTTATTTGCTACAACCACACCCGTGCTTTCCGATTTTTTATGTTTCTTACATTTTCATCTATACCTTCTTTTCCTTAGGTTTAAATTGAAAACTGTTGAGCGCACACCCACCCACAAAAAGCACAATATCGCAGTAATATCACAGTAATATTACAGCAATATTGGAATATTGCATCAATATTACTGCGATATTTGTGCTGAGTGGGCAATCATCTACGCGTTGAGCCCTTTCCAACGACCATAAGATCATTCAAATCCAAGCAAGTCGCCGGCGGGCTAATTTTTCGATCGTGCATGACCACTGTACCTTGAGTAGCACAAACGAGACTTTTTGCCACACAAATTAGCACAAACGTAGGAGATTCAAATCCCATAAAGAAAAAATGTCCGAATTTTGAACACCTACGTTCACAGAGGTATTAAAACACCAAAAGAATAAATGAAATAAATATCAAAGACATCAGATTTATGAAAAGAATACACATACAATGAGGAATATGAGGATTTCACCTCGGATTCTCACGGGGATGATGTAACATTCGAATTTTAATATTTTGATGTAAAAAATCCCACGTGAATTTCAAATATCTTTGATACTCTTGCGCATTATTTGGGAGGATGATTAGAAGGAAATGGATTATATTCATTCAATATACAAGGGTCAAGTTATCTTAAGGGGCCCCGAGCACGGTGATGGTGTGCTTGTGGGTGTACACATATACACAATATATGAAAATTTCGAGCGAGGAAAATTTTGCGCCAGATTTTTGTGCAAAATACGAGGGTGGATTGATAAGTTTCCGGCCTGACCAAGAGATGGCGCCACTAGGCCTACCTTGAGGTGGCGTTCTATAGTACCATCCTTAGATAGCTTGTAGCTATAGTTTCAGTCCGATCGCCATGTTAGTTCAGTTTTGAGAGCACGCTGACTAAGATGCCTCTGTGTTTTTCGTAAAAATGGAAAAGCTGGAAAATCGTGCTGTCATCGAATACTTTTATTTGAAGGGGTTAACGCCGAAGGAAATTAAAGAAGAGATGGACTCAACACTGGGGACATCCTCCCCATCATATTCAACCGTTAAGCAGTGGGTTTCCGAGTTCAAAAAGGGTCGTGTGAGCACCTCTGATGAGCCTCGCTCAGGACGCCCCATTGAGGTCACAACTCCAGATATGATCGAAAAAATCGATCAAATAGTGCTGAAAGATCGCAGATTAAAAGTTCGTGAGATAGCTGAGACCTGTAAGATGTCATATGAACGTGTACAAAATATTTTGCACCAACATTTGTATATGGAAAAGCTCTGTGCAAGATGGATGCCGCGTTTGCTAACAGTCGACCAAAAATTGATTCGAAAGAACATTTCTACCGCCAATTTGGCGTTGTATAAGCGTAATCCAAGCGAATTTTTGCGTCGATTCGTAACCGTTGACGAAACTTGGGTCCACCACTACACTCCTGAAACCAAAGAACAGTCTAAACAGTGGATTGGACCAAGGGGACCAACTCCAAAGAAGGCAAAAACAATTTTTTCGGCGAACAAGGTTATGGCTACTGTTTTTTGGGATGCAAGAGGTATTATATACATTGATTACCTTGAAAAGGATAAAACTATCACTGGTCAATACTACGCAGACTTATTGCAACGTTTGAGCCACGAAGTGAAAATTAAACGACTTCATCTGGCGAAGAAAAAAATTTTGTTTCATCACGATAACGCACCAGCGCACACGTCAATCGTTGCGATGGCTAAAATCAACGATCTGAAGTTTGAATTAATGCCGCACCCTCCCTACTCTCCAGACCTAGCCCCGAGTGACCATTATCTGTTTCCTAACCTCAAAAAATGGCTTGGCGGTAAGAGATTTGCGGACAATGAAGAAGTAATCGAAGCTGTAAATGGGTATTTTGAGGAGCTTGACGAATCAGTCTATAGAGATGGGATTACTAGACTAGAACACCGCTATGAGAAATGTATCAGCCTTGGAGGAGATTATGTTGAGAAATAAAAAAAAAAAAATTCTTAAAAACGTTGTTTTTCTTGGTCAGGCCGGAAACTTATCAATCCACCCTCGTAGCAATTGATATGAAATTTAAAAATAATTATACCATAATGTTTACTTAAGATTGCGCGGTGGATACAACGTGTTCGATTGAGTGATGACATCCCGGTGAATTCTCTGTGAAAAATTTATAAACACGCGAGACGATTGGACATTTCATCACCGCCATGTTTAGTTTGAAAATATCGTGAGATGCAGCAGCTCCCTGGTGAGAATAAAGCGTTGAAGCGCAACGAAAGCGCAACGGAAACACAAGCGACGAGTCATCTAAGCGTAAAAAAGAGTCACCTAAGCGTAATTTAGAAGAAAATTGGAACATTTTCACGTTTCATTTGTTTCAGAATTCGCGTCTTCCATTTTTATTTGAATTTTCACCAAGGGCTGAAAGTTGCGTTCGAGGTGAACATTCCCTAGGGAAAATGCACCATATGACCCACATATGACCCATATATAAACCATATATGGATCATATATGTTGTGAGTCCTCCCCGTGGATGATTGCGGGTCTTCCAGGGGGATATTCATGATACCTGTCTTTGATATCCTTTTTATCCATTCCTGGTAGTATCTGCTTCCTTCATGTGGTGGGGAGGATAAGTATCTCAGAGTTGGATTTTTTTTTGAGTGGAATGAACTACCCAAGAGAAATAATACAAACTGAGAGAAACGAAATCATCCTAATGCCAGAAACATCGGCAAAAACGGAAGGAAAGCAAGGGGAAACTACCTTCCTTGACATGTTTCAATACTTCCCGAGGAAATTAAACCTTTTCCTAACCTGGAATATTATGTAACAAAAACAAACGAACAAATTAATAAATACATGATGGCGCTCTCTCGGGTAAAATATTCCGGAGGTAAACTAGTCTCCCGTTCGGATCTCCGGGTGGAGGCTGCTCGAAGAAGCTTCATCAGCAAAGGACGAAAACCGAAGAATAGGATAGGGAAAAGAAACAACATTCTTCGAGTCGGAGCGTGGAATGTTAGATCACTGAGTCAAGCGGGAAAATTGGGAAATTTGAAATTAGAAATGAATAGGTTGAATATAGACATAATGGGGATTAGAGAAATGAGATGGCTACAAGAGGGCGATTTTTGGAGTGGGGATTATAGAATAATTCATATAGGATCAAAGAACGGTCAAGCAAGTGTAGGAATTGTAATGCATAAAAGAGTAGGAAATAGAATAGAAAATTATTTGCAACATAATGAACGTGTGATGATGGTTAGAATCAGAACAAAACCGGTAGACACAGTCATAGTCCAAGTATACATGCCTACATCTGCATATTCGGAGGAAGATATTGAAAAAACGTACGAAGAAATAGAAGAAGTGATAGAATATGTGAAGGGAGAAGAGAATTTGGAAGTGATGGGGGATTGGAATGCAGCAGGAGGACAAGGAAAAGAGGACAGCATAATAGGAGATTTTGCGTTAGGGAGGAGGAACGATAGAGGACAACGTTTAGTCGAATTTTGTGAAAATCATAAGATGGTTATCACAAACACTTTATTTGGAAATCATCCAAGAAGAATCTACACTTGGAAAATGCCAGGAGATACAGCAAGATACCAAATTGATTACATATTAGTGAAACAAAGATTTAGAAACCAAGTGAAAAACTGTAAAACTTATCCCAGTGCAGATATAGATAGTGATCATAATATGTTGATGATGAAATGTTCTCTAAAATTCAAATCTCTGAAGAAGAAAAGGAAAATGCAGAAAAGATGGAATTTGAAGAACCTCAAGCAAAAACAAACACATGCGGCATTCGAGAAAATGTTGGATGAAAAATTGGGAGATCAAAAAGAGAAAGACTTGGGAATAGAGAGGAGATGGACAAAGATGAAGGGGAATATAAGAGAATGTGCGGATAAGATTTTGAAGAATGATGGAGTAGAAGCTAAAAACCCATGGATAACGGGAGAAATTTTAGAATTGATGAATGAAAGAAGAAAATACAAGAATAATGATAGCCAAGAAGGCCAGCAACGATACAAATCATTGAGAAATAAAATAATAAGAGAATCAAGGAAAGCAAAAGAACAGTGGTTAGAAGAGAAATGTCAGGAAATAGAAATAAGATTGCATTTAGGAAAAATAGATGAAGCATATAGGATTATTAAAAGATTTTTCGGACAAATGAAATCTAGAAGCAATAAGATTAGAAACTCTCTAGGACGACAATTGATAAAAACGGAAGAGAAAATAGAACAGTGGATCAATCATTTGGAAGACTTATATAGAGGAAACGATGATATAGCACTTTTAGAGAAGGAGGAGGGTTTAGATGAGGAAGAATTGGGAGATTCGATATTGAGATCAGAATTCGACAAGGCTTTGAAAGAATTGAAAAATAATAAAGCGCCAGGCATAGATGGCATAAGTGCGGACCTTATAAAAGCCTCCAGTGAAGGAACTCGTGACACACTGTTTGAATTGATTAGAGATATGTACGAAAAAGGAGAAGTACCGGAAGATTTTCAAAAGAATAAAATTGTCGCTATCCCGAAAAAACAAGGGGCAGACAAATGCGAGAACTACAGAACGATCAGTTTAACTTCACATGCTTCGAAAATACTGACCAAAATTATATACGGGAGGATGGAAAATAAAATAGAGAGTAGATTGGCAGAAGATCAGTTTGGTTTTAGAAAAAATAGGAGAACGCGAGAAGCAATTTCAGCACTTAGGGCAGCAATAGAGAAAAGCATAGCGCTGAAGAAATCTGTGTACATAGGTTCTGTAGATATACAAAAGGCTTTCGATAATGTCGACTGGGAGAAGATGTTTGCGATCCTGAAGAAGGTGGGAATAAATTACAAAGATAGAAGAATAATGTACGAATTATATAAGAATCAAAGTGCAATAATAGACATAGAGGGTCAGGAAGGGGAAGCACAAATAAGAAGAGGGATGAGACAAGGATGCTCATTATCGCCACTGATTTTCAATTTATATATAGAAGAAGCAATGAACGAAGTGAGAGAGGAAATTCAATCGAAATTACAGATTCAGGGAGAAAATATAAGTACAGGTTGGTTGAAAAGTTTTGAAAGCAAAAATGAAAGAATGTGTATTTTTTGATGAAATGATTTTTTTCATTCAATATACTCTCCCTGAACTTCAACACACTTATTCCAACGATCCTCCAATAATTTTATACCATCTCTGTAATGATTTTCCGGAAGCTCCGCAGAATACTGTTCCACAGCTGCAATAGCTTCTTCATTCGACGAAAAACGCTTTCCACGAAGGAATTGTTCCAAATTTCTGAAGGGGTAATAGTCGGAGGGAGCCAAATCTGGTGAATACGGTGAGTGTTCGAGCAATTCGTACTGCAATTCGTTCAGTTCAGCCATCGCTTGAACACTTGTGTGAACACGTGCATTGTCTTGATGAAAAATGATTTTTTTCATCCGTAAACCGGGTCTTTTTTCACGAATTTTTTCATCCAACTGGTCCGAAAGGTTGTAATAATATTCAGAGTTAATTGTTTTACCTTTTTCGAGATAATCAATCAACAAAACCCTTTTTGCATCCCAAACAACCGATGCTAAAACCTTTCTTGCCGATCGTTCTGACTTCACCCGTTTTGGAGCTGAACAACTAGCTTCAGTCCACTGTAAACGTTCTTGTTTCAGTTTAGGATCATGATGGTAGATCCAAGTCTCGTCCACAGCTACGAAACGACGCAAAAAATCGGTCTTATTCTGCTTAAAACGCTCCAAATTACGCTGAGAAATTTGTTTTCAATTCAGTTTTTGTTGAATTGTCAACGAGGGCGGCACTAACTTTCCAAAAAGCTTTTTCATATGTAATTCTCCGTGTAAAATATGGAGTACTCGTTCATCCAAGATGCCTATAGTATCAGCAATTTCATGCTTAGTCAAACTCGGATCTTTACAAACAATATCATAGACTTGCTCAATGATGTCTGATTTCGCTGCACTTTTTGGACGTCCACTACGTGATTGATCTTCAACGCTTGTACGACCACGTTTAAACTCTAAAACCCATCGATGTACAGTTGGAAATGAAGGAGCAGATTCCTTCAACATTTTCTTCATTTTAGTATGAATTCCTGTTGCTGATAAAACTTCCAAAACAAAGAATTTTATCACTGCACGATATTCGGATTTTTCCATTTTCACAAAATTCACTGACACGTCAACTTCGAATGGCTTGTAAACAAAGAATGAATTGACAGATCGGAATGAAATTGTGTGTGTGTTCAAATGAAGGATGGAATATAAAAATAGCGTATAAATTTTGATTCCTGTACTGGTTGATAGGTGTTGCTTTCAAAACTTTGCAACCAACCTGTATGTTGAGATTCGCGGATGACATAGCTATACTTGCCACGAGTAGTACTGAGTTAGAAAATATTCTCAACACTATGAGAACAATATTATTGGAAAACTATTGTATGAATATAAATAAAGACAAAACAAAATTCATGATGTGTACAGTAGCAAAAACAGCTAGAAGAACGAAAATCAAAATAGATACCGAGACAATTGAACAGGTGAAAGAATTCAAATATCTAGGAAGCATAATTACAGAAAACGGCAAAAGCGAAAGAGATATAAGAGCAAGAATAGCACAAGGGAAACAGGCTTCTTACCAAAAGAAACAGTTATTATGCTCAAAAAATATAAGCTTGGAAGTAAGGAAGAAATTCTTGAAAAGTTATGTTTGGAGCACAGCATTATATGGTTGCGAAACTTGGACAATGGGGAAAACTGATCAACGAAGACTTGAAGCTCTTGAAATGTGGTGTTATAGGAGGATGCTCAGAATAAAATGGATAGACAAAGTCAAAAATGAAGAAGTACTCGAGCAGATTAATGAAGAAAGAAATCTTTTGAAACACATCGTGAAAAGGAGAAGCAATCTTACAGGACACACATTACGGCATGAGAGTTTATTGAAAACAATATTGGAAGGGAAAATGAATCGTAAAACTAGTAAAGGTAGACCTAGATTAAGTTATATGAAGCAAATCGTACAAGACAAGGGATGTAGTAGATATGTAGAAATTAAACGTTTCGGGATAATAGACAGGGGTGGAGGGTTTCATCAAACCAGTCGTAAGACTGATTAATTCATGATGATGGGCATGAATAATCAATCGAATTTCGACAAAAAACATCCTCAAATATCTTATCCAAACTGTATCTTGCAGTATGAACAACCGGTCGAATTCGGACAAAATATTTTTCGATGGATCTCATCCGGATTTCACAAGCCGAAAAAACAGCCTTGATCCGACGGAAAGTATCTTCGAATACTTCATCCAAGCTGTATTTTACAGTATGGAACACCGGTCAATAGCAGACAAAATATTTTTTGCCTGGTCTCACTTGGATTTCACAAGCCGAAAAACCAGTCACAATCCGCCAGAAACTACCCTCGAATATTTCATCCAAGCTGTATCTTACAGTATGGAAAACCGGTCGATAGCGGACAAAATATTTTTCGCCTGATTCCACACGCCGAAAAACCAGTCACAATCCGACGGAAACTACCCTCGGATATTTCATTCAAGCTGTATCTTACAGTATGGAAAACCGGTCAATAGCGGACAAAATATTCTTTGCCTGTGCTCACTTGGATTTCACAAGCCGAAAAATCAGTCACAATCCGAAGGAAAGTACCCTCGAATATTTAATCCAAGCTGTATTTTACAGTATGGAAAACCAGTCAATAGCGGACGAAATATTTTTTGCCTGGTCTCACTTGGATTTCACAAGCCGAAAAACCAGTCACAATCCGACGGAAAGTACCCTCGAATATTCCTTCCAAGCGGTATTTTACAGTGTGGAAAACCGGTAAAAACCGGACAAAATATTTTTTGATTGATTTCACTCGGATTTCACAGGCCGAAAAACCAGTCACTATCCGCCCGAAAAAATCATCGGGTATTTCATACAGTTTCTATTTGATTCACACAGCATGTCAAACCGGAAAGAAACTATCACAAAATATTTTGTCAGTTTCGTCTGGAATTGTACGGGACAAAAACCGACTAAGCACCTGACAAAACCTGATGAAAAATTTTTTTATCTGGATTTGACGGACATATCAAGCAAGTGCCGAGCCCGTCAGAGGCGGCTGAAATATATTTTGTCAGTATCGTCTGGAATTGTACGGGACAAAAACCGACTGGGAACCTGACAAAAAATTTTTTGTCCGGAAGTGTCGGACATTTGGAGTAGGGAAATCCTATTGGAATCCATGATTTCCTATCAGTGTCAATAGTGGCTAGCGTCACAGGACTTGAGGGTTTCTATAAGATTCTATGGGGAATCCGATGTTCTATGGGTTTCTATCGGTATGATCAGCAAAACCTGATAAATACTGATAGGAATAAAACACCATATCAGTTTCAATAGTGGCTAGTGTCACAGCATCTATGGGAATTTATGGGAATCTATTGGACTTTTCAGACAGGGAAAGTTTCATTTTTAATTTTCTATAACATATTTTCCGAATTTGTAATAGCGAAATCTCATAAATTATACATGGAGGAAGAAATTCCTTTGAACTTATTGCACCGTGGATATGAGTGGTCGTTGGAAATTGAATTTCTTCCGAAACCCCAAAAAAACCTTTTTTATGATAAAAACAACGTAAGTAAAAAAGGGAGACATTTTTTTCTAACAAGTACAACAGATGCCTCAAGACAATTGAAGTTCATTTTCTGATAAAATCGTACCCGTACAGCCCATGACGTGTGCGGCTCATGGGAGTATGGGAGGAACGTATTTTTGGAAACATAGGAACATGCCATACATGTGTGAGATCGTGCCATCCATCTTCTAGGCAGATTCAGGCACATATAAATGTCCGCCCAAATAACCTGAACTCGAGAATATGGGAGGCATGTTTTGTTGATCATCCGATACGCATCTAGTTTTCGTCTTACAAAAGACCTCTAAAGTTCTGTCGGCTCATAATGACTGACGTAGTGATGGGCGATATTTATCGATATTTTTTAGATGATATATCGATATTTTTCATCGATATTTTTCTGTCTGATATATATCGCTATTGATATATTGTACCTTAAAAATATGGAAATTCTATATATGCTTTTTGGTGATGGATTCATGAAAATTTTCAACTGATCAGAAGAATAAAATATTTCTTAATTTTTCATTTCTCTTGTCAGAGTGACCAGCTGTGCATAATTTATGCACTTTCTCCCTTAGATTAATTCATCAGAATATTTAATTAAATAGAATGGCCAATGAAAAAAATTGAACAATTTTAGAATTGGTCATATCGACTCTTGTTTATTCAAAACACTTATCGTAAGCATGGATATAAAAGTCTGGAAACTTTGATGGTAAGGGAAGTCTGTATTGAAGGCTATGTTATCTGGTGCAATCTCCGCAATCTTTCGTAGTGTTCAAATCCGCGCAAAATTTTACTCACGAGTCGCGATGCTATGCCTTGATCGAAGGGCCACTCATACATTTAATACATCAAATTATGAATTGTGTATTCACTTTTTCAATTTCGACGGTGATATTTCAATTTTCGACATTCATGAAAATCTCAAGTTCAATACTCGCGTTCTTTTTCTTCTTATTGAATTTGGACATTTTGTGCGAATGTCGGAAGCATCTGTTATCTATCCACATTCCCGTGCTGGTAGGGGCACTGAGAGAATAATTCAATTATATTTACTAAATGTTTTTTTGAATAGCGCAAATTGATTTTTTTTTTCAATATAACCAAATTTGATTTTGATCAATCCACATTTATTTCCTGTGAGTATATGAGAATTGCGTTTATACTAATTAAATATTCACTGTTAATAAAAACAACTTCAGTTCAATGAAACATTATTCATACCAAACAAATATCCATTTCGTTGTATTTTATAAAATATTTTTAAAATATAATCAAATCGCTCTTTCCGTATTTGAATAACAATTCAAAAATGGTATTTATGCATAACAAATTCTTGAAACAATTTTTATGTATATATATATATATATATATATGTAGTGATTATCAATATTATCGATATAATATCGAAAGAATATCGATACTTCGGTTCCGATATTTATCGCATATCGATATTTCAGTTACGATAGATATCGATACCCCAATATCGATATTTTTGTAAATATCGCCCACCACTAGACTGACGAAAAATACATCAAGTTACTATAATTGAACTCTCATGAATATTAATTGTAGTTTCGTCTCATACAGTTCCAACATTGTCACTAGAAATACGCGTCGAGTTACTGTAGACGAAATCTCAAAATTTCTTATTGCATGATCATGGAGCTATATTTTTGGATATACATTCGATAAATCAATCTCAATTAGGCTGAGATGATTCCGTGCATTCGACAAAACTTAAAAAAAAAGTTTTGAGACAGTATATACAAATTCATAAAGATAAACATTATCACCATTTCATTCCGACTCGCGTACACAATACAATGAATTCATCGGTTATTCGCAAATGAGAGGTTATAGTTTACTGAGTTCATAAAAATCTTCCTGCCATGTGGATTGAATATAATTCTTACAATATTGCCACATGATGTGAAATGATATATGCCAGGAATATGTTGTTTAGAATTGAAAGTTTAAGAAGATTAATTTTAATAGGAAGGAGAATATTATGAAATTTGTGGTGTTATACTTTTTATTTTTTTTGTGTATGCAATGTTTATTCATAAAATTACACTGTCGTCCGGCATACAGAAGGGTACGGCACCCTGAGTCAAATTCTGACGTCATAAGACGCTCGATGAATACATTTTACACGAAGACAAGAGTTATTTGTCAGGAGACGATCTATAGTTTATGCATCACAATTATTTAATACAACAACGCACAAATAATTTTCCACTGTGACGCAATCATCAATGATTAACATTTAAAGTTGTGTTACAACCGAGAGACCGATTCTTCTGGGTCTACGAACGCGTGTCGGCAGATGCAACATGTCGGGGCTTTTACTTTAACACGTGGTCGTCGCGAATTTCACTAAGGCCAACGATCGAGAAGAACGACCACTTCACCGAAAATATTTAGATAATTTATTTCGTCGATTCATATTAAATTAACGCGAATATAAATCTATTGGATTTTATACCGGATCATTGGAATACGTATGGATTATAAAATCACTCCGCACGCGGTCGACCGCCATGTTCTTTGATTAGTTAAATTTAAGAAACACGTGCGTGGAATTATCGTACCACCGTTTAATAAATTATAACACTGTCAAATTCGATTCACTAATTACTGACCGGTATTTCACGTAACGCGCGTTAATCAACGATTACGACTAATTTTACTTGGCAGCGGCGATGTCGCCTCTATTTCTTTATACTGGTCGTCAATCGACCCGTCGACCTTTTTGATCACGCAACGAGTGTCGCGTTTCTTTTGCCTAGGGATCCTTTAATGAGGGATCGGACAATCAGTCGCCATTGGTGGGATACTTCCGGTTTTTTCTATAGTTTAGTTAAGCATGCATAGTGTATGTTATTTTATTAAAATCATTTTTCTCAAATGTATTTACATGCTTTGTTCGAAGAATGTTTCAGATTCACTTAATTGTAAATATTATACATGAATAAGCTGACTTTAAATATGTATCTCGAATATTTTCATAAATATCAGTACCTATCCCACTAATGGCGGCCGATCAATCCGTAATCAGCAGTTGATTGTCCGATCCCTCATTAAAGGATCCCTACTTTCGCCTCCTTCGTCACCTCTCTTCAAGCGTGATCATTAATTCGTCGTGTGAATTAATCTAATTCGCATGCGCGGACCGTGTATTCCCGAACGCATCTTACAGAATATTCCGTTTCCATCAGATTATGCATGTTTCACGTGCCGAACATATGCTTTACACATTACGTGTTATACGGGTAGTGAATTAAATTCTCTACAAGAAAGGTTTCTTCTATTTCTTGTAGAGAATTTAGAATTCCTTACAAAATTGTCCTTATAATTTTATCTTTAATCCGTATACTTTGAGAGATGGTTGAAAAAAAACTACGAATTTATCAAAAAATGAACTCAGACTGTCCTGAGGTACGTGTTATATTTATTTTAAAAAAGAATTTCTCCCGTATTTTTTCATCATACAAAAGGTTTTTTTGGGGGTGTCGGCCAAAAATTATTTTTAAAGACCATCCCAGTGGGCATTGAAAGTAACTGAGGATTTGATTTCGGACTTCTAGCATTTCAAATTGTTAGACGGAAATGAAAAGGAATTAAAAATTGGAATGAATTCTTATCTGATGTTTCGAATTGTCAAATACAAAGGAATCGTAATCACGGAATTCATAATCAATTTTTTTTCTAATGGAATATTTTTCCATTCACTTAATATTTTTATGTATTGAACAAAATATTCGAGCACTACATTCAAGAATTTTTATCTCAACATTGGGTTTGTGGATGGAATATCAAATTCCCTCACCGTTACGATTCTTGTATAATCCTTGAAAATGGCTAAAATTTGGCCGAAACGTCGATACGAATAAACTTCGACCACTACTGTTTGATCTTGGTTGCTCAAATTCATTATTTATTCTACTCGGTTGTAGTAAAACATGAGGTATCATAATTGTAATTTATAAAAACAAAGTTTGATTTATATCAGTCTATAATTTTTGGTATCATACTCCCAAGCAGCAACAGAAGTTCAAAGTATATACGAAATAAAAACGTTCGTAGAATGTACGAATGAGATACGAAGAATATATAATGAACGTTCGTAGAATGTACGAATGAGATACGAAGAATATATAATGAACGTTCATAGAATATTCGAATGAGACTGTTTTAAATATACTTAGAACCTACATAGTACATTCGAAATGTACGATATTCATCCAATCGACGTTGGATTGACATACCACCGTATATTCGATTATATACGTTCGATGAATATGCATAGCACCTATGAAACGGTCTCATTGGAATATGCATATAACATATTTCGAATATTCGAAGGACGTTCATAGTGTATTCTGGTGCTACTTGGGTAACAGTGGTATTTTGTCTTATCGTGCCAATTTAGTAGGAAATGTAGTAATTTTCGACTCTTTATTTTTCTCCGTGTGAAAACAACATCGAGTAGAAAATTCAAGTTGCCTGAACTAAAATATTGTTTGTTGCAACAAAAACTTTCAGTTGAAAGGGCTATAACTATACTAATATTTAGCTGAAGCAACTAAATTTTTAGTCGTGGTCGTATTTCACTAAAATTCTTATGTACAGCAGCTAAACAGTTTTTTCAGTGTACAAACTGAAATGAAAAACCTATAATCACTGAGCGTAAGGCAGAATGGGGTTCAAAACATAAAAAAGCCAACCATGGGAGTAGAGGAAGTGTAGAAGACCAGGGTTGCTACCTCTCCGGAGCTGACCTGGAGTTTCCGGCTTTTGTCAAATTTCTCTGGGTTTCTGGGTTCGATGACATTTTTTCCGGGTTTCTGCCCGCAGAAAAGCTTTTTACTAAGATAGCGATTTTTTAAAATCTGCTTTGCTGAATGAACAGTATGTCTGTTATTACAGCAAAAATTTTGTTGTGTTAGCAAAATATTTGCTAATTTAGCAAATTCTCTAGCAGTCTGTATGTCTGCAATTTCGGATTACTGGATCAGCAAGTGCTTGCTAAAAGAGCAAGATTTTTGCTAATTCAGCAAAAGGATTTTTCATGTCAGCAAAACAATTTTTCGGCATTCGCTGTTCCAGCAAATTTTTTTTCTCCTTGTGTTATGATATAAATGTGATATACATAAACGATAAAGTCCCAAGTAGCACCAGAATATACTATGAACGTTCTTAGAAGGTTCATATTCCAATGAGACCGTTTCATAGGTGCTATATGTATGTTCATCGAACGTATGTAATCGAATATACGACGGTACGTCAATCGAACGTTGATTGAATGAATATCGTACATTTCGAATATATTATGTACGTTTTAAGTATATTTAAGACAGTCTCATTCGAATATTCTATGAACGTTCATTATATGTTCTCCGTATCTCATTCGTACATTCTACGGATGTTTCTATTTCGTACATACTTTAAACTTCTGTTGCTGCTTGGGGTGTTACGATTCCAAAAGTTTGCACTCCCGAACTGGCACCTATCCAGGGGAGCTGCTGAGAGTGCTAGAACCCCTCCTGAAATTTTTGAAACTCGAATGTTTTTTGTTCACGTGTAATGTAACATAGTTGTGCATAAAAACTTATAATTGGTCAAATCATAGCAGGGCCATCTTTAGGGGGGGGGGGGGGGGCTAAAGGAGTCTATAGCCCCGGGCCCCGTCAGCAGAGGGGCCCCTTCGTTTCAGATCATTATCAAAAATGATTTTCGTGAAAACTAACGAAAGCTCACGTCCCACTCGACAAAATGATCCCGTACTGTTTCGCAACATTGTGTTCAGTGGGGTGTCAGCATCCATTTCCAATCTAATAACAATTAACTAATCATATCCCTTGGAATATGTATGTGACAGAAAGTCTACTAGTCGAAAATCCCAACGAAATCAATCAATTAAATTGCATGATGGATTTTTGACCCTATCACAATACTTCTATTCCCTTATATATTATGGATATTCCATTTCCTCATAAATTAATGAGAAATTTGTTGCCAGCATCTTGATTAGTGATAATTGTAGAGTATTTCAAAATTTTTTTCAAGAAACTATTTTTTATTCCTTTCACTTCATTGAAATTGGGTTGAGAAAACTTCTATTGCACTCCAAATTTATCACTCATTACCTACACAGACAAATGTTTTAAATATCAGAAAGATTTTGTTTCGATTTCTGAAGGACATTGGATCCAACAGTTTTCATGCTCTAAGAGATATCTTGAGTGAGAATCTAAAATGTTTCTCAATAATATATTATTTTTCTAATTCGTGATGTTTTCACTGACAGAAATAATTACTAACACCAAGAAAATATATTCTTGAATATTTTCAAGAATACACATTCTTTGTTACAGTTGATATTTTGTAGGTTCAAAAGAAATTTTCTTAAATTGAGAAAATATGTCGTGAATTCGAGAAATGAATTCTTAGTTGCAGAAAAATTTTCTTGTATCAAGACTAGATATGGATGAGAAATCCTTGGAGAAATGGATTTCTCGAACCAAGAAAATATGTTTTTGGCAATAGACAATATTTCTCTCTATGTAAGGTACCTTATTTGAGATATCCTCTAGACGTACAAAACTGTTGCATCCGATTTCTTTTAGAAGTCTCAAAGAAATCTCTTGAATGTCTCAAGAATTTTGCGGTGTGGGTGAGATTCTGCGAACAGATTTCCCATTCAATTTTGCGTGTATTCAAAAAAATCTTACTTGATTTGCATCTATGCTGCCTGTATATTCTTCCTACATTAGATAAAATACATGTCAAAGTACATGTATACTTAGAGCCATACACTGAGAGAAAAACAATCTTAAACCAAGAAAATATTGGATTGACCGACTCCAATCCGATATTTTCTTGATTCAAGAAAACTTCCTTCGAAAGAAGAAATTATTTACTCAGTTTGAAACTATACAGTGTGATATGGAGAAAATTTTCTTACTCCAAGTACACATTTTTTTGGGATAAGAAAAAAATATATATTCTCAGAATGAGAAAATAAGTTCTCATGATTAAGCTAATTTTTTTCTCAGTGTAGCTTGGAATTTTTGGGAAGCTGAAACTAGCGGCGGCGAAGCTAGCGGTGGATTGATGTAACTTTTGATTGCACTGGATTCGAATATTTTTCGTATCAAAAATTGATTGAGTGACTTTCAATGGAGGAAAAGGTTAAAGAATTGATTGGAATCCATCCTGAAGACTTGGATACAAATTTTATAATAGAAGTGAAACAGTTTGTGCCTTCGATAAAGTCACAAAGTAGAATATTTTTGCCTGAGGAAGAGAAAGGAGATGAAAAAATTCTCAATCCTCTAAGAATTTTAAATTGGATTTTTAATAGTCGAATAATAGATATTTTCCCAAATATTTACATAGCGTACAAAATATATATCACTATACCTACAGCGAATTGTGAATCTGAGAGGTCTTTTTCGGTTTTAAAAAGAATAAAAAATATGCTCAGGTCTACAATGTTAAATGAAAGATTATCCAATTCATCAAGACTATATATAGAAAAAGAAGTATCCAGATCGTTGGATTTTACAGCTGCGAACTGTAGAAGACGAATATTTGAGTAAAATTAGTTGAAAAAATTTAATTTTTCATCAATAAAAGTGTGTGATTGGATGTAAAAATTTTGCAATATTTTTATGTACAATTTATTGTATTAGTTGGAGAAATATTGATTCACTTTTGAATTTTGATCCTACATAGGGTCGCATGAAAAAAAGTTTTCAGATAATTTGAATTTTTGAATTCTTTAAAGGGGCCTCCAGTCAAATTTAGCCCCGGGCCCCCTTTTGCCAAAACACGGCACTGAGGACAAGAAAAGAATTCTTTGAGAACTATTTTCGAACCAATGAATTCATAAAAAGCTCTAAATGAGTTCAATGTTTAGGGCATTAACGAATTCCTTGAGAATACTGAAACAATTCTTCCAGTATTTTTAGAAACCTCGTTAATGTCTCAAATTTGCTGACAATGCCTCACAAGAAAAAAAGATGGTTTTATCCGGGTGACCGGTTTACCAGCACATAATAGGTTTTGTAGGGCGCGCCTGTGCGGGAAGCTGACTGGAATACACCGTGATTCACATATTCCCAAAATGTGCAGATCTGATGAGGATTGACGAGTGCCTAAAGTGCTCGGAAATATCCGGTGCGTCGACACAAAAAAATTTCCCGTTTTTATGTTGGATTTGCCGACAATACCTGACAAAACAAGAGCTGGTTTTGACTGGGTAGCCGGTTTACCAACTCATAGTAGGTTTTATAAGGCGCGCCTGCGCAGGAAGTTGACTGGAATATACCGTGATTTATATATACTCAAACTGTGCAGATTTGATGAGGTTTGCCGGGTTTCTACAGTGCTCAGAAATTTCCGGTCCGCTGACATTATTCATAGCGTCAAAAAGTACTGAATCCCGGACAAAATGCTTCAAATGACATGATCCTCCCAGCTAACATTCACTCACACAACACTACAGTCCCAGAAGAATTCATAAAGAATTCTTATTGAATTGATTGGGTTCTTTATGAATTCTCTGAGAATTTTTTGGGACTGTGGTGCTGTGAGGGCAGATGTCTTCAAGATGTCTTGCCAAGATTTCTATGAGATCTTAAGGAAATGTTGGCAAGACATCTCAAAGATTTCTGAATGTTCGCTGGGCTATTCGATGCGGTAATGTGATTGAGTTCGAAAAACATTGTTTCGATTAACTTCTCTATCAACAAACATTATACCCGTAGATCGACAACTCCATGAATATCAATTTACGGAACTGCTATTATAAGTACAAGGTAATTCGAACGAAACATCATCCCTGAAACAATGTTCCTTCGTCTTGCTCACCTCGCTGTTTCGATTTAGCAGGATGGAAAATTAGTTACCTTGGGGTAATGTATATGTGGAACAATACCTTATACGGCTCTCATCTTACACAATCTCTTCAGGTGCTCTTTAAAATCTTTGGATTGAGATTTCACTCTTTAGCCAGCCAGAAGTGAGCCTGTCGAATTTTCGAGTGAAATTTCCACTCTTTTAGAGTGATATGCTAAGGTTTGAGGTTAAAAATTCACAACCACTTCGACGCTAAAGTGAATTTTTCACTCTAAAAGAGTGAGAGGTCACTCGAAGCGGACAGGCTCACTTCTGACACTTAGCGGAGTGAAACGTGCGATTTTTCACTCTTTCAGATTCAGAGAGTGAGGTAGATTTACTTTGGGTTGATATGCGTTTTGTCAAGGTTCTTGAAACGTTCGAATACTCATACACTTGATCTACGTTCATAAGACGATCTTCGAGGCTTCGGGTTTCACTATTCGGATTTCAAAGGTTGGAAAACCAGTCAAAGCCTGATAAATCATATCTACGTACAATTTACCCATATAACACAAGAATAATTTCCTTCTAAGAACGAGAATAGAATTTTTAGAAAACTCTTTCCGAACTGATGAATTCATAACGAACTTTGAAAAAATTCAATGTTTGAGACATTAACGAGGTCTCTGAAAATACTGGAAGAATTGTTTCAGTATTCTCAAAGAATTCGTTGATGTCCTAAACATTGAACTCATTCAGAGCTCTTTATGAATTCATTGGTTCGAAAATAGTTCTCAAAGAATTCTTTTCTTGTCCTCCACAAAGCGTTCTTCGTGTGCTATATGGGTACCGTAATATGGGGTAGACAGGATCATTTTAAGGTGAATAGGATCACGCAGAAAAGATGTCGAACAGATTCATAACTATAATTATGTGATTAATAGGAATGGTAAATGCTCACTATCTAACACGTTTATTCTTTGAAAAATCAATCACGAACTTATTCAACATTATTTCAGTTGCCTGATCCCATTCACCTCAATGATCCTGTTCACCCGGTTTTACGGTACGAACTTCATAGCATTGGAAACCGTCCGGAGGAAGATTTACTACATTTTGGCCGAAACACTTCATTTTTCCACAAAAAAATTGTACAAAAAATGACACGTTCTGATCAGAATGGAGTAAATTTTTCTAAAGACGATCAATTTTGAAGAAAATACTATGGGCAGGAGGTTTTTATTCGATACTATTCGGATTTCATAGCATGAATAATCAATCGAATTTCGACAAAAAATATCCTCGAATATCTTATGTAAACTGCATGTTGCAGTATAGAAAACCGGTCAATTCCGGATGAAAGATTTTTGATAATATTTTCTGTTTGATCTCACTCGGATTTCACAGGCTAAAGAACCAATCAAAATCCGACGAAAAGTATCCTCGAATATATAATCCAAGCTGTATTTCGCAGTCTGAACAACCGGTCAATAGCAGACAAAATATTTTTTGACTAATCTCACTGGAATTTTGAAAGCCAGTCACAATCCGACCAAAAGTATCCTCGAATATTTCATCCAAGCTGTATTTTACAGTATGGAAAACCAGTCCCCACACAGCACCTAATGTCTCAGTAATATTTTTAGAATATTACAATCTTTCGCTCAGAACATTCTGTGTGAAATATTCATACAAGATCCTATAGATATTGCAGATACAATATTCCATTGAGTTTTGAATTCCGTTAATATGCTGAATTTGTCGAAAATGAAATATTCTGAGCATATGACGGTAGCAATATTTTATGAAGCAACATGAATTTTCATACACTTGACCTAGGACTTGGTGAAATTTACAATTCAAGATCGAAAAAATGCCTCCTCTACTTTGAGAGAAAAAAACAATAATATTCATTCAAAATATGGATGAAAAATTATTATTTTTGTTTCCAAAACAGAGACATCGCGGACCAAGTCTGAAAATCACAGTCATAATAGTGGCAATCTGAATTTCTGACCGCAGAATTTATAATACAGGATTTCTATTAGGAACAGATTAATATTTTGCAATTGTAGATAGTAATTTTTATTCAATTGAGTCAATTTCAGAGGGTTGAGATTTTGAAATCGAAGATTGTAATTTTTATTCCATCATAGGGATTTAAAGAATAATATAAAAAAGTGAACTTGTTGTAGTGATTCTACTAGACTCTAATTAATCGGAAATTCACATCAGCTTACAGATAACGCCTTAACATCTACTTAGTATACCATATTCACGGATTCAAAGTCTCACAAACTATGTTTTTCAATTATACCATTGAATTAACCTGTATTATTGACGGAATATGGACACTAACATTTCGTAGAAAATTTTGCTTCCCAAGGGAACACGAACTCTGATTTCACGCAAGTGATTGAGAGATAACACGTTTTTGTTGGTAAAATTCCTTTATTATTCTCAATTTTTGTACATTCATATACAGGGTGGCGCAAAAGTCTGGAAACACCTCCATAACTTTTGAACGGGGCATGATAATTGGATCAAATTTTTTTTCAATTAAAGGAGGGATCAAGGGCTATGGTCACGGGGGACTTTGAGTTCCCCAGCCCTGTAGGGGGCGCTGGGGGGGGAGAGGCCCAAAATTCCCAATGAGATGGGGGGGCTTGTGATCCGTCATTCGATAGTGTGTTTCAACCCGAACCTAGCGGTTTTTTGTTTCTCGAAATCGGACCATTTTTCGCTGAGTTATCGTAATTTTAATACTCTGATGTGGCAAAGTCTGGAAACACCCCCATATCTCTTGAACGGGGCATGATAATTGGATCAAATTATTTTTGAATTAAAGGAGAGATCAAGGACTACCATAACGGGGGACTTGAGGTTCTCCAGCCCTGTAGGGGGCGCTGGGAGGGGGGGAAGGGGGCAAACATTTTTGATGAGATGGGGGACTTGTGATACGTCATTCGATAGTGTGTTCCAACCCGAACCCAGCGGTTTTTTGTTTTTTGAAATGGGACCATTTTCCGCTGAGTTATCGTAATTTTAATACTCTGATGTGGCAAAGTCTGGAAACACCCCCATAACTCTTGAATGGGGCATGATAATTGGATCAAATTCTTTTTGAATCGGAGTTTTTTTTTTCATCCCAATCTTGGCATTACCCAGAATCAACGGCGTGGACGTGTCGGGTACCTGATTCCTTGTGTGTGTGTGTGTGTGTGTGTGTGTGTGTGTGTGTGTGTGTGTGTGTGCGCGGTTTTTTTTGTCGGTTCGAACAATCATCATCAACGATCATGCGCTCGGGACACTATCGCAATTATTCGAACTGGTGTTCTCCAACTTTCTGACAGCTCGCTGATCGCTCATAAAAACTCCGTTGGACTTCTCCCAACATTTGTGGATTGATCCCCTCCGCCCAATCCATCGGTTTGGAAATGTCTCATCGAGGAAATGCCTCACCTGAATGCTAAACTGAGCTGGTGCCCCATCTTGCTGGAACCACAGCGTATCGAAATTATCACCAGCAATATTCAAAATCGAAGGGACAATGTGATCCCGAAGCAAATCCAAATATTTTGCAGCTGTGAGATCCTCTTCAATGAAAAATGGCCCTATAACCTGATTCCCCATTATCCCCGCCCAAACATTTAATTTTTTTGGATATTGAGTTTTCGATTCGGTCGTCCAATGAGGATTCTCGTCGCTCCAATATCTGAAATTGTGTCTATTGACGTTACCATTCAGGCAAAAAGTGGCCTCGTCCGAAAAAACAACCCTATCTAACAGGTGAGGATCTTCATCGATCATTACCATAAAGGTTTCGCAAAATTGCAAGCGACGGTCAAAATCATCCTCAAGTAATTCTCGCACAAGTTTGATTTTGAAGGGATGGAACTCCGCAGTTTGAAGAATGCGCTGAATTGAGCGGCGACTAATATCATGACCTTGTCAAGCTTTTGCGGATAGAGGTGTGCGGTTCCTCAACAGATAATTGTATGACCTCCTTCGCAATATCAGGGTTAGTGGCTTGGCGTGGCCTGCCACATCTCGGGCGATCCTTAACATTCCTAGTTTCTGAAAAACGTTTGATTGTTTTGGAAATAGTACCTAAGGAGACTCCCGATGGACCGACGGGATATTCATCGTTGGATAAGGTTTGTACCTCCCTGAAAGATCGTTGACGATCTCCGTAGCCACGCATCATTATGATAATGATTCGTTCTTCCTCTGAAAGTGACATCTCCGATCAACGGATTATTCAAATAACGAATACCTTGGGTGGATCACCGACTTTGAAAATGACAAGCCTGAAATGAACCTGAGGATAATCGATCACAGCTTTGAAATGACCCTGAGAATAATCGATGCCGAATACGCGCACGTAAGTGAGTATCGATAAGAACAGTCCTACGAAGGCCCATACGATCAAATCAACCACCCACCCACACTCACTCACACCCACACACACACACTTCCACACACGCACACACCCACAACTACCCCCACACACACACATACACACACACTGACACATAACCGCCCACGCGCACACCGACACACACACACACACACACCGACACCGAAACACAACCACCCACGCACATACAACCACACGCACACACCCACACACACACACAAGGAATCAGGTTCCCGAAACGTCTACGCCGTTGATTCTGGGTAATGCCAAGATGGGGATGAAAAAAACCTCCGATTCAAAAAAAATTTGATCCAATTATCGTGCCCCGTTCAGAAGTTATGGAGGTGTGTCCAGACTTTGCCACATCAGAGTATTAAAATTACGATAACTCAGCGAAAAATGGTCCGATTTTGAGAAACAAAAAACCGCTGGGTTCGGGTTGGAACACACTATCTAATGACGGATCACAAGCCCCCCCCCCCATCTCGGAACAAGTTTTGACCTTCTTCCCCCTCTAGCGCCCCCCACAGGGCTGGAGAACTCGAAATCCCCCGTTACCATAGCCCTTGATCCTTCCTTTAATTAAAAAGAAATTTGATCCAATTATCATGCCCCGTTCAAAAGTTATGTGGGTGTTTCCAGACTTTGCCAAATCGGAGTATTAAAATCACGATAACTCAGCGAGAAATGGTCCGATTTCGAAAAACAAAAGACCGCTGAGTTCGAGTTGGAACACGCTATCGAATAACGTATCACAGCCCCCCATCTCATCAAGAAGTTTGGCCCCCCTTCCCTCCCCCCCCCCCAACGCCCTCGACAGGGCTGGAGAACTCGGAGTCCCACGTTACCATAGCCCTTGTGATCCCTCCTCCGAATCGAAAAATCTGATCCAATTGTCTTGCCCCGTTCAAAAGTTATGGAGGTGTTTCCAGACTTTGCCACATCAGAGTATTAAAATCACGATAACTCAGCGAAAAATGGTCCGATTCTAAAAAACAAAAAACCGATGGGTTCGGGTTGGAACACACTATCGAATGACGTATCACAAGCCCCCCCATCTCGGAACAAGTTTTGGCCCCCTATCCCCCTCCCAGCGCCCCCTACAGGGCTGGAGAACTCAAAGTCACCCGTCACCATAGCCCTCGATCCCTCATTTAATTGAAAAAAAATTTGATCCAATTATCATGCCCCCTTCAAAAGTTATGGAGGTGTTTCCAGACTTTTGCGCCACCCTGTATATAATAGTAAATGGGCATATAGACACACTTGCTTCTCAACTTCACAACTAGTTCCTACACCTTATGCTCAACGTAGTGACATTCTTGTTTGATGTGTTTATTCCTTATACACTTGATATGCAGTTTTTGTGTTCGTTCAGTTCTGGTTTAATGATCAATAATTATTGGACATGGGAAAAATATGTTTTAATCCAAAAACCTATATACTTTTTCCATTGCACGTCACTTTACGTGCCTATTTACTAGTCTACATAATTATTTCCATACAATATGCTTCCAAGTACTCAAGAACTATGTATTATGAAATATTGACAGTTTTTGATATGGCATTTTATGTTTGTAATGATCTGGTATGTTTTCTGAATTTATATTTAGTATATCTTTGAGCAATATATTGTTTTTCAAGTGATTCTTATAAAAGCTCTCTGCTAATTCATAAATATACTCCTTGATATATTCTATCTCAGTCTCATCATGCATATCTCTCATCCTAGTATATCTATTAGCGGATAGTATCATGCAGTCTTAAACATTTGTTTTGCATGACTTGTAATATGTTAAGATTAGTGTCTGATACTCCACAGTATACTGGCGCTGCATATGTCATGATTGGTCTCGAAATCATTTTATATATTAACTTTTTATTGCTTATGGATAATGGAGAATTATATACCATTAAAGGATATATCTTTCTCAATACTGCATGTACCTTATTCATACTTCGCTTCATATTTATTTGATGAGTAAGCCTGCTATCCAAGTGTACTCCCAAATACTTGACTACTTTTTACGGTACTGTTTTATATCCATTACCAATTATTGGTTGGAGTATTCTGCTATTTCTTTCTTTTTTTTTAGAGCAAACTATAACTTCTGTTTTTGTTGCATTTATTTTGATTTTCCAGCGATTCTAGTACGGTTCTAATAGCCTTAAATGATTTTGTATCTATTTTGCTGCAATCATGGCATTGAATGAGTGTGTATAGATGGCAATATCATCGGCGAATAGTGCTAACGGAGTTCTGAAAAATTTCGGGATATCGTTTAGATATATATCGAAAAGTTGCGAACCCAACACTGAACCCTATGGAACACCTGCTCTTATATTTCTTGTTTTTGATTCGCATCCATTAACTGTGACTTTAAAATGCCTATTTCTAAGATGAGAGGTCATTAATCTGACCAAGGTAATCGGATAATTTTCCTTAATCATTTTATACAACAGCCCATCTATCCACACTCTATCAAACGCTTTCTCGATATTCAATAGCAACATCACTGTGACCAATTCTTCATTAAAATTCAAGCTCACGTCATTCACTATTCTTACAACTTGTTGCACTGTACTGTACTTTTCCCTGAATCAAAATTTTTCATTAATAATCTTCTTGTTATCTTTTTCAAAACAATTAAGTCACTTATGTATTACCTTTTCCATCACTTTACTTCATGTTGGGAGTAAACTTATTGGCCTATAGCTGCTCGGTTCACTAGATTTTTTGCCTGCTTCATGAATTGGTACTACTAATCCAGTTTTCCAACTGGCAGGAAAGTATGATATTCTAATTGCAGCATTTATTATATACATTAATTATACTATAGTTTCAATTGGTAAATTTTCAATCACTATGTTCTGTATTTGATCTGCTCCCGGCGCTTTTTTACTAGGAAGTTTATTGATGATGCCAATTCATTCTTTTGGTGTAGTCGCAAATTTATTCCAAACATTATCTCTATCTGTATTTAATACACTTTTGACAGCTCCTATCACTTCATTTTCTTCACTGGAATTTGTAAAATGTATATTATGAATGCTTTCAAATTGTATAGTTAACATTTCTGCTTTCTTTTTATTCGTTACAGCTTCTTCATTGTTCATGTCTAAATTGAGTATCTCATTATGTTCTTTTTAAAATATTTTTATCATTTTCCACAAGGATTGATCATGAGATTTCAATTTTTTCAATTTCTTCTCCCATTCCTTATTTCTAAACTCCCATATCATTTTTCTTATTTGCCTAGTTTCTATATACATTTGATTTTTTAGATTCGGTTGCCTAGTTTTTTGCCCTTCTCTTCTTGTTTGATTCCGGTTTTGTATCATTTGCAATATATCTTTTGGAAGTTCTACCTCGAATTCAGTTATCGTTTTTTTGGTACAGTCTTTTCCAGCGCAATTGGTATATTATTACTAATCTTTTGTACTTCTTCATCTATACAATCCGGAGAAAACATTTTGGAATTAATAACAGTTTTTTTATTCATAATTTCTCTATATTGTTTCCAGTTCGCCTTTTCATAGACAAATATCTTCTCATTTGATTGTGCTGCTTTATTGCCCCGTATTATGAATTGATTAGGATTGTGATCTGAAATAAGTTCATTCATCACTTCAATTCCTGTTATTTCCCTAATGTTTTTGACTATTGCTATATCTATAGTAGTTGGCGTACTCCCATTCGTTGGATAATGCGTAGGTTCATTTGGATACATTCCCGGACAGCACAGAAAGTTCTCTGGATGTTCTATAAACATAATCTTGATTCCGCGAGTGTTGGTGCCCAAGGCACATATTTTCTAAATGTTCAGAGTACCTTCGCTTTTGATGCACATGAATACGTACTGAGCACGTTCTTTTCATATACTACGGGACGTTCTTTCCGCGTTTTCTAAACGTGCTTCCATGAAAACTAACCTTTCAAAAACATATGTGCAACGCCGCGGAACGTTGTGAAAACCTTTCCTTAAATACGTCCCAAGAACATTGTAAGAAGACATGAATAGAACTAAACCGGACATTTACATGTTCCTGCGACATACATGCGACGTTTTTAGAATATCATGAGACGTTATTTGCACGTTCTCTGTGTAAACAAGCACGTTTTCGGAACGCCGAGAAAACCTCACGGTGCTGTATGGGTTACGATTCCCGTACATTTTTTCTAATGCCGTTTTCCAATTCGACTATCACAGTTACCATATCGGATTGTTCTTTCTGGAACTCGATCAACGACGAATATAAATCAGGGTGGTGCTTTCCAACGACTAGTTTGAAGCGATTATGCCACCCTTCGCTTACCCTGTTCGTCCTTGGCAAACCGCTAACTGTCGCTTCGTATTGGTCCCATTTTGGAACTGGATACCTAGGTGGAACTGCTCTTCGCCTTCCTCTTGCTACTCGCCCGACTACATAAAATTCTTCAAAATAATCCATTATTGGAATTAGTTCATCCACTACTTCGTCTCTAAGAAGGTCAAAAGAGTGTTTCACATCATTTTCCGGTACAAAAGCGAGAGCTAACATCATGTGCGTTTGAGTTTTTAATTCGCGGTCATCAGCGTTGTTATAAACCTCCTGCAGCCCTTCACTTTGGATTTTCCGGTGAATAGATTGTCCAAGATGGAAGAAACACCCTGAAAATGGTACGTCTGGAAATACTGTTGCGCAAGAGTTCATGATCGCTAACTCGAAGTCAGTCCTAATTTTCCGAGGCTGATAATTTGGAATCCTGTAATCTTGAGCAGCGGATAAAACAGAACGTATTACAGCTTCGTATTGTACGGTTTCTTTCGATGATAACAATGCGTACACGAAAGGTAATGGTATCACTTCTCCCTCTCCCATTGGATCGTTCCTACTTTTGTTGATCGTTCCAAGAATCGTGAAAACTTGGAGGAAGATTGTAGGTGATACCTGAGAATTAATCACATTTTCAATAGTACTTAGACAGGGTATTTTTTTTCTTCATATTGGAAACTATGAGAAAAAAAATACCTTGAATGTCCCGTCCAAGAACCAAACGTCACATTTGGATAACAGTTCAAGATTTCTCCTGGTCGCGAACACCAGCACTCTTCCTCTCAAGTTTTCATCTCCACGCGAATCGTAAATGAGAAACTTATCACCTCTAATAGGGTGTCCAGCGGTCAGGGAAATCAGGGAAGTCAGGGAAATGTCAGGGAATTTCGTGTGGCATGGAAAAGTCGGGGAAATGTCAGGGAAGTTCGGAAGTGATCAGGGAAGTCATTCTCAAGAAAGATTATATGTTTCGAAACCATTCGAATTAGAATTAATAAGCTAGTTACTCCGAGAAAAAAAACGATTTACAAGTAATGAACGTATATTCGGCTTTGGCGGATGAATATTCATTTAAGGGGTGATGTCTAGTTGGAATTTTCAAGAAACCGATTTTTTCTTTTTGCATTTTCTTCAAGTATGATATTTCGAAAATATTCTCTGAAAATTTCAAGTCAATCGGATGGATAGTTTTCAAGGTATTCTAGAATTACTGAAGGGGTCTAGGACCCCCGATGGCAGGTACACTGGAGGAAAATGGTGCTATTATACGGAGTACAATCCAAATTGTGTTGGATTCAGCACCGAATTATGGTCGAATCGACAAATGAAGTTTCATGAGATTTGGCCAGGAAATTGTCCGAGATTCGATAAGATTTGGCGAAATTCAATGAGATTCACATTCAAAGAATTCATTTTTCTCACCAAATCTCATCGACAAATCGCTGGACGAGATTTGGTCAGAACATCGTCCAAGATTGAATGTGATTCAATGAGATTTGGCGAGAACCAACGGATTCTTCTAACCAGGGTTACTACAGTACCCAGTAGTTTTGAGATGATTTGTTTTGCATAAAACGAGTCAGTCCTGTGCGCTACAGAACTCCCTATGTTAGGATTCTTTGTGTGTATGAAGTATCTGATTTTTAAGATTGGAATGATCCATGGAACAATAGGTATTAGGAGGGAACCGTGGTGGAGGGGGTAGAGTCAAGTTCGGTATCTGTTTTGAATTCTTTTTCCCAATGAAATAGAAAATTTGGAATAATCAATATATGGGGCATTCCACGCCAAATCGGACGGTCTCAAAAATTATTATTTTTGATTTTCTTAATCTTCTGGTATTTCTTCGTACCCTTCAGAAGGAGCTGCCTGGTGAATTTTGAGATTTTTTAAATCACTGCTCCAAAAAATATCGATTTTTCAGAAAAACCGCTCTTTCTTGGTCTTTTGCTCATGATTGCCTTGATAATGGTCGAAATTCGATTTCTTCTTCTTCCAAATTTTTCTTTTTGGATGAACTTCACAAAAAAAGATATGAAAGAATATTTAAAATGTTTCTAATCGAGATTTTTGAATTTCAAGTTTTCAATCGTGTTTTGAAAACTCTGCCAATTGATAGGCACAAAGCTTCCTCGTTCCTGTCCAAGTGATACGCAAACGTATTTTCACCCAAAAACTCTGCCCAATAATTAAAGTGTATATATAATACGTTTGCATGCAAACAAATTTCCACATTTGTTTACTATAGTTTTATGATAGTGCTTCCGTATAAGTTTCAACTCCATCCTTACAGGAAAATGGGAGAGACATAGAAAACATGATATCAAAAACATGATACACAAAATTTTTCCCTGTGTACGTATATTTGAGAGTATATGAAAAAAAACTTTCAAACATGTTTTCCGAAAAATAACAGATCTATATTGTTGAAGTTTGAATCATTTATGGAAACGAAACGAAAATTTAAACTCACAAAATCTGATGAATTATCGTTATTTTTCTCTTCAAATTAACTCCTGGGTACTCAAAACATCGTTCAAAGAATTTATTCCAAGATTTTGAATCTCTGACAGCTGAATATCGCGTTATGTGATTACTAATTCGTCAATAAACGATTCAAACTTCAGCAACGTACAGATCTATCAGCTGCCGCGCATTGCGACCCGCCATCCGCCTGGGCAATTTGTGTAGATTCTGGAGGCCACAATTTTTATTTGACATCAACTTCTCAAAAAAATTTACTTTTTCTATAAGTGTCTTCCTTAGATGAACCTCTCTCTCTACATAAAAATCAAAAATTAATATTTTTTGAGGAATTTGAAAATTTAGTATGATTTTTCACCACTTTTTTGGAGTTTCTTTTGGAATAAGAAAATAGTTGAGATGAAGATATTGTCCAGGATTGAGGTTCACATGAAGCGTGTTCATAAAAGAAACTTTACGCTGAGTTTGATAAAGATCGATCAAAAACTGTAACAGCTAGAAGTTACACAAAAATTCGAAAAAAGTAGTTTCGAGAAAAATGCGTTCAACCGAGGAACATTCACTCAAACGGCTTGTAACTTCTCAATGGCGTGCAATTTTGTTTTGAAATTTTCAGAAGATATTTTTGAATAGATCTAAAATTGATTTATGAAAAAAAAGAGATGGAATTTTTTGGAGTCTACACCTACTTCCCCCCTTACTGGCCATACAGCATCAGAAGGAACGGATAAAACTTTGCTACGTATTGTCTCAACAATTGAGCACTGAATGAAAATTTTGAATGTATTATATATGAATAAATCTAGCACAGCCACGTTCAAAATGAACTTCCGTTATGTCGGTTCAGAAAGAATTCTTGCGAATTCTTTAAGACTTCTTTTTGAATACTAGGAATTCATACAGAACTCATTTTGAACTGTTATAACGGGGACTCTTAAAAAATCCCACGATGAATTCATGAAGGATCATTTATGAATACATCGATACCAGCGTGTTGCGTGGGTATGCAGCGTCCAAGCACACAAGATCGCAAAATGTTATCCAAAATCGGAATGTTCCGAATGATCATTATTCCAAAAACTTCTGATTGGTTCGTCCTGTATAATCTACAAGTAAGGGACACTCATGACTTGTCTATCACACATTCGGAATATTGAACTTTCGATATAACAGATTTTCGAAAGAATGAATTTCGACCTAATGATCGTCCGGAGTATAAAGTATTCGATCTATTGAAGAACTACCGTTGCGTCAACCTACTCACCAGATGACGCCTTCGAAGTTGACCCTTCCATTCTCACTCTACCTATTTCTCTCTGCTTCAGATTATGCTGAATGCTGAGCCAATCATTCATCCAATTCCACAGGTGCTTGCGCAGAGTGGTGTCAGAACCTAACCACTCTGCTAATAGCTTTGCTCTGGGACCGTTGTTATCCCCTCCATAAAACCAGTCACAGATTTCTCACGTTGTCGAGTGCACATGATGCTCAATCAAAACAACCGTACATACAAGAATAAATAGTATATTTTTCATGCGTTTTTAGAATTGTTCATTGTAATGTTTTTGATATAGAGTTGCATCTTTAGTATACAGTACTTTTTCGTGACATAAAGTCAGAGGGAAACAAAAGCGACGGTTATAATCAAAAGGTACTGTATCTCTAACTGAAATCCATAAGTATAATGCATTCGCACAAATAATTGATATTTCATAAATACATGAACATTCATTATATTCTTAACAATTCATGTGATTTATATCATTGATCATACTCAAACCTCAGATTTACTCAAAATTACTGGTGTTCTATAAATTCTGTACTCGCTTCATTTTTTCCAACCCCACTTTTTTGTTAGAACTAAATCATTGTTGTTCTTCTTGGCGGATTATTTTTAGACTGAACAATGAAGGCGAATTTAGATATTAAATCAGTGAATAACAATTGCCCATACAATGTAACAAACTTTGACTATATAAGTATGGACTGCTAGTTGCTAACTTCAGACCTGTAGCCAACATTGAATTGCGCTAGCAGCGCCTCCATTGACCACAAACTAAAATTGACCGATCAGCTGTTCATTGTTGTGTTGCTTTTGAAATACAATCTAACCTACAAGTTGTAAACAGATGAAATAATTCTTACTGAAAACTTCTAATTTTAATGAATCAAAGAAATGATGGTGTTTTGTTTTTGTGTAAGGGTGTAATTATACCCGATATAAATATGAAAATCGAGGAAATCAATCGCATGTACCATTGTATAGGTAAGTTGAATGTTTTAGTATAAAATTCTCGATACATATTTCCTCAGCAATTCATGTGAAAAGACTTGGAATATCATGCAATGAGTATAAGGAACAGATTTGTATTAGATAATTAATATATCAAATGTTGATGAATTGGAACCTCTAATCTTTTTCAAATCATTGGAATTTTTTACGATTCTTGATTGCACATTTTGAATTCCCGCGTTTTCAGTTATTGGGGCGGAGCCTAAATATCGAAAAATATCGTTCAATGTTTGACACACGTTTCTCACAGGGTTTATATAGGAAAAGTGGGGGTACTAGCAGTCCATACTTATATAGTCAAAGGTAACGAAGCATTTTCTTCCAAAGTAATTTTCAAAAATGATTTTTCG
The DNA here is from genome assembly GCA_018340375.1 of Gonatopus flavifemur. Classification (NCBI taxonomy): domain Eukaryota; kingdom Metazoa; phylum Arthropoda; class Insecta; order Hymenoptera; family Dryinidae; genus Gonatopus; species Gonatopus flavifemur. The sequence continues at coordinate 1,588,651 of JAFFJZ010000026.1, read as the reverse complement.
TTCCAAACTTCACGTGATAAAATTGTTGATGTTTATCAGTATAGTCTTGGATTTCCTTCATTGAATTCAATTTATGCTGAGATATGCAGGAATGAATATAGTTTTAATTGTATTGCATCTTACCTCAAGATGTAATAGTGATGATTTTTCGAAGAGATTCTCCATTTTCACTCAATCAATTAGGATTTTGTAAATTGTGAAATCAATGAAGATGATTATGAAAGCATACTAATTTTACATATCTTTTTTCTCCTGTATTGTCAAAGAAGATCAATATAGAATTTTTGATTCTCAGCTGGAGTACAATGTCATCCACTTCAAAAAAATGCCACTTCAACCCCATGTGGTGTAATAAAGCGGAATATTCATGGATAAGAGCAATTGAAAATAATCCACATGCAGCTTTATGTACACTTTGTGGAGTGGAGTTTTCCTTGAGTAACATGGGAGAAAGAGCTTTAAAAAGTCATATGAAAGGAAAAAGACATCATGAACTCATAAACATCCAAAACTCTACTTTGCCTATTTGTCATAGTATCAATACTTCCGCGTCTAAGAAGAATGGAAATTCCACCTCCGAATCTAGTATGTCAGATGTTGCAAGACCTGTGTCTTGTTCAGGAACTTGTCTCGTACACTGCGTTTCTGAAGATGTAAATTCAGAATCTTCTATTAATCTAGCTAGACAAAAGAATTTGGAAAAATTTCTATTGAACAACAAAATTACAGAAATAGAAATTATTTGGTGTCTACATTCAGTAATGCGTCATTTTTCTCTGAGAGACATAGAACAAAGTATTTCACTTTTGAAAAAATTATATCCGGATAAAGAAGAGATACAAAAATTGCAATTAGGAAGAACCAAAGCAACATATACTATTGTATTTGGATTAGGAAATTTTTTTCAAAAAGAAATTACATCTGTAATTCAACAATGTGATTGGATTTGATAAATCTTTGAATCAAATAAGTCAAAAACAACAGATAGATTTAGTTGCCAGATTCTGGGACATTCAGAAGAATGAAGTCTCTACTAGATATGTAACTTCAGTTTTCTTAGGGCATACAACTTCTCAAGATTTATTGAAGGCATTCAAAAGTAATCTATCTTCTGAAGTGCAAAAAAATATTATCCAAATATCGATGGATGGACCTAACATAAACTTGAAATTTATTAAAAAGTTTTGTATGGAAATGAACGAAAATTGTGAGAGTAAAAAATTATTGAACCTGGGAACTTGTGGTTTACACACAATTAATGGCGCGTTCAGATCAGGTATTAACAGTACAAATTGGGGAATAATTGAATTTTTGCGAGCGTTATATAATTTATTCAAAAATATTCCAAGTCGTAGAGCAGATTTTATTGCTTTTTCTAATTCTCAGGTATTTCCACAAAAGTTTCGTTCAATTCGTTGGGTAGAGAACTCAAAAGTTGCTGAAAGAGCAAGGCAACTTTTACTATCAGTACGAAAGTATGTCGACAAATGTATTGAAAGTAAAGCGATACCAAAATCGAATAGTTTCAATATTGTATCTGAATCTATCAAAAACCCTTCTTCAGATGTTCAGCTTGCCTTTTTTCAATCGTTTTCGAGGTCACTCGAGTCTTTCTTAACCGAATTTCAATCAAATGATCCACTTGCTCCATTCCTTTACGAATCAATATATGAAATAGTACAAAAGGTGATGAAAAATGTGATAAAGCCAGAAGTTCTGGAAAAACATAGTTTATCTCGAATTGATGTTAAAAAAGCAGACAACTTTTTAACTGCTAATGAAATTGAAATTGGATTCATGGTGAAAGATGCATTGGGTCATGTGAAAAAAGTCAAGCCATTAGAAGTATTGAAATTCAAAAATGAAATGTTGAACTGTTTTAAGATTTTTTTGCAAAAAATTATGGAACGATCACCACTGAAATATTCCATTGTTAGAGGAAGTTCTTGTCTTGATCCTGAAATAATGTTGACATACCCTAAAGCTGAGAAACGATTAGAAATAGCACTAAGTCAGTTGATAGAGAATGAAATATTAACAGGCTCAGAAGCTGATGAAGTACAACGAAAATTTGAGAAATTCTGTAAAATACCTGATGTACAACAGAATTTGAGGAATTTTGATAGAGAGAAAACACGTCTTGATCACTTTTTGATTCAGATTGATGTTCATAATCCGATAAAATATTCGAATTTACTGAAATTTATCAGAATCATATTAATTCTATCCCATGGAAACGCGTTTTTGAAGCGAGGATTCTCAATAAATGAAGAATCCCTAGTTGAAAATCAAACTGAAAGGTCCTTGATTGCCCACAGAATCATTCACGATGCAATATTAGCGGATGGAAATAATCTAGAATCTTTTATAGTATCTAAAAGTCTGATTCAGTCTGCAAGAAACGCGCATGCAGTGTACAAAGAAACCTTAGAGAAAGAGAGGAAAGAAAACATGGAAAAAAGATTATTGAAAGAAAAACAAGAAAAAGATACGAAAGCTATTAAGAATTCACTAGATAAAAAGAAAAAACTATTACACTGTAAAAAAAAACTGGAAATTTACTGTGCAACTGGACTGGAAATTTCCAGTGCTAGTACTGGACTGGAAATTTCCAGTGCTAGTACTGGAATATGGATATTCCAGTACATGTACAGAGATTTTGTTGTTACGTTACTGAAAATTTACCAAGCATAACTGAAAATTCAGTCATTGTACTGGAATTTTCAAGTTTGAGATGATGTACTGAAATTTTGCCATGATTTCGCGAAAATTTTACCGGCTCGTACTACAATTTTATAGTTCTTGTGCACCAAAAAAAAATATTCCCTCAAAAAGGACTTGAGAAAAAATTTGGAATTTAGAAAAAAAAACCTAATCGTTGGTATACTGGAATTATACAGGTTTTTAACTGCAATTCTCAGGTTTTGTGATGGAATTTTCCAGTTACTATGCAATTGAATTATACAGGTTTTGAACTGCAATTTTCAGGTCGTGTGATGGAATTTTCCAGTTGCTATGCAACGGAATTTAATCACTGTTGCACTGAAATTTTCCACTTCTATTGGACTTCGTCATTTCTGGCAGGAAAAATTTCAAGTCTTTATATTAAAAATTTCCTGATTGAGATTTTGAATAATAATTGTAATTGTAGCCAATGAAATTGATATATGAGGTTTTTCCAAGACTTATCCTCTTGTGTTCTAGATATGAAGCATATGTAGTAACCCAAGCTGGCCTTCCAACATGTCGCGCTATAGCTCATCGGTTAGGTCTTAGGTTTCAGTTGGTAGGCAGGTAGAAAAGTGTGGGTTCAAATCCTGTTAGGTAGACATGAGTTTCTGTCCATCCAAATGAACGATCAAAAGTTTCTCAATCATCTTGGAACACAAGGACCCTGCAAAATCACTTTGCGTGAGCAATTTTTTTTCAATTTTCATGGATATTTTCAGCATTAATTTTCCAGTACATGTCCTGGAAAAGTCCAGCTCGTGTACTGAAAAATTCCAGTACCGAGGCTCAGAAAATTTCCAGTTTTGATGCGGGAATTCCATAACGTTTGCACTGAATTTTTGCAGTACAAATGTGCTGAAATTTTCCGGTACATGTACAGGTTAATGACTTCCAGTACATGTACTGGAATTTTCCGGTGAAATTTTTTTACAGTGTAGAAGATGTTGCGCGTGAGTCTGCTTCTATTGAAGAAGAAATCGCAAATATCAAGCAATCAAAATTATAGTTTTCTGTAAACTTCGATATATTTTTAATTTTTGCATGATAATCCGTACCTGGAAAGCATTTTCAATATACATATAAAAATTATTCATGATTCATCAAAAGATATTCAATTTTGAATGTAGCAACAAACAGTATTCAAGGCTGTTTATTACTACTTATCGCAGTATAACAGTGACCTATTTTTATAAATAATTATTTTATGTCATTTTATGACGGTACTTCAAATTATTATTTATTTCTGTTTTTAATCGAAGAGATTTATGTTATGATTAACATTCAATCATTTATGTTAAGATAGTCATTCGGCTATAAGTTGGTTCTATTGAAAAAGACATATAAAACATTGTGCAATGTGAATTAAAGTGTATTAGTTGTTTTGTGAATTTTGATATTTTTTCCTTTATATGTAGATACTTTCGTAGTACAAAAACATTTCCTTTATATAATAATTATTCATTGTTCACTGAAGCATTCATGTATATGGATAGCAACAGACAGTATTAGAAACTGATTATTACATCTCATCCTAGTAAGAGTCATCTGTTTTTAAAAAAAAGTATTTCATGTTATTTTATGAAGCAATTTCAATTTATAATCCACTTCTGTTCTCAATCAAAGAGATTATTGATGTTATAATAATCAACATTGAATGTTTTGTACCCTCTGATAGTCATTATAAACGATGAAAATAAATGGATCTTGTGATCGTACACGGAGAAAAGTTTTATATTAAAGATTACTATATTCGTATGGTACTCTTGGGATATACTTTATTATGAGGCTCAGAATCATATTTATTCCAAATTCCAACATATTTATTCTTCTCTCCGCGAGAGAGTATGGTGAACTCTCATATACTTGTGGTTCATAACGACATAATCAAATATATCCCAAAAGTACAATATAAATATGGTAATCTCTAATATAATATTCTTTCTGTGTATGAGTGTGATTTTCAGTTATTCCAATGAGCTCATTCAAAATATTCATCCGATGAAAACTCCGACGAATGAATTTTTTTGAGCAATATACCTATCGAAAAATATCCATATTTTTTGTATCATTCTGCTCTAATCGAATGTATTACAGTGTGTGGTATGAACATTTTTTCTAGTGAATATTCAATACCATAAACAGAAATGAGTCAAAAAAATTTCTTAATTTATGTACAAAGCCCTTTATACACTGTACTAATAGGATTGATTTTATCAGCCTGGGTACAAACACATATTGAATTTCATCAAATCTCAATAACAACTGTGCAATATTCTGACAAAATCTCATTGAATTTGTTTTCATTACATTCGATGAGCTTCTTAGTCAAATGAAACGTGTATCATCTCACGGGAAAAAAAATTAGGTGAAATAAGTATTTATGGGTGGATCCTATTTCAGGAGGTCTAAAAAAATTGGTTTTGTTTGAAAATTTTTTTTGGGTGAAGAAAAAATAATTGAATAAATTTAACTTTTTGGGATATTCTCATGTATATTCGAAGTTTATGAAACCATTTTTTTTAGCGTGGAATGATGAAATGGAATGCATTTTTTCCAGTTCCCATTTTCACAGTGATTATAAATTGGTGGGCGTGATTGCAAAAAAAAAACTAAATGTCCAATTCCATCGACCTAAAGCCTATGATCCTTCAGTTTTGTATTTCCATCTATGTGAACCTAAAAAATTGGCTAAAAAGTCTATTTCAATCATTTTTTCAGCACCTTGAAGTGGTTTTTTGGGATTCAAAAAAATGCATTTTCTCGTTCAAACCCGAGAAAAGTTATGATTTCACGATTCTTTCTGTATTTTTTAGGTTCACATAGAAGAAAATATACAACAATTTGAAATATTTTTGGTTTTCCGTTTCCATCAAGAATTACGAGCTGGATTTTTCCCACCGATTGGAGACTTTAGTTGCGAGGTGCTTAACGAATGTAGACATAACTCTTGTATATCTGATCATTTCACGTTGGGAAAAATTTGTTTATTCAGTTGAAACATACATAAAAGGTCCCAAGAAATTCGTTTCATTCAATTATTTTTTTCGAACTTGAAAATTTATTCAAAAAAACACTCTTTTTGAGCCTCCTAAAGTAGGATCCCCTCTAAATTTGTGAGCGCATATAGATCCATTTTTTCTCGTTAGAGTAACAAATTCTTTGATTGATTTAACCAATTTTGAGTAATTTATCATTCAAATCAGTTGAATCAATGAATAAAATTGTTATTCTAACGGAAAAAACGAGTCCATATACCCGCACTAGTTGAATAGTTGTTTCAACTGATCTTTTTTCCGTGTTTGCTTACACGGAGAAAAGTGGATACCAACCAGTATAATATGAGGAAAAGCATCTAGATCAACTATACAAATTTTTTCTAGTCCCCAATAACCATTATGGATATTAAGGACTGGAAAAAATTTGTATAATCTAGATGCTTGTCCTCATATACTACCCAGTATTAAACTTCTTATACCGATTAGTATCTATTTTTCTCCGTGTACTCAGATCAGAAATTTTGAACAAGTATTTGAAATTCAGGGAGCCGGTATTTTCAACTCTTTGTGTTGATATTCCCAGTAAAGAAAAGATAAAAAAGTATTTTAGTGCTACTCCAGTGGCGGTGCTGGTCCCCTGAAGGTTAACCAGGAAAAAGAACGGAAAAAGATTTTTTCCATTAATTTTCCTTATATTTACACTGTCTACACTGTAAAAAATTTTTATAGGAAATTTCACATACATGTATGTGAAGTAATTAACACATACATGGATAGGAAATTTCCCGTAAATTTTGGGAAAAATCCTATAAATTGACAGTAAAAATCCCATAAAAACAGCAATTTTAATATATTTTTATGTGAAAATTCCTATACGTGTACGGGAAAAGCGAATTCCCGTACAAGTATAGGAAATTTCCTCTACATAGGTATGGGAAAATCCCGAATATTTTTTACAGTGTATGCAATTATGAGAATCAGAAATGATTATAAGATGCCTTATTGCTATAAGAGGTATGCCTGTTGACCCGAAAATAATTTTTTATTCAAATCATTCTTTCAAGTATCAAAATAAGATGAAATATGAGTTATAATTCGACAAATGTTTGGATTTTAGAATAGGTCAGGGGAAATTTTCGAATGATCAGGGAAAAGCCAGGGAATCCAGTATGCCATCGACGCTGGACACCCTGTCTAAGGGTTCTCTGAAATTGGTCTGGAAGATTCTCTAATTCATCGATGGATCTAGGATTTGGCGGCAAATTTCGACGTTGATGTCGTCTCATTGTTTTTTTCAAATTTTTCCTTTCTGGTAACTGACTTAATACCCTCGATGGTATGGCACTCAATTCTGTTCTCAATATCTGAGCCGGTGGTTGTTCGGGATGGTCTTCAGCAGCTCTTTTTAACCTAGCCTTGACGACTTCTGCTTCGGATTCCTCGCGTTTTGGTGGGTGAGCGTGTTCCGAACTTCTGTTACATGAAGCTCACGACCGACCTATGGTTGAACGGTACACGATACGTAATAGGTTCTGTGTATCACATAGATAGTTCCCGTTTATCCGTTCCGTAATACTCACCTGGAGAGTGACGAGTCGCCCTTTACATTCTTTCCGTTTCAAACGTGAACATTCCCAATAAGTTTTTCCGTTGGGGAGTTTTCTTGTTCGATAGTAAATATAACCCCCCCGAATCAACTTATTCCCCACAATTTCAGGATCATCCATTCTATGTGATGAATAATACTTCTATAAAAATCTTCCAAGTAATATTTTTATAAAGATCTTGTGAGTAATACTTTTATAAAAATTTTGTAAAATTCAATTTTTCACAAGAATTTGGAGTTACAAGAATTTCGGCAATCAAAAAGGTTATAGTCGAATATGAGATGGGTCGCTTTGGTTACCAAACATTTGGAAATGATATGAATTTGGCAATGTTACAAAGAATGAGTTCAGAACAGGCGATAATAAATACAACATTTGGAAATCAGTGAATTTGGCAATGTTTCAAAAAATGAATTCAGAACAGACGTTCGTCGAAAGAAATGTTTGGAAAGATGATCAATTAGAAAAAATGTATTAGGGGAAGTAAATTAGGAAAAAAGGATTAGGAAAAAAAGATTAGGAAAATAGTTCATTAGGAAAAATGGTCATTCGGAAATTACGTTTAAGAAAAATCGATCAGGAAGAATGTCCGGGAACGATGGGTTACAACTGAATTATTGTTGAGTACATAATTAAAAATTTTCCCACCTTTGCTATTTATATCATGATTATTCCATGATGTATGTCTTGCATTGAGATCTCCCACCAAAATGACTTCATTTCCCAATCTTGTAATAAGTTCTAGTTCTTTGGTTCTAAAAAAGTTAGAGGGTCTATTATACGCAGCAATTATACATGTCTTGTTTTCTAACCTAATACCTACACATTCTATACCTATTTCATCACAGATGTTTATTTCTTCACAATACACTTCTTTCCTGATAAAGATAAATATTCCCCCTGTTTATTTTTAATTTTGATTTTGTTTTCTTCCCTGAGTCTTGTATCTAATATTATAAATATATCTATATTTTGTCGTTTTATAAACTTTTTTATTTCTTCTTGTTTACTTTTCAAACCATTTGCATTCCAGCTCACTATTTTAATAGCCATTTTAACTATCTAAATTATCACAGGAGTTAACAAATACTAGAAATTGCTCTACTTTTGTACTACATTGCACTAATTGTCTTTTCAATTCCTTAACATGGTTGAGCATTTCTTTGATATTGCAAATATCATTGATTTTTTTTATTTCTGTAGCTAAGTAATTTATATCATTTAATTTCTGATTGGAGATTGCAATGTTTTCTTTCTCTTTTTCTTTACTTATTCTAAAACTTACGTTACCTCTTCTGTCATTCCAACCTTTGTTCAAGTCACCAGACTTCTTCACCGCTCCATTTCTATTGATATTTGGGAATCGCCTTTCGCTGTTATAATAAGGTATTTGAGCTTGAGCGTTCCTCATTATTGCTGGATATCCTGTCTGCTTCTTCCTTCCATTGAGCCAGTTGAGTATTTCTTGATGAACTTTACAGATTGTAGCATTGGCAGGATAATCCTCCCATGTTACTTTCGTATAACACAAGATCCTTACTGCCTGTTTCAACTGTGAAAGTTTTGTTGTAGCTGGTAGCGACACCATATGCAATGGAGCAACTGTGTTTTTCATTTTCCCAAACGCGAAAGGATTGAATCTTCGTTTTTTTAGTTCTTGCAATATTTCTTCTTTTTCAATATTTGCATGTAGCCCTTTGATAACAAATGTCTTTCTCTTCTCCTGGGCTGGTGTGTATGTATGAAACAATACCTTCGCGTCCACATACAAACTTTTTAATTTTTTGTAGTCTTGCTGCGTTGTTGTAAATAATTTGATTTTGCTTCTATGATATTTGATGGAAAATTGGTCATCCAGCATACCTTTCAACGTACCAAGCAGTTTTGAATGTTTTCCCACGCCACCATGTATAACTATATGGATGGTGGTTTTTTTATCACGTACTCTTCTAGTTTGCCTTTGCGTCGATGTTGCTTCATCACCCTCTTTATTAGAATCCTTTTCACATTCAATATCTGATCCATCAGATTCTGACAAACATTCAAATCTGTTTTTGGTCTCAACATTGTTATCATTATTCACCTGTTTCGATTTCTTCTTTCCAAGGTTCTGATTCATGGTTCTTTCCCTTTTTCTGCTTCTAGGAATAGTTATCAATAATTGATTTCCATCTTTATTATTTCTATCTTTTCCTTTAGTTTCTTCCGCATTGAAAGTTACATTTTGCGTTTGTAGGTTATGTTCATTAATTATTGACGACACTTCGGTTATCCGTTGTTTACTTCGTTGATATTTGTTATATTAATATTAGGATTATTATAATAGTGGCTTTAAACGTCACACACTTATTCATTTTATCAACAAACACTTCTATCGTTTGATTTTTGTCTATGCTGATCGGACGAGAACCAGTGCGTTAAACAGGATATGGCCGTTCTCTTAAGATAACACGCGAACCGTTGAGCGAATTCACCGCTGTGAGATTGGGGAGTTTTGGACGACACTTGAAGGCTTTCAAGCATCAGAAGAAGCGAGTCAAATGTTGCGCCATGTTTTTCCATAAGTTATGCATTTACGGGAAATTTCAACTGCATAACAATCAAATCCACGATGAAGATCAGTTTCTAAATGTAAGTTTTAGTCTTTCACTGATTCCTGGTGAGTATAAGAGGGGTCCAAAAGTAATAACCTACAAATATCAAAATGTTTATAAATTTGTTTTCTCATACCTACAAACCAAGAGAAAACTTAATCTTATATTTGAAGTTCAATGTTAGGTGTGCAAGTTCCTGAAATAACCACCTATTTCAAATTCGGATTTATCAAGTAACTGATGTCACAAATTAACGCAAATTTCACCCGCTTCTTCTGATAAAGTGCCCTTAACTATTTTTCAGAACAGAATATTCATAATAACCTGAGATGTAACATTTTCCAATACATTTAGCGATTACAATATGTTATTATCACATGAAAAATCTCTAATTTAATCAATCCTAAAAAGTATTCCGTGGCTGTATCTAAGTTTAAAAATTATCCAATGAAGATATGATAATGAGTTTTGAAAGAGGATTGATTTGTTACGAGTCCAATGTCTTCTAACTCTTCCATTCTTGTCATATCCCAGACAACACAACGTGTCACTGGAACGTTTATGGAAGGTTTATAGAACGTAGGAGAGGTTTTCTGAACGTCCAAAAAACGTCCCAGAGACACGTTGTGCTGTTAGGGATGTAGATCTCGCCGGTAACAAGTCGAAAACAATAAACTAAGATTGAGCACCACGTGACACATCAAACATTTTGTTGCGCTCATTTTTAATGGAATCTGTGATTCGACCAATCACACACGAGTTACTGAAAATCACAATCTATCATAATGAATTGTGTTGAAAATACTGTTAATAATGACACATCAGGAATTTGATGAAAAATTACGGTTTAAAAGTTCAAATTTCAAATATCCTTTATTAAAAGAATGGTTGGGATCAATACAATATTTTGATTGGAACTAGTGATTTATTGGATTCATTCATATATTTTTCAATAAATATGAATATTCTAATCATAGATTGTAATTCATATAAACGATGTTTACTATTTTCAAACATCGTATTTCAATTTCGTAGATTTTTGTTGTTGATTATCTACTTTTTACAGCGATATCCTCGTTATGTGAATAAAGATTGTAATTTTTGTTCTTTTTTTCTCTCAGTGTACGACTTATCCACTTTTCGTTTCAGAAGATTCTTAATCGATTGGTCTATACACCACAGAAACAAATTTTGAAAGTTCCTCATCAATTTGTTCCAGCACTTAGTAAATTTTGGAAGTGCACTTTTCAAGAAACGCTCCTCTCCAGTGCTACCCACTCAGCACATAATATTACAGCAATATTGAAATATCGTCGTAATATTTCAGCGATATTACTGCAATATTTGTGCTGGGTGGGTAATCATTCTCCATTTCAAAAGATTCTGAATCGATTAGTCTATATCCCACGGCAACAAATTTTCAAAGTTTTTCCATCGATCTTACTCAGCCCTTTGTAAGATTTCAAAGTCGAGGTTGAAAAAAACCTCTCTCCCACAACTTACTGATTTTTTGTGTCAAAAGATTCTGAATCGATTGTTCTTTATTTCACGGAAACGAATTCTTCAAACTCCCATTATGATGATTACAATAAATAGCACTTTGAGGGTGGTGTACTCATCTCGAAGATTGGCTGATGTGATACAAGCCTTGACTCTCACTCGTAGAACCCGGGCTCAATCCTCACTGGGGGAACCTTCTAATAATCGACTTCGGAGCAGGTTTTCTTCACGGAAAAAAAAGATATTATATGAATTACCAATGCCGGTTGATAAACTGCCAATTAAATTTTCTGATTCCTTTGATTAGAAAAAAAATAAAGTCTATAAGTGTCCTTGTATATTTGATAGGTTTGTAGAGTTGCGGGAACAGTCGATGTTCAGTAAATATTGTTTCGTCACGGATAAGTCAGTAGATTTAATAAAACAAGCAGTTCTGAATTCTATAGTATTTCTTACTACTCAGCTCATGTAGAGTGGATACATGTTCAATGTAAGTTTCACTTGAATATCGAATCATTTCAAAACATATAATTAGTTGTATATTTATATTCTACATTGTAGTAAAGAGTACTTCATATTCATGTAAACACTACCGATTATTTGTTTCATATCCACGAATTGAAATAGAACATTACGTCATTAATCATTTCCCGATTAACTGAATCTTGAAAATTGTTGATGGCGCGAAGATCATGAACTGGATCGGTAGTTAATTATCAGTTGAATTCCCCTTGAAAATACAGGAGCACTTGGATATTTGATTTATCACTAAAATGGAATAGTGAAAATAGTGATAGGAAGTTTAGAATATATGAGAACCAAAATATTAGAAACCACTCACTTATGAAAAAAATTAAAATCTCTAATACTAAAATCAACAGCACATTCAATGCATTACATGCCAATATAACCTATGAATATGAAGCATATTTATCTGCAACGTTCGTCCCTGAATTCTGATGACGTCATGTTGATCATTAAGATTCAATTCTATGATCTTTCGCTACTATATCATAGTGTAGCTCAAGTCGGTGCAGGTTAGGCTTTAGTCGCGTAGGTAGGTACGTAGGTAGGTAGGTTCGAATCCCTTTTCTTCGTCGAAAAATTGGTTTCCCAACTCAATGAGAACATTGACCAGCATCATCAACAAGTGGTCTTGGGAAGAAACTGAGAAAATGATTTTTGATTGTCTAATATTAAAAATCTTTTTTATTTAATATATTTTTTCATATATTTTTTATTAAATACTTCGGATAAATCTAACTATTGATTTTGGTAAAACTGATGTATGATGATAATATTTTTCATGATTTCATTAAATATTGTATACAAGATGTATTGGTGAATTCTACTAGATAATTTTATACATCTTATCTTGAGTAAAGGGTCATGAAAACAATAAACAGAAGCCTTATTCACAAATATATGTGGTAACTGTTAAACAAATGGCCAACTCGGCTGAAGTGGTCAGAGTTACTATTGAGTTTGATAATCCCGTATTTTATGAATGTCTTTAGTAGAATGAATTACAGTTCTAGTAAAATTAACTACTTTTTTTCCGTGTTCCACTCAAAGTGTTCCTGGCCAAGCTCATTCAACATTTGTGTAAGTAAACTCTGAAGAAATTCTTTTCCAACCCAAAGTAATATTTTGTAAGATTGTTAATATATGCGATTGTTACATTTTTTTCCGTACAGAATATAGCTGAAATGATCACATCAATATTTCAGAATGTCTCCAGAATGTTACCTCAATGATTTCAGCAATGTTTCAGAATATCTCCAGAATGTTACAAAGATGGTGAAATGAGACGTCCTGCAGACATTCTGACAATCTTCTTGAGATACACAGTTGGAAATTTTGTGTTAAATTCAACACATTTCACATGTCCCAAACGGTCCACACATATTTTTGTGTCGATATCACATAATGTGTTTGTGTTAGCTAGTAATTCAAGCTTAATGTAAATAATATAACACAAAAGGATTTCCGATCGTGTAAATTCTAACACAAACACATTATGTGATATCGACACAAAAATATGTGTGGACCGTTTGGGACATGTGTTGATTTTAACACAAAATTTCCAACTGTGTAGCCATGTTTTGAAATATTTTAGAGTCGTTGGTGCTGTGTGAGAAAATTGCCGATCTATTTGCTGGAAAAATTGAAAATATCCACCAAACCACTTATTTGACTCGTTAACAGATACACAGTTGGAAATTTTGTGTTAAAATCAACACATTTCACATGTTCCAAACGGTCCACACATATTTTTGTGTCGATATCACATAATGCGTTTGTGTCAGCTAGTCACTCAAGCTTGATGTAAATAATATTACACAAAAGGATGTTGATAAAATTTTGATTGGAATTTCCGATCGTGTAAATTCAACACATAAGTACTGTCAAATGAAATCCAAAATAAGTAGTGAATCAACAGTTCACAAGTGTAATTTATGGATTTTTTTACATCAATCAAATGTGAAAATCACACTTTTTTCGTGTTGAAACAATGCATAAGAATAAATTGAAAAAAACAGTACTTCATTGAGCATTGAACATGGATCGTCGGGACCGAATATTGAAGCTGTATCACTCAAGCCACTGCCGGTCCTTTGGTTGAGTGTACTTTCTTTGCGTATATCAACTCGCACTCTATCTTCAAATTAACATATCTAGAAAACGAATTCCCATTAGAATGAAAGCTAAAACCAAAATGAATGAATAGTTCTTCCGACGACTACTAAAGTTACACGTACATAGAAGATTCATAAAAAAAATAGCTCCCACTACTGGCGATCTCCCTTCGGTAGTTGAAAATAACACAATTTTTATGTTCAATCTTGAGTTGAATAAAATTTGTGTCATTTTGACACTTTTTTTCACTTGTTTGAATGATTTCACATTATAAATCAGTTGAGACCTGATTACACAAGGACTGTCTGTAGAAGTTACACGTGTTTATGTTGAATATTTAACAGGAAATTCATGACCCACGGATTTTTTAACACATTTACACAAAATTTTCAACTGTGTATTTTCCAGAATATTACACATTCCAAATGTAATATTCTGACAAGATTGCTGGGACATCCGGTGCTGTGTGGGCAATAGCGGACAAAATATTTTTTGACCGATATCACTGGGATTTTAAAAGCCGAAAAACCGGTCACACTTCGACGGAAATTGTCCTCAAATATTTCATCCAAGCTGTCTTTTACAGTAGGGAAAACCGGTCAAAACCGGACAAAATATTTTTTGACTGATCTCACTGGGATTTTAACAGCCGAAACACCAGTCACAAGTCGACGGAAATTGTCCTCGAATATTTCATCCAAGCTGTATTTTACAGTAGGGAAAACCGGTCAAAACCGAACAAAATATTTTTCGATAGATCTCACTCGGATTTCATAGGCCGGAAAACTAGTCACTATCCGACGGAAAAAACCCTTGGGTAATTCATGCAGTTCCTATCTGATTTACATAGCGTGTAAAACCGGAGAAAAGCTGTCATGAAATATTTTGTCAGCATTGTTAAGGATTTATAAACCGACAAGAAACCAAAGGGACAAAAACCGACCAAGAACCTGATAAAACCTGATGAAAAATTTTTCTATCTGGATTTGTCGGACATATCAAGCGAGTGCCGAACCCATCAGAGGCCGCTGAAATATATTTTGTCAATATCATCTGGAATTGTACGGGACAAAAACCGACTAGAAGCCTAACAAACAATTTTTTGTCTTAAACTGTCGGACATGTCGAATAGGGACACCTTGAACCCCATGTTGAATTTCATTGATAAATTGGACTCTTTTTTCATGAAAAATCACCAAGAAAAGATGAATTTCAACAAATTTCGATTAAATTAAATCAAATTCACTAAACTTTGCCAATTTTTTTTTATTTTCGTGGAGATTCGTGGATTTTTGTTAATTTTTGATAAACAAATGTCCCACAGCTCAACAATTATCCATCATTTCCTCTTTATAAAATCTTAGCTTAATTAGAAAAAAACGGCACTATTTTTGTCTTCCCCATATACCTCTTAATATACGCACGTAGGTATACGTATATGATATCACAGGCTCTGACGAAAATTGTCGAAAAATGTCGAACGGTTGAAACGAGAATACCGGCGACAGTGGTGGAGCGCCTGATTGTTCTTAGACTGATGTCGTGTGCTTGTCGCGGTGGTTCCTGATTACTCGATAGTATTTTTTAGAATCAAAATAGTTGCATTCCGAAACATCAATTATTATTCATAAATACCTTAGAAATGTAAATTGAACGAAACCTTCGGGAGGAAATTGAAATATCTGCGACGTTGAATTTTATTGGGTCTTTGGATAATCGTGTCTTATGTCTTCCATATCAAATTCGAACCGATAATCGAACATTTTCTCGACCAGGAAAATCGACAAACAATGTATACCATGTTTTTTTACTTCTTTCAAATTTAGATTATATTTCAAAGTACATGTAGATCAGAAGTGGCTTCGTATTTCACGGCATTATAATACGACCAATGCAGCATTACACACTTTTGTCTGGGTGGTATACGCTAATTGACAATAGGCTCGTTACGAGTACAAAAAACATCGATTTGAACTACCAAAACATTAATCATAAAGATGACATTTATTATGATATAAAGCACAATAAGGATTGACTATATAATCATGAACTTCCATGTACGTATTACTCTTTTATTATGTTTCATTGGATTAGTTCTTTCTAATCACCCACGAATAAGTTTTTTTGAGAAGGGAAATCTATTTTTCATTTCTCAAACCTTTTTTTCGAGTTGAATCATTCTTTCATAATGGAATTATATTTCTATTTTGATAAAAAGTTTGTGAGGGGCCTCGAGCACGGTGATGGTTTCAATGTGTGTGTAAACATATACATAATATATGAAAATTTCAAGCGAGGAAAACTTTGCGCCAAACTTTTGTGAAAAACAGCAATTGATATGAAATTTAAAAAATATTTTATCATAATGCTCACCTGTCATTGCGCCGTGGATACAAATGTGGCGATGAAATCACTGTTCATTCTTTGTAAAAAATCCATAAACACGCGAGACGATTTTACATTTTACCGTCGCCATGTGTATTTTGAAAATATCGTAATATGTAAAGGTTGCGCTTTGGAGCAAACATTTTTTTAATTTTCCATTCCATATTCGAAATACGAAGGTTCTTGAGATCATTGATTGAATCCCTCGATATTATAGGTGATTATATGTTTCAGTAATACTTATTATAGGGAAAAAATTTCGATGTAAAAATCACGTCACACCCCCAGGAATCTCGAATACAGATGATTTCGTCATTATGCCATTTAAAACTGTTTTGGCAAAATTCTGGTGTATTTATAGAAAAAAAAGTTCTGTTCACTTGAAGAAAGTAAACTTAGATTATGATGAGCGAATTTTACGTGCACCCCCAAGTAGCACAACAGGTCTTCTAATGAAACGGAATCTTCTAATGAGACTGTTTCGGATGAGTATGGTCCATGCACATTTTTAGAATGTCTTTTTCGGATTTATCCAAAACATTCTCACCTGCATATTATACGCATGATCACGGAACGACCCTGGTGAAAATGAAGCGTATGCACGAAGCGCGAAGGAAGCGCATGCGAAGCGAAAAATGTTTCAATTCTGTCTTCCTGAAGCGGGTGATGCCCGCTTGCTGTGAAGTGATGAAATCATACATTCCATATACGCTTCATAAACTCTCGATTCCGCTTCACACACGCTTTATGTGAAGTAACATTGAGCGTGTGCGAATCATACCTATTTTGACTTCAAATAATATCTTTAACCCCAACCAAGATCCATGGCTCAGTGGATAAAATCCTCGTCTGCCATGGTGGGAATCATCAATTCGATTGTCGCTATGGAGTGCGATTTTTTTATTTAGGTTTCATGAATTTTACACGCTTCCTTTGCTTCAATTCCCTCTTCACATACTCTTTGTATCCCTCCCATTCAAGCTCCGTATACTTTTTATTAACGTTTCGATTACCCTCCAACATACCCTCCGTTCACTCTTCCTTCCCGCTTCCATTTTCACCAGGGGAGGGCAGAATGTTTGAAAAGTTCTTGTGGTACTTGGCACAGTCCTATACATCGTTTCATATCAAAATTTGATTTTATTCCACCATGGGAGATTAACAGAATTCTTACACTAATAAATTTTTCTATATTGAATGTTAAATATAGTTTCGATTATGTCCATCAGCAATATGATAGCATATTACAACGGTTATAACGTACAACTTTGAAGAATACCACGATCGTGAAAAACAATTTGTGTTCTATTCTAAATATGAGAATGGAGAAATCCCTAGTGGAAATGAATCATATATAACCCATATATGACCCATATATGATCCATATATGATTCCCACAAAACATATATGACCATATATGCCCCTATATGACCCATATATGTGGCCGAAGCCTCATTAGTGATGTATATAAAGCATATATGGTACCGCGCGCAACATACAGGGCGTCCCATTTGAAACAGGACAGCTGAATAACTCTTCTGGGAATGGAGGGGGGAAAAAATTGTTCAGATAAAAGTTGTAGGGTTCGAAGGGGGCCATAAGATGGTGACCTTGAATTTGACCTTGAGGTCAATTTTGAGCATAATTGATGGTCAAAGTATGTTTTTTCAGATGGAAAACCCTACGTTCGACCTCAAAAATGGAAAGAGCGGAAAATTTGACGTCCGAATATGTTAAGATATCAGGTCATTTAGAGGTCATTTGAAGGTCAAAAAACCATTTTCTATGGATTTTCACGGAAAAGCCTCAAACGAGTTGTTTCTCTGACCAAAGTTATCAAAGTTAAAGTGAAACCCCACGTTTCGACCTTGACTTCGACCTTGAGAACGATAATGAATGCCAAATTTGAAACAATAATTAAAAAATTATTTATTTTTCCAGTTCGTCGTTTTATAATTACAGATGGCACAAATCCGTTGACGGGTAAGACACACTTATTGCAGGAGATGTTCGAATTGACCGCCATTTACTTCAATACATAACTCCAGCCGGCGTCGAAAGTTTCCAAGAACAGACTAAAAAACTTCTGCACGAATATTTGCAATTGCGTATCTGATGCGTTGTTGTAGATCCACAGGTGTTGTTGGTCGGTTGGTATAAACGACATTTTTTACGTAACCCCACAAATAAAAATCTAGAGGGGTGAGATCAGGAGATCTTGCCGGCTACAGTACAAATCCACCTCGACCAATCCAACGATTGGGGAAAAGGATATTTAGATAATCCCTCACACATCGAGCAAAGTGTGGTGGTGCACCGTCTTGTTGATACCACATCCTCTGCCTAGTTGCTAATGTCACATCTTCCATGAGAACTGGTAATTCATTCTGTAAAAACTGTAGATAATTAGGACCTTTAACAGTTCCATCAAAAAAATACGGCCCAATAACTTGATTGTCTAGAATTCCACACCAAACATTTATACTCCACCGATGCTGATGATCAACTTGTTGAGTCCAGTGCGGGTTTTGCGCTGACCAATAGTGGCTATTGTGACGATTTAACAAGCCAGTACTTTGAAACGTTGATTCATCACTGAAAAGAACATATCGAAAGAAATCGGGCGCTTCGTTCAACTTCTGTAAAGCCCTATGGCAAAAGTTAACCCGACTCTGCATATCTTGTTGAGATAATTCTTGGGTCAGTGTGATGTGGTACGGATGATATTGAGCAGCTTGTAGAATTCTGTGTGCCGTACTGCGTGGAATACCCAAATCGCGTTCAATATCACGTAAACTAACATGAGGATTCATGTGTATTATTGCTAAAACAGCAACGCATCGAGGGTCGTTAAAGTTGAAACCTTGATTGTTTCGGCGTTGACCAATCCTTCCTTGTCGACAATTTCTTTCAACTTGGCGAATGACTTCTGGAGAAGGATGATGCTGCCGATCTCCAAACCGCTCTCTGTACAATCGTGACGCTCTTTGATACACTCCGCGACACTCACCCAAGATCATTAAAATATCAACACATTCGTTAGGTGAATAAACCATTTTGAACCCGCACTTACACCGTAAACGATGAAAACTTCTTAATGATCATTTTCGTACTGATATGAAGAATAAACTCTGAAGGTTAGTTCTGTTTACTTTCAATTCAAGGTCGAAACGTGGGGTTTCACTTTAACTTTAATAACTTTGGTCAGAGAAACAACTCGTTTGAGGCTTTTCCGTGAAAATCCATAGAAAATGGTTTTTTGACCTTCAAATGACCTCTAAATGACCTGATATCTTAACATATTCGGACGTCAAATTTTCCGCTCTTTCCATTTCTGAGGTCGAACGTAGGATTTTCCATTTGAAAAAACATACTTTGACTATCAATTATGCTCAAAATTGACCTCAAGGTCAAATTCAAGGTCACCATCTTATGGCCCCCTTCGAACCCTACAACTTTTATCTGAACAATTTTTTTCCCCCTCCATTCCCTGAAGAGTTATTCAGCTGTCCTGTTTCAAATAGGACGCCCTGTATATGTTTGCAGGAAACGATCAAAAACATATATGATTCATATTTGGTATAATTATTTGCTATGTATGGATAATTTAATATCGGATTTTCCAAGAGTTAATAAATATTTTTGAAATGGTTATCCCGAATTCTCTGTTGAAAAATGTGAGATACGTATCATTTGTTTCTTTTTTTCTTATTCTATTATGATTTCAGGTTTACAACATATGTCGAAGTTCTTGGTTCCTAAAACCCACTTTTTTCAAATGCCTGTATCTTGGAAAGCTTTCAATACAAAAAATTATTACCAAGACATGGAACTTAGGATTTTGCCTCAAATTTTCACAAAGTCAAGAGAAAATTTCTTTCCAAGGACGTCCCACGCAGCACATCCACCGATGTCCACGTCGCATCTCCGTGGAGGCGAGGTGGAAGAAAGGGAGACGTGGATACAAGGTGGAAAGAACGGAGAAGCGACGTGGAGGCGACGGAGAAATGTCCGCGTGCTGTACGGGGTATTTTGCCGTAATGCGACAATGGAAGTGAAAAGAGTATTTTATTCAAATTCGAATACGTTTGATTTTCAAATTCCACAAGCAAAACTAATTTCTGGAACATATCGATAATTTTCGTTTTGTTTTCGAAAATGTTACTACACGACATTCGAGAGATCTAGACAAAATAAGGGCGGCCTGAGAACTCCGCGTGCTCGATTATTCAAGATGTGTAATGCAGCATGGATACAAGACATTTCATGGACGGATTGATGTGTAATTTCAAGTTATTGGGTTATCTGTTTTGTCTTGTTTTATTTTTTTTTTGAATGTCGTAGAAAATTACCATTTTCAGAACTGAACCAAAAGTATTGCTATGCACCATAGATCGATCGTGTTTGTTAAATAAAAAAATTAACCCGTTGAGGTCACACTGCAAAGTACTTACGTAAAGGTTACACAGGGTCTTTCGGACCCCAAACCAAAGCAACAGATGCCGTTCACGCAGTCTTTCAAATATTGTTGCAGATTTCTCTGTAAAATTTACATCTCGGTGTCTTTGACAATAACAGGAGGCAACACAAATTAAAATTCACGACAAGCACTGTAAGCTACCCTGACGAAAATTTTTGTCATAATTTCTCACTGTCCCAATTCATGGAGAAATTATGACAAAAATTTTCGTCAGGGTACGGAACCACAGACTACCCCTAGAGCCTTTTGCACTCCTGGTGATCTCAAAGGGCTGAAAATGTCCAAATTCGAATAAACTACCATTTTTACTTCCACCGTAGGAATTCCACTAGACACAAATTGCAAAAAAAAATTTCACTCGAATTTTTGAAAAGTTCAGAAAAAATCCCAACTTTTATGCCTTATTAGTGATTCTGTGCGTTGAGACCTTTTCGAGATACACGCATTTAAAAAGAACTGGATTTGTCAAAACTAAAAGCTCTGACACATTGTAAACCGGTGAACACAATAAAATAAAAAAGAGTGAACAAACAAATTTGACAAGTATCTCATATTTTTCAACGGAGAATTCAAAAATAATTATTCTAAAAATATTGAGAAACTCATTGTGAATCTGACCTGCAATAACTCATATATGTTTTATATGTGATCCACAATTGTTGATCTACCAATTCGGAGTTCATATATGAGCCATATATGGTTTTCAAGAATAAGCGGGAGTTCATATACGTGAAAGAAGTCGCTTCTTTCAAGCGACCGGCGGTGACTCCAGTGAAAGGGGGATGGAGTCCGGTCCCAACAAACCGCGTTCAATTCTCGTGGAAGAGACATTTTTCGAGACAAGAGAAATATTCGAGGGTACTTTCCGTCGGATTGTGACTGGTTTTTCGGCTTGTGAAATCCAAGTGAGACCAGGCAAAAAATATTTCGTCCGCTATTGACTGGTTTTCCATACTGTAAAATACAGCTTGGATTAAATATTCGAGGGTACTTTCCTTCGGATTGTGACTGGTTTTTCGGCTTGTGAAATCCAAGTGAGCCCAGGCAAAGAATATTTTGTCCGCTATTGACCGGTTTTCCATACTGTAAGATACAGCTTGAATGAAATATCCGAGGGTAGTTTCCGTCGGATTGTGACTGGTTTTTCGGCGTGTGGAATCAGGCAAAAAATATTTTGTCCTCTATCGACCGGTTTTCCATACTGTAAGATACAGCTTGGATGAAATATTCGAGGGTAGTTTCTGGCGGATTGTGACTGGTTTTTCGGCTTGTGAAATCCAAGTGAGACCAGGCAAAAAATATTTTGTCTGCTATTGACCGGTGTTCCATACTGTAAAATACAGCTTGGATGAAGTATTCGAAGATACTTTCCGTCGGATCAAGGCTGTTTTTTCGGCTTGTGAAATCCGGATGAGATCCATCGAAAAATATTTTGTCCGAATTCGACCGGTTGTTCATACTGCAAGATACAGTTTGGATAAGATATTTGAGGATGTTTTTTGTCGAAATTCGATTGATTATTCATGCCCATCATCATGAATTAATCAGTCTTACGACTGGTTTGATGAAACCCTCCACCCCTGTCTATTATCCCGAAACGTTTAATTTCTACATATCTACTACATCCCTTGTCTTGTACGATTTGCTTCATATAACTTAATCTAGGTCTACCTTTACTAGTTTTACGATTCATTTTCCCTTCCAATATTGTTTTCAATAAACTCTCATGCCGTAATGTGTGTCCTGTAAGATTGCTTCTCCTTTTCACGATGTGTTTCAAAAGATTTCTTTCTTCATTAATCTGCTCGAGTACTTCTTCATTTTTGACTTTGTCTATCCATTTTATTCTGAGCATCCTCCTATAACACCACATTTCAAGAGCTTCAAGTCTTCGTTGATCAGTTTTCCCCATTGTCCAAGTTTCGCAACCATATAATGCTGTGCTCCAAACATAACTTTTCAAGAATTTCTTCCTTACTTCCAAGCTTATATTTTTTGAGCATAATAACTGTTTCTTTTGGTAAGAAGCCTGTTTCCCTTGTGCTATTCTTGCTCTTATATCTCTTTCGCTTTTGCCGTTTTCTGTAATTATGCTTCCTAGATATTTGAATTCTTTCACCTGTTCAATTGTCTCGGTATCTATTTTGATTTTCGTTCTTCTAGCTGTTTTTGCTGCTGTACACATCATGAATTTTGTTTTGTCTTTATTTATATTCATACAATAGTTTTCCAATAATATTGTTCTCATAATGTTGAGAATATTTTCTAACTCAGTACTACTCGTGGCAAGTATAGCTATGTCATCCGCGAATCTCAACATACTTATATTTTCTCCCTGAATCTGTAATTTCGATTGAATTTCCTCCTTCACTTCGTTCATTGCTTCTTCTATATATAAATTGAAAATCAGTGGCGATAATGAACATCATTGTCTCACCCCTCTCCTTATTTGTGCTTCCCCTTCCTGATCCTCTATGTCTATTATTGCACTTTGATTCTCATATAATTCGTATATTATTCTTCTATCTTTATAATTTATTCCCACCTTCTCCAGGATCGCAAACATCTTCTCCCAGTTCACATTATCGAAAGCCCTTTGTATATCTACAAAACCTATGTACACAGATTTCTTCAGCGCTATTCTTTTCTCTATTACTGCCCTAAGTGCTAAAATTGCTTCTCGCGTTCCCCTATGTTTTCTAAAACCAAACTGATCATCTGCCAATCTACTCTCTATTTTATTTTCCATCCTCCTGTATATAATTTTGGTCAGTATTTTCGAAGCATGTGAAGTTGAACTGATCGTTCTGTAGTTCTCGCATTTGTCTGCCCCTTGTTTTTTCGGGATAGCGACAATTTCATTCTTTTGGAAGTTCCGGTACTTCTCCTTTTTCGTACATATCTCTAATCAATTCAAACAGTGCGTCACGAGTTCCTTCACTGGAGGCTTTTATAAGGTCCGCACTTATGCCATCTATGCCTGGCGCTTTATTATTTTTCAATTCTTTCAAAGCCTTGTCGAATTCTGATCTCAATATCGAATCTCCCAATTCTTCTTCATCTACATCCTCCTCCTTCTCTAAAAGTGCCATATCATCGTTTCCTCTATACAAGTCTTCCAAATGATCGATCCACTGTTCTATTTTCTCTTCCGTTTTTATCAATTGTCGTCCTAGAGAGTTTCTAATCTTATTGCTTCTAGATTTCATTTGTCCGAAAAATCTTTTAATAATCCTATATGCTTCATCTATTTTTCCTAGATGCAATCTTATTTCTATTTCCTGACATTTCTCTTCTAATCACTGTTCTTTTGCTTTCCTTGATTCTCTTATTATTTTATTTCTCAATGATTTGTATCGTTGCTGGCCTTCTTGGCTATCATCATTCTTGTATTTTCTTCTTTCATTTATCAGTTCTAGAATTTCTCCCGTTATCCATGGGTTTTTAGGTTCTATTCCATCATTTTTCAAAATCTTATCCGCACATTCTCTTATATTCCCCTTCATCTTTGTCCATCCCCTCTCTATTCCCAAGTCTTTCTCTTTTCGATCTTCCAATTTTTCATCCAACATTTTCTCGAATGCCTCATGTGTTTGTTTTTGCTTGAGGTTCTTCAAATTCCATCTTTTCTGCATTTTCCTTTTCTTCTTCAGAGATTTGAATTTCAGAGAACATTTCATCATCGACATATTATGATCACTATCTATATCTGCACTGGGATAAGTTTTACAGTTTTTCACTTGGTTTCTAAATCTTTGTTTCACTAATATGTAATCAATTTGGTATCTTGCTGTATCTCCTGGCATTTTCCAAGTGTAGATTCTTCTTGGATGATTTCCAAATAAAGTGTTTGTGATAACCATCTTATGATTTTCACAAAATTCGACTAAACGTTATCCTCTATCGTTCTTCCTCCCCAACGCAAAATCTTCTATTATGTTGCCCTCTTTTCCTTGTCCTACTACCGCATTCCAATCCCCCATCACTATCAAATTCTCTTCTCTCTTCACATATTCTATCACTTCTTCTATTTCTTCGTCATCAGTATAAAGTTTTGAATAAATCCTCTAAGTCATAAGTTTACTTGATTCTCAAAATTGTTTTCTAGTCTATGAATTTATGTTTCCAGAGGATGAACAATGTGGCTTATTAATAAAAAAAAGTATATGAATATTCATAATTCCCAGAATTCCTTACCAGAACAAAACAATTTTCGCGAACATATATTCTCGTGGTTACCATAAATATATAGTTTGCCTAGTAGTCAAAAACGTATTGTGCAATGTATCAAACTGATTGCAGTACTTGAGAAGTCAAATTTTTCCGTTCAAAGTGTTGAGTCCACTGTGACAAATATAGACTATTATTAAGTGATATACATCATTTTCACCTTTTAAAATCTTTGTTACGAGCCTCTTGTGCTTCCTCAGTCAATTGGCCTATAGGTAGAAGAGCAGATGCAATGATTTCAGGTCCGTGGATCAAAAACTTGTGCATCGTAGGTGACATTGGGTACCACGGATATTTTGTCGCGTAGTAGCGTGCCGTGTCTAAAGCGTAACTCCGAAACTTTTCAACGTCTATTTCATGGCCACTTGAAACGGTAGCTAATACTACATGAAGTCGTTGTATTAGGTTGACATCCACCCCTATGATTTCGGCAGAAACTTCGGGTTGTGCGAAAAATCGCCTAGCGGTATTCCCATCATTTGAGTTCCCAAACCCTGGCTTAGGAACATCGACAATGAGGCCACATTTTTCTTTAAAACTTTTCTGTACAACCTTTTTTCGTTCTTCCACCCAAGCTTTATCTTGTGTTCGTGCTTGCCACTTCTGACTAGGTCGCTTATAAGACAAATGCAGGAGGCCCTCAAAAATCGTATCCAGCCGTGTAGACAAGACAAACCAAACTGGAGGTTTTCGGTTTTGACCGGCCTGGATACTATATCATCAATTTTGTTGAATTCCTTAGATGTGGCACCACATATATAGCACTTCTGGGTATAGGTTGTCTCAGTTATGGCATTGCATACCTTCCCGTCCACTATAGAAAAAATCATCTCATGTTTCACTGAAACATGTTTTTCATCAGTTCTGAAAGAAGTAGCCCTCAGATTTTCTATTTCATTATCAACCCGTAGCTTCTCTGCAACCGAAACTTCAGTTGATTCTTTCACGAACTCTATTTTGATTGGCCTACAAAATCTGGTTGATGATGGCCTTGGATTCTGCCAAATTATTTTTGAATTGCAGTGTAGGCGGAGAGGCACAAGTGAAGTAATGAACACAGCGGAATCACTAGCTTCCGAACTTTGATATGCTTGTTTGTATGAGGAGTGGCCAGAGCTCCCATCAAACCCCCATTTGGAAATAAGTACCAGGTTTTGTAACTCTTCATCAGATAAAGTTGACAAAACCGAATTCTGTAGCTTTAAAATACGTGTAGCTGTGTGATCAAGAAGCGCTTGTAGTTGCACAACAGCGCAGGTTTCTGTTATTTGAATAAATTCCTTGTCAGGGAAACACATGCGTTTGGCCAGTTGAATTTTTTTATAAGGTGGAAATTTCTGCGGATCAGCTTCACGCAATAAGCAGTACTGATGTTTTGAGAGCTCGGCATCTACTAGGAGAGCTAGAGCATCTTCATCATTCAACATCTTTGGCTCATTTCGCTTGAAAGTTTGATAACCTTTCATATACATTTTGGCAAGCTCAGGATCAGAAGATGTAACATCCTTTACAATTTTTGCGGCTTCGATCTGTCCAGACGCTCTCAAACACATTTGTGTGGCGTAAGACAGCTCTGAGATAGGAGTATTTACTCTGATATTCTCCGTTTTCCTACGTTTCGTTCTTTCTGAACATTCGTTGAATTCAACAAGAGGTCTTCCCACTTGCGTGTGAACAGTTACAGAATGGGGATTCCTGAAAGTACAAAACACTACCTCTTGTTTTAACCATTCTTCATTATTTTTAAGAAATCGTTCTTCGGTCCTTTGAGAAGATTCCCATCTCTTTTTAAATACACATTTAAAAGTAGATAAAAGGTTAGAGATCTCTGTAGTTTTGTTATCCGGACAACACGTTATCTCGATGATTTTTCCTTGAAGGAAAGTGAACTTTTCATCCAACGTAGGTAGAGGACTGCTCCTTAAAATATTGTACATCTCTCTCCGAGTCATAGATATTGAATCATCTTTGAAATCTACAAACGTTGTAGAATTCGATAAAATTCGCTACAGAAACCCCATGTGTTTCTAAAAATTTTCCTAATTTTCTTGGGTTGGATTCAACCCTCTTAAGCTAATTTTTTTTGCAGTCAACTGTTCAAATTAAACTACTAAGAAAATATAGGTTGTTGGAACACTCACCTATGGCAGCGGAATCCATCTCATTTGGAATTGTATGTTAACATTGAATGATTTTAAAAAACGAAAAATATTCACCAAGCTCCAAACTTGCACGCGGAAAAAAGTTTACGGTAACGATTACTAGCAAGAGTAAGAATTCGGTGACAGCTATTGCACAATTGTGATAAGCACCATTTGAAATCAGACCGATTACAACCAACTATTCACGTTGCCATGGAAACGATAGGTTAACATAAGAACGATCACCAAATCGGGTGTCATGATTCAGTTCACGAAAAGAAAAGAGATGTCAATACTTGAATAACATTTATAAACATTCAGGAAAATGACGGTTACTTTAGGGAAAAAGAGCATCGCTGAAGAATGTTAGCAGTGAAGTTACCAAAAATTCGTAGTAATAATACTAAATGTTGGTAGTTTTATTGTCATTTCCCATAGTGAATTCATCAACTCATAGTAAATTCACTACGAATATTCTCCAGCAATACTGTTTTTCTCTCAATGGTCCATCATCTTCCTAAATATCAATGATTTCTGGCTTTTGTGTACCCTAAGCCCGCGATGAGGAGAAAAACGAATGGTAATCAATCTCATACAGTTTTCCTTGTGCAGCAAATGTACACTGGAAATAAAACACATACTAACGTTGAGATAAAATTCAAAGCGAATCTACTGAATTCTGAGTTTTGTGTCCACCATATTAGATACGCTATCTTTGATTCTTGGAATTTGACAACTGATTCGTAATCAATGACCCCACAAAACCCTGGATACCGAGTTTGAAGGAAATCTGATGATTTTTTCAATCTTTTTCTGCCAAACTGGATCCGCCATTCTGAATTCCGGAATTCAGACACCGGATTCGGAATCAGCGACCTTAAAAACCTCAGGGTACCGAGTTTGAAGGCAATCCGATGATTTTTTCAATTTTCATCCGCCATATTGGATCCGCCATTTTGAATTTTGAAATTCAAACAACGGATTCGTAATCAGCGACCTCAGAAACCCCTGGGTCACGAATTTGAAGAAAATCCGATGATTTCTTTCAATTTTCGTCCGCCCCATTGGATCCGCCATTTTGAATTCCGAAATGAAGACAACGGATTCATAATCAGCGACCCTACAAACTTCTGCATATCAAGTTTCAGACGGATCTAAGGACTCCTCATCACTCCGTCTAATTTTTTGTGATTTCCTGCACAAAAACATGGCGGAATTGCTTAGGGGCAGACATGGGCAGCCGTTTTTTTCTGATTTTTAGGTAAGAGTCCCATCTACCACCTCCAATAAGTTAAACGACGTAATTTTGCGTAATTCTCTACTATTCCTTCAAAAACCAAACACATTTTCGCATTTATAGATATAGAAATTACATCCAATCATTGCTCTGTCAGTATTTTCCACTCATCAAATTGATATTCTCTTAATTTTTAGTGTATTCTACATAGTTTCAGTAATAGACTCCAATTTGAAAAAGTTGAATCGGTTCATTTTTCGAGACACAGCGTCTTTTTGAAGATGCTCGTTATTTTACTGTCTTTCAATCACGCGGATTATACTTCAAGGAGGGTATTTTGCAACTGGTACACAAGGGCAGGGGGAGGGGATCAGATCTTCTTATATCAGAATTCCAATACTTTGGACATCACCTCACTTATCCCAAGGGTCAAATATCCCCAACTACGAACTTCATTTTTGGGGTTTTGGCCAGCTTTTTGGCATTTGGCCCCACTGTGTATCGGTTTCTATTGGTCTTTTCGCACAGGGTTTATTTGGATGGAATTTTAGTAATTTTCTTGAGATTTCCAGGTTTTTGAGAGGCTTTGATAATTCCCCTAAGAATTCCCGGTGTTTTGACTCAAAATTCCATTACCCGGAATTCCAGATCTATCCCAACCCTATTATAAATTCACAGTATTCACAATGAAAATTCATATTTCAAGACGTTTACGAATTTTCCTCGTTGATGAAAGAAGGACACGGTGTAAGAAGAATAAGTGATCGAACTTCGTCGAATTGCAGTGGTGGGGATGTGATTATTTGATCCGGTTGACAGTTCTCGTTCTCAGATGTCGTTTATGTAGGACAAAGGTTTTTGTAAACAGTAATGGCGGCATGTTTATACATATTGATGACCTCAACCATCCCAAATATTTTGCTCCTCTATCATATAATAAGAAATGTGATTCCTTATTGCATATATATGCCCTGGCGAAAAAAAAACTTGAAACGGATGGATTTGGATAGGACTTCAATCCGCATTTGAAATTATGTTATACACATTGATCCGATTTTATCCAATGGTGAAATAGATTGTCCATGCGTATCCAATTCCATCCATTTAAAGATCACTCCTATCAGTTTCAATCCGAAGTTGGGAAACTTTTAGAGACCTGCAATCCGTTTGCATCCACTTTTGATCCAGAAGCAATACTAGTTCGGTTGTGTCCAGGAGAAGGATGGAATTTCTATTCGAACGAATCTCATTGCGTCTTAAGAATATAAATTCGTTTGTGCATCCATTTTCATCCGTGAGAACGGGGGAAATTTCCATCCGAATGGATGCGAACTAGAAGCATAGTCCAGTTCTATCCATGGAACGTATAAACCTTCAATCTGAATCGATGACGATTTTTTCCAAACATCAGGATACTACGCACAATCCAAATCCATCCGTTCCTCCGTATATACCCTGGATGCGGATTCGTCCATATGATGATGTGTATCGGTTCCTATCCGACAAGAGGATGACATTTTGACCTGACTGCATCCAAAATCGTCCCGTGGTTCTGCTGTGGCTCTCAATCCATTTCCATCCGTGAGCACGGGGAACGATTTAATTCAACTGAATCCCAACTGAAAGCATAGTCCAGTTTTATCCGTGAAACATATAAACTTCCAATCGGAATCGATGATGGTTTTTCCATAACATCCGACCAGTGCGGGCAATCCAAATTCATCCGTTCTTTCGGATACAGCCTGAGTGCGATTCCATCCGGCCGACAAGCTTTACCCGTTTCTATCGGGAGAACGTTGGAAATTTTGATCCGACTGAATCCGAAGTCGCACCGTAATGTTCCTATCGTTCTGAATCCATTTTGATCCGTGAGAACGGTGGAAATGTCCATCCGGATGGATCCGAACTAGAAGCATAGTCCTGTTCTATCCATGAAACGGATAAACCTTCAATCTGAATCGATGACGATTTTTTCCGAACAACAGGATACTACGCACAATCCAATTCCATCCGTTCCTCCGCACACAGCCTGGATGCGGATTCATCCATATGATGATCTGTATCGGTTCCTATCCGACAAGAGGATGACATTTTGACCTGACTGCATCCAAAATCGTCTCGTGATTCTGTTGTGGCTCTCAATCCATATCCATCCGCGAGCACGGGGAACGATTCAATTCAGCTGAATCCCAGCTGAAAGCATAGTCCGGTTTTATCCGTGAAACATATAAACTTCCAATCTGAATCAATGATGGTTTTTTCATAACATCCGACCAGTGCGGGCAATCCAAATTCATCCGTTCTTTCGAATACAGCCTGAGTGCGATTCCATCCGCACAGCCATTGATGAAATCCATTCAATACAATTGGATAAAAATAAAATGAGCGGAAATATCTTTTTTGGATGAAACTGGATCCAACATGGAGAATAGATATGAATAGGAATGGACGAAAGTGGAGAAAACCGCAGCGGATGCATCTGGATAGCAACAGATGCAACCCGTTCAATACAATTGGATAAAAATACAATGAGCGGAAATATCTTTTTTGGATGAAACTGGATCCAACATGGGGGATAGATATGAATAGGAATGGACGAAAGTGGAGAAAACCGCAGCGGATGCATCTGGATAGCAACAGATGCAACCCGTTCAATACAATTGGATAAAAATACAATGAGCGGAAATATCTTTTTTGGATGAAACTGGATCCAACATGGGGGATAGATAGGGATAGGAATGGATAAAAGTGGAGAAAACCACAGCGGATGCATCTGGATAGCAACAGATGCAACCCGTTCAATACAATTGGATGAAAATGCAATGTGGCGGAAATATCTTTTTCGGATGAAACTGGATCCATCATAGAGGATAAATATGAATAGGAATGGATGAAAGTGGAGGAAACCGTCGTCGATGCGTGATGAATAGAAGTGGATACAATCTATTCCATAAAAACGGATGAAAATAGATTGTAGACGGAACACCATTTACGGATAAAATTGTATCTGTTAAATAAACCAGACTGGATTGGGATGGATAAAAGTGAAGAACGCCGCCGCGGATGCGTGATGGATGAAAATGGATGCGAATAATTCAAAATAAGTTGGATACAAACGCATTGAGGTGAGCATACGCATTTCGGAAGGAACCGTGTTGAAATAGATGGAACTGTTAAATCAGAATTGTAAAGAACCGGATTGAATTGGATGGGATTTGAATTCAGGCCCTAAATGCCATATGGATACATTCGGATCAACGTGGATACACTCTTTTCGGGGCCTGATAAGCCTCATCCATTTTTCGGATTTGAACCGATAGAATTCTCATGCGTTGTGTGGATTGGATTGGGAAAAAACCATTCGAAATCCGGATTGAAACGGATGCGAGTAAATTCCAATCCATTTCCATCCAATTTTTCCAGCAGGGTGCGTCAATATATTAAAACATTCAACCAATAAGATATCACAAAACAAAATAAAGAGAAGAAAAAATTATCTAAGTTAGTTAATACATGAAAATTATAAATTGAATTCGAAGTTGGAAGGTTTCTTTAAAATGTATTTCAAAATGAATATGGAGGAATTCAAATCTAATGGAATATACAAAAATTTAATGCTTAAGAATTAAAAATACGGATTATGCACTGCATAAACAAAGCGTGAATACTCATTTTGCAATGTTTCTTTATTCTATTCAAAAATTATTTGAATAAACCATTCAACAACACGTTCACAAAAATATTCTTTCTTACACATTGTGCAATGATGTACACAAGATTAGAAGATTTTGGAAATTTTTTGAAATATAACTTCCATAGTAGTTCAGATCAGAATGAATACAATTTTGAATGTATTATTAAATTGAAAACTTCTGAAACAGTTTGGGTTATGTTTGTGTATGGGGGTAGCCATTTTTGTTTACATTCACCTACCAGTGATGGTACCGCTATGTCTGGCGGAATGAATAAACCGGATAAAATAATCACACCGCTGAATTGAAGTTGCATCACCTGTTCTTCTTACACCGTGAAGAAGGAGTAAGGTACATATTTTAAAATGATGAAGATTAATTATTTCGAACGTGAAACTTGTGGTCATGATCAAGGAAATATTGTACGAAATAACATTTGATAATCAAATTACCTTATGAAAAATTTTCTGCATTATTATATTTTACCCAGTTTCAATTCCATTGCAGTATTGAAGATATGTAAAATAATCTATAAAACCGTTAGAATATTTCACTTTTTCATTTCAGAAGTTGAAATATAAATATTATGCAACAAAGATTTGGCATTGAGGGGATGCAAGCGTAGATGTGACTTTATGTGATGGAATTTTGATTCAGATAGAAATATTTTAAACTGAAAAGAACTGAAGTCATGAAAAAGTCTGAAACATTCATCCTTTAAGATTTCAAACTGTTTCATGATTTTAATTTCCAATATTTTTTTCCAAAAAAATGTCACCAGGTGGAGTTACCTCTGTTTATCTTGTATCCTCTTAAGGGGTTACTAGCGCTTACCAACAGAGCACGTTGGATAGAAAAGGACACGCCTATGCGATAGAAAGAGAGGTTTGGTACCATCGCTAGTATCCCGTTAAGAGGATACCAGCTTACCGACCGAGCACGAGTTATTCTACCAAATTACTCGAAACCAGTGTTGGACTGGCTTGCACCAAGGCCCCCGGCTGAGAAATACGTTGGGCCCCCTATACTGGAAACAAAATTTCTTCTCGCAAAATAAATAGTATATTTGTCCTCTCTCCATAGCATATTCCTTGAGATTAATGAAATATTCAATCGAATAAAATGATGGAATGCTTGCCCCAAATAATTTTGTCTTGTAGATAAATAATATATTCGCCACAATTAATCAATTTTAGCACCCAATTGAATAATTAATTCCTACAAATAAACATTTTATGAAGAAAGGACAAATAAATATTTTTTTTGCAGTGTAGACGAAACACA
The DNA here is from genome assembly GCA_018340375.1 of Gonatopus flavifemur. Lineage (NCBI taxonomy): Eukaryota > Metazoa > Arthropoda > Insecta > Hymenoptera > Dryinidae > Gonatopus > Gonatopus flavifemur. Next base: position 1,555,135 of record JAFFJZ010000026.1, on the reverse strand, counting down.
TTCCCAGGAAAATAAAAATTTTATCATCATTCATAAACAAAAAAAAGAAAGCTGAGAACTGACCGGGCCCCCAAAACCGAAAGGCCCCCGGCGATCGCCGGGGAGCCGGGCAGGCCAGTCCGACACTGGTGGTAGTTTGCTCCTGTGAAACATGAAATTGACTATTGAACAGGTGTAACTTTTTTACTACATTGCATGTAGATCAGGATCTTATTTAGCTGAATGAATGATATTCCATTTTTTCACAATTACATAACTTTGCATCATTCACTCACAGAAAGGATTTCTTAAAATGAGAAAATTTTTCTTATCGCTGGGACAAAACTCATTTTCTTCTCGAGTCTAGGAAATTTTACTTGAATCAAGAAAAGTTCGTTTTGATTTCAAAAGAAATTCTCCTGATTCAAGTAAAATGTTCTAGGCTCAAGAAAAGAATGAATTTTGTCCCAGCGACAAGAAAAATTTTTTCATTCCAAGGAGTCCTTTCTGTGAGTGTCCATATGAAAAATACATGCGTCACATCATGCGAATGTTCAATTGTTCTACCATTTCTCTTTTGCCCCTTTCTCTAATGATACAAAAACATCGGTATGTTACCACGAAGCAAGCTCTGCTGTAGTTAAGTTTTTTCGAACCTCTCTTGCTATCGTATAGGCGTGCCCTCTTCTAACCAACGTGCTCGGATGGTAACGCTGATGTCCTCTTAATTTGATGTCAAATTTAGTCCACGTTCGTTAGATTAGTTCCCGTGAAAAAAAACACTCTTGAGTATAATACTTTGTATTATGATTAGAAATTCTATTCGTTCATTTTTACCTTTTTTTTTTATAATCGGATGTCGTTTCTTTTTCTTAGTTTTGTTGAGGAAGTGATACAAAACTACGCTCGCAAAAGCCTCGAGCATCGCATAAGCCGAGACCATTCTCATACAGCACAACAGTTTAAAAAGAGTTCTCAATATATTTATTTTGGATTCTCATAGTTCCAAACGAATTCATTGTGAAATTTTTCCTGAACTAATGTGCTGTGTGGGTTCAAATCAATGCTGCTCGAACTGGAAATTTATTATACCATCCATTATTTTATACGGTATGGATCTTTCAATCAAACATACGGTTACAGGGCTGGTTCTTCCATCCTTGTACAAAACATACAAGCGAGAGTGGAACCGCGGTACGGCGTATGCTTAGATTTAATACATCATTACGGTATCTTTATTTGGATCACTGATAGAATAAAAACAAATCTTCATTTCATTACGAAAAATATACATTATTTATTTAAATCTGACAATTAATTACGAATTTTATCACGATGTTTCTTGGAATAAACATAAAAACCCGATTCCCTCCACATACGTTTTCATTCTTGCATTTATTGGCTTAAAAAAATGTGTAAAAATCTATAAAATACTTTGACATAATATGAAAGTTACGAATACAAGTATCCAATAAAATGAGTTCCTACCTATTATTAGATTTGTGCATTCCACAATTTATATATATTTATTTTCTTTACCATCAGCAGTTGATTCCATAGTCCAAGGTGGAAATTTCAGTACCTATAAAAATTTTGAAATATTTCAATGCAAAATAATCGTAAATAAATCGAAAGATAATAAACTTACAGAGTTAGATTGTTGTTTGATAGAATTAGAAATCTGATTACTATCAATATCTTTCAGAGGAGTCAACTTTGCACCTTCAACTTGCTGTCCACACGCTTTGGACGTAGAAAATGGAGAATTTTTAGTTCCCGTGTATTGATAGGATTGATTCAAACTTTGTTTCTTAGGTGAAACAAAGTACCTTGGAATATGAGAACTGACGTTCTCTTTTGATTTTTGTAATTTAGGTATCTGTTTTTTTGGAGAAAACTTTTTATATCTGAAAAAAAATAAGTTGTATTGTTTTTAGTTTGGCCCAATTTTGATGAAATTGAATTAGAAATAAATAAATTCAATTTACTTTTTAGGACTATACCTATATCCAATGCTATCGTCACTGTTAGATTTTAATGGCAAAGTATCACATGTTTTTTTTGGACTTCGAGTTGATTTTCGAGAAGCGTTTTGAGTTATGTGATTGACAGCTTCTGGAGTTGAGGAAGCAATTGGCACAGATTTTGAAAATTCATTATCAGCTCCGATAGGTGTACTGCTGATGATTTTATGCGAATGGAAAGGTTCATCAGATTTTGGTGGTGTCCTAATTTTACCGATTTGAGACGGAAAATCCGAAGTCGAAGATCCTATAATATATTAATAATACATCAATCACCATTTTTATAAGAATGAATTAGAATGATTCATGTTCATATTTCTAACCTTGTCTTTGCATACTTCCGACTGGAAGAACCGCTTTCATTGGACCTTTTTTGTTAACTACTTCATTTGCAGCTCTTTTTTTGAATTTACTTTTCACTTCTGTTACATTTGATTTGATATCTTTGATTCCTAGATCTTTTGATAATGATGTTAAATCATCTGTAGAAAACAAAAGAAAACAGTAATGTTGGTATTAAAAAATTTATAAATAGTATAAGATAAGAACATATCAATCACTAAATTCTTACCTTTTCTATTAAGAATTGGAACAGCTTTGATCGAATGATTCATATCTATATTTTTCATACTCAAGAAGGAATTGATAGACACTGGATCATTGGAAAAACGTTTCTTAATTTGTTTTGGTTGAGCTCTATTCTTATTCTTCGATACCGGAGTATTTTGCAAGATTCTGCTTTCAGGGGTTAATGACAAACTACGTCTAAGTACTTGATATCTAGATTTTGAAGGACTAGATACGGGTTTATTGACTGGTGTGCGTGTTACAGACAAGCTTCTCCTTAATGGCTTTTCATCAGATGCCTTGATCTGCTTTGAAATATAATAAAATTCTATAATATCTTTTGACTGCATTTCTCAACTCTTAGATGGGTCTTTCGTGTCAGAGCAAAATCTATTTTCAAGAAATTTTTTCACTGATTGTTATCGATTGGTTTTTAAACGGGAAGATTAGAAAAAGACCCACCTTTACGATTCACGAATACTTAAAATTGAAATGAAATTCAATTGTTTGAATAAAAAAAACATGAAAATTCAGTTATTTTCAAAAGTAATAAATGTTGTCTTTAGAATGATCCAGGGTGACAACAGAAACATTATGTATTTTACCTTTGAGAATGAACGCTCAACCAAACTTCGCCTGCCAGTTGATTTTTTATTATCATTTTTCTTTTGATTTTTGGTATTTTCACCGATGCTGTTACTATCATTTTTTGCTAAATTCAAAGCTCTCCCCAAATTCTTCAATAAATTCAATGCCGCGGGTTCATTGGTTTGACCATTTAATACTTTCCCAAGATTGATTAGTAGTTCTTTGGCTATTTTCTCATCAGATTCCAAGTCGTTCTTGATTTCTCCATCATTTTTTGTTTCAGACATATTTGTCATTTCATCACTCATTTTTTCAGTAGATGAAGTCGAAAGTCTTTCTTGTTCGATAATAACGTTATTAGCATTATCATCATCGGACTTCGATTGACCATCAGAACTATTTGTCTCACTTTGTTTGCTATTTTGTTCTGAATTTTTAGAACTATAGACAGATTCTTGAGAATTTTCATCAGTATTATTAGTTGTAGAAAGACAGGTGGTTAATAACTCAGTATTGCTTTTAAATTCAATTCCTAAAGCTTTTTCTAAATTGTTGAGCAATTCTATAGCTGTAGGATTATTTTCAGTCTTAACTAATTTTTCTAACTCCAATAGTAATGTGGTTGCAATAACCTTTTTCTCATTCGAAGTAGGATTTATGAATTCTTGTTCTATTTTTTTTATCAAATCATCTTCCGATTTAGAACCATTCTCGGAAGATGGTTTTTTGTTGCTAACTTCATCATTGGTAGATTTTACATTGTTTTCAGTTGTGTTAGGAGATATTTCTATTAAATTATCTACAACAGCTTCATCATCTGATAATGGAAGTAATTCTGATATCCACAGATTATTATCAGTCATCAAATCATCCATACTAGCTGTAATAAAGCAAAAATGGTAGTTTAAATTTGATTTTGGATACTTTCATTCATGTGATATAATATAATAAATACTCACATTCGGCATCAGCTAACTCTTGGAAGGTTCTGGCTAGGACTTCAGCTTCATGAAGCATTAAATTTTCAACTTTGCTTTCCTGAAATTGGTTATTTGTTCTTTAGATGAATTTGATCGATATATTTTAAATGAATGGAGAGCGATAAAAGATAAAAATTTGGACTCACTAAAAATACAGAGTCCAATGAGCTATCCGAAGTGGAACTTTTTCTCTGATTTGGAACAAAAATATCAACATCTATCAATTTTTCTTTCATATAATCAGAAGGATTTATATCAAATTTTTCTTGTGGTTGATCTTTTCCTTTTGAGAGTCCGATAATTGATTCAGAAATCTTGGTTGATGCTCTTTCGAACAGATTCTCCATTGACATGGCATGTTTCAATGATGTGGCTGAAGAACTGTTTACGAAACCTTTATTCATAGTATCACTTGACAGAAAAGATGAGTTACATGTTGATGGAACAGAATTGATTCTTGAAATCGAGGACAGACTTGATAAAAATGATGAATTACATGCTGATGCAACAGAATTAATTCTTGAGATGGCAGATATACCAGATACATCAGGAAAAGTTGAGTTACTATGACATGTTGTTTTGATGAATGCTTTGTCCAAGTCATTATCAGAAACAATTGAGGATACACTGCTAGTTTGGTTCTCATTGGTCAACGAACTTGTCCTATGATTTTTTAATACTGACTGTAATCCTGAACAGCTGTTCTGTGATTTTTTAGGTGAAATATTATCACCACATGATAGTGAACGCCATGTTTTGAAGCAATGTATTCCTGTACTGGAAATAGTTGGAATTTGTAAAGCATTAGAAGGTTTCTGTACAACAATGACTGGATCTTTGTCAGTTGCAGAATTTGATTCAAATAACGAATCATTCATCGCACAGGTGCTTAATATGGATGAATTCAAAGGCATATCAAAATTAGTTCTAGAATTGATTTTGAGTAAATTTAAATCCGTCTCTAAATCTTCCAAATATGTGGTAGGAGGCTTCAACGACTTAGGAGATTCATTTGCTTTCATACAAGATACAGTGGGATTAGGATAATTTAGTGAAATATCCAAAGTTTTATTCACTTTCGAAGTTTTTGAATATTTTAACTTTTCAAAATTTTGTGACTTATTGGCTTCGCTGTCTTTTGATTGTAGAGCTTTTTCCAGCATTATTTCGAAAGGATCCTCTTTTTTGCGTTCGTATTCTGCGGTTGCGTGTAATACCATATCAAATGGATTATTATCTAAACTATTTCTTTTTTCATTGCAATTTTGTATGTACGACGGAGCTGGTATTAAAGGAGACGCAAGCTTTACGGCTAAGGAATGATCCTGTTGGGGACTTTCTAAATCTATCAGATCACACATTATTTCTCACTTATTAAAACTCTTTACATCAATAATAAACTGATCTTAGACAAAAATTAACTACATGCTGTTACACTTTGACACACTTTAATAAACAAAACACCGTTTTTGAATCAAATTATTTCACTAGACGCGAGAACCGTTGGCCACAGAAATTTAAAAGATAATAGAAGGTGCACTTCGTGTCTGACCGGTAAAGGTGCTTCTACGCAACGTGCGTTCGCGGCAGCGGTACAGTCGGTGTAACAAGTCCGTTGAACTCTAACGGAAATATCTTTATATAATATGCGTCATTGCTGTTATCTGAGAATTTCTAATCCATCCGAATGATAGAAGGAACATATATGAAGGTATACAATCGAAGAAAAATATTAAAAATTCATTAATAACAACGTGTTCAAAGATATTTCCGTTAGAACTGTAAAAGAACTTGTTACACCGACTGTACTTCGATGCACGCCGCAGAATACCATTGCGCAGAATACTGAACGAATCAACAATCTGCGCAGTGGTATTCTGCGACGCACATCAGAGTACCGCTGCCGCAAACGCACGGTGTGTAGAAGCACCTTAAAGGTTTAGCTAAGGTCTAGCTACACAAGCACTGAAACGTGAACGTGAGAAACGTAAGGCTGCGCAGATCTCGTATACGGTTTCTGCACATCCGTTCTTACGTTTACGCAGCTTGTGTGTCTAGACCTTTCTGCTCATGTTTCTGTTCTTTACGTTCACGTTTACGTACTTGTGTAGCTAAGCCTAGGGATCCTTCAATGAGGGATCGGACAATCAGTCGCCATTAGTGGGATACTTCCGGTTTTTTCTATAGTTTAGTTAAGCATGCATAGTGTATGTTATTTTATTGAAATCATTTTTCTCAAATGTATTTACATGCTTTGTTCGAAGAATGTTTCAGATTCACCTAATTGTAAGTATTATACATGAATAAGCTGACTTTAAATATGTATCTCGAATATTTTCATAAATATCAGTACCTATCCCACTAATGGCAGCCGACCAATCCGTAATCAGCAGTTGATTGTCCGATCCCTCATTAAAGGATCCCTAACTAAGCCTATCGTCTTAGGAACAATAAACACCTGTTAGTCCGAAGCACCGTTAGCTCGAATTCAGGCATCCCCTGCAGCCGGATTGTCCGGAACGGAACGCTCACAATTGGTGGATCCCTAGTCTTATTTGAATATAACTAGAATAACACTAGGGATCCACCAATTGTGAGCGTTCCGTTCCGAACAATCCGGCCTTAGGCTGCCGTCCAATGGTACAAAAATTACCTACGGAACGGTACGTGCGGAATGAGTGGCACCAATCAAAGTCATTCCGCTGTTTTCTCTTCCCTTCCAGACAGCACAAAGTTCGTTGGACGTTTTTGAAACGCTCTGAGGACGTTCAAACACGTCCGGACGTTCTTAGAACATTTCAAGAATTTCTGAGTGCTGTTAGGGCTACTGTCCCATGAACGGAAAAAGTAGCGGATCGCGGGACTAATATTTTTTGAGTATGCCTAGTTTTATCTGGCTTCATCCAACAATCACTAAAAATTCTGAAAATCTATTGGTTCCGCGATCCGGAAATCAACAGAAAAACCAACAGAGATTCAATTGATTGTTGCCACTCATTCCGCACGTTCCGTTTGCCGTTCCGTTGTTGAAATCTAGAAGCAGTAAGATTAAAAATTCTTTCGAAAAACAATTGATAAAAACGGAGGAAAAAATAGAACAATGGATTAATCATTTAGAAGATCCGTATGAAGGAAGCGATAATATAGGATTTTTAGAGAGGAAGGAAGATGTCGATGAAGGAGAGTTGGGAAATTCAATTTTGAGATCAGAATTCGACAGGGCTTTGAAAGAATTGAAAAATAATAAAGCGCCAGGAATAGATGGCATAAGTGCGGACCTTATCAAATCCTCCAGTCGAAGAACTCGTAACGCACTGTTCGAATTGATCAGAGATATGTACGAAAATGGAGAAGTACCGAAAGATTTCCCAAATAATAAAATTGTCACCATTCCGAAAAAACAAGGAGCAGACAAATGCGAGAACTACAGAACGATTAGTTTAACTTCACATGCCTCGAAATTACTGCCAAAAGTTATACACAGGAGAATAGAGGATAAAATAGAGAGTAGATTAGCAGAAGATCAGTTCGGTTTTAGGAGAAAAGGGAGAACGCGAGGAGCAATTTTAGCACTCAGAACAGTAGTAGAGAAAAGACTGGGGTTAAAAAAGCCTGTGTACATAGGTTTTATAGATATACAAAACGCATTCGATAGTGTTGATTGGGAGAGAATGTTCACGATTTGGAAACAGGTAAGAATTAATTTTAGGGATAGGAGAATAATATATGAATTATATAAGAATCAAACCGCAATAATAGAAATAGAGGGTCAAAAGGAGAAGCACAAATTAAGGAGGCTTCCGAAGTAGTTGATCCTGATCCTTGGATCTTAATCCTATCACTTTCCAACCAATCAAAAAGCTGGAAAAGTGATTCAAGGATCAGGATCAACTACTTCGGACAGCTCCTAAAAGAGGGGTGAGACGAAGATGCTTGCTATCACCATTGATTTTCAATTTGTATATAGAAGAAGCGATTAACGAAGTGAAGGAGCAAGTGCAATTGAAATTACAGATTCAAGGGGAAAATGTAAGCATGTTGAGATTTGCGGATGACACAGCTATATTAGCTATGAGAGGTATCCTGGTAGAAAAACCGGATAGAGATCCGGATGGAAACCCGGATACATCCGGGAGTGTATCCGGGCGCGTATACGGATTTTGCGGTGAAACTCTATCCGGGTCATTCTGGGTCCTATCCGGGTTTTGGGACCAAATATCGGTCGGGACCCCAGATGGGAACCGGATGAGAACCCGGATACAGCCGGGACTCTATCTGGGCGTATCAGGGCGCTTGTACGGATTTTGCGGTAAATCTCCCTCCGGGTCAATCCGGGTCCTATCCAGGTCTTGGGACCAAACATCGGTTGGGACCCCGGATGAGACCGGATGGGTTGCCCACCTTCAGTTGTGAATTAATTTTGTGTTCCACTTCCCGTATGATTCCGGGATGAACCCGGATACAGTTCCGTTCTCAGGCTTGGTGTTCCCGTCAGGTACCCGAACACACCCGTATACAATGACTATCTTCCGGAGGCTCACCCAGATAGGATCCGGATGAGACCGGATGGAATACCGATCATGGAATTTGAATCAATTTCGTGTCCTAATTCCCGTCTGACGCCCGAATGACCCCGGATATGGTTCCGTCCTATGCCTAGCTGTTCCCGACACGCGCCCGGATACGCCCGTATAGGATACTTATCTCTCAAAAACTGACCCGGCTAGGACCCGGAGGGGACCAGATGGGGTGCCGAGCTTCGGTCGTGGGGTAATTTTGCGTTCCACTTCCCGTATGATTGCCGGAGGAACCCGGATACAGTTCCGTTCTCAGCCTTGGTGTTCCCGCCACGTACCCGGATATACCCGTATACGTTACTTATGTTTTAAAAACTTACCCGGATAGGATCCGGATGATCGGATGAAATACCGATCATCAGTTTCAAATCAATTTCGTGTTGAAATTCCCGTATGACTGCCGGATATAGTTCCGTCATATGCTTCCCTGTTCCCGTCATGGATCCGTATACATCCGTATACGACATCTATTCTCAAAAACTTTCTCGGATAGGACCCGGATGAGACCGGATACAATTCATTTTTCCTCCTTGCTAATCCCGGATGGTTCCCGGATAGCTCCGTATATATACCCGAAACGGATAATGGTTCCCGTTCAATCCCCGGATAGACCCGTATCCTATTCCACTCGGGCTCTTGTCCAGGCTTTATCCGGTTTCCATCGGGACCCTGTCCGGTCTCTTTACCAGGGTACCGAGTTAGAAAATATTCTCAACACTATGGAAACAATATTACTGGAAAACTATTGTATGAAAATAAATAAGGACAAAACAAAATTCATGATTTGTACAACAGCAAAAACATCAAGGAGAACGAAAACCAAAATAGACGCAGAGACAATTCAGCAAGTGAAAGAATTTAAATATCTAGGAAGCATAATTACAGAAAACGGTAAAAGCGAAAGAGATATACCCTGGTGAAAGGGAAGCGTGTCATAAAGAGTAACGGAAGCGTAAGCATGTTTCAGATTACTTTCCTAATACTTCTCATATGCTTCCTATCCACTCTTGGATTACGCTTCCGTGCGTAAAGCCCGGTTGCTATGAAATTGGGGTTTCTTCCCATACGCTTGGCACACTTCAAATATACGTTCGAACCACTCTTAATGTTCCACTTGACGCTCGGTATACGCTTAAATCTACGTTCCAAATACTTTTCAACTACGTTCCTGACACTTTCTATTACACGCTTCCCTTTCACCAGGGTAAGAGCAAGAATAGCACAAGGAAAACAGGCTTCCTACCAACCCTGCTAAAAATTTCCCGTAGAAAACGATAGAATTCGACAGTATTTTAGCCTCTTTTCTATCGTTTTGTATAGGGTGTATCGTGACATCAGATTGAGCCGATAAAGAAATTTGTCCCAATGGGGTTCTATAGTGATAAACCGATACAACGCGAATGGGTCTTTATCGGATTTTTAAGCTGTAATTTCATGGGGCGTCGAGCATCAAGCGTCAACATTAGAAAGAAAGAGAGGTCACACAGTTTTTCTCTTTCCTTCTAATGTTGACGCTTGATGCTCGACGCCCCATGAAATTACATCTTTATGGGTTTTATCGTTTCTTTTCGGTTATGCACTATAAATTGTTCTCACCTTCTTCAGGTCTATATGGATTAATCGGAAGTTTCCCATACATTTGATACCATTTTTTGCTTATACGAGTTTTATCGTAATGTGTGGGGAAGGCACGAAAGGATACCTATAGTTGTCTATCGTGGAATTCCTTTAAATAATTACCTTGTTTTCACCAGAAAATTAAATTTAAACAACGTATCGGTATTTATCGTGTTTTCACGATACACATCATGTCAATAATTTCAAATATGATTTTTATCATTTTGTATGGGGGAACACACGAGAGGGTACCTATAGTTGTCCCTATAGCTGTGGATTCATAAATACATTCAACAGTTTTTTACACAAACATTTCCTCTAGTGGACTTTCAAACAAAGTTTGGAGAAAATCGAACCTCCTTGGTTCCTTGACCGAAACTTTGATTTTCTTGTTCTTGTGTAAGAAGAAACTAGCAATTTTTCTGTGAATCCATAAAAAAATTGTCCACGGTCATTCACAGTTAGATCGCGAATGATCTACACAACTACGGAAATTCCAGATTCAGAAATCACGTAGCAAGTAGTAGAAAAAAATCTCTACTCATTTTTTAGTAGCAATTGTTATCGTGAAACTACGATAGAACCCTATAAACAGGAGTACAATTCTTCTATCGTAAATGACTTATGGAACAACGGGCGAATTCCAATTTCAGAAACTACATACAAAAAAACAATAGAAAAATTTTTCTATCGGATTCTATGGGAAATTTTTAGTGGCGATTGCTATTGTGAAAATACGATAAATTCCCATAAACAGCCGTACAGTTCTCTCATCGTGAATTACCTACCCAGCCAACAAAATCAAGGCAGCGCTTCTGGCAGTGGTGCTACCATTCACTTATACAGTTAAAAATCTTCTGTACATATATGGCTTCATTTATGTATGGAAATAGCAGTGACTTGGTAGTTATTTTTACTAGGAGCACTACTTGGTAGCGCTTCCTGATAATACTGGTAGCGCCGAGGTAGTGCTACGTTATAAATTGAATCATATATATGTTATGGTAGCATTCAGTCTCACGGTAATGCAAAAGCTACTACGTTGCTCCCACTAGCACTGCTAGTAGCGTAAACGTGAATTTGGAAGCACTTTGCTGGCTGGGTATGGAATATCGAGAATTCCAGTTTCAGAAACCACATACAAAGCGATAGAAAAATTTTTCTATCGGATTCTATGAGAAATTTTTAGCAGGGAAAAGAAGCAGTTACTATGAAGAATATTAGCTTAGCGGTAAGTAAGAAATTCTTGAGGAGTTACGTTTGGAGCACAGCATTATATGGTTGCGAAACTTGGACAATTGGAAAAACGGATCAACAAAGACTTGAACGTTTTGAAATGTGGCATGTTTAGGCATGATAGCTTATTGAAAACAATTTCGGAAGGAAAAATGAATGGTAAAACTCGGAAATGTAGACTTATATCAAGTTATATGAAGCAAATTATACAAGGAAAGGGTTGTCATAGATACGCAGAAATTAAGCGTCTAGCAGATAATAGACAGGGTTGGAGGATTTCATCAGACCAGTCATAAGACTGATTACTTCATGATGATGTTGATTTTTATTGCATGGGATGGCAGCCTTAGTGACGCCATCTTGTAGTTTCCGCTGCTAACCCATGGATCGAAATCATTCCAGCCGTAACAACTTTGAATGGGTAGGGCACTACAATCCAGAACGTTCATTATCCAGAAAGTGCAAAATCCCGAGTGCCAATATCCAGAATGGGCAAAATCCCGAATGCTCATTATACAGAATGTTCATGGTCCCGAATAAAAAAATATATATTTTAATATAAATCAAATAATTGGCCACTTTTATAATGAAAAATTATTTGTTAACGCATAGTAAGTGAGGACAATTAATTTCTTACGATTAAACTGGTCAATTATTTGATTTATATTAAAATATATATTTTTTTATTCGGGACCATGAACATTCTGTATAATGAGCATTCGGGATTTTGCCCATTCTGGATATTGGCACTCGGGATTTTGCACTTTCTGGATAATGAACGTTCTGGATTGTAGTGCCCTACCCTTTGAATGGAATGTATAGGACTAAACACATAAATGAATACGCATTTGACATGAGCATAAGTGGGATGCGCAGAACCTAAAAATAGGTTCTGCGCATTCCGGTATGCTTATGCTTATGTTATTTTGCGTCTTAATGCAATCGTGTGCTCACTCCTTATCGGTTATTTCTTACAGAGTTCCTATGGAAATATATATTCCATCATTGATTGATTAATTTTCCATTTCACCCGAATGGATTCCGGTTTATGTGAGACAAGGACAGCTGGTTGAATTATCCATCGCATCCGAAGGCACCCTTAGGCCCGAGTCACATGGAGCAAAAATCATGCGGAAAGCGAAACGCGGAACCCTTGGTTGAATAGAGAGGAGGATATTCACCTCTCTCTTCAACCAAGGGATCCGCGTGATTTTTGCTCCATGTGACTCGGGCCTTAGGTTAGCGTCAGATGGAGCTAAAAAAGGGCGGAAAGCGGAACGCGGAACCCTTGGTTGAAGAGAGAGGCAAATATCCACTTCTCTCTTTAACCAAGGATTCCGCGTTCTGCTTTCTGCCCTTTTTTAGCTCCATGTAACGTCACCAGAGATGTTCTTTTCAGTAAAATTTCCGTTAGATCAACCTATGATAATCGTGAGTTAAATGGAAATACCAGGGGGCATAAACTCAAATGAGAAATTTTCAGACGGATTTCAGCGCCGCCGTACGGTACCTCCGTTGAAGTAATTTTCATGGATACACTAAAGCAGAGAGAAGATGAGAGAGCTCACGGCCGGGGTTCCATAAATAGTAAACATTGAAGCGCCCTCTTATCGGATGGAACACGGAACCTAGTCCATCAACCCCCTCTCTCATTTTTCATCTTTCTTATTCATGATGATGAAAAATTATATGCATTCAACATCGATACATAAAATCATTTTAATCAAATACGTGTTGAAAAGTATACAAAAGAAATGCGCGATTTTGTAGTATTGAAAAATAAAATTGCAGTGTGTCAACTTCCATGATCCAACCGTCAGAGGGCCGATGGAACTTTTCCTATCAGTGAAAAGGTGCCCGTGAGCCCTCTCATTTTCTCTCTGACTAAACTACTTCAACAATTTTTATGATTCGTCAATCATTTGTGTTAGCGTGTCCATGTAAATTTACTTCAATGGAGGTATCGTATGGTGGCGCTAAAACCCGTCTGAGAATTTTTCATTTGAGTTTATGCCCCCTGGGAAATACCAATCAGAAATTCCAAAATTGTACTGAAGAACATCCCTGAACGCCACCCTTACCCCGGGTACTCATGCTAGCGGCTGTCGCGCGCGACATCATTGGAAGAAAAAAGAGATCGAGTGGAAAACATCTTTTCTCTTTTCTCTTCCAATGATGTCGCTCGCGACAGTCGCTAGCATGAGTACCCAGGGTTAAGGGCCTATTACACGTGCGGCTGTTGCATACGACAACCGTAAGAAAAAAAGAGAGGTCGCTCGGACCTCTTTTTCCTTCTTATGGTTGTCGCATGCAACAGTCGCACGCATGTAATAGGCCCTTTATGGAGACTTATGGAAGCTTCCGAAGTAGTTGATCCCTTAGACCAGAGATGAGTTGAAGAGATTGCTAACGAGATATGAAAACCATAGTCCAGTTTCTGATTGACAGTATCACTTTTTCCATTTATCTCTTCATGCTGGTTGGCTTAGAAGAAAAATTCAACCAATCATATATTTTTCTTCAAAAGAAAAAAACGTGATACGGACCATGATTTTAACATTGCGTTAGCAATCTCGGATGGGGGCCGAATCAACGAAACCGTTAGTTGCAAAGAATAAGACATCATACATTATAGGTTCGTTCGTTCTACGTGCCCTGAGTTGCTCCAACTTGTACCAAACCAATCATTTCGTTGCTTAAACTGGAAGTAGCGAATCCAAAATACTTGGAGCGAGTTGGGGTAACTTGGGACATCGGTTAACGAACTTAGCTTATACATCTCTTCATTTTCAACCAATGGTTTCGTTGATTTGTCCTTTCGTTGATTCGGCTCCCATCCGCAATCTCTGCTTAGACCATATACTACTGGAGCGAGCAAAGGCTACGGAGAGAAGTGTGGTTAGTTTGAATTAAAGATAGAATGAGAGTTCCGACTTTTAGGCAGTGCTATCTTTGTTTAAATCTCATTGGATGGAAAGAGAGAACTGCCTAAACGTCGGATCTCTCTCTCTCTCTCTCAAGTTAACCACACTTATTTCTATGGAAATCATAGGCGATGCTCGCTCCAGTAGTATATATGCTCTAAGGTTAATCCTCTCACTTGAATTTTGATCCGATCACTTTTCAACCAATCAGCAAGCTGGGAAAGTGATCCAAGGATCAGGATCAACTAGGGATCCTTTAATGAGGGATCGGACAATCAGTCGCCATTAGTGGGATACTTCCGGTTTTTTCTATAGTTTAGTTAAGCATGCATAGTGTATGTTATTTTATTGAAATCATTTTTCTCAAATGTATTTACATGCTTTGTTCGAAGAATGTTTCAGATTCACCTAATTGTAAGTATTATACATGAATAAGCTGACTTTAAATATGTATCTCGAATATTTTCATAAATATCAGTACCTATCCCACTAATGGCGGCCGACCAATCCGTAATCAGCAGTTGATTGTCCGATCCCTCATTGAAGGATCCCTAGGATCAACTACTTCGGAAGCCTCCTATATGTTCCGTTCTAATGTGTGTTGATAGAGAAAGCTCATGTTCCAAAACCTTGTCCTCGTACTCTAGAGTATCAGTGTAACTCTTTTCAATTCATCAGGAAAACAGAGAAAACCGATACCCCAGAGTACGAGAGTAAGGTTTTGGAACATGAGCAAATTGGTTTCGAACACGGTTGGAAAGTTTCGATTTTTGAACACTACCCTTATAGACGCTCTAAATGTCACAACTTTTTTTTATCATATAAGTAAATCTATTTTCTCAGTGGCTACAAGGTACAGAATCGTTCGGTATGTTTGTGGTGTAAACTTTACCACACAGGCCATCTCACGCCACCGGCGTAGATTAAAAACTGAATAAATAACGGAGTGAACATAATCGAAGATATAATGGGTGAGTGTGCGAGCGCGAACTCACACACAATTTTAGAATTTAAACACACAATCCGTCTAAAAACAATTTCTCCGAGGGACGAAGGGGCGTGCCTTTCCTACGGAAATACATATGAACTTTGTGTATATATACATAATTCTTACCTCCCCAAGAAATCTTTTACCTCTTCCTGTCTCGTATTTACATGTCAAGCGAATAATTACGAATTTATTTTTGGACAAACATAAGTTGATGCATACTAGAATGAATTTTATTCGTGATCCTCTTTTTCATTATTTTCAGCTGCTTTTCTATTTCTTTACCCTTTGGTACTGACTGTTACAATCTTTTTTACTTGTATTGCTTGCATCAAGTACAAAGAGACAATCGAACCGTATGATGGGTGAGTACGGGGTGAAGTATTAGAAACGCAGCGTCTTTAAATGTACCATATAAACAAGTGCAGTTCGATGCAGAACATTGAAAAATTGAATGTTGCCTATTAAAAACATTGGGGAATTCTAAGTTTGTCCCGATTTAGGTTTTTTATCACGTGAGAAGTACTGCTAAATATTCTACCGACATTCATCGTTGCAAATACATTCAAGAATTACTTTTTTATGATATATTACACCTCATTCCATTTTACTTTCACTTTGTTATATTGGTATGCTCAATGCGAAATTGAACTCGTACCAAGAAATTTTTCCATTGAAAGAATGTAATCGATTTGTGAAATTTTATTTTAACGATTTGAGTCAAGCCGGTTAATAAAAACATGACTATATTTATGATAATGAATTAGATTTGTGAACATATTCTCGTCATGAGATACTCAGACCGATATTTTTATATATATATATATATATTTAAAACGGCGGTAAATTCAAGTTTTTGATAAACAGCATCAAGAAATATAAATGTTATCTCTAAAGCACAAACAGGCAGTATTTGATTCATCATTGTATTTGAATTAGTAGATAAAAATGTGATTAGAATATACACATTATACACATATGACTGATTTTGAAGAAATTATTTGAAATATTTCATATAATCTCTTTGAAAACTGTTGAAGTCCTGATTGAATCCTTTTCAGTTTCCTATTTACTAATAAAATTCTGTAAAATATTGAAACAAAAAGTTTGTTTTTAAAAATTTAAATCATTCTTCGTTGTGTTATTCTTTCCTTCATTTCTAATTTTTTTCCATGTTTTAATAATATTGTTTATTGTATAATATTAGAATCTCAAGGAGGAATGTCTCGTAACAATGGTCCTGGGCTTTATGAATTTCTTATGGAAGCTGAATTGCAGCAATATTATCCAGGGATCAGAGGTATGACAATGTAACTTAATAATCATAGAATAGCTTAAACTTTGGAGACTTGATTTTAAATTTTTCTCTAATTTTGGTTTCAAATATTTTAAAACAATTGAACACATAAAATCACTATAAAGTCCTTATATTAGGCTATATCAATTCCAAGGCTTTTTAGTTTAATAAAAATTTCACAACATTGTAGTTAGAATAGCATTATACATATTGAGATTGTCATATGAATAAAAACAATTTTGATAGAATAAATATTTCATCAGGAGACTTGAAAGTGCAAACAACGGCTCAATTGAAGTTTGTAACGGAAGAGGATTTAATGGCAATAGGAATGAGTAAACCCGAAATGCGTCGCTTGAAAAAATATTTTCAAAAACATTTCCCTCAAAATTACCTGTCGAAATTCAAGAAGATGCTACTGCCAAAAAGAGAAGAGCAAATTCCTTGTTCATTGAGTATGCTGCCCGAGGAAAGACAGGATAAACCACCGATACGTGTTCCGAATAAACATATGATCCCAGCAGATGCTATAATTGTGAATAAAGAATTAGGAACTGGAGAATTTGGAGTGGTACAACAGGGTGTTTGGACAAATGATGGAGAGAGAATACAAGTGGCAATCAAATGTTTGTCCCGTGAAAGAATGCAAAATAATCCGATAGAATTTTTAAAAGAGGCTGCCATTATGCATGCGATAGATCATGAACACATTGTAAGACTGTATGGTGTTGTTTTAGACACAAATTCTTTAATGTTAGTAACAGAACTAGCACCATTACGATCATTGCTAGAATGCTTAAAAGAACCTAGCTTGAGAGCTAGTTTTCCTGTTTTATCGTTATGTGATTTTACTGTTCAAATTGCCGACGGCATGCAGTATTTAGAAGCAAAACGATTGATACACAGAGACCTAGCTGCTAGAAATATATTAGTATTCTCCAAAAATAAAGTAAAGATATCGGATTTTGGATTATCGAGAGCTTTGGGAGTAGGGAAAGATTATTATCAAACAAATTTCAATGTGAATTTAAAACTTCCCATTGCTTGGTGTGCTCCAGAATGTATCACATATTTGAAATTCACCTCTGCCAGCGACGTGTGGGCATATGGTGTGACTTTGTGGGAAATGTTCAGTTATGGATTTCAACCGTGGGCAGCATTAACGGGTCATCAAATTTTAGAGGCTATAGATGAACCAAATTTTCAAAGATTGGAACAACCTGAATGTTGTCCAAAAGATTATTTCTCTTTAATGCAACAATGCTGGCAGCACGAAGCTCAGAAACGGCCTAAATTTTCAGATCTCATTAACTTGTTACCTGATTTGAAACCAGAACAAGTGCAGGCTGTTCAAGACTCTTCTGAACCAGGACAATTGATTTACAGACAAGGTGATGTAATCACTGTATTAGATAAAGGGAGTAGTAATACTTTGTGGAAAGGTGTTTTGAATAATGGAAAAACAGGATTCTTCAATCCAGCTCATACCATAGCGTATCTTGGATCAAATTTACCCAGCAACAAACCAGGAGAATTCGTTCGAGGAGATGGAAAAAACGTTTTTTCTTCTCAACGTAGGAAAATCCGAACAGATATGATTTCTTCTCCGCAAGGTGATTTGAAACATACCGGTCACGTGGGTTTGGACGGAGCTTACTTCGGTGATATCGGTTTTCTTGGAGGAAAGTATCCTCATTTGCCGAGACAAGTGGTGACTCCTTACAAACCACAGGAAGATGCTACTGATAATTCTAGTCATGTCCTAAGGCCAGATGGAAGAAGTGTAGAAGGCAGTAGAGAAACTGCTGCTGAATCGAAGAATCTACGTCAAGATAAAAGAATGAGACATGGTATTTATTTGTAATATTTATACAGTAATTTTCAAAATACTGATTTTAACGCGTTTTTTTTTTCTTTTCAGAAAGTCTATGGTCTGATATAACTTCACAAACCTCTGCGCATAGAGCGGAAGTTAATTTTAATAAACATTCAATGGCATCTAATGTGATTATTGGTACAGACGCAGTGGGTGCAGATCATGAGTATCATGAAATTAGCGATGAAGAAAATCAAGACAGTCCATTGAGATTTGAAAAAACATTGAATTTTGATTTTGGTCCAAGTTTGCTAGCTGAAATGGATCAAATGTTCAAATCATTAGGTGAGCAGTGTGAAAGATATATTTAGTATCCCGGGAAAAAAATTGTACAAAGCCATACATTGTGCAGTGTATAAAAAAGTATTCATCCAAATATTAATCGCTCATTGTTGCTTAATTTTGGTGATCGGTCGGAAACCAGTGCATTCAACAGGATATGGCTGTTGGCTCAAGACCTAATGATAGACATTCAGCATTTATGTTATACGATTCAGAACTGTTGAGTGCTGTTTTGAAAATGAGAATTAGGATATTGATTAGGTTCAATCCATATGAAGTAGTCCAGGGCTAAATTAATTGGTTACTTGACAATTTAAAAAAAAATCTATTTTTTCACCATTGTTACGGCAACAATGTTACCCATAGAGATATAAGAATAGACGAGGTGAGTTGGCCGACAACGTGTCCCACCGAGTAAAAAGAGAGAGGAATAGAGGAGTTCTGTGACAGCTTCGCTGATTGGCTAGCCAGAGAACTCCTGTATTGCTCTCTCTTTTATCCGATATTACTTTTCCACTCACAGATTTCGCCTGACTTTCCTTCTCTATTCTTATATCTCTATGTTGTTACTCCTATGTTTGGGTATTTCAAAACATTTATTATTATATTCAGGGCTGGCGAAATAATGTTTAGTGATGTGCCAGGTAAAGGGTGAGGGTAGGAGAAGGAGATAGGAAGTAGGTTTGGGAAATCTAAAAAAGCGGACCTAATCACAAAAAATCGTTGCACAGTCTTGTACGTAATAGAATTTTGGTGTGTAAAATTATGCATACCACAAAAGTTGATGTGCGGAATTGGGCACACGATAAAAGTTAATGTGCCGAGTATTCGATCGTAGGGTTGACCTCTCGCTGGCCCTGATTATATTTTGATCCCCGCCCGTTTATGAATGGCAACCAGTTTCGTAACGGGCGGAGCGCTTTTTTCTGTTTTTTAGGCTTTACTAAAACTGTGATAATTCATACATGCTTCATTTCAGCTCTTTCAAAGATATTTCGTTTTTTTTCATCACGCTTCACTCTATGATTTCATATCATCATGATGACCCTGAAATGTTTCCTGATGTGCATAAATTTAATCCATACTTGAGCGTTCCGTTTGGAAAAAACTCAGTTTTCGGGTTACTATTTTTTGGCGAAGTGGTGGTCTTATTCTTGACATTTTTTGTGTGGATACGTATATAAGTGGAGTTTGTAACCATGGAGTGTCAAAGTGTAGATTTGCTGCCTTCAGATTTTATGAATCATTAAACATTGAAAGCTTTCAAAATTTCTAAAATTTGAATCTTGATATCTCTGGTGAGGGACTATCGAAAATTCTAAAACTTGGCTAAATTGAAGTTCTGTATGAGGTCAAATGGCACTAAAAATTTGGAGTTGTAGACTCAATTAATTACCTAAATACTGCAAGTTGAAAATTACAACTCATAAAACTGGGTATCAATGCACGATACCCAGTAAACACATGGACTTTTTATAACATGCATATTGTATGTAACTTACACACAATAAGTAATTTTTCATTCATGGATGTCACTAGTTATATCACAAATCTTATATAATCATTATATTACATACATGACATATACGTTGTACATACATAACGAAGCTCTTGAAATGTGGTGTTAAAGAAGGATGCTCAGAGTAAAGTGTAAGTGAGAAGGTAAAAAATGAAGAAGTACTTGAGAAGGTAAATGAAAAAATAAGTATTTTGAAATATGTCGTGAAAAGAAGAAGTAATCTGATAGGACACACATTGAGGCATGATGGTTTATTGAAAACAATATCGGAAGGGAAAATGAATGGTAAAACTCGCAAAGGTAGACCTAGATTGAGTTATATGAAGCAAATTATACAAGATAAAGATTGTCGTAGATATGTAGAAGCTTTTAACGGATAATAGCCAGGGTTGGAGGATTTCATCAAACCAGTCATAAGACTGATTACTTCATGACGATGGTGACATATATAACATTTATGTAACATCCGTGGTATAACCAGTTATATCTACAAGTAGGAAATTACTTATTGTATGTAAGTTACATAAAACATGTATGTTACAAAGAATTTCGTGTGTTTACTGGGTACAGTAATGAGGAAAGATCGTAAAATGCTCCTGTCCAATGTTTTTAAAAATTTGACGTGCATCTAGAAAAGTGAGAAGTAAGGAAGATTATTTTTTCGACTGTGCAAAAATAAGTTTCCAAACTTTTAGAAACAATACCTTCATGCCAACGAAAGTTGCTTCCTTGATAACTCTTTTTTTTCTTTTGTTGTATCGAGGGATAACCATTAACACTGCCTTTTACCTCAGCATGCCAGTACAGGCCAATAAATTGCCAAAAAATCATTTGTGAGTGACTTTTGAGGATAGTTTTCACTCTCTATATAATTTCTTCTGTAGAGCGACAGAAAACGTATCTCATCTTTTAGGATGAGCCATAACATGTGGAGAGGAGCTTATTCGGCGATCGATGATTCTCTTGATCGTTTTGATAGAATTTAAGGGTAGTTTACCAACGGAATAAGATTTTGCGAAAACATCGAAATGCGTCAACTTGTGTTTATCATCACCTATCAAAGCAACATTTTTGAAAATTTTTATGACGATTTTCTGAATTTTCACACCAAAAAATACGCTAAAAAATATAGTTGCGACCTCTAGAAATGAAATTTATGCAATTGTGTTGGTTTTTTATTTCAGAATTTTTCCCTTTTTGTTTCATCGATAAATCTTCATTACAATCGAAAATATCGGTGTAAAACTGTGAAGGTGGTTTTTCCCACCTAAATAATTTTTTTCCAAGTACAAAAAACCACGTGTCTGTTATTTTTTGATGAACTAAAACACATCCAAATTCCAGCAAAAATGATGGCGGAAGCTTGGAAATGTTACCGGGTTAGTAGGAGAGAGGATATTTTTTCATAGGGTGACTTTGCCTCTTGAACTTATTCTTTCACAGTTGGAAAAACAGTAATCTCAACTTTTCACTCCTCTAGATACTTGTGAAATTTTCAAAGGTACTGAACGGGAGCATTTCGCGATCTTTTCTCATTACTGTATCGTTTATCGATTTTTATTATTTGTAATTTTCAACTCCAAAGTTTTACTGCCATTTGACCTCATATAAAGTTTTCGGTAGTCCCCAACTAGAGAAATCAAGTCTCAAATTTAATAAATTTTGAAATTTTTCAATTGTTAACGATTCATAAAATCTTAAGGAAGCAAATCTACACTCTGACACTCCATGGTTACGAACTACACTTACATACATATCCACACAAAAAATGTCGAGAATGAGACCACCACTTCGCTAAAAAATAGTAACCCAAAAATTGAGTTTTTTCCAAACGGAACGCTCTAGTTTGAATCAAATTTATGCATATCAGGAGACATTTCAGGATCCTCATAATTATATGAAATCATAGGGTGAAGTGTGACGAAAAAAACGAGATGTCTTTAAAAGAGCTGAAATGAAGCATGTATTGATTATCACAGTTTTAGTAAGAGCCTACAAACGCTTACAAAATCTGAAGCAAAGAAACCATTATTTCTGTTGGAGACAAAATTTCAAGTGAATAATTCAGCTTATTTAAGAATTACATTTCTCATTTGAATAATACAGGAGAAATAGTTTTTGGCTCGAACTGGATTTTTCGGTACTAGAAAATTTTTTTTTGAGAAAAAATGAGTATGATACTTTTGTAGGGTATTAAATGGGAAGCCTCATGTGACCTGTTCTTAAATGATTCATCACAAAAACCTGAGAGGAGTTATTGGATTGACCCAAGACCCATGATATATTTCGAGTTTAAGAGCATTCCGAAGTCCCAAGAAATCCCAAACTTCTCTCCCCACTTTTCTCGAAAACGACTGAATGAATCGAGAAATAATAAGTCGATGCATCTTCTTCATCATTTACAGAAGATGCATCAACTCATCATTTTTCTTTTTAATCAGTCGTTTGCGAGAAAACCGGGGGGAGAGATTTTGGATTTTTTGGGACTTCGGAATGCTCTCTAAGTTGTGGAAAAAAAGTGATTCTAATCATGAAAAAAAAATGGCATCGCTGCACCTGTTCGAAGTGAGCTCTTTTATTCTGCGCCGGAGAATGTCCAAGTCCTTGTAGTTAACGGAATTCAACGGAACGAATTTATTTCATTGAAACAAGTTACTCTGTTCCCAACGAAACTAAATTTGGCAGAAAAAAAGAATTACAAAATTTGAGGACACTTTGAAAGAAAAATAATATATATAATATAAGAATAGAAAGATAATAGAAGAATATCTGGTAAAATTTTCAAGTCGATCGGTTCATTAGTTTTCGAGTTACAGGCCCCGGCACAGAAAAAAACATATTTCGAGAAAAACGGGTTTGAAGTTTTCAGTCTTGAAATTAGTTTAGAATGATTTAAGGTGATACCAGCGACCCTTGAAGATACACCCAGAACCATTGGTTAGAAAAAGACACGACCAAGCTATTCTGACTAATTGTTCGAAAATGAAGCAATAAAATCAAAATATCGCTCTATGAGGCCTTTTTCAATCAATCAAAATGGTCTGTATAGAGCGATATTTTGATTTTATTGCTTTATTTTCGAACAATCCATCAGAAAAGATTTGGCTCGGGTTGCATCGTCAGGGATTGTTGGGTATCCTCAAAGTTATTCAAGTTTATTCTGCGACCCCAGGATCGTAGAAGAAGCTTTTTCCTTTAGAAAAGCGTCTTCCTGTGCTATTTTTTTTAGAGCAATTTTAGCGTGTTTCAACAAATATAACGATCTTTGCTCTTGTATGCCTGCTCTCAGTACTAGAGCTGTGCGGTTCATTGATTGATCGATTAAAATGGTTAATTGTCAACGATTAATCGATTAATCGGAAGATTTCGGTTAATCGTTTTTTTTTATTATTCGATGGATTCCGGTTAATCGTTTTGTCGATTAATCGGTCAATCAATTCTATGTACGCTGGTATCCCCTTTAGGAATTCAAATTAATTTTTCAGTTTAATTATATGAAAGTCGTTCGCAAGCTACTGCAACGAATATGAAAGTGTTTCTGAAAATTGCGGCGAACAGTATAATTCAACAAATTTTTCACGGATCGTAATGACTTTTGTTTCAAATTGGAGTTGATTGAATTCCCTCAAATGTGTATCTGAAATTAGCACGAAAAACTTGATTTATCAACAGAGCTATTATAAACAAAAAGATTTTGAAAATTCATGCAAACAACGATTATTTTTCAAATCATGATTCCTCAAATGTTTTCTAACAGAATAATTGATCTTTTAGATACATCTACAAAGTACCTTTATGAATTCCTCAAACAATTTTTTTTCTTTTTAACCATTCCTACGTGATGCTAGAGTGCATGCCGAACAGGAATAATTTTCGGACACACTTTCATATTCATTTTTGTACCTTCTTCAAACAATCATATAATTGCCCCAAGAATGAATTTGACTTCTTAAATGTGTACACAACAGACGTTGCAAATTGCGAGAAAATGTGTTGAAGAGTTCTTTTTTGATTCACAAAAAGCGCTAGTTCTTCATGTTCTATACCATGGTACTCAGCTTCTTGGCATGATATTCAGAATACTATTGAACGGATCGCTTTAATATTCGTTGAACAATCTAACAAACAAACTTCTATACAGTTGAAAATTTTGTGTAAATGTGTTAAAAAATCCGTGTGTCATGAATTTTCTGTTAAATATTCAACACAAACACGTGTAACTTCTACAGACAGTCCTTGTGTAATCAGGTCTCAACTGATTTATAATGTGAAATCATTCAAACAAGTGAAAAAAAGTGTCAAAATGACACAAATTTTATTCAATTCAAGATTGAACATAAAAATTGTGTTATTTTCAACTACCGAAGGGAGATCGCCAATGGTGGGAGCTATTTTTTTCATGAAACTTCTATGTACGTGTAACTTTAGTAGTCGTCGGAAGAACTATTTATTCATTTTGATTTTAGCTTTCATTCTAATGGGAATTCGTTTTCTAAATATGTCAATTTGAAGATAGAGTACGAGTTGATATACGCAAAGAAAGTACACTTAACCAAAGGACCGGCAGTGGCTTGAGTGATGCAGCTTCGACATTTGGTCCCGACGATCCAAGTTCAATGCTCATTGAAGTATTGTTTTTTTCAATTTATTCTTATGCATTGTTTCAACACGAAAAAAGTGTGATTTTCACATTTGATTGATGTAAAAAAATCCATAAATTACACTTGTGAACTGTTGATTCACTACTTATTTTGGATTTCATTTGACAGTCTTTATGTGTTGAATTTACACGATCGGAAATTCCAATCAAAATTTTATCAACATCCTTTTGTGTTATATTATTTGTATCAAGCTTGAGTGACTAGCTGACACAAACGCATTATGTGATATCGACACAAAAATATGTGTGGACCGTTTGGGACATGTGAAATGTGTTGATTTTAACACAAAATTTCCAACTGTGTATCTGTTAACGAGTCAAAAAAGTGGTTTGGTGGATATTTTCAATTTTTCCAGCAAATAGATCGGCAATTTTCTCACACAGCACCAACGACTCTAAAATATTTCAAAACATGGCTACACAGTTGGAAATTTTGTGTTAAATTCAACACATTTCACATGTCCCAAACGGTCCACACATATTTTTGTGTCGATATCACATAATGTGTTTGTGTTAGCTAATAACTCAAGCTTGATGTAAATAATATAACACAAAAGGATGTTGATAAAATTTTGATTGGAATCTCCGATCGTGTAAATTCAACACATAACTACTGTCAAATGAAATCCAAAATAAGAAGTGAATCAACAGTTCACAAGTGTAATTTATGGATTTTTTTACATCAATCAAATGTGAAAATCACACTTTTTTCGTGTTGAAACAATGCATAAGAATAAATTGAAAAAAACAGTACTTCAAAGAGCATTGAACATGGATCTTCAGGACCGAATGTTGAAGCTTTATCACTCAAGCCACTGCCGGTCCTTTGGTTGAGTGTACTTTCTTTGCGTATATCAACTCAAATGAATAGTCCTTCCGACGACTACTAAAGTTACACGTACATAGAAGTTTCATGAAAAAAATAGCTCCCACCATTGGCGATCTCCTCTTAGTAGTTGAGAATAACACAATTTTTATGTTCAATCTTGAGTTGAATAAAATTTGTGTCATTTTGACACTTTTTTTCACTTGTTTGAATGATTTGACATTATAAATCAGTTGAGATCTGATTACACAAGGACTGTCTGTAGAAGTTACACGTAGTTGTGTTGAATATTTAACAGAAAATTCATGACACACGGATTTTTTAACACATTTACACAAAATTTTCAACTGTGTACATTACTGGGAAATTTGAATATTGCAGCGATATTCTGAGCTGTTAATGAGTTATTCCATGTTTCATGTGTTTGAAATTGAATCGGTTGCTGAAGTATAAAAAATCTTTATATTCTTGATGTACGATAATTGAGGCGTCGCATGCAATGAGCAGACTTGCGCTCAAAAACACGGAAAACTATTGTCCAAGCCGTCAAGTCACATGTCAAAATTGAAAGTCGGAATTTCAAAAATAGAAAAATACTGGGTGATGTTTCTTGAAAAATCCATCCAAGCCTCTGTATATCATTTTTTTCTATCATCAATAGTTTTTGAGAAAAACAAATAAAACCTCCACATTTTTTTATATCAAAAATCAATGTTTTTCAACATTCAGCTCTTTCTAACTCGCTCATTTTTGGAAGTATCAAGATAAATCTTACGGAGTCTGATTCGTAATACTTCCCCGAAGATAGTAATGCCGAGAAAGTTTGTAAACATTAATAACAGAGTGATAAATTTTCAATTCGAAGTAAAAATCACGTTCTCATGCTTCACATTGAAAAACTAGTGGGGGGAGTATGAGCTACAAAAAACTTTCGGCAGCAAAGTTGTTCGTTAGTGTATGGGCAAACTTTTTGGAAAGTTTCAGATCGGTTGGATTGTTAGTTCGCAAAATACAGCAATTTATTTATCAGCGTGTAACGGAAATTCATCAGGATTTTAATAGCTGAATATCATACTGAGAAAAAATACAGTGGAGCCAACCGCATATGAGTTTGGATACGGCGAATCTCGCTGCGAGGTTGACTCAACTGAATATCGATTGAAGTAAATGCTCATTCGGTCATTTCAATCGATATTCAGTTGAGTCAACCTCGCGGCGAGATTTGCCGTATCCAAACTCATATGCGGTTGGCTCCACTACATTTTTTCTCAGTGCAGGTTTCATGAAAAGAATGATATTCATTCAATTTTTTGACCTGGCTTTATGTTTTTTCGGTCAGACAATTCGAATATCGAATCGTTATTGCAAGATTCGTCATTTGTCCTTGTTGAATAAACAATTTTAATTGTTTATAACGTTGTTATGGACAAGCTATTAACGGTAGAGGAAAACTCTTCCAACAAAAAAGAATTTCTTGTCTTGTTAGGAATAAGTTTTTTACAAAATGAGCAAGTTAGAAAGAGTTGAATGTTGAAAAACATTGATTTTTGATATCAAAAAATGTGGAGTTTTTATTTGTTTTTCTCAAAAACTATTGATGATAGAAAAAAATGATATACAGAGGTTTGAATGGATTTGTCAAGACCTTTCACGCAGTATTTTTCAATTTTCGAAATTTCGAGTTTCAATTTTGACATGTGCCGGACAATAGTTTTCCGTGTTTTCGAGAGTAAGTCTGGTTATTGTATGCGACGCCTCAATTGAGGGACCAGATCGAATAATCG
Source organism: Gonatopus flavifemur (assembly GCA_018340375.1). Classification (NCBI taxonomy): domain Eukaryota; kingdom Metazoa; phylum Arthropoda; class Insecta; order Hymenoptera; family Dryinidae; genus Gonatopus; species Gonatopus flavifemur. Next base: position 1,527,411 of record JAFFJZ010000026.1, on the reverse strand, counting down.
GTGGTGCGCGCGACCTCTCGTTCAGTTCACCTGAAAGCAGGCAACCAATACTTATCCCGTTGGAGGACTTTTAGGATAAAATACGATAAGAAATTCGCAATACTAAAAAAAGTTCCAGTAGGAAAGTTGTTGCAAATATGTTCAACAACAGTTCGAAAAATTTTGAGATAATTTCGTCCTGTAGATTAAAAATTATTACAGATTCAATGGAAACAAGCTTCCCTCTAACGAAGAAGCAATTACCGTATGCATCGACCCAGTGAACATTTTTCCCCTCAACATTTTAAACATTCATTATGTTCTCTAAATGCTAACAGAAAGTTCTCTAATGCGTCGATTTCGGAAATCTTTTTGATGCTTTCTTCATGAGGTCTGGAAGTTATCAGAAAGTTGACTTGGATCACATTCTGATAACTTCCAGACCTCATAAGAAAGGCATCGAAAAGATTTCCGAAATCGACGCATTAGAGAACTTTCTGTTAGCATTTAGAGAACATAATGAATGTTTGAAATGTTGAGGGGAAAAATGTTTACTGGGGATTAAATCGATTCGTTTTCCATTCAATCTGAGATAATTTCTAACCTACAGTACGAAATCATTCGTTCGAAAGAGTTCTTGATGAATACAATGTATTCATTACGAGCGTTTTTAGAACTCTTATGCTGTTTGGGAGATCTTGCATTCATATGATTTCGTTACATTGTACAAGAAGTTCAAGTCCATTCGAAAATTTGATACAGTGAGTTGTTGAAAAGATAAACGTCGATTATTTTTCAATCTCAAACAATTGTTTCGCTTGAAAACAACACTGAAATAAAATACAGCAGGATTTTCCGGATTGTCTGGCTATCACTGCTCGACTGAGTCCAGTAGTGAGTGTTAAGCAAAATTTGCTTGATAAATCTGACAGATGGTACTTGATGTCTTCATTAGCATAGGCGTCCCTACGGTGGGTGCTGTGGGTGCACTGGCACCCACAATTCAGAGTCCGATATCTATTCCTTATAATATAATATTATCTAGACGAAACAATGCAGCATAGGAAATGCTAATTCAACAAAAACAAGGGTACTGACAACAGAGTGGAAAAATTTTCAAAATTTTGTATTGCTGACATAACAAGTAGGTTTGTTACTACAAACAAAAACTAGTTGAAACAGCAAGAAAAATGATTGACACAACTACATTTTTTTGTTGACATAAACAAATTTGTTAACAGAACTAACGTCCTAGCTGCTGGAGTGAATATTTTTGCAAGGACAACAAATTTCTTTGTAGGCGCTATAGTAGCGAACCATTTTTTCTCCGTGTATGTATCACTAATCCAATATAGTTTATATATAATTTTTTTAAATTTGCCACTTGGGCACCCACAATTTGGCTAACCTGGGCACGCTTATGACTTTATTAGGCAGGTGCTATGTACCACATGCACGCGCATTTCATTGTAAAAATAATGACGATATCAAAAGCTTTCTATTATCTTTGTTATTGTACAGGCTATACTGCTTATTTGTGCCTTCGTGACTATTTACTTTCAAATCGTTCAACAAAATCTTCCAGGTTCCACGCGGTTAATATTTCTCGAATAAATGCACTCATTACAATAGAAAATATCTTGATAGAGGTATCAATCAGTTGCTGGAAAGCTGTGTTGCCAGAAACAAAGGAACAAAAGTGCCGAGACCGGGATTGGCCATTCCGATCAACAGAAGTATGTGATTGGATGTAGGCCCCGTTGAATCTTGAAATTTCTGACATTACTGCTGGGAAGTCAAGCAGAAACTGCCGTACAACTTGGATACAGTGTTCCGATATTTGGTAAGCTGGGAAATTGCAGCTTGTTCACGTGATTGATTCTACGTCACGCACTAATAGAATCCATCACGTGACCAAGTTGCGATTTCCCAGCTCACCGAATATCGGAACACTGCTTGGAGACGGATCATCAGGCAATTATTACCTGATCATAAAAGCGAATGCTCCTGTTTTTTTTTTCGGTGAAGGTCATCTGTTTCAAATGTGCGGTGAAAATAACATAATGTTTTCCTCGTTCTAACAAGAAATATAAAAAAGAAGTTGTATCCATTAGTGGGGACCCCTCGGCACTGTCTGAATAAAGGGCTGGCCTTAGGCCCCGCGAGGCCCGATTTCCGATATTTTTGCGGAGCCCCTAAAGTATCGACGAACTGTCACCAAGAAAAGCAAAATGAAACGTAATATTTCCAATGTAGTTATGGAAAAACAATGGTCATTCAAGTGGAAATATTGTCAAAATTATACAGGGTGGGGCATTTAAAGTATCGCGGGCGTTTTTTCCAAAAATAAAATGAGATACGAGAAAATTTTTCGGACAAAAATTGTAGGGTATCGAGGGGGACATCCGATGGTGGCCTTGGCTTTGACCTCAAATCTCATCTTCAAGGGCATTCTGAGGTCAACTCTTGTTTTTTGAATAGCATCTCATATTTTTTACTGCAGATTTGGATTCTAGGTCAAAAACCAAGAAACTTTTGTCTGAACCATTTTCCTGAAATCCGCAAAGATGGCGCTCTAATCGATATTGTTCCATACTGAATCTGACATTAGAATAACTCGAAAACGAAGGGTCTTGGAGGAGAATGTTTCGGACAAAAGTTGTCTGATTCCAAGGGGGACCCCTTGAACTGAAACGGAGGTGATGGGGTATAACAGACAAAACACAACACATTTCAATCGTCTACATCACTTGGATAATTTTAATGCAGTAGATGCTCAAAATGATGGCCTTCGACTTCAATACACATTTCAAAACGTTTTACAAAAGATTGCTGAACTCGTGCTAAAATATCTTCATTGATGCTCGCGCATGCATTGATGATTCGTTGACGCATATTCTCAGGTGTAGTCGGTGCTTGTTGATAAACTGTATCTTTTATGTATCCCCATAAAAAAAATCTGGAGAAGTAAGATCCGGAGAACGGGCAGGCCAATGAACTGGTCCACGACGTCCTATCCATCGTCCAGGATAATCTCTGTCCAATATTTCTCGAGCTGTGACTGCATAATGGGATGGACAACCATCGTGTTGATACCACATATTCAATCGTTCCTGAATAGGTATGTCTTCAAGTAATGTTGGAAGTACTTGATCTAAGAAATGTCTGTACTTCTCTCCATTTAGCGTATCTGCAATGAAGTACGGTCCAATTACTCGAGATCGAAAAATACCACACCAAACATTCACAGCCCATTGTCTTTGATGCTCTACTTGACGTAACCATCTTGGATTTTCTGTCGCCCAGTAATGCGTATTATGTCGATTTACTTGACCATGATTGGTGAACGTCGACTCATCAGAAAATAATATGTTGATGAAGTTGTTATTGTGCATTTGCGCTAGACCCCATCGACAAAACTGTACACGATTTTCGAAATCATCACCGTGAAAGTCTTGATGCAAACAAATGTGATACGGATGGAATTTGTGACGTTTCAGTATTCGAAGAACACTTCTTCGAGAAATTCCCGATCGGAGTTCAATTTCACGAGAGCTCACGTGTGGATTATTGGCTACTGCAGCTAGTACATTAACTTCCGCATTTTCTCCGCTAACAGTTCTCATTCGATGTCGTTTTTCCCTTGTAACACTTCCCGTTTCTGAGAATAATTTTGTAATGCGTTGAAAATACCTAATGGATGGCGTTGTTCTTTCAGGAAATCGTTCTGCATACAAGTCATATGCTTGTCTGGGGTTCTTATGCACTTCACCGTAAATGTAGATCATATCGATCTTTTCAGAAACCGTGTATCGGATATCCATGATTTTCAATTTGTCATAAACCAAGTAATAATCAAATGTAACTGACAAACTGACTTTCAAAATCGTGAATTTTCACTGAACCCCGTCGTTTGTTTACATCGCGTGAGCTCTGAATGGTGGTAATGTAGACGATTGAAATGTGTTGTGTATTGACAACTTTTGTACGAAACATTCTTTTGCAAGACCCTTCGTTTTCGAGTTATTCGAATGTCAGATTCAAAATGGAACAATATCGATTAGAGCGCCATTTTTGCGGATTTCAGGAAAATGGTTCAGACAAAAGTTTCTTGGTTTTTGACCTAGAATCCAAATCTGCAGTAAAAAATATGAGATGCTATTTAAAAAACAAGAGTTGATCTCAGAATGCCCTTGAAGATGAGATTTGAGGTCAAAGCCAAGGCCACCATCGGATGTCCCCCTCGGTACCCTACAACTTTTGTCCGAAAAATTTTCTCGTATCTCACTTTATTTTTGGAAAAAACGCCCGCGACCCTTTAAATGCCCCACCCTGTATATAATTAATACATAAATTATATGTAACTGATATAAAAACTGTATCGAATTATATATAAAATAGAAGTGATTTTAAAAATCTTTTTCATTTGGTCAGTTGCGCGAGGGCTGATTCAGAAGAGTCGGTCCAATTTGCTTGAAGTTGGCCCTGTTCAAGTATTTCCATGGGTAAAAACAACTCTGAAAGCCGGGTATATAACAGGGTGTTATGTGAATCATTCGTACATGATTATGGATAATTTTTTTCGCCGGATACACTGTAGCAGGGATGGTGAGCCTCAATTACTTTTTGTACTTGAAGTACTTTTCTAATCCCATAAAATAGAGATTTTTAACGTCAAATTACGAAGTATTTGAGAAGATAAAGTACTGTAAGTATAAAAAGTAATTGAGACCGCCTATCCCTGGTCTTCAGTAGTAGACTAATTGCATAACATTCAAACATATTGGGATTCAAATTTTATTGATTGCGTTACGAAAATAAATTATTAACTTCAATTGATTTTCGAGTAAATTTAAATTGGGAGAAAAGATCTTTTGCATACACGTTACATCTTTGCGAAGCGAAGTAGGTGAACATGAAACGTAAACATCAAATGTATTTTTGAATATTGTTTTTAGGTTCTTCCTCTTCGCCTGCATTATCTAATCATCCAACTGAACATGAATCTAGTAATGCCAGGAATGAGCTTAGAGAAATCCAATCTAAACAATGTTGTAAAAAGAAGCAAGCCACCGTGAGTCCAATAAATGTACAGTAAATCATTTTTTATAATTTGTTTTACATACACACACTTGTTTTTATTTGTAATATGATAATTTATCACGTGTTTGTGGTGAAATGTTGAATGTGGCATATATATGACATTTCTTTTTTCCATTACATGCCTATGAAATTCTCTTTTGTAGGGGAAAGTCGTTTGCATTTGATTCCATACAAGGTATAAAAATTAAAATTTGTGGAACTTTGAATGTGCTATCTTGAAGAGCAGGAATTCAACTTAATTTTGAGATACATGAACGCACACGAATCTCAAACTGATGCGTCAGTCCATCGATTTTTCGGATATCGAAATGTTCGGGTAAAATGAGAAATGCACTAAATTTTTTGCAAAAGAATATACATCGGAATTCAAATAACGATATTCATTCATTTTGAGCTCATAACTGACAAATATATTATTTCAAGTATTCCTACACAAGACACCTATGTCGCCTCTCTGTGGAATTCAGGGAGAAAAAAAGAGATCAATTGATATAGTGTGGTACGATGGAGAAGCAGTGTAGAGGCGATGAAGAGATGTTCGCCCGAAAAAATGGCCAGGACATTTCTTCTTCGCGTCTACGCTGCTTTTCCCTTGTGCCACGTTATATCCAACGCTCCCTTCCTTCTCCCTTAAAAGGATACGATCGCATAGGTGGCTCCATCTGGTGGCATTTTTTTCCAACCAAAATACTCGAAACTGAACGCATAAAAAAGTCTGAAATTTTCAAGGATGAATCCTTGAAGGTTTATCTAGGTCTGTACACAGTCGAAATTTTTAATTTCGAGAAAAAGCAAAAAAAAATGTTTTTTTTCTTCAAAATTCCGGCTCTGTACAGACCTAGATAAACCTTCAAAGATTCATCCCTGAAAATTTCAGACTGTTTTATGCGTTCAGTTTCGAGTATTTTGGTCGGAAAAAAATGCAACCAGATGGAGCCACCTATGCGATCGTTTTCTCGCAAGAGGATACCAAAGTTACCGTCGATGCACGTTTTTTGCACAAAAATACTCGTAACTGAATTCATAAAAAAATCTGAAATATTCAGGAATGATTCTTTGAACCTTTATCTACGTCTGTATAGAGCCCGAATTTTGAATTCTGGTAACAAAATTTTTTCAAAATTTGTTTTCAAAATTCAAAGAATTTCCAAAAATTTCAGATTTTTTCGTGACTTCAGTTTCGAGTATTTCATTGCAAAAAAACTTGCTCCGATGGTAACCCTGGCGAAAATGAGGCGTGCTGTAAGCGTGGATATCCGCCAAATTACTCTTCAGAGGTTGGCTATCTCTTTTCGAATATGTCGTGTGGAAAGAGATAGATAACCTCTAAAGAGTAATTTGGTGGATATCCACGCTTAGAGCACGCTTCATTTTTGCCAGGGAACTCTAGTGTCCTCTTAATTCTACGGAGACACGACGTAATTTCATCGGCGACTGTCCTGTATGGGTTTCAAACTTTGTCTGCTCAAAACTAAGAAAATTGTTGATCTCCCAATCGATTATCAAGTTTCATATGCACCTAAATTCTCAGTAAAATTCATATTTTACCCCTTTATCTATGATGAAATACCAAATATACGTACTGATACGCATCTAGTTCCCCAATGACGATGCCCACTTCACCCGACAAGCTATTTCCCATATCCGACTAAGACCTTACACATCTTATATATAACACATGCATACCTTTGAAACCGTAATGAATTATTGCATTATTCTTTTGCATTTCGAAAGATGAAGTCTGAAGAATGAATAATGAAGTACTTATCTTAATCCTGGCGTAAAGAATATTAGAAAACATACCTAAAACAAAATTCTGAAAAAAATCTTAGAAATCTCTTTTTCAATTCTCTCGCGAAAAAAATAGAGCAATATATGCTGATGTGTCTATGACTCATAAAAAACGATTCGACATCAAAAACTACATGTTACGTCAGTTAGACCATTTCTAAATACACGACCATACAAAAATAGTTGACGTTTCCCACCTCACCCGACTCTCCCCTACTCCTTTGCCATTCTACATGTCACTGTAAACGCGCGTTGTATAATAAATAATTTTTTTGTTTTTCCCTTGAAAATGATGTGAATTAACATCTCAACCCTGCGTCGGTCACCTTCAAAACAAAGGTAATTTTTCATCATTATACTTGAGGTTGTTTGAGGAGGAATAAGTTGAGAAACAACACGGAAAAAAAGATGATGTTGGATTTACAATGTTTCGTTCGATCACCATAGAAACCCCTAATGTTTCTATGGTGATCGAACGAAACATTGTAAATCCAACATCATCTTTTTTTCCGTGAAATGTTGAGGGTGCAGGAATGACAATTTGTTTAAAAAAAAAGTCATGTGACTTGATTGTCCTGGTGACCGACCGAGGGTTAAGCACCTATGGGTATATTATATTTTTCATTTGATAAGTTTGATTTGAGTGATTCTGTAGGAATAATTGACACAATAATTAAAAATCAATGTGTAATTTTATGCTCAAATGTGAAAGATATTTCTTTTTTAATTCAGGTCAAACCAATTTCTGCAGCTGATCAAAAAACTTTATACTCGGCAATTGCCATGGCACAAGAATTAACGGCTCGTTCGATGACAGATCTCGAACATCCACCGGAATCTCCTCGTACGCCAGTGAGTCCTTCAAGACGAAGAAAATTTTCTTTTAAGCTACCGCATCAACACAGCCCTAAACCCGACAGAAGACATTTTTCTGAGGAAGCAGCAAGCATACCTGACATCCAGGTATTTAAAATTTCCATTTCGTAAAATGTTACGTTGTGTCATATCGAATCCTCATTTCACAAATATTGAATACGAGAAGTAACAACTCACTCCATACAACAATTCCAATAATTTTATGATCATTCTAATTCATACTTTAGTGTACAGCTATAATTGCATGTTGTATTTAAATTGCATCAAAATAAAACTAATTTCCATTTTAATTTTCATACTGCAGTGAAGAGAAAAACTAATACATCTTCCTTTTTTCCTCCTTAATCCTATTTATTTTGCTTTTTGTTTTATTTCATGTCGTCTTTTTTTTTCGTTATTCTCCCTAATGCTCCCTATTTTATCTATCTATTTGGATATTACTTTATTCCGGAAACGACATTACGCATTGTCGCATGCTTCGATCAATGAATTATTAAATTTGAAATATCAAACATCTTCTCTGAATTCTATTCTTTTATGTTGGTATAAAATGCATGGTATATGTATATGTATACATCGTTATCGTTATCATTGTCTTAATTGTTTGTTTACGTATGATCTTTAATAAACTAAAAGTGGTTATGCTCGAGTTTGCAATCTTTGTCATCTACGGTTTCTAGTATAGACTCACTCGGTGCACCATCAACGTTAAAATTACCCCTTTGGGATAAAGCATCAGCTGAGTTTTGTTTTGCAAAATCTCGTGAACTTTTGACAAAACCAAATGCTTGGACTTCTTACATGGATATAGAATTTGATACTCATTTTGTAAATGAAGCAGCAACGAAACATAATTTGATGAAATCTACCGAATACCTCGACAATGGTAACAGAAAAGATAACTATAAATTTGAGAATTTATCATGCGCGGAGAAAAAATTGAATTATCAACAGCAAAATGGTAAATCATCTTCTTTGGATTTAGAAATTCCAAGTGATGGTTTTAATAGAAATCCAAATAGAGTGTCTACAAGTTTTTTAGATCGTTATTTCGAACAATCAAAGTATTTTGATTCGAATGTGTCATTAGATCGATTTAATGAAAAAATATCTTGCTCGGAAGATGAAATTTATAAATTCGAAAGAATCAATAACTTGGAGCAACGTGGCAGGGTTAGCAGCTACTTGAGTACCAAAGAACAAAACCTGCCTATCGAGACGGAATCTAATCAATCGTTGCTAGTAAATAAACTTGATAACAATACAGAAGATGTACCGGAAGAAGAGATAACAAATTTTGAGAGCAACGAAACAAGAAGTTACGACACTCTCAATGAAAATTCTGTAAACTTTCAGTCAATGCGTAATAAATCAATCAAATTTGAACCTACGAGAGAATCTGTGCCGAATTTAGATCTCAACGTGCGACTTGGGAAAGTTCCAAATTCTTACAGTGATTCTTCAAAAACCCTTCAAAAAGATTATGCCAATAAACTAATAGATTCGCCTAAATCGTGGATCAGTGGCCAAACCTCCACTTTCACGACAAGAAATTTGAATTCAGAGTCAACGTCGTCTACCACGGCTAATCCACTAGAATTGAAAAATATTGCAAAATCCACTGGAGTAACGGACAGTCCAAGACCTAATCTTGAAACTCTTAAAATTAATATACAAAGCTTTCGTAAAATCGAACATAATCAAAATGGTCACGATAATTTCCCTTACGTAGTATCGAATAATCCTTTATTCGTTTCCGAGACCGAAAAGAAAGAATCACCGATGTACAGTAGCTCGGAAAGTTTGCGCGTTAATTTTCAACGTCTTAGACGGAAATCTGATGCTGAAGCGAATAGTAAGGTTGAATTGAATAGTAAGTTATTAGCAGGAAAGTATCAACGCGAGATCTCAGGTTTGGAGACTGTAAAAAGTTATTTGGATTGTAAAAAAAATCAAGGTTTGAATTCTGGTTTGGGTAAATTGACTCAAAATATGATACAATTGGGAAAAAATATAGCACAGAATTCAAAAAATTTGGAGACCGTCGTATCAAAATCTATTGTCCCGACAGGTTCGTCTAGAACCGCTGCTCTTTCTCAAGAAACAGCTTCGAAAATATCGACACCCACGATTCCAATTCCTATATCCAAAGTAAAAAATCTCGATTTGCATATACCTTTGAAAGAGGAATCATCAATTGGAATGAAACTGAATACTATGCAAAAATCAATTGTTCCACCAGCGCCCTCGAGTCCAAGTATACATCAACATATTTTGGAACCACCTAAATTGTATCAGAACAGTGTTATACGGAAAGAAATCGATAGAACACAAAATCCTGACATTCGCGTGGATAAACAGAGTATTTCGGCGAACGTTTATCGTCATCGAACATCATCTTTGTCTGAAAACAGAAAACCTTTGATCAAAAATATCCAAAGATCATTCCATCCGAAAAACGATTCAAGCGAAGACTCGGATTCTATTTCTCATTCGGAAACCGATATCAGAAGTCGTTTACGTTATAAACGTCGACATAAAAAATTACCGCATGGTTTTAAACTGAATTTCAAGAATAGAGCACAATTTTTACATCCAAATTCAGCTAAAGGGTTTTCAGCGGTTGATCTGTGCGGAAAATCTCCACCTCCTTCGACGAGTTTCTTGAACTCTTTGTCACCACCATTTTCTTCGAGACATAACTTACTGTCCTGGCCTGAAAGCGCTCCGAGCTCCAGTTTAACGTTTACCAGCAATTCAGAACTCGATTCGGATACCAGTTCGGAATATCCAGAATTCACTAACGATATTTTAACGTATCCCCCTTCTCCTGCTCCTTAAATTGAATTTCGAAAGAAATGAAGTAATGCGTCGTATCTTTCATTCGTATTTATTTTTTATACGAGAGATATGGAATTTGAGTGATTGAATTTGTCAACACTCGAAGTGTTGACAATTGAAATCATATTTCGTTGTTTTTTCCTTGTACCGAATATCAAGAAGTCTTTATTGGACCTTATGGCGAGCTTGCGATTATAATAAGTAATAATGAATACATGAACATATAAAATTGTCATTGAACTCGATAGCAGGAATTTACATACGAATTAATAATTAAATTTAATATTCGATAGTTGCCTTCGCATTTGAATCATTTTATATATCATTCATTTAGGTAAAAAATATTCAAAAACTTCTGATATCAGATCTGTTGAAGCTCGTGTGGAGCAAATAAGTAAATTGTAAATTGATTTTTGTTTGATAAACCATAAGTCAACAGACCAATATTTTTTATATAATCGAATAAACACGAGGATCTGAGCAAATAAGAATTTCGCTGCTTTTCTTTCTAACAAAAAATCATCGAATGTAAGAAATTATTACACGCGAGGTGCTATTTTCGGCATGATGGGTTCTTTAGCACGGACTTAGTTTTAATCGCATGCTTATTATGAAATCATTTCAACTAATAAACCCTTATAAAGCGTAAAATATTGTGCTTTGAATCAGCATTCTGAAATGTGATGGTATTCAGTGGTGACATCGCTAGCGGTGACTTTCATCGCTTTTGGAAAGGACTGTACCCAAACCAAAAAATACATTTTAATTGAAAAAGTCTGAATAATTCGGGGATTTGAGCTTATGGAAATTCGTATAAATACAATATTGAGTGCCGAGAACAAAATTTGATAGATCAATCAGCCTGAGTCGATCGCATTACAACATTAACGATTCTTTATTTAACGCAAAAAACAAGGGTAATGAAGGGAGCCTGAGGTTTCGCCCATAATGAACAGTGAACAATTTTTGTAAATTGTTGCGGACTCACTTTCATGAAAGAATGACTTTAACAATTCCAAAGCGAATTCAACAATTATTGCGATTGTTAATTAACGTTCATTCACGCTTTATGGGTGTCCCTTAAGAAAATTTACTTCAGTCTGACCAAAACACTTCATTTTTCCGCCAATTTTTTTGGAGAAAAGAATGAGGCGTTTCGGTCAAAATGGCGTGAATTTTCCTAAGGGTTGAATTAACGATATTCCAAGTTTTCCTCTATGAATAGTTATAAAAACTAATCAGGAATTTTTGTAAATTTTTCTAAATGCATTTTTATGAAACATAATGACCCTGACTCCCATTACAGATCTCAATCATTATATATTGCTATTTTTAACTAATGCTTATTTACGATCTTTACGAAAACAAATGCACCTGAAGAAACTTCAATAAATTCCTAATTAGTTTTCATATTTCCTAATAAAGAAAAACTTGAAGTGTCGTGATTTCTACCTTATAAATCATAACTAAACATCAGTTAACAATGACCATGATTAATGAGTTCGATCTGCAATTGTTGTTAGGCTTATTATCTTCTGTGAAAAAAAATTCGGAAAAATTTACAAAAATTCCTGATCAGTTTTTATATTTCTTTATAGAAAGAACCTTGGAATATCGTAATTTTTACCCTATAAATCGAAACTAAATATTAGTTCATAATGGCGATAATTAATTAATTTGGTTTGGAATTGTGTTCAGGGTTATTATCTCATGAAAATGCATTTGGAAAAATTTACAAAAATTCTTGATTATTTTTATAACTCTTTATATTGGAAAACTTTTGGAATATCCTGATTTCATTCCTGTAAATCGTTAATAAACATTAGTTGAGAATGGCGATAATCAACGAATTTGTTCTGGAATCATTTAAGTTATTATCTTTCATAGGGGAACTTCCGGTGTCTTGTCTCATAGCTAATGCGTTTTATTTTGTTCCTTGTTTATTTCAAATTTCCGACACGTTGACCGAGTTGATTAATTTGCATCGACGGTGTTGTACCTTTCTGAGAACGTGCTGGAACTTACCTCTGCTGGTGTAATTTTTTGATGCTTTGGTGGCCATCTGATTGTTTTTCATCGTGTCAATAGTGAAGTGGCATATGTGGTATCATCAGATATAGCTTGCTTCTGCGCAGATGCACACAATTTTTGACCACTTGGAGCAGCACCACTCGGATTATTAATCGATGTCTTATAATTATTGTTCGGAGGGGGCAGCAAGTATATCAAAGAGCTAGACGACCGAGCGACAGGGTGACTCTTATCAGCTCCGCTCTCCTTCTACACCTGTAGAACCGAACGTACCAAAACCGAAGAGAGGTAGGCCTACTAAGGTATAGACTTCGACTCGTACCAGTAGTTGTGGATCGCTATTGAATTACTTACAGCCGAAAAGGAAAAAAGAGGACAACATCACGTTGGTAGATACACACTCGGCTTCTGCTGATAAACTTGCCTCATTCGGCATTACAACGGATCAAGATCTATCTGAAATACACTATTCATTTACGAAAAAGAGAAGGAATACACTCAAGTTCGAGGACAACTGCAATGATCTTTGTATTCAAGACTCGGATAGAGAAGATAACATGGAGGCAAAGCTAGATCGAATGCCTCTGGACTTTTTAAGCAAATTTCAACAACTTGAGACAAATTTGTGTCAAGTTAATACAGAAATGAAGCAAAAACTCTTTGATTTGCGATCAAACGTCAATGTAAAATTTTTATGACCGGAAACAGAAGTAATTCAATTGAAGAAAGAGAACATCAAACGAGAAACGAAATTACAGCAAAGCCTTGAAAACCTCGCTGCAAGTAATGCTGCTCTTGAAAAAACGGTGGAGGTACTGAATAAAGTTCTTCGCAAAAATGATATAATGAGTTAGTTGAAACCATCTTCTCAGAATAACAGTCGATTCAAAAAGTCCGTAGGATGACACATAGATGGCGTTACTAGAATTTTTTCCCTATGATTTTTATTTAGTACTAACCTTCAAACGATACGTGTGTAATTTTGATAGCAATCTGACTATTGATTCGTGAGTTATAGCATTTTGTGTGAAGCAACTTCTGTTATTGAAAAAAAAAATGGAAAAAAATGAATTTCGAGTTTTGATGAAGCATTGCTTTTTGATGAAAAAAAATACAGTGGAAACCAAACAATGGCTTGATAAACATCCGGACTCTGCTCCATCGAGACAAATGATAGAGAAATGGATTGCTGAATTTCAACGTGGTCTTACCCGCACAAATGATGCAGAGCGCAGTGGACGCCCAAATGAGGCTGTTATTCCATAAAACATTTTAAAAAATCCACAAATTGGTTATGAACGATCGCAAATTGAAGGTGCACGAGCTAGCTAACATTGTAAAGATATCAGATGGTAGTGTTTTCATCATTTTACACGAACATTTGGGTATGCGTAAGCTCTGTGCAAAGTGAGTGCCGCGTGAGCTCACAGTCGATCAAAAACAACAACGAATTGATGCTGCAGAGGAGTGTTTGGCGCTGTTGAACTGCAATAAAATCGAATTCTATCGTCCATATAGGACAATGGATGAAACATGGCTTCACCATTACACACCAGAATCCAAAAGATAGTTGACTGAGTTGACAGCAGTCGACGAATTGAATTCAAAGCGAGTAAAGACGCAACAGTCGGCCGGCGAGGTGATGGCGTCTGTATTTTGAAGGGAATAATATTCATCGACTATCTCCAAAAAGGAACCACCATCAACAGCGACTATTACTGTGCACTTTTGGATCGATTGAAGACTGAAATCGCAAAGAAACGGCCACATTTGCGAAAGAAAAAAGTGTTATTCCGCCAAAACAATGCACCGTGTCACAAATCGATGAAAACGATGGCAAAATTAAATGAATTGGGTTTCGAATTGCTTACCCACTCACCGTATTCTCCAGATTTAGCCCCCAGCGACTTTTTCCTGTTTTCAGATCTCAAGAGAATGCTTGCTGGGAAGAAATTTAAGTCCAATGATGGAGTACTCGCTGAAACTGAGGCCTATTTTGAAGAGAAAGAGAAATCGGACTGTAAAAGCCTTTAGATGACACCGTATGTAACATTTTAAGCTCAACAGAGATCAATATACTAAAGGCAGTTCACCGCTACGTCTTGAATTGTTTCAAAACCCATGCTATCGTAATGAGTGACTACCCTGGAGGATTATGTTACTGTTATTATAAATGCATATAGTTGAGGATCAGAATGTTTGGATCTGCCCGTTAGTTGATGAGATTATAATTATAATTAAGATGGAAGATTAAAATCAACTTGTTTGAATCAAAATGTAAATTTTGTATATTTATGTACAACTGGGAGTTTTCCCTCTTTCCATCATGGATAATTTGTATTCGGAACACATGGAACTAAATATCCATCTATCTATTATTTTTGATAAAAATGCGTCTTCGGAAATTCACAAAAATTCTTGATTGTTCATTATAAACGAAACCTCAGGCTTCCTTCATGACTCGTGTTTTTCCGTTGAATAAACAATTGTAAATGTTGAGATTTTATCGATTTAACCATCCAATTTTGTTCCCAGCACTCAATATTATATTTTTCTGAATTCCCATAAGCTCAAATCTTCGGATTATTCAAATTTTTCCGTTGAAATGTATTTTTCTGGTTTGGATACAATCTTTTCCCAAAGCAATGAAAGTCACTGTTAAATACCATCACATCATTCTAAATATAATCTTATTTTTATTTCTCAAAAGACATTCTTTCTGAATTTTTAGATTGCATCAAAACATATCATCATTAATCAAACGTTTTTGGATGTCTTCATTTCTAAATTTGACCCTTAACCTGTAAGGTGTGAGGTCTTTGGAGTCCGGACGAAAATTGTTTTAGTTCCTGACTTAGTAAGGGGGTGTGAAAGGGCGTGGCTCCCAACACGTAAAAAGAGTACCAAAAGTAAGAAAGAGTAAAAACAAACCCAGGACTCTAAAGACCCCACCAGAAAGATTATAAGTAGGGAGGATTGGGGATAGTTGACAATAGAGATAAGTAGACTAGCAATCAAAATCTCGTCGGTAGTGCAAATGCTGCAATGATCTTTTTGAGTCGAGTCCAATACTCGGGACCTTATTGGATACCCGAAAGTTTTCGAGTACTCGACTCGACTTGGAGCAATCAATGCAGCATTTGCACTGCCGACGAGATTTTGATCGTCAATCTACTTACTCCCATAATCAACTATCCCCGGTCTCCCTACCGAGAAACACCTTACAGGATAAGGGTTACTTTGGTTCGGTTTTATGGAATCATCCTTATTTATATTCCTCTTTAATGATCCCGTAAGCAAATAACGAGGAAATCGTTTCCTCGGCGATTCACTATTCTCCCCCCCAAGTAGCATACGCACATTCTGAACATGTTATGAGGATAAACGTTGAGAATATTCGAATATTCTAGGAAGATTCTTATTTTATGCGAAGTTTTCTACACATAATTTCAGAATGTTTGAATGAGATTGTTTTAAGTATTCTCAAAATATGGTGCCACGAACATTGTGAGAATATTAGAAAAAAAATGTTAAAATATAAATTTTCGTTGCTATAACTTCTGCATGTAAACGAAAACTAATTCATGATAAATTTTCTCAATAATTACGCATTTTGAATCATGAATTTTTAACAACATTATGAATTCACATAGCCGGATTAAATACTTATTATCGCAACACGCAATCATAATATACACGATGTTTCGGAATACTTTATTACATTTGTTATGATTTTTCACACATGACACGTGCACAGAAAATCTGGCATATCAAAATGTACATTTATAAATTTATAAATTTTGTTCTCCAAATACAAATTGAAATGGTACATTGTTTATGCGTTTGTTGCTTATCAACAACATTCTCCGCCATCATTGGATTCATTTGAACACGATACTTGCACATGCCTTGCTCATCAACCCATGTGGAAATAGCCAGAGTTGACAAATGGCGCGGTACTGGCCAAGTTGCACTTGCCAGACTTCGGCAGAAATAACTGTGCCTATTCAGAATCATTACCGTTTTTCAACTGGTGCCAAATGTTTGCCGGATTTCAGACAGTACCGGCTTGCTTGGTCAGACGGTCCTGAGCCAGTATCGAATTAATAATGTTCGGAGAAAATCCAGACCATACAGAAATGGAACCGTGCCAGTACAGAATCAGAGTTAGTTGGATGTTAAAATGCAAAAAAAGACGATACTACACCAGTATCGATGCAACGTTGTTCTAATACGGAATAGATAGTGGATAGGAATTTCATTGATCTTTCCAATAACACGGTTGATTTGACGAGACAATACTGCGCCATTACTGAGCCAGAGTTAGTATTAGCATTCAATATGTTCCATAAACGTCAACCCTAGCAGAAATCACTCTAGTCATTCTCTAAGCGATTCCAAGGGCTTACGAGGCCTTGCAAGTCCCTCACAAGGACCTGGTGAGGCCTCGCAAGGCCTAGAGAATTACTAGAGTGATTTCTGCTAGGGAATGTGCCAGTATTGATAGGACCCTGACTTTCTACAGAATCGGTGGTCGGATGACATTAAAATCACGATCTTACGCTGGAGGAAAAAACTTGTAAAATACTTGTACATCTTATTGAATAAATATATGGATGATTGAGGATTCAGTGCAAGCGACCATAATTTTAGTTGATTTTTCAACAACGCATGCGAAATATCCCATAGCTGAAGTGCATCCTACTTCCCCTGCGGTGAAATTGCCTAAAATTGTAGTAGCTCGCACTACATTTTTAAATCGTCCATATATTTACTTAGCAAGAGGTAAATTTGACAACTTTTTTTTCACGGTGTAGTAACTCGGCTGTTGTAGTGAGTCGAAGTCGCACCAGCATTAGGCCGGAGTTGGTATCATTATTCAATATGTTCGAGAGACGACAATGTGCCAGTATTAGTAGGACTTTATTCCACTACGGAATCTATGGTGAATCGTATGATTTCAACAGTCCCATTACAATAAATGGCAATTTGAGTAGTTCGTCGTCAACTCGGAGATCGGCTGATGTGATAGGGACTAGGGGTTTCTCACTCGCAGGACCTGGGTTCAATCTTCACTCAGTGAACTTTCAAGGAATCATTTCCAAAGTGCCTTCCTCCGATGACAATAATAGGAACAATGAATTCTTCAGATTTTCAAAGTTCACATTCAATGTTTTTTTTTTTTTCAATTGAAATATGATCACTCCTGGTAACTTCGGTTACCGGTACTGTGCCAGTACTGGGTCGGGTTTGAATTTCTACATAGGATGTCATCATTTCGACTCTTCATCATTTTTCATCCAGGTCTGGCAAAACAACTGATCCTGTTGCAATGCCAGAGTTTCACCGTAGTTGGATCATATTTAATATCTTTACCGACGAGGTGGTAAATGTATACTGGGCCTTATGTTCAATGATGTTATCATTCCGACTGTTTGCCAGTACCGTCTATTCAACCACGCTCATAATGGTAGGTCTGGAATTGCCAGTACTGGCAACTCTGGCAACAGTACTCAGCCAGTAGCGGCGCGTGCTTCCATTTCCACATGGGAATCTCTCTACAAACTTTGCACGCATTTATACGCATATTGTACGAATGTTCTTAGAATATTTGAAGTAATCTCAAATGAAGGGGTGGATCCAGAGGGGGTCACTGATTACAAGAAAAGCTCATGCCCCCCGATTCATTCCTGAATCCACCCCTGCTTGAATGTTCTAGGAATCATCTATGAATATTTACGAATCTTCTACGCTCTTTGTGCAAATATTTGGTACAGTATATTCCACGGATATTGTGAAATTATTCTTAGAATATTCTGTGCTACTTGGGGTGCTGTACATATTTTCTTGAAAAATGAAAAATTAGCTGAATTTCATACTGAAAATTATTCAAGCAGTAGGGAGATGGTTAAACGAAAATGAATGGAAGCAGTTTCATTGACAGGGAATTTGTTGAAAGGGAGTACTTGCAACCTTTGATGCATGTTTTAATGATTGAGCTTAATACATCGATTCTCATCGTTTTATTTCTAAATTCGAAAACATCATCAAAACAAATTAATTAATACTTTAATTGAGGTGCGAATTGAATGAACTCATTCATGTTGAAATTTTCATGCTTTTTATTTACATATGTATTGATTACAAAAACATCGATTTCGTTTTATCTTTAGTATCGAATTAATATCAGCTTAGTATTCTTCATCGGAGAAATGATTTCATATCAAGATATTGATATCTTGAAGATGATGTTTGCATTTGTATTATATCCGTTTTTCTGATGGGATTATCCATAAAATAAGTTCGCTTTTCAATATGTCTTTTTTTGTCAGACCTTACGTTGATGTGACAAAAATATCACTGTAAAAAGAAAGTCTTAAATTCAGCTGATTTCATGGCTGAATCTATGATGCAAACAAATTAAGCCGACAAAACAATCGCCGACACAATGGAAAAAGCACTGTCTGAAATTAAGATGCAAACAGATTAAGACTTTCTTTTTACAGTGATGAACAACGAAAAGCGAACGTATTTCATGGAGAATCCCAACCCACAAGATCATAGGTAGAACGCATTTGATACGTACCTCAAATATTATTAGTATTCAATGCATATATTCATGAAGAGCATAAAAGGATTGAACAACCAATCTCTATAAATTGGCGAGTAAAAAAATTACTCTCATCAATAGTTTTGCTTGTTTACTGTAAGACATTGTTCTTCATTTCTCACATCAAATCATTTTTTGAAGGTAATCAGTTTGGAATATATATGTCTGTACATTCTCCAACTTATATTCATGTTTTTTCAAAAGAATCCATAATAATGAGTAATTCATGAAAACGTTAGAGACGAATTTGACTATCGACACACAAAAGTAGGAGCAATCATTTAAAAAATATTAAAGTTTAATTTGTTTCTTTTTACGTTTTGCTTCACCCCCCTTTACTTCATCTTTCTTTTCGTCATTCATTTATTTTTATGTTCATGGTTGATTTTGATTTTTTCCCAAATCTTTCCTGTCCCACAAATTGTTTAGGCAACATTATCGGAAGAGGCCAAAGAAGTGTACAACAGTTTAGTCGAGACGCCAATTATGGAAAGCACTTCGGACACGAATCCATTGAGAATGTTGCGTTCTGGTTTACCAATAGTGAGACCGCGTGTACGTGGCAATAAGCACGCGACTTTAGGTCTTGCGATATCTCATCTCGAAGACATGTCGGGTGAAAATACTTTTCACTTCGATTTGCATCACAGTAGTGGAGCAAGGACTTTACCTAAAGTCAGAGCACCACCTGTTCCTTGTTCTTCATCGTGCATCGCTCCTCCACCTTCTGGATGGACTCTGGAAAGACACCATTCGGCTTTGGAAATCGAGAATAATCAAAATCAGAACAATGTCGATGAGAATCCGATACCTCTGCCTCCTCGGGATCGCTCTAAAACATTACAGCCCAAATCCACTTTGCAAAGACATCAGAGAAAACATCCTTTAATCATACCAGGAGGTGGGATTACTAGAACTCTCGCAAAAATGGCAGTTACCACAGCACCTATCGAGGATCAAGTGGATGGGCATTGTTTAATGAAAAGCACTAGTTCTTTGGAAACAAATCCCTCCACAAAAGAGAATTGCATTCCAGAGGTTTCCATTGGAAGGTGTGATTTATTCAATATTTATAAAAATTGATAACGCGGTACAATAATATTACAGCAACGCAATATCATTATGTCCCTTGTTTATATATTTTTTCTGAGCTTTAAGTATAAACAATGTTTTTTTTATAATTATTTGAGCACGTTTCTCAATTCATATATTGCTTGAAAGTCTCAAAAATGGATGAAAAATTGCTGAAATGGAAAGCGATTGTTTATGTGATCATGCATTATATTTAAACCACAAATTTGAAAATCTATATATTTCAATATTTCGCAGTGACAGGTGAAAGTCAAAAAGTTTGATTATTTTTCAATGTTGCTGCAATATGTTGTCCGGCATGGAAATATTGTTATTCATTAAATTAAATTTTAAGTGCTATTGTGAAAGTATTACTACGTTAAATACTTTAAGAAAGTTCAGAATCAATATTTCCTCATTAGATTTCATTAGACAAGCTTTCGAACAAAGATTTTGAAAAAATGCATTTATTTTCAGCCCTGAAGAATTCGAACGTTGCATTGACTCAGAATTGGCGGCTTTGGATTCATTACCCGCAGACGGAAATGGACACCATAGATGCAGTGTAATTTCAGAGGATCTGTTAGAATTCTCAAACAATTTACGAGATGGTGCGAGTGGAGAATCTTTTCAAAGTAGCGACGATCAAATAAACCATGATTCACCGATCGATCTGAATCATTTTCGTAGAAAAGTCAGTATTTGTTCAGAGTCTTCCGTTTCGAATAGTTTTGCATCGAAAGCTGGACAAGAAAATGAAGCAAGTGAAATGAAATCTAATCCTGTATCGAGGAATGCGAGTAAATCCGAGGTCTCGACTAATGTTGCTGGAATTGATAACGGTGCTACTAGTTCCAATTTATTTAGCGCTGTACCTGTAAAAATATCTTCGGCTGTGGATCTCTTGCAAGGATCTTCGTCCGAAGAATTGAATTCACGCACGAATCTTCACTCGAGTTTCAACGATCAAGGTAAGGATGATTACGATTCAACCAATTTGAAATCTTATCCGAACGAAAGAACGAATGAACTATCACGACAATCGGACCACGTGTCTTGTGAAGATCTGTTGGAGTTCGCTTGTGACGGACCAAACGCGAGGAGAACTCGAGGGCCTCACAACGGGGAACAATCGGATGAAGTGAGGATTATGCTTAAAGTGTTGCATGATCAATCTACACCCGAGTCTTGTGTCGCTGCTTTGAATGTTACCGATTGGAATGTTCTCGCAGCGATTAAATTGGAACGCCTGCAAGGATTGTTGAGGAAGGAAAATAATTTTGTTAGTCTTGAGGATTGTAAACTCATGTTGAATCAATGCAGTGGCGATGTTGTTAAAGCAGCTGCGATGCTTCGAAGTATCGACGATACGGCTGCTGTTTGAACGTTTCAATCAATATAAATTTGCCAAAATAATCAGATTTTCTGACTACTAAAATAGTTTTTCAATTCAATTCGATATTATCGAATGTCATTTCCAATGACAGTTTCCATGAAAATTTGGAGGTTTAAGAGTTGAAATACATATTGGTATACCTCACGAAACATATATTTTAAAAACAATCTGTCTATGCGAGTACAATAATTGAGAATTCATAAGACAAATATCGCTCGACTCAGGTGACTTCATTATACTCGTAGGAATGTTGACAATTTTACTACGATATACTAAAGGAAGAGAGACTTATGGATAAGACTTATTTTGAGATTTTCGAATCTACACCTTTGCAAAAAAATCGTGAAATGTACGAATATTGTTGAACCAACATTGGATACTGTGATTTATTAATTCTGCTCTTAATTGAATGGACAATGATGAAAATGTTATGAATATTGTTAGAGTTGATTTAAAATGATGAGGTCATATATGAGTTTTATTGATCTTTCTCTCTTTCAATCAATTAAACAGGGATAACCTAAACAATACAACCGAATGATTTGTTAGCAATTTAAGTCATATAACTCTGTAAAACCTGAAACTCTCTCAATGCTTGAATTATTCAATGTTTCCTAACTGATGTGGGAGCATACTTCTTGCTTTACAACATACAGTTCATTTTACTTTAAACGTCCCGATTCAAGGAATGAATGTTTCAGCGTGTTATGAATGTCAGTGACTTAGATTACTCGCACATTTAAACATACCCCATCTTTTGCTGTTTTCTAATTCAATGAAACTAGAATAATAAATTTTCGACTCGGATTTATATTTTCGAATAGTAATATCAATAAGCGCCTAAACTTGAATTTTGTTACAAATAATAAGTATTATCCATATTAGAATATAGCTTGAAAAAAGAAGAAAACGGTATATTTTCCACCGAAATAGTAAGTAGATATTTTCAATAATGATTCATCAATTTCTTTGAATTTCTATTCAGTTATCATTTGCCTATCAACAATTAGCAGGGGGAAAATGAAAAATTTATCATTTTTAATCGTATATTGCTCGCCAAGGGGGAAAAATCGGAGATTCCCGACAAGTATGCGGGAGACAATCATATGAGTGGAAATTTTCCACTTTCCCCTGAGGTGAATAAATTAATTCTCAATCAGACTTCTCCATGACATTGAATCATTGAGGAATAAATAAATGTCCGTGTCCAACAATCAATCAAACAATTTTTCGAGGTTCTATTATTAAACTGCATAGAATTTACAAGCGTGTATTTTGGATTTTACATGAATCGGTCGCTTATCTACGTATATCCCATCGGGTTTTGAATCATATTCTGGGAAGGGTTCTGGTGGCTCAGATCATAACTCTGGCTTAGGTTCTGGCTCATTATTGGCAAGTATCTGACAAGTGCTTTCTTTCCTAATACTGAATTGTTTCTGTAAAGAGCCTGTCGCACTTTCTCTAGATTAGAAACAGCTTCTTGAAAATTTTTCGTACCGGACATCGCTTTCGGGACTTTTGTTTCTCTTGTCATGATGAATACTTTTTTAGCGTGAATAACGTATCTCATCGCAATTTTTATTTCTCCGGCCGTGTCGGCAAAATTAGTTGTTTCTTCGGTGTGAATCTCAATTTTTTTCAAATCAAAGTAAAATACCCATCGATGTCCACCTCAGGGTTACATTTTTTGACAATTGAATAAACAATTTGGGTGTAGATCACCAATATCATATTTGCCTTCCTGATCCAAAAGGCCGTATCTCCAGAATAACAAAACATTTTTTTTTCTCAAGGCCAATCCCACCAATTAATAGCGTATCTACCAGTAAAATGCTTCATTTTTATGCATATGACGAATACATTTCTTTTTGTGTTTTGTAAAATGAATGATCTAACGTTATGTAGAAGTCTATATTTGTAATTAACATGGGCATCAATTTATGCAACGAAAAACAGAATGATAAAAAAAGGGTAAAGCAAGCCTATAGTACATAAGCATAATGATAACAAACAGGGCATGTATACAATACTTCATACAGTGAAGTACAGATATGCTTGAAGTGCCTGTGTAACAATAATATCTTGCGTATATTTCGTAATAAGATCATTATTTATTGTCTAATAATGTTAAAGCAACACTGTCGCCGAAATGTCAATCAATTTCCGTTGAATATTTCATTTTAATTCATCATCTTAAATCAGTACAATAATATTTGACTATATTCAGTCAATAGTGTCACGGTATAAAATAGAAGATAACCTGCCACAAAGGAATTTCATGACATATTTTTTGAAATAAAATCAAGTATCACATTTGGTTGAAGGTCTAACGTTATTGTTCCTTTGCTTAAAACGTTGCAGTCAGTATATTGCGAAGTGGAAAAAATGATAAGCCTCCTAACTGTACATGGAAGACAATCATGTCTTTAGTAGCTTTTGATACAATAGCATATCATTGTTTAATGAATGCTATGTTGTATTGATTACTAACAATGTTGAAAAGCACCAAGTATTCTTCATTTTTCTACCTTTACACATATGAAACTTGATCTTTCAATCAAGGAATAGTAATTGAAATTCAGAATTGTGTGTAATTTGACGAGGAGATGGATTTTTACGATACAAAAGAAATTGAAAGTGATTTTGAAATATCGCTTGTTTCTTTCTCGATTTATCCTAATGTTTGATAAAAATTAAGATCGCATGAAAATGAGCAGATATTCTTCGATTATTTATCACATGCAGAATTTTTAATAAAACAACAAAGCATTCAAATTCATCTTTGTTTGAATATTTTTCAATGCCAAACAAAAGAAACAATTAGAATTGAATGGAGAATGAAATTGTTTCCTGTGAATTTTAAATACTCAAAACAAAGAGTAAATCAACTAGCATATTTTATTTCGTATTTTCAATGAAAGAAACGGTTTTTTATTCTAAATACAATAGGGTAAACAGGGCGATAATTAACCCCTGAAGAATGTCATTCATTAGCCGATTTTTGAACTTGAATATTCATGATTTACAAGTACATCACATTTGCGGAAAGTAATTCTATATAACCTGATTCATCGCACATTTCTTGAATTCTTCATAAAAGGTTAATTATCAAAAAGGAGCTAATAATTGTTTAGTTTACCCTATTCTTTATAATCATGTCGAATTATGATTTTATGAAAATTTCAAATTAAACCTGGGATTGGCTTCAATGAAAACCAAAGATTGATGAACCGATCAAAGGTGAATGAAATTTCATTTTGTATTCACCTAGTCATTATCGATGAATCGATATTCTTCGTTATTTTAATTTTTTTAATATATTTTTATTGTCATTAAACATTTCATAGAAACTAGAAATGAACAAATTTCTGATTTCTATTGCAATTAGTATGAACATATACATATATATAAATATATATTCATATACACGTCTATATATTTGCAACGTTTTTTAAAAGGCTGAATAGTAGCAATAATTAAATTAAAACATGAGTTTTGCGATGATATACATACGCGCAATGAATAAATTATGTGGAAGTTATTTGTTTGATCTTATTCATAATTATCACCAACACAGCACCTATTATCTCAATGAGATTACCAAAATATTACTTTTGAAATATGTGATATTCTAGAAAATGTCTCAAGGATGTTGTCAGAATGTCTTTTCCCGGGTGTTGAACTGTTAGAATATTGATAACGAAATACTATATCTCTAATATCAATGTAATGTTATAAAAATACTTCACGCAGAACGTTCCGAACGAGGTATTTCAATATTCTGAAAATATTTCTGAGACATTGTATGCTGTGTAAAAAACGAAATTCATTATCAATTGCACACGTATCGAGTGATCATTATATTACACGCGCTATAGTGTTCGTTCATTAGAATTAATCTGAAGATAATATGTCGTCGAAGTTTCAATGGTTTACTTTAATGAATTTGAAGTTGAATCTAAATCAAAATTGATGAGAATATTTCAAAATCAACGGATGAAAAGTAACGATTGAGGTATTGAAGTATCATCGGTTATAGTCACGAGTTTGTAATAGAATATGACAAAATCCAATGAATAATTGATGACAATGCTAGTTAAACGTTATCCAGAGAAAGTGGAGATATGTATGTTTTAGTATTTTAATATTCGATTGAAAATTCGTTTCGACAAACGATTCAAACTTCAACGATATAAATATAATGTACTTATTGGTGATTATGATAATCAGTGAAATGCCAAGTTATTATGAACAAATTCTTATTTATGACGAAAATAATGTAAAACGAACGGTTTTATTGTATTATAAAGTTTTTTTTGTTTATTAAGATTGATTAAAAAATATTTTAGATTACGAGTATGAAGGTGATATTTGAGAAGAAATTTCGCAAGAGAGTAAAATGAGAGAAGGTTATAGAAGAAGCAAAAAATATTTGTAAAATGTCTCTCTTCCATTTTAAATCGACAAAAAAAATACCTATCTTATACTCATTTTGATACATGATTTATATAATATATATAAATATAAATATAAAATTTGTACGTCTTTATACATCATTACGCGAGAAATATGGAAACGTTTTATATTTGCTGTATTTACATCATAATATATGCAATACATCAATGAGAATTTTTGTTTTTCTTTTATTGAATCCTCTTTAATTTATTCGAATGGGTTCGCGTTTGATATGTACCTACGTTTTTATATTCTTCTACGATCCATTGTTCTCGAAAGTGTAAGCATGACACCTTTTATCTTGGACCTAATAGGAACTGACTTGTCTGGTTGAAGATCAACGTTCTCTACATCAAGGTATCTAGGAACTATGGTGGATGTAGGCTACATGTTCAATGGAGCGTGGCAATGTCGATCATAAGGGATTTCCAAACAAATTGAATCAAGTTTACTTTTATAGCAATGAAAGAAATTGCAAGAAAATACCATTGAATGCAGTCGAAATACGTGACTGAATGGTATTAAAAATTCTTAGACAAAGTATCGTACCTGAGATATACACAGATATACAGATTCCATACACACATGGGATTTCATTGCATTCAAACATCATCCTTTTCCTATGATGAAGAAAGCAGATATTTAATGCGGTAGATTCGAGGTATAATAGTGTACATATACTGTCGTCTACTATTATGAAATATTCGTATTTTTGGTCCTCAGTGAACGACTGTAAGTTTGATCTGAAATATTTTATTTTTCCTCTTTTATTCTCATTGTCGGTACATACCAAGATTGACTGGATTCCGTTGCTTCATAAGAGTCAGCAAATCGGGAAAATATAATTTGCTAAGCGCTCAAGGGTTTATGAGTTATACCGTAAAATAAGAAACTAATTGAGATTCGTTCTTTTTTCGAATATTTCCACAAAATGAAAACAAACGGAGAAACGAAACAACAAAATTGTGTTTAAATTTCTTGAGTTGATGGTACTCAAGGAAACGGTTTGTAATTATATGACGGCGAAACATTGATGGAATCAAAGTAGTGCGTCTCTTTCTCATTCTAGTTTGACCAACAGAGCTCTTTTGATTGTCATCTTGAAGTTTAAAGCTTTCCTCACCTCTCTAGGGGAAAGTGGAACAAAAATCGTTTATGAATGTAGGATTTTCGATAGATCATTGCTTTGTTTATCAGCTGTTGGTTCTTGTATTTGTTGAGTTTGAGGTTTTCAAATGATGAGAATGGTAATAACATTTAGAAGAAATGCAGAAAGTTTATAGTGATCTAATGCATACAGTATCTAGTTTTTATATATTTCCATAAAATGTCGATAAAAAATTGATAAACTTTCTATAAAAAAGATCGATCTTTGTTGATATTACTAGCACACATATAATACGCCCTGATAGAGAGATTTTATTGACTTTCATTCGATTTTTAATTATCAATTTTTCACGATTGACACGATTGACACGTCATCACAATACCTGTAGAATTCTTGAAAACATCCTTTAAAGAAATTTATTATTAATTTCCCAGATGAACCCTGTAACAAATCTGATTCAATATCCATTGAGGGTTACCAGGGCCATCCCAGACAGCACACCGTGCCACTGGAACGTTTATGGAAGGTTTATAGAACGTAGAATAGGTTTTCTGAACGTTTAGAAAACGTCCCATCGACACATTGTGCTGTCAGGGATTCTACCAAAATCTTTCATTATCCTAGAACCATGATTTTTTTTCGAATATCTTCCATTTTGAATATGAGAGTGTTAAAACGTTGAAGAAATTGTGCTAGTGTTTTTTTCATACGTAAAGTTGCCAACTTCGCGACCAGCCTCTCCGCTAAATGGGTAATTCTTTTAGATCCCGAAAAGAACATGAAGCTTCAGCGAACGTGTATAGATCGAATCGAAGGTTCATGAAAGCTAACTTTTAGATTCACAAATTGTCAAAGGTACTACGAACGGTGAAATGTCCGCCTCAAAATACTTTCAGGAAATCTAGATGGAACGTTCATTGAAGGTTCATCGAAGGTTTAAGGAAGGTCTATACTTAGATTAATTTATAATAATTTGTGTTTATTAATTAATTTATTTTTCATGTAAATTGATCAAAATTAATATAAGTATAGATATTTTTGTGAAGCTTCGTCAAACCTTCGATGAACCTTCAGCGAACGTTCCATCTATGTTTCCTGAACGTATTTCGAGGTGGACATTTCAACGTCCGTAGAACCTTTGTCAAACGTTTGTGAATCTCAAAGTTAGCTCTAATGAACCTTCGGCCCGATCTATACACGTTCGCTGAAGCTTCATGTTCTCTTCGGGATATGACTATCCCTGGTTTAAGGAACTCATTGATTCTGATCAATTCTCATCAAATGAGTGAGAAATACTTGAGAGCATCGATTTCTGACGACTGAGCGTTGATGAAATTTGATTAAATTCGATAGTCATCAATGGTTTCATGATTAAGACTGGATGAGTAATATAAAGGCGGAATAAACTATAGGTACTCGTCTGTACAAAAATGGAGGAAGAATTTTCATCGGATTTGATACGGTTTATAAGCATTCATAATTCTTGATGTAATAGTCATTTGAGCATTTCAATTTTCACATGAAATTTACAGGATTAAATGAATGTCTCACTGCATAGCAATCCAATCAGGATCAATTAGAGGATTGAATATGAACATCTAAGATGTGTATGGATGAGAAGAGTGGGGGGAAATTAGTATTTGACCTAGGATGAGGGAACGAATTGAAGAATGAGATTAAATAGGAATTAGTCCGGAGAGGTGATGATGACTATTGAATGAGATTCAGTCGGAACATTGTTCCAGCGAAATACTGATTAGATACAATCATTTCGAATTGGCACTTTCACAAGTTGGAAAATACGAATGGATGAGAACAAATAAGAGAATGTACGGAAGTAATCGAGTGGAATTGACAGGTTAACGACACATTGTATTTGGAAAAATTCTATCAGTGTTTGACCGATTTCAAAGATTACCAACATGGGCTGATATGAGGGTCTTTATGAAAACGATATATTCCCCAACAAGTACACATACGGCGATCAGATATCCAGTGAAGAGCATTCTGACGGCTAAGTGATCCTCGAAATTGCCCCCATTTTTATCTCCAGTTATGGCAAATTCATTGAAATCCTGTGTACTCCCAGTGCACATTTTTCCCCTCAACATTTGAAACATTCATTATGTTCTCTAAATGCTAGCAGAAAGTTCTCTAATGCGTCGATTTCGGAAATCTTTTTGATGCCTTTCTTATGAGGTCTGGAAGTTATCAGCAAGTTGACTTGGATCACATTCTGATAACTTCCAGGCCTCATGAGAAAGGCATCAAAAAGATTTCCGAAATCGACGCATTAGAGAACTGTCTGTCAACATTTAGAGAACATAATGAATGTTCCAAATGTTGAGGGGAAAAATATTTACTGGGCTCCGTTGGAGATCCTCGACCAGGGTTTCGGATTTAGTACAATTTTCCGATATCTCAACCTATGGCTAACGGTATTCAATCAGAATTACCAATGGCAATTTTGGAGATTGTACTAGAAAGTACAATTCAGGGTGTCCAGCGTCAGTGAGATACTGGATTCCCTGACTTTTCCCTGATCATTAAAAAATTTTCCCTGACTATTCTGAAATCCGAAAATTTTTTGAATTATAACTAGTATTTTATGTTGTTTTCATACTTGAAGAAATGATTCGAATGAAAAATTCTGTTGGAGTCAATAGTTATACCTCTTATAGCAAAAAGGCATCTTGTAATTATTTTTTATTGTCCTAATTGCATAGACAGTGTAAATATAAGGAAAATTAATAGAAGAAATCTTTTTACGTTCTTTTCCCTTGTTAACCATCATGGGCCCAACACTGTCACTTGAGTGGCACTATGAAGAAGTTGTGCTTAAATAATATAGAATACTTTTTTATCACTTTTTCACTGGAAATATGAACATAAAAAAGTTGAAAATACCGGCTCTCTCAAGCTCAAGGGGGAGAGATACCTTTAGAAATTTAAAAAAATCGATTTCTTCTTTGCATGTTTCGAAAGTTTATACCCTAAAAATAACATACGCAAATCTCAAATGAATATCTCAAATAGTTTTGGAGTTACAGCCTTCTAGATTTCATCTATTTATAAAAATTGAATCGTTTTATCTTAAAAATTCCGTATTTAATATAAATTAAGAAATTTTCTGACTCATTTCTGCTTATGGTATTGAAAAAACACTGTAAAAACTTTCCATACCACAATCTGTAATACTTTCGTTTAGAGCATTTAGACTGAGTAGAATGATATAATTTGAATAGAAAAGTATGGATATTTTTCGATTGGTACATTCTTCGAAGAAATTTATTTGGCTTTTCATCGGATGAATAATTTAATTGAACTCATTAAAATAATCAAAAATCACACTTATACGATCACAAGATCCATTTATTTTTATCGCTTATAATGACTATCAGAGTACAAAACATTCAATGTTAATTATCATAACATAAATCTCTTTGATAGAAAACAAAACTGGATTATAATTTTACATTGCTTCATAAAATAATATAAGATACTTTTTTCAAAAACAGATGAATCTTACCGGGATAAGATGTGACAATTAGTTTCTAATACTGTCTGTTGCTGTTCATACACTGAGAAAATATAAAAAGTCTCATCATTGACAGCAAGTTCAAGATACTCTTGAAATCTAACTGAATGTAGGTTCAATTATTTGAAAACAAAAAATCCATCAACGATGGAATTTTTTACAGTACAATTTTTCTCAGTGTACATGAATAAATATTATAGAAAGAAAATTTTCTGTACTACGAAGGTATCTACATATGAAGAAAAAAATATCACATTTCACAAAACAACTAATACATTATCACTTAAATTGCATGAATTTTTTATGTTTTTTTCAGTAGAACCAATTTATAGCCGAATGACCATCTTAACATAAATAATTCAATTACAATCATAACATAAATTTCTCCGATTAAAAACAAAAATAGATGATAATTTGTCGTACCGTCATGAAATAACATAAAATAAAAAGCTGTGGAAATTTTGAAATTGAACATTTTGTTCCCCTCCCTTAAATTTTGAGCTGGATGCGCCCATGCTGGTATCACTGGATTAGACTTTGAATACTATATTGAATCTGGAAGAGATTCCTGAAAATAATGCAAACAATCATAAACATAATGACCTACAAATGTTAATAACTTCCATAGCTTGTTTTCTTTCATACACTGTTAAAAATGTTTTGAAATTTCATAACTTTTCCAATTACATCCGTAACTGAAATTTCCAATTCTTGGTATTTGAATTGAGAATTCATTTACACGTGATTGAATTTTAAAATTTTTACTACATTTTATTACGGATTTATGTATATTTTCATAAATGAAATTTCATACACATGTAACTTAATTTTTCAGTTACATGATTGGAAATTGCTTCCGTTACGTGTATTTAAAGTTTTGTCCAGAAATTTTCAACAGTGTATTGAAACATTACTTTCGACTTCCAATTTATATTCAGACCAAAATCCAAGCTGTGTGTTTGAACGCTGCATATATACAAAATTTTCATTCAGTGCTTAATTCTTGAGAAAATACGTAGCAGAGTTTCATCCGTTCCTTGGGATGCTCTATGGTCATTAAATGGAAATTTTTACAGAGCATATTGTAAAAATTTCCATTCAAAAACTCGAAGTGACACGCTGTCATCCTACATGATAAATTTATCCATTTTCTTTTTTCTGTGTATCCCATTAAAGTTACGGGAGAATCGGCAACTCTGGGTCGGCATATGCCTTGGGCCACTTGTATTTTCCCGAAAAGTTTAAATGGAAAAATTTTGAATCTCTTACAGGAGGTGAAGGAAGTGCCTTCGGTGATATATATTCAAATTTGATTGAGAAAATGGGATTTTCATTCCTCCAAAAAAAATATCTCATATCCAGGAGACCAGAGTAAATTTTTTGTTCCAAGTCTTTTTCGATTAAAAGTATAGTGAAACTGGATTTTTATTTCTCAAAAATGAATCAGGCAATCAAGAAAGCATTTGAGAATACATTTCAATGAAATCAAGGATGAAATAATTGTTAGGAACAATTTTATTTGAAACAACATATCAGGGTTTGAAATCGGACGCCTTAGACCACAATGTCGTCGGCTGTGTTTGGACAGGATGTTTCCTACTTTTAATAAAGTTTTTGAAGGAAACCAATTTTTCCACGAGAATCAATCGAAACACGCAATCACAGTCACGAAAAGTATCGATTTACTCAACAAATCACGTTCCTAACTCCAAAAATTCAGTTTCTTGCTGGTTAAATTTTTTCACTCCTAAAAAATTCCGCTGAACTAAGTTGAAATTCATAGACAACAGCTCTGATCAATTGTAGACAATGAAGGTCCATTTTTGTTTCTTTTTATGATGCTGACATGTATAGAAAATGATGACCGAAGGCATCTGCCAAAGAGGGTGCCTTGAATCAAACGACGACTAATTTTCAAGTTCAATGTAAACACAAAAATTTTCGAAAAGCTAAACGGAGAAAAATTCGTAATGAAGCTGAAGAGTTTTATTTTGACACTACTTCATAGATTTTTCGATTCTTCATTGTTTACTAGCTGAAATAAAATAGGAAGTGAAAAATGGCCCAAGGCTGCCAACTCTCCCCTACATCATCCAATTCTTTAGGGAGCGTTACCAATTGGGACACAAAATTTGATGCCATACCCACACAGCACAGCAGTTCAAACAGAATTCTCCAGAATTCATCCAGCGCATTCTCATTGATTTCTTCCGACTCCAATTGAATTCTTTGCGAATTCTTTCTGAAGTGGTATGCTGTATGGGGATTTTGTGGCACCCTTTCTGTCTCTCTCTATCTGATTCTCTCTGATTTGGAGAATATGCACTGAGAAGAATCGTTTAGTTGAATATTAGACAGCTAGAAAATATAGTCACCCTACATAAAAATTTAGTTGCGGTAAATAAAATATTTAGCTGTGACAAATGAAATTTATTTACCGCAACTCAATTTTTATTTAGAGTAACTATATTTTCTAGCTGTCTAATATTCAACTAAACGATTTTTCTCAGTGTATAAATTTTCTATTTCATATAGTACCCGAAGAGAACATGAAGCTTCAGCAAACGTTCAGATCAGATGTGTATAGATCGGATCGAAGGTTCATGAAAGCTAACTTTTAGATCCACAAACGTTTGTCAAAGGTACTACGAACGTTGAAATGTCCGCCTCAAAATACTTTCAGGAAACATAGATGGAACGTTCATTGGAGGTTCATCGAAGGTTTGCGGAAGCTTCACAAAAATATCTATAATTAGATTAATTTATAATAATTTATGTTTATTATTTAATTTATTTTTCATATAAATTGATCAAAATTAATATAAGTACAGATATTTTTGTGAAGCTTCGTCAAACCTTCGACGAACCTTCAGCGAAAGTTCCATCTATGTTTCCTGAACGTATTTCGAGGCGGACATTTCAACGTTCGTAGAACCTTTGTCAAACGTTTATGAATCTAAAAGGTAGCTTTCATGAACTTCCGATCCGATC
This sequence comes from Gonatopus flavifemur, assembly GCA_018340375.1. Lineage (NCBI taxonomy): Eukaryota > Metazoa > Arthropoda > Insecta > Hymenoptera > Dryinidae > Gonatopus > Gonatopus flavifemur. The sequence continues at coordinate 1,493,618 of JAFFJZ010000026.1, read as the reverse complement.
TATACAGATCCAATCTGAACGTTCGCTGAAGCTTCATGTTCTCTTCGGGTAGTTCTTTTCCGGATTTTTAATCTAAAATCATCAGTTTACTGGCGTTAAGACTCGGAATTTTCAACAAAAATTGAAATTCTTAGATTATGGAATAATCTCAAGTACTTACTATTTATGAGCTGTGAAAATTTCATTAAAATTCATTGAGTAATTTTTGAATTGTTGTGATTACCGTTTTGAAAAACATAGTTTCGAGAAAAACGTGCCATACCCGAAGAGAACATGAAGCTTCAGCGAATGTTCAGATCAGATCTGTATAGATTGGGCCAAAGGTTCATTAGGGCTAACTTTTAGATTCACAAACGTTTGACAAAGGTTCTACGAACGTTGAAATGTCCGCCTCGAAATACGTTCAGGAAACATAGATGGAACGTTCGCTGAAGGTTCATCGAAGGTTTGACGGAGCTTTACAAAAATATCTATACTACTGTGGGCAGAAAGTAAGGTGAATTTGTTTGTAAAATCAAAAATCTCCATTTATTCTCCTACATCAATTTCATCCCCTTCAAAGTAATCCCCTCTCGATAAAATACACTTATGCCAACGTTTTTTCCAATCATCGAAACATGCTAAATAGTCCCTTTCCGGTATAGCCATCAGCGCCTTCTTCGATTCAGCTTTCATCTCCTCAATCGACTCGAAACGCTTTCCCCGGAGTGGTCTCTTCCCGCAGGGAACATGAAGCTCCGACAAATGTTCAGAATAGATCATGATAGATCAGACTGAAGCTCTGTTGGAGCTCAAGTTTAGATTCGTAAACGTTCGACGAAGGTCCGATGAACGTTGAAATGTCCACTTGAAAATAGTTTGAATGAACGTTCATAAAACGTTCATCGAACGTTTGCTAAAGGTTCGTTCGAGTTGCAATTTTTCGATCAAAGTTTTTTTCAAAGTATATTTTTCCACGAAAAAAATGAAAGATTGAGGCATTTCTAACTATAATTGTAATTTCGTCTGAAACATAAAAAACTGAAGGTTGAATGAATCTTCGTAGAATCTTTAATAAACGTTCTATGAACCTTCATTCAAGCTATTTTCAAGCGGACATTTCAACGTTCATCGGACCTTCGTCGAACGTTTCCGAATCTAAACTTGAGCTCCAACGGAGCTTCAGTCTGATCTATCATGATCTATTCTGAACGTTCGTCGGAGCTTCATGTTCCCTTCGGGTTGAGTTTTGGGAATAGCCAGAAGTCACACGGAGCCAAATCAAGCGAATACGGTGGTTGCGGAACGATATGCGTCGAATTTTTGGCGAAATGGTCACGAAGAACGAGTGCAGTATGAGACGGTGCATTATCGTGATGCAAAAACCAAGAGTTGTTGGCCCATAATTCTGGTTTTCACAGATCCTTCTGATATTCCGATCATATCAGTAAGGTCTCTAACAGTCAACCGACGATTTTTGAGCACTAATTCCTTCACTTCATCGACGTGTTGGTCATCTGTTGACGTCGATGGTCGTCCGGAGCGCTCCAAGTCATCAACACGTTCTCGACCCTCTTTGAAGTTTTTGTACCACTTATAAACATTTTTCTGCGACATGGTAGAATCACCAAAGGCCTTCCGCAACATCCTCAAAGTTTCCGCAGTCGAAATTTCATTCCGCAAACAAAATTTGATTGCACTTCTCTGCTCAATTAAATCAGACATTGTAAAAATCGAAAAATGCACTCTTGGTCGTTTGGTTAACACAAGCGTAAATGTATCACTGATAATGACATTGACATGAAATTTTGCACAGATGTCATAAACAGTTCTGCCAACTTAAGAAAAAAAGAACTAGTCTGAAATGTCAAGCCCGCGAAGTTTAAATTAAAAACTCGCCTTACTTTTTGCCCACAGTAGTCCTTGTATTAATTTTGATCAATTTATATGAAAAATAAATTAATTAATAAACATAAATTATTATAAATTAAAGGAAGCTTCACAAAAATATCTATACTTAGATTAATTTATAATAATTTATGTTTATTATTTAATTTATTTTTCATATAAATTGATCAAAATTAATATAAGTATAGATATTTTTGTGAAGCTTCCTCAAACCTTCGATGAACCTTTAATGAACGTTCCATCTATGTTTCCTGAACGTATTTCGAGGCGGACATTTCAACGTTCGTAGAACCTTTTGTCAAACGTTTGTGAATCTAAAAGTTAGCTCTAATGAACCTTCGGCCCGATCTATACAGATCTGATCTGAACATTCGCTGAAGCTTCATGTTTTCTTCGGGTACTGCCCCAAGAGAACGTGAAGCTCTGAAGAACGTTCTATGAACGTAGATTCTAAATGCGGACATTCAAACAATCGATAAATCTTCATCGAACGTATGCCAACTTAAAATCAAACTAAAATTAATCTACAATGCTTCCCAAGTAGCATCAGAATATACTATGAACATTCTACGGATATTCGAAGTATATTCCATGCATATTCTTATGAGACCGTTTTATACGTACCATGTACATCCATCGAACATACGTAGTCGAATATACGATCGTACGGCAGTCAAACGTAGAATGAATGAATATCGTACATTTCGAATGTACTATGCGCATACCAAGTATATTCAAAAGATTCTGATTCGAATATTCCATGAACGTCCACTGTATGTCCTTTGAATTTCATACATACATACTATGTATGTGTGATACATAGTACATACTATGAACGTTTCTTTTTTGTATATACGTTGAACTTCCGTTGCTGCTTGGGTTACGTTCTGTTGGGGTGTAGAAAGTACGGAGCACTGATCTACTCCAGTGCGAGCTGTGGGGTAGAAATAAATTCACTTAGGGTCGAATCGACTATAATTCGGTGTTGAATCCAACACCATTTGGGTTGTACTCCATTTTTTTAACACTATTTTCTTCCAGTGTACCTGCCATCGGGGGTCCTAGACTCCTGCAATAATTTTAGAATTCCTCGGAACTATTCATCCTATTGACTGGAAATTCCCAAAGAATATTTTCGAAACATCATACTTTAAGAAAATAGAAAAAGAAACAATCGATTTCTTGAAAATTCCAGCTAAACGTCAATTCTCAAATGAATATTCATTCAGCAGAGCCAAATACACGTTCATTACTTGTGGATGGTCTTTTTTCTCGGAGTAACTCGCTGATAAATTCTGATTTCAATGGTTTCGAAAAATATAATTTTTCTTGAAATTGACTTCCCTGACCACTTCAGAACTTCCCTGACATTTCCCTGACTTTTCCATGCCACATCAAATTCCCTGACATTTCCCTGACTTCCCTGACCGCTGGACACCCTGACACTTGTACTAGAAACAGAAACCCTGTTCTTGACCCATTTACTCTTCAAACCGGATTGGTCTATCCTTGATAGAATCTCATTAATACGGTGCAGATATGGTGATTTCTGCCGTATAACATAGGCGCGAGGATAAGTATGTGACGAACACAACTGACTAATTTTGGTCAACTTTTTCCTTTGTGACATTTCACGCTGAATCTGCTCTCGAACTTCATAATCCCATAAAAAACAAGCAACATCTTTTTGCTTTGTTATCCTATCGAAGTACGTAGGCGTATGATCGTTTCCCATTACAAGTAGTTTGATTGAAAATACTTAAGAATATTCTTTATCAATTGAATTGACGACGGCTTGATAAGCAGCCGCTGGATTCTGAACCATGAATCCAGATTTGAACAAAGCTTCATAACTGTTGATATCGAAGGTACTGTCAGCGAAGATACCCATACAGCACACTGGTCCCGATGTATTCATCAAGAGTTCTTTATGAATTCATCGTGGAATTCTTTAAGAATCCCGTTGAGACAGTTCGGAATGAATTATTTATGAATCCCCGGAATTCAAAAAGAACTCTTATAGAATTCTCAAAACTTGTTTATGAATTCTTTCTGAGCTGACATAACGGGAGTTCATTTGGAACATGTGCGGGTAGAGGATTTCAAAAGTTCTGTATAAAGTACAGAGTTGTATTTTATGGTGATTACCACCAACGATAAATGAACAATCTTTTTAGCTAATCTAATGGGAGGTCTACATAAAGACAATCCGCAAATCAATCCAATTATCTCCATAGGGGTAAACAATCTTAAGGTTTCGGATTTTGGTGTGGAAACAATCGCTCAACGCCAATAAATGCTTATCATTACTGTTCCTACGGCTATAACCGCTAAGATTATGCATGCTTATAACAAACGTTAATACGTTTAACGTAACAAACCCCCCAAAAAATTGTCGGATGACTGAAACTTACCAAATGTTGGGCGGTCGTAGAATGAAATAAAAGCATATCATTCAATAATACATCGATTTCATTCATTTTCAAACTTTTAATAATTATCTCGGAAAAATCATTTCTGTCTCCAAATACTACTGGAAGATCTCTCCGTAGTTTCAGAGTTAGGGTGAAATTCAGATTCTCCTCCAACGCTTATAAGATATTCTCCATTAATCCCTGAATTCTGTGCTGCTCTGTAAGCAGATTTGATTCAACGAAGTCGTACGGTGACTTGTTTTTCATACTGATTCTCAGACTGTATTCATACATTCTGAAGTTTATTTGGGAACATAGGTATGCTTTCGTTGTTTAGTTTTTTTGTACACATTTTAGAAAAAGAATTATAGTGATGGATTACCGTCAAAAACGGATCTTGATTTATCTGTGGAATTGTGAGGTCAATGAAGTTCAGGAATCAAACATATTCCAGTAAATCCTTCATATTTTCTGAATTTTCTGGATTTTTTGTATATAATACAGATAAAAACTGGGATATGAGCTCAATTACTTTGGAAATATCTTTGCTGTCAATTATTTTGATGAATTCATCGACGTGATTCGTAAAATTTTCATGTGCATATACGTAGAGAAACAATGCAGTGCATTTCATTGAGTTGAACGCACTCGAATGATTGATCTCTTTCTTGATAGAATTGAATTGGTCTGAATTTCAAAATACTTTCGAGTATGGCATTTGTGATAGAAACAGTTCTTTGAATTTTAATTTTTTTAAAGTTTTTGTAGATAATATGATATCCTTCAGATGTTCGATGAAACTCCTTGTTCTTCATCTTGTACGGTGCCGTATCTGAATTTCGAATAAAAAGGCGACAGTATACCATTCAGATACGTAGTTGTGGAATAGTGGAATTGTGCCAGTGCTGCCCCAGAGTTGGGATTACCATTTCATAGATTTGATAGCCGACTATATGCCAGTATCAATATGGCACTGGCTGACTACGGAATCGATGTTGTATTGTCGTTAAAATCGTAGCGATGGGGATCAGGCTATCAGGGTGAGCCGAAACTTCACCAGTATTGAGCCAGAGTTGGGATGACCATTCAATATATTCAATAGGCGATCGAGTGCCAGGATCGGTAGGGCAATGGCTAACTACAAAATCGGTAGTCGAACTACGTTAAAATTATGTCCATGGAAATCCGGCTGTTATGGTAAACCAAAGCGGTGCCAGTACTGAGCCAGAGTTAGGATTACCATTTCATATATTTGATAGCCGACCATATGCCAGTATTGGTATGGCACTGATTGGCTACGAAATTTGTAATCAACTGAATCAGTATAGCCACTTCTTCGCCCACCTAATATGGTAAATGAATCAGGTCATTTTTGTTACCTAATGGCGCAGCTTTGGTGAACCACCAGATGCATGTTTATTCGGGGATTTCTTTTGACGAAAGTTGATAACCGTTTCCAAAGCCAGTCAGTCCCCCATTAGTTCAGGCACATTGTTTTCGACCTAACATATCGTACTCCCTCCAACTCTGGCTCTGTTCTAGCGTAGCTTTGGCTCACTACAACACCCAATCTCCCCCATTTCAATATTCTGCCAATAATATTATTATAATGAACAGAGTTCACGCGAGTCATGTAAACCAATGTCTGGTTGTTTGTATATATATGTATATATTCTAAGAGCCAGCAATCTCCATGCACGCTCGTTAGACATATTCAAATTTTCTCGGACATTTATCAGACACACACAGAGGTTTGTGTGTTCTTAGAGTGTAGTTCGTCGATTTGTATTCCCAAATATGTCTTATAATAGAGTGGAAAAATATCGTGAACTCCAAAAAGTTCCAGTCGATGATACAGATTCTGAAAATGAAGAAAGTAACCAAGGTTAGTATATGATATAATCAGCATTTATGGTATTTTTACACCATTCAAACTACTTACAACCCTAACAGATCCCCAATAGTTTTCTGCTTGAAATTTTCAATAAGAACGCAAAAAGTACAGGAGTTTTCAAGGAGCTCATAATGAATACAATATATTTATGGAAAACTCTTTTAGAATTCTTGTGCTATTTGGGAAACTATTTTGAAAAGGAATGATTGTCAGTAAGTGTTTTCAACCAGTAATTCACTATTGAACCGATACCGATACCGATTGTACTCAAATAGCACAAGCACTTTTCAAACATTCCAAGCTTGTGCAAGCTTGTTTCAAGCAATCTAGGCATGTGATCACGCATACAATGTGCAAATAATCCACACGGTAAACAATGTTCCAAAATCACTGCCGATTATGTCAATTCATTATGACAAATGGCGTGGCACTGGCGAGGTTGTATTTGCCAAAGTTCGGCAAAAACAACTGTGCCTGTTCAGAATCATTACCGTTTTTCAACTGTCGCCGAACATTCGCAAAATTTCAGACGGTACACAGTGGGGCCAAATGCCAAAAAGCTGGCCAAAACCCCAAAAATGAAGTTTGTAGTTGGGGATATTTGACCCTTGGGATAAGTAAGGTGATGTCCCAAGTATTGGAATTCTGATATAAGAAGATCTGATCCCCTCCCCCTGCCCTTGTGTACCAGTTGCAAAATACCCTCCTTGAAGTATAATCCGCGTGATTGAAAGACAGTAAAATAACGAGCATGTTCAAGAGGACGCTGTGTCTCGAAAAATGAACCGATTTAACTTTTTCAAATTGGAGTCTATTACTGAAACTATGTAGAATACACTTAAAATTAAGAGAATATCAATTTGATGAGTGGAAAATACTGACAGAGCAATGATTGGATGTAATTTCTATATCTATAAATGGGAAAATGTGTTTGGTTTTTGAAGGAATGGTAGAGAATTACGCAAAATTACGTCGTTTAACTTATTGGAGGTGGTAGATGGGACTTTTACCTAAAAATCAGAAAAAAAACGGCTGCCCATGTCTGCCCCTAAGCAATTCCGCCATCTTTTGTGCAGGAAATCACAAAAAATTAGACGGAGTGATGAGGAGTCCTTAGATCCGTCTGAAACTTGATATGCAGAAGTTTGTGGGGTCGCTGATTATGAATCCGTTGTCTTCATTTCGGAATTCAAAATGGCGGATCCAATATGGCGGACGAAAATTGAAAGAAATCATCGGATTTTCTTCAAATTCGTGACCCAGGGGTTTCTGAGGTCGCTGTTTACGAATCCGTTGTTTGAATTTCAAAATTCAAAATGGCGGATCCAATATGGCGGATGAAAATTGAAAAAATCATCGGATTGCCTTCAAACTCGGTACCCTGAGGTTTTTAAGGTCGCTGATTCCGAATCCGGTGTCTGAATTCCGGAATTCAGAATGGCGGATCCAGTTTGGCAGAAAAAAATTGAAAAAATCATCAGATTTCCTTCAAACTCGGTATCCAGGGTTTTGTGGGGTCATTGATTACGAATTAGTTGTCAAATTCCAAGAATCAAAGATAGCGTATCTAATATGGTGGACACAAAACTCAGAATTCAGTAGATTCGCTTTGAATTTTATCTCAACGTTAGTATGTGTTTTATTTCCAGTGTACACAGGGTTGGCATCTGTGGGTCCAACCCAATTGGACCCAGTGGGTTTTTTCGGGTGGGTACGGATTGAAAAAACCCTCAAAAACCCAGTCAAAAACCCACATGGTGCTCAATTGAATGGTTATTTAATACAATGTATTTTTCCATGTTGTTCTTCTTTCTAAATTTGCATCAGTAGAATTTCATTGATTCTACAGTTATAAGTATCCCACTGGATAGAATTGGATGAATTTTACTACGTTATGAATTAATACTCACTGATGAGTTTGATAACTCTGTTTATTTTTCATACACTGAGGGAAGAAATTCATTGGGACAAAAACATATTACATCCAATGGTATCTATAAAATATTTCTTGAGATCAATGAAATTTTACTCCAATGGATGAAATGGTTTTTCAGTTGATGAAATACTTCATGCGGTCAAAAACCATTTCATTCATTCGAATAATATTCAATTGGTTCAAAGAAATATTTTATAGTTACCATTGGATGAAATATTTTCTTGCCTCAATGACTTTTTTCCCTCAGTGTACTTATATGGGGTTTTTGTATTTTTTTTATTCAAAAAAAATATCATAATAAAAATGAGGGTGAACTACCGAGTAAATGAACGATGGCCTAATGGAATAAAGATTCATAAAAGAAGTAACTATTAAAAATTTCTACTACGTTAAAATAATTCGGTTTTTTTCAAAATAGTAACAACTTCTTATGAAAACAATCAAATTACTTTAATGTAGCAGAAATTTTCAATAATTACTTCTTTTATAAATCGTTGATCTACTGGGTAGTGCACCCTATTTTAGAAAGTCTTAGTTGTAGTTAATCATCGTGTTGTTCATTTTGATAAAATTTATATAGTTTAACTAATTTAGTGTCCCTTTCTGGAACTAGTCTATTCCTCAGACTATTCTAAATATGCCCGAATGAGGAAAAAATTCTTTCAATCCCAGCACTGCTAGGTGGACACCTTAACAATTTGGCAAGAAACATGCAAAACCACTTGGTAGATTGTTTTGATGTGCAGTGTGGTCTTGCATCAAAAGTAGAATGGACACAACATACAAGGATTTGTAACGTCCAATTTGAATTGTGGCGATGCTGATCGAATTGCAGTAAAGTGCGTTAACGGTTGGAGTAAATTGCACTTGGAAATTTCACTAGTTTCAAACTTGATTTCAGCTCATGTAAACACAAATCTTGGTCTAATTTCAATCTGATCGAGGCCCAACCTTGAAAGCTCAGGCCAAAGTCGAACAAAAATTTATCCCAGATTGGTGCTCACATGAGAGATTAGATGAAAATTAACTTTTTAGTTTATTCGGTATTTCCTGGTGACAATATAAAGTAGAATGGAATATGGTAGGGAGTCTTTTGGCAGAATCGACATGATTTGACAATCACTAGTCGCTTTCAGAGAACACTAGAGAATGACTAGCGGTGGTCAAATCATGTTCATTCGGCCAAAAGATCCCTTACCATGGAATATACATATGTAAATGTATTATTCTATATCATCATATACGGAAAATGATAACATAGTACGATAAAAATGAAGATTAGTAGGTCATACTAAGAATCATCAGAGGAAACCAATGCCAATCAGCATTGCCAGTATTCCCTAGAAAAATCTTCAGTATCTAATGATTGGTCATTTCTTGTACAACTGGCCAATCATATTTTCAATTTGGGAAGAAATGACCAATGACAGAAAATCTGGAGATTTCTCTAGGAAATACTGGCATCACTGATGCCAATTTGATAAAACCCGAAAAAACCCGGAAAAGCCCGAAAAAACCCGAAAAAACCCGAAAAAACCTGATTGTACCCAGTGGGGCGGGTTTTGAAGAAAAAACCCGGGTTTTTTCCAACCCTGAGTGTACATTTGCTGCACAAGGAAAACTGTATGAGATTGATTACCATTCGTTTTTCTTCTCATCGCGGGCTTAGGGTACACAAAAGCCAGAAATCATTGATATTTAGGAAGATGATGGACCATTGAGAGAAAAACAGTATTGCTGGAGAATATTCGTAGTGAATTTACTATGAGTTGATGAATTCACTATGGGAAATGACAATAAAACTACCAACATTTAGTATTATTACTACGAATTTTTGGTAACTCCACTGCTAACATTCTTCAGCGATGCTCTTTTTCCCTAAAGTAACCGTCATTTTCCTAAATGTTTATAAATGTTATTCAAGTATTGATATCTCTTTTCTTTTCGTGAACTGAATCATGACTCGTGATTTGATGATCGTTCTTATGTTAACCTATCGTTTCCATGGCAACGTAAATAGTTGGTTGTAATCGGTCTGATTTCAAATGGTGCTTATCACAATTGTGCAATAGCTGTCACCGAATTCTTACTCTTGCTAGTAATCGTTACCGTAAACTTTTTTCCGCGTGCAAGTTTGGAGCTTGGTGAATATTTTTCGTTTTTTAAAATCATTCAATGTTAACATACAATTCCAAATGAGATGGATTCCGCTGCCATAGGTGAGTGTTTCAACAACCTATATTTTCTTAATAGTTTAATTTGAACAGTTGACTGCAAAAAAAATTAGCTTAAGAGGGTTGAATCCAACCCAAGAAAATTAGGCAAATTTTTAGAAACACATGGGGTTTCTGTAGCGAATTTTATCGAATTCTACAACGTTTGTAGATTTCAAAGATGATTCAATATCTATGACTCGGAGAGAGATGTACAATATTTTAAGGAGCAGTCCTCTACATACGTTGGATGAAAAGTTCACTTTCCTTCAAGGAAAAATCATCGAGATAACGTGTTGTCCGGATAACAAAACTACAGAGATCTCTAACCTTTTATCTACTTTTAAATGTGTATTTAAAAAGAGATGGGAATCTTCTCAAAGGACCGAAGAACGATTTCTTAAAAATAATGAAGAATTGTTAAAACAAGAGGTAGTGTTTTGTACTTTCAGGAATCCCCATTCTGTAACTGTTCACACGCAAGTGGGAAGACCTCTTGTTGAATTCAACGAATGTTCAGAAAGAACGAAACGTAGGAAAACGGAGAATATCAGAGTAAATACTCCTATCTCAGAGCTGTCTTACGCCACACAAATGTGTTTGAGAGCGTCTGGACAGATCGAAGCCGCAAAAATTGTAAAGGATGTTACATCTTCTGATCCTGAGCTTGCCAAAATGTATATGAAAGGTTATCAAACTTTCAAACGAAATGAGCCAAAGATGTTGAATGATGAAGATGCTCTAGCTCTCCTAGTAGATGCCGAGCTCTCAAAACATCAGTACTGCTTATTGCGTGAAGCTGATCCGCAGAAATTTCCACCTTATAAAAAAATTCAACTGGCCAAGCGCATGTGTTTCCCTGACAAGGAATTTATTCAGATAACAGAAACCTGCGCTGTTGTGCAACTACAAGCACTTCTTGATCACACAGCTACACGTATTTTAAAGCTACAGAATTCAGTTTTGTCAACTTTATCTGATGAAGAGTTACAAAACCTGATACTTATTTCCAAATGGGGGTTTGATGGGAGCTCTGGCCACTCCTCATACAAACAAGCATATCAAAGTTCGGAAGCTAGTGATTCCGCTATGTTCATTACTTCACTTGTGCCTCTCCGCCTACACTGCAATTCAAAAATAATTTGGCAGAATCCAAGGCCATCATCAACCAGATTTTGTAGGCCAATCAAAATAGAGTTTGTGAAAGAATCAACTGAAGTTTCGGTTGCAGAGAAGCTACGGGTTGATAATGAAATAGAAAATCTGAGGGCTACTTCTTTCAGAACTGATGAAAAACATGTTTCAGTGAAACAGGAGATGATTTTTTCTATGGTGGACGGGAAGGTATGCAATGCCATAACTGAGACAACCTATACCCAGAAGTGCTATATATGTGGTGCCACATCTAAGGAATTCAACAAAATTGATGATATAGTATCCAGGCCGGTCAAAACTGAAAACCTCCAGTTTGGTTTGTCTTGTCTACACGGCTGGATACGATTTTTTGAGGGCCTCCTGCATTTGTCTTATAAGCTACCTATTCAGAAGTGGCAAGCACGAAAACAAGATAAAGCTTTGGCGGAAGAACGAAAAAAGGTTGTACAGAAAAGTTTAAAAAAAAAATGTGGCCTCATTGTCGATGTTCCTAAGCCAGGGTTTGGGAACTCAAATGATGGGAATACCGCTAGGCGATTTTTCGCACAACCCGAAGTTTCTGCCGAAATCACAGGGGTGGATGTCAACCTAATACAACGACTTCATGTAGTATTAGCTACCGTTTCAAGTGGCCATGAAATAGACGTTGAAAAGTTTCGGAGTTACGCTTTAGACACGGCACGCTACTACGCGACAAAATATCCGTGGTACCCAATGTCACCTACGATGCACAAGTTTTTGATCCACGGACCTGAAATCATTGCATCTGCTCTTCTACCTATAGGCCAATTGACTGAGGAAGCACAAGAGGCTCGTAACAAAGATTTTAAAAGGTGAAAATGATGTATATCACTTAATAATAGTCTATATTTGTCACAGTGGACTCGACACTTTGAAGGGAAAAATTTGACTTCTCAAGTACTGCAATCAGTTTGATACATTGCACAATACGTTTTTGACTACTAGGCAAACTATATATTTATGGTAACCACGAGAATATATGTTCGCGAAGATTGTTTTGTTCTGGTAAGGAATTCGGGGAATTATGAATATTCATATACTTTTTTTTATTAATAAGCCACATTGTTCATCCTCTGGAAACATAAATTCATAGACTAGAAAACAATTTTGAGAATCAAGTAAACTTATGAATTAGAGGATTTATTCAAAACTTTATACTGATGACCCCAAAGTGCAGCTGCTTTTTGTTTTTCCTTGATTTTGCTTGTCATGTTGAGATCAAAAGCTTTAACGATGTCGATGAATACATAATTATATTCAAATATCTTAACAACATTCATTTCCAAAGGTACCGAGAGCATCACTCCAGGAAATGCAGTAGAGAAAAAACGAATGAAGACATTTTTAAATGGTTCCTTTTGAGTTCTGATCCAATGTTATCGAGTAAAAGACAGTTGCCCAAGAAAAAACTAAAGTTTCTCCCTAGAGACGTGTTAAGCCTGATCAAAACTCCGGATATACTTGATAAAGACAACGTAACTTTCCCATTATCTTCCTCTGAGAGTGAAGAAGAAGACTGATCTGAGTAAAAAAAGTGTGGCAAAAGTAAAAACCATTACGATTTCAGTTTTTTATATTATTGTATACATTGTGAATGTATATATCTTTCGATTTAACACATTTGGTGCGTTAATATCATTCGATAATTATATTAATAATGATTCAATGTTGGAAATAATAATAATAATGATCATAATAGGAACAACAAAATGGGCCGTTTAGTTCTTGTTTAATATTAAGTTATGAATGAAGTTTTGATTTTTGGCATCCGCCATCCTGAATTTCGGAATTCTGACAACGGATTCGTGATCAGCGATCCCGAAAACCCCTGGGTACCGAGTTTGAAGGGAATCCGATGATTTTTACAATTTTCGTCCGCTATATTGGGTCCGTTATTTTGAATTTTGAATTTCAGACCGTGGATTCGTAATCAGCGACCACAGAAACCCCTGAGTACCGAGTTTGAAGAAAATGCGATGATTTTCTTAATTTTTGTCCACCATATTGGATCCGCCATTCTGAATTTCAAAATTTTGACAACGGATTCGTAATTGGTGACCCCAAAAACTCCTGGATGCCGAGTTTGAAGAAAATCCGATGATCTTCTCGATTTTATTCCACCATATTGGATCCGCCATTTTGAATTTCGAAATGCAGACAACGGATTTGTAATCAGCGATCCCAAAAATCCCTGGGTACCCAATTTGAAAAGAATCCGATAATTTTTTCAATTTTCGTCCACCATATTGGATCCGCCATTTTGAATTTCGAAATGAAAACAACGGATCCGTAATCAGCGATCCCAAAAACCGTTGGGTACCCAATTTGAGGAGAATCCGATGATTTTTAAAATTTTCGTCCGCCATATTGGACTCGCCATTTTGAATTTTGGAACTCAAACAGCAGATTCGTAATCAGCGACCCCAAAAACCCCTGATCACCAAGTTTGGAGAAAATCCGATGGTTTCTTTCAATTTTCGTCCGCCATATTGGATCCGCCATTTTGAATTTTGAAATTCTGACAACGGATTCGTAATCAGTGACCCCATAAACTTCCCGAGTACGAAGTCGCAAGCGAATTTGAGAGCCCCTTATAATTTTGTCCAGCTTTTTGGCATTTGGCCCCACTGTGCGGTATTGGCTCGCGTGGACAGACGGTATAGGGTCAGTATCGAATGAATACTGTCTGGACAATACCCAGGATTTCGAGAAACGGTACCGCGCCAGTATTCAGCCAGAGTCGGTATTATCATTCCATATGTACAACAGACGGCAATATGCCAGTAATGATATAACTCTGGCTGACTACAAAATCGATAGTCGATTGATGTTGCAATTATGATCTTGGCAACACGGCTGTTGTGGTCAGCCGGAGCCGCGCCAGTATTGAGCCAGAGTTGGTATTATGATTCAATATGTTCGATAGACGACATGGTACCAGTATTGGTGGGACTCTGGTTGACTACGGAATCGGTAGTCGATTGACATTAAAATCACGATCTTGGCAACTTGATTTTTGTAGTGAGCCGGAGTCGCGCCAGTATCAAGACAGAGTTGGTATGATCATTCAATACGTTCGATAGAGAAGAATGAACCAGTATTGGTAGAATTTTGTTTCACCACGGAGTCTATGGTAAATTGCGTGACTTCAAGGGAATTGGTGCAATATATGGGAATTTAAGTGGTCCGTTGTCAACTCGGAGATTAGGTGATGTGATAGAGACTCTGTTTCTCACTCGCAGGTCCCGGGTTCAATCCTTGCCCAGTGAACTTTCATGAAACCACTTCCAGAGCGTCTTTCTCAGATAACGGTGATGAGAAAAATAGATTCACATAGTTTTGAAAGTTCAAATTCAATGTCTTTTTTTTTACTTGAAATATAACTCCGGGGATCTCTCATTACCAGCACTGTACCAGTACTGGGTCGGGTCTGAATTCCTACGTAGGATGTATTATTTTGACCCTCTACCACTTCTCATCCAGTACTGGCCGAACAACTGATTCTGTTGCAATGCCAGAGTTCCACCATAGTGGGCACACACCAAATATCGCTACCGACGTGGTGGTAAATGTTTTACTGGCCCTTATGTAAAATGATGTTATCATTCCGACTCCTTGCCAGTACCGTACAAACCACTGGCCCCATAAGGGCAAGGTTGAATTTGCCAGTACTGGCAACTCTGGCAACAGTACCGCGCCAGTAGCGGCCCGTGTGTACATTTCCACATGGGCAGCTCCCTGCGCAGGCGCGCCTTACAAAACCTACTATGAGTTGGTAAACCGGCTACCCAGTCAAAACCAGCTCTTTTTTTGTCAGGTATTGTCAGCAAATTCAACAAGATTCTACGAAGATTCATTCAACCTTCAGTTTTTTATGTTTCAGACGGAATTACAATTATAGTTAGAAATGCCTCAATCTTTCATTTTTTCGTGGAAAAATATACTTTGAAAAAAACTTTGATCGAAAAATTGCAACTCGAACGAACCTTTAGCAAACGTTCGATGAACGTTTTATGAACGTTCATTCAAACTATTTTCAAGTGGACATTTCAACGTTCATCGGACCTTCGTCGAACGTTTACGAATCTAAACTTGAGCTCCAACGGAGCTTCAGTCTGATCTATCATGATCTATTCTGAACATTTGTCGGAGCTTCATGTTCCCTTCGGGCATCAGATCTACACATTTTGGGAATACGCGAATCACGGTGTATCCCCGTCAGCTTTCTATGTAGACGCGCCTTACAAAACCTACTATATGCCGGTGAACTGGCGAACCGGTACAAACCCAAGCGACACAAGATATGCGGGGAACGGTCAAATTACATATCAAAATTGATTCTTTACGGAACATTCTAAAAGCATGCTAATATATATCATGAACATCTTAAAAATATTTTTAGTAAGTCCAATTGAGACTGTTCCAAACCTCTCACGCATCTCCGATGAAACTATAATCAAGTGCTATGATCATTCTATGAATGTAACAAAAAAAAAGAAATATACGTACTCCAGAACAATTGAGACTTGTAAATGTCTTGAGAACCTTCTGAGAATCTGTATTTCAGCGCCTAGAAGATTCTACGCACATTCCAAGGAAGAGTATGGAGAAATGAGATGAAATGATTTTTTACTATCGCATACATACAGGAGCCTTCCGAAGTAGCTGACCTGACCATCTGGTCAGCTACTTCGGAAGGCTCCACATATTCTAGTATAGTCACTAAATGATTCAATTATCATTGGAACTTTAGTGCATTATTTGATTCCCATTAGATGATTCAATTTAAATTACCATGAGATATACATTTTCAATTTATGTACAGAATCTTCTGCAGTTTCTATCCATGTAATAACATCAAAAGGGTAGTATGCGAGTAGCCCGACCGGTAATAAGCCCAACTGCTCGCCATTGGCTAGAAACTGGTGATTTCTAGTGGAATCACTAAATATTACTAGTGATTCACCAATGATAGCGGAGTCGGGCATATTGCATACTACCCATTAAAAGCGTTTCGTAGTTCTTTGAATCTTCCTTAGGCTGGCCTCCCATGGACCGGAATTCGTTCCGGCGGAATGAAAATTGAACCAATGCACAATTTTTTATAGATTTCTGATAGAACGCTCTAAAAGAAATTGTGATAGCGATTGGTTTAAATTCATTCCGCCGGAACGAATTCCGGTCCATGGGAGGTTAGCCTTAACAGGGTTCAAAAACTCGGTTGTCCAGACTTAGGATTCTGTCATATTATCGGTTATTATCGGTTCTTTGCAGGAAAACTACATCATTGGTCCATTCTGTCAGAATTTCCTGGCCGCTGGACATCTTGACTCACAAAGTCTACAGAAGATTATAACAATAATTTTTTATGTATTATATATCACATTTAATGAATTAGTATAATAATTCATCAAATGTAAACGTAATTGCATATTGTTTTGGAAAAGGCGTCAAATTCCAAATCCAGTGCCGGTAACAAATCTAAGTACTGAGAAGTTGAACTCTCCGTTCATTGGTTGAGTTACGTGGGAAATGTGAATGGCTGATATGTGAAAACCAATCATGTTAAGATCCCTTCGTTTGACTCTCGTTGTACATCAAACGACGCTGTTCGGCCATTTTGGACGCGTCTTCCTTCGATCGATGTTAACGGGCACATTGACTGAATTGAATAAGTGCCATAATTGTTAGGCAATATCTGTTTGTGCTAAGTGAATATTTAAAGTAAGTGTACATAAATTACATTTGATCAAGAGAATCAAAAGTATAGGCTTGTATTTTGATCATTGAACATTAATTCATTAATTGTCAACGGGAAAACATACCAGGTGAGATTGAATCATGGGGATTAACTTTCATTCTAACATTTCAAATTTTATGATTAATTATGGTGCTGTCTATTTTTTGGTTTTTTCTTCTTTCATTTATTTCGTGAATACAGATTACATGTACATATTTAGATCAAGGTTATCAATTTCCTCATATGTTCCGAATATTTTGTGCTGCTCAAGATGATTTCTGCAATGCCACAAATTATTCTCATTATTTAATAATAAATAAAGTTTGTCCAGTTTCATAGGACGAATGAAGTTACATTAGTTTCGTTTAAATTGAACTTATGTGTTGATATAAAGTGTTATATATTATACGTAGAATGTATGTACAATGAACCCTTCATAATTTTCAATGAACTTTCCTTGCAGTTCACATTACTATTAGAATGTTTCACAATTTATACATGTAAATCTGGAATGACGAAAGGCTTTCTCATAATCTACATTAGAGTACAAATTTCTCATGACCCGAAGAGAGCATGAAGCTTCAGCGAACGTTCAAATTAAATCTGCATAGATCGGGTCGAAGGTTCATGAAAGCTAATTTTTAGATTCAAAAACGTTTAACAAAGGTTCTACGAACGTTGAAATGTCCGCCTCGAAATGCCTCTAGGAAACGTAGATGGAACGTTCGTTGAAGGTTCATCGAAGGTTTGATAAAGCTTCACGAAAATATCTATACTTAAAATAATTTCCAATAATTCACATGAATAATCAATCAAATAATGAACACAAATTAATGAAAATTAATATAAGTATAGATATCTTTGTGAAGCTTTATTAAACCTTCGATGAACCTTCAATGAACGTTTCATCAACGTTTCCTGAAAGTATTTCGAGTCGGACATTTCAACGTTCGTAGAACCCTTGTCAAACGTTTGTGAATCTAAAAATGAGCTTTCATGAACCTTCTGCCCGATCTATACAGATCTAATTTGAACGTTCGCTGAAGCTTCATGTTCTCTTCGGGGATTATCTATTAATAAACCATCAGTTAATAAACTATCAGTTTTGGGAATTGACTTTAATTTTCATACGTATTCATCCACAATTATTAATATTTCCTTGGGTGCATTCAAATATAGAACTTGGAATATCATTGTGCAGTTTGATTGAATTGATACGATTCAGAGAAACCATGTAATTTATGAGTCCATTTACGTGTGTCAATTACTTTCAGAAAGTGCTGCTTTGAAGAATATATTGATGAATCAATCATATTCTCTTTACATGATTACGATAAGATATATAGAGTGTTCTAAAAGTATAGCCACCCATATCCATACTTATGGTACGTTTTGTATACTCAAGAGGTACAAAGAGCATGGCATTACTTCATCGTTTTGTAGAAAAATATACAAATATATTCACCACATATTGAAATAAAATCAGAATATTACTTTTGACAGTAATTTAGAACATATTTACGAATTGATTGAACATATCCCTTTTAATTTTATTTAACCCTTTGACTGTTTGAGGTGAATTCTAACGTGCAGTTTTGACAATCAACGGGTCAAGTATATTCGAATCGTATTTGTCTGAAAATTCAACTCAGAGAGATACAGCTCTCTTGGTCAAGAAAAGTGAAATTTATTATATCATTGATAATGTTCTGCTCGATTAGTATATTATACAGTTACAGTTCAGACAAACTACGTGAAGAGTTGAATTGCGGGTCGAAGAATTCATTATACATTCCTGAGAATTGTTTTTGAACGTCTATACAGTTTGGGTTATTCACTATTGAAGATTATATTATTCACGGGTGCCTTCATTATTTTGTATACAATAATTTTATTATACAGCCGAATTCCAAGTTATGAAGGTAATGATTACACAATTCGTTTTAGTTGAGGTATAGAAGTGGAACTTCATATGTGAAAATTTTAAAAGTGCGTAGGAATTTTCAATAAATGAGTGGTGTCATCGGAATTCTAATAAAAAATTTATGAATTCTAATACCAATACTGATATATCCTAACACGGATATTCCACATCTTGATAAATTACACATTGATTTTTATTCTTCGAACCCATAAGAATGTTCCTGAGTAAACACATTTTTCCCAACGAACTCCCCAACAATTTCAAAGATATTGAAGTAACATGAAAATGAAGAATGGAGGTACATTATATTGTTGTCACAAAATTTTACTGAAAGAAGGGGAGGTTTTTATCGAGCGAACCCCGAAATAAGGTAATTTTGTCGGAATTGGAAAGAAGTAAATTAACAACTTGAGCTTTTTCACACATATCTGATGAGTCTTGAAGTGGATAATACAATTTTTATCAGATCAACAGATTTACATACCGGAACTTTGAAGGCGTTTTTTTTTCAAAATCATATTTTCCAAGTTTGTCTGCATGATATTTGAAAAACCACTGAAGAAATCACTTACTCTCATTTTAAGTTAGATCAAATTTATTATATGATGAACCTAAAAGCAAATGATATTTGCTTTTTCATTTTTTTTTTTGAACACTTTGAGAACAGAAAAAAACCTGAAAAGTGCTACAGAAAATTTGTATGTCTGCCATTTTTTCAATTTTGGACATTTTGTTAGTTTCACTGATACAACTTTCAATAAATATCATTTATTTCATAAAAATTCTTCGGTTCTTTTATTTCAGATAATTTTCACAAGTTATACAGTGTAGATCGATTGGGTATTTCTTTTTTTAGCCGCTCATATTTCAAGACTTGTAAAAAGTCTTCATAGCATTATTTTTTATTAAAAAAACTGTTTTAATGAGCTCACAGACTCACTTAATGAGTGTCTGAAAACTCAAGTTCTTTATTGACTTCCATCCACGAAGAATGCAAAACCAACCCATTGAAGAACTTTTTGGTATTTTTTGAAGAATGTATGCATGTATGAAATGTCGAAGGGAAAGTCTTCACTGAAAAAGGAGAATTTTCTAATTCTAATTGAATGAAGCAAAAAAAAAGCAACGGTTCATGAGAAGACAGTTTTCGTTGTATGTATATTCCGCACATATGAATTGTTTAGTACAATCATATTCATCTAAACAACAAGAATGAGATTTTGCACAATTTAATACGATGTAATCGCGGATTAACCCAATACAACAAGGAGTTCAAAAAGAATTCCTCAAAACTCATAATGAATTGTTCGAACCCCATTTGGACTCTAAATTAACTCTTTCTGAACTGATGTGCTGTATGGGACGTCTCTAATAATTACGATTCCAAACCCACATAGCGCGAGCACGTCCGGAGTAATTGCCCGTTATGTCAGTTTCGGAAGAATTCATGATGAATTCTAGAGGATTTTTAAGAAATTCTTTTTGAATACCAGGTATTTATACAGAATTCATCCAGATCTGCCATAAAGGGGTATCTTGGAGAATCCAACAATGAATTGGGAAAGAAATCTTTATAAATACATGGAGACCATCGTGCTGCGTGGCAACTAAGAGCAGGGTTGGGTAATGACGCGTCATTGGAGGATTTGTTACATTTATTACGCAAGTATGATACGTAACATTTACTACGTATTAATACATCGAGTTTGATACCTACCCAACCCTGACTAAGAGTATACATTAGCCTGGTATACAAGCAGTGCTGTGAAAGCATTAGAAATGCTTTTTAACGAGAACTTTCGTATTGGCGAAACGTTTTACTGTATATTCCCCCCTCTTGCACATTCGCTATGTGGATCCACGGGTTTTTTTTAGGAAAAACAAAAAAAAATCGCAGAAAATGAAATATTTTGAAATTTGTTCTGCATTTTGTATAGAAACTACAAAATGCATCCGGAAATCTATTATAAAATACGAAATAGATATCATGTTCATGGAAATTTCTTTCAAAAGCAAACCTTAAGAACACTTAGCAGAGGTGTAAAAACACTGAAAAAAAAACTCGTGGAATTCACATCTTATTGAGTAAGTATATGGATGATTTAGAATTTAGTATAAACGACCATAATTTTAGTTGATTTCACAACAACGCATGTGAAATATACCATAACTGAAGTGCATCTTACTTTCCCTGCGGCGAAATTAGCTAAAATTGTAGTCGCTCGCACTACATTTTTAAATCGCCCACATATTTACTTAACAAGAGGTGAATTTGACAACTTTTCTTTTCTTGGTAAAGGAGTGATATACAGTAAAGTTTGTCAGTAATACCAAACTTTCACAGCTCCAAATAGCGATAGGTATATATGTAATCAACATTCATTTTTTTCTTGAATAATTTGAAAATATTCCGGGGAGAAAATAAATTTCAATTATATCTTGGGACGTTGACGGAAATGATTGAATTGACACTGGTTTCTTTTCTCAATTTTGTTTGTGAAATTACCCAAAATCGATGAAGGCAGAGGCAACATTTGCAAACATTTGTTTCCTTTTCGATAATGAAAGAATAAAAATGGGACACATTCTTATCAAATCTCAATAAAATTCCCATGTTTCTTGTGTAAATTTGAAAGCACATGTTTTTGATTTTGAAAATTCCTTCAAGATACAAAGAATTCTTGAAGAGTTTAAGAAAAATGTGATTCGTCAGACATTTGCGAATCTCTTTGACCCTAGGACACCACACAATCTAAATGAAACAAAAACGTTACATACTGGGTTCCCAAATACCCTATTTTTGGAACCATCGTTATCGCCTCAATTTTCATCGTGGGAGCATTTTTTTTCAAACCATACGTTAAAATTCTTGAAAAACAACGAATATTTACTCATATTAATTGAAATATCAAAATCATCCAGGGCGTGCTACACCTCAGAGTGGTGTCCTAGGGTTAAAATTCTTTCAACCCCTGAAAACTGTTTTTTCAAGAATCATTTGTAATTCTTGTGTGTGATCTGAGGAAGAAGTCTATTCATTTCACTTTCAGAAGTTTTCCATCAGTCTCAGTTTAGTGTTAACAAGAACTTTGAGGAATTTGAATTTTATTGACGGAAATTGGGAAAAGTTCAAATTAGGGTAATTTCCGAACTAAACAAATTTCCAAACGTGAATTATAATACCGTATCATCCAAAGTTGATTTAGTTTCGTATAAGATTTTGTGATCCACATTTCTTCTTATTTCTTATGTGATAAATAATGCCATATCAATTATTTACATTGCAGGTCGATTATAATTATCAGAATCGAATCCTCAGTAAATGTATTACACATCTTCATTCGAGGAATTCATGTATAGCCTTTTATATCTCTGACTTTTGCCATTTAAGAAGGATCTTCCTTTACGAACAATTCCTTCAGAGTCTGAAATACTTTTATGAAAATTCATTACTCCTCATTCAGTTCATTTCGCATCAAAATTTTATCACAGATATGTTCCGAATGACATAATGACAAATGTTGGTATGAACTTTTATACTATGTGAATTATAGCTGCATTATTCCATGATGACAAATAATATTGCATATATTTATGAAACGAAACTATGAACAAGTACATAATGCAACCTACAATTGAGGTGAACGCACCAGTCTTCGGTACTATCGGAACAATTTCTCATTAGAAGTTGCATTCCTCAGACGAATATTTCTGTATTTCCAATCGTGCGTATACCATTTCATTCTCCAATACATACCAAATGATTACAGTTTATTATTCAAATTCTGAATCATCAACTATATTTATTACACACATTTCAATTTCACCCAAAAACTGCACCAGTGTTTGACATCTATGGATTCTCTATGAAAACAATCTATCATCTATGCGCATTGACTTGTAAAAGAACAAATCAATGCCTCCACTTAATTTTGTTTCATAAAATCAATCAAATTTATAATTCCCCAATATTGAATTCAGAAATTGTTACAAGAACAATTACGTTCGAACTTCACTTGGTTTGGTGCGAAGATAGTCAGCAAATCGGAGATTATAATTGTTCCATAGTTACCACACATGGTTAATTCAAATACCTCTATATTCGTAGATACAGGAAAACATTACGATTCAATAAAAAAAGCATCGAAACAATGAACTGTCAAACACCGGAATAGTGTCGACCACTGGTGCGTTCACTTCACTTGAGAATGAGCAAAAGAAACTTTTCTTCTACATTCTATAAAAAGATTCGTAAAGCTACTGATTCTCACATGGAACTATGTACAGTACTTGATTGTGATTTGAATGACAGTGATAACAGTGATGGTGCTGATGTTTCATCGTGCATACCTGATGATCAAATGATTCCCAATTATAATTTTTCCTCAGATGTGGAAACACCTAGTGAAAACATTACTTATTATAATCGCGTTTCCAACCTTTTCCCTTTACCAAAACGACCTAAAATTTCTCATTTTTGTATCGATGATTACGACGATACAACTTCCGAAGAAGAATTTTCTGGAGATATCTTTGGAGATCAGCTTCGTTCTTGGTCTCTGCAAAATAACATTACTCATGCCGGTATCAACAGTCTCTTGCCATTATTGAAACAATTTAAACAATTTTCAAAATTACCATCAAACGCGCGAACTTTGTTACATACTAGACGCAGTACCACATCTAAAATAGTTCCTCCAGGAAGCTATGCGCATCTAGGAATTGAATACGCGGTCAATAATATTATCAATCGATGCCATGAGAATTTCGAAAAAATTGAATTATTGATAAATATAGATGGGTTACCCTTATCTAAAAGTTCGCATAGCGTGATATACCCAATTTTATGCTCGTTAATAGGGAATCCAGCAGATGTCTCTGTTATAGGCATTTATCATGGCTATGGACAACCTGCCGATGCTAATCAGTACATAGAAGAATTTATTGAAGAAGCTATTCAGTTCACACAAACAGGGTTTCCACATAAGAGAAAAATTCTACCGTTTCGTATCAAAGGCATTGTTTCTGATGCACCTGCGAAATCCCTCATCACTTATTGCACAGGGCATACCGGATATTCTTCGTGCACCAAATGTTGCCAAAAAGGTTTATATCATAGGGGCAGAGTGTGTTTCCCTGAAATTCGATGCAAGAAAAGGACAACAGAATCTTTTCGAAATAAAGCGCAACCTGGTCATCACACGGGAACTTCGTATTTGGAAAAAATTCCACAGTTTGATATGATTAAAGGGATTCCTATCGACTGCATGCATTTAATTTATCTCGGTGTGACCAAGAAACTGATTAGTATTTAGATGACTGGGTTGCCTTCCAATAAATTATCCTCAGAGTCGATACAAAATATATCCAAATTGATTTTATCATTCTCTTCTTCCGTTCCTATCGAATTTGTCAGAAGACCCAGGTGCATAAAAGAATTCCGTATGTGGAAGGCTACAGAATTCCGTTTTTTCTTGCTATACATTGGTCCCATAGTTTTGCAAAATATTTTGTCCGAAGAGAAATATACAAATTTTTTATCGTTACACCTCGCGGTCAGAATTTTATCCAGTGATCAATATTGTAAAAATTTCTCAGGTTATGCTGATGAATTGTTGCATTATTTTGTCCAAACGTTCGGTGCCCTGTATGGAATTCATTTAATGTCTCATAACATCCACGGACTCCTTCATGTATCAGAAGATGTTGAAAATTTCGGGAAAATTGAAGATTACAGCTGTTTTGCGTTTGAAAATCATTTACAAACGTTGAAAAAATTGATAAGAAGTGGCAATGAACCTTTGTCTCAAATCACACGTCGCATAACAGAACAAAATTATAATTTCCAAAGTTCAACGGGCAACATGAATCACGATTGTGGATTTGAGCGCCCACATTATAATGATTCAACTTTGAGAGATTGTGAACAATCCCAACGATACAGGAACCGAAAGTTTTCTCTTGATATCACGAAATATGGGAATAATTTCTGCTTGTTAAAAGACGGATCTGTTGTTTACATCGAAAACTTTATAAGGAAAAACAGCAATGATATTATTGTGGGAAAAAAATGTTTAATACAAAATGATTATTTTAATACACCATGTAAATCATCAAACTTCCATATTTATTCGGTCAAAGAATTTGATGTTCGAACAATGTGGCCAATTGACTGCATTCTCAATAAGTTGGTTCCTTTTTCACAAGCCGATCAATTCCACGTTTTCCCCCTTCTACATTGAGGCACAAAAACTGTATTCAGAGCACTCGAGCAGTACGATAGACATTGATTGAAATAAAAATGATATATAAACAAAGCGAAGTATACTTTGCGCCAAGTCTACGGGAATAATTTAGATCATATGAACAATTAAATGATGTGAATGAATGGTATTTTCTTGAAAATAGACTAAAAAAACATTCGAGCGGATTTAGCATTGCTGGTGGTAATAAAAAGCATGAAGAAAATGCGAGGCGAAATCTGTCAAACGTGAGGCGTCATGATGGATTGATTGAACACACAAGAAGAAAGGTTTTCATTCTCAGTAAAAAATAAGAAAAATTTTATGACTCGTTCTTATTATTCATGTACATCTATTTATTTTCTTATCATAAGCATGTGACACGCGCACTTTTTCCAATAAAATAAAAGCTTTTCACAAATTATTTGAGTGAATTTTTGTTATTTCAATAGTTTTCACACATTTGCACCCATTTGATCTGTCGAAATGATCAACAAAATTTCTTCCCGTTTGCTCAATCAATCCATCATGGTGGTTCCCTTTTGACAGGCCTCGCTTTGGATTTTCTTCATGCTTTGTATCACCTGCGGCAATACTAAATCCACTCAAATTTTGTCTTAGAGTCTAATCTCAGGTAAGTACCATTCATTTAGATCATTTTATCGTTCATATAATCTAAATTATTCCCGTGAACTTGGCGCACAGTGTTCCTTGCTTTTTTGTATGCACATATCTTCTGCATTTTAGTGGACATCTATCGGAGTGCCCTTGAGTATTCAAGGATCGTAATGATCGATATTATAATACTTTTCATGGCTGAGTGACCCTTGGACATCTAATTATCATCGAAATTTACATACTTTGCAGTCATCATGTAATATTGAGATTTAAATTCTCAGTATTTTTGTAACAATCTGTGAGCGTTTGATGAAAAATGGATCAGTGGTCGATAGACTTATTTGGATACAAATCTTGATTGCCGAATAATTTAATCGAAACTATTATTAAATGTATAAATGCTTTGATAGATGACCTATACGTCACTGATACATCAACTTCATGTATGTTTTCAAACAGTAAGCCCTTTTGTTTCTTATTTAAATTGAATTGTTTTGTTTATTCAATTAAATCTAGTCATGAGTTGGGTAGTAATACATTTCACGGATGATGATTCTGTGGAGGCAGTTCCGGAGAAATGGAAACTCAGTGACGAGTTCTGTTATTGGCCTCCGTATTTTGGGAAGAATTTGCAAAATGCAATGCAAACTTGCGAAACTCCGAAGTACGATTCTTGGAACATTTGCAAAAGTCGACAAATAGGACCATCCATTAGTAAGTTCATGAATATATGAATCAGTATTCACTCGACTACACTCAAAACCCATTTTATTGAAAGAGAAGAAAAGTTTCTCTGCCCTCATTCTAATAAATGTTTTTTTCAATGGGAGAAAATTCAGTTCAATAGAAGAAGTCTCCATCAAATTGAAATATGGGATTTTCAGATTGAAACAAAAATATATTCCTTCTCAAATTCGAAGAATATAATTTCAATTCCATGGAAAATTTTCCCATTGGGAAGAATTATTTTTCCCATCGAAAACAAGATTTATCAGAATGGGAGCAAAAAAAATTTCTTTTAGTCTAAAAAATCCGGGTCTCAGTGTATACTCCCTTTTGTTGGACAATTTCTCTGGTGGAAAAATTTCACTGAAAATCTCTGAAACCTTTACAAGAGCTTTTCAGAGAATTTCAGAGGTTTTCATAGTTTTTCAGAAAGTCTCAGCGATTCTCATAAAAATTCAGAGTTTTTCAGAGATACTCACAGAAATTTAGAGGAATTTCCAGTAGAAAAACGCATTCAATAAGCAAGAATTTTTCAGATATTTCCAGATAAATTTTTCCCCCAGGGTTACGAATAATTTTTACAAGGTCTAATACGAAAATTGTTTTCAGATGATTACCGTAAAGCGAGAACTTTGGCAACAAAAGCAGTTGACACATCAGACATTGTATCTGACGGGAACGAGGTGAAGAAACGGAAAATTTTTAAAAAACAATTTTTTGATGAGAACAGTGATCCAAAGCCAAAGTCAATGCCACAAAAGTCATTGACAAGTGTTCAAAATAAAGATGATGATCAACAAGCAAACCATTCCAACGAAAGGATGTCAGAAGAAGAATTTGATTTTCCTCAGTTTATGAATATTGCTGTACCCGAGTTCCATAATTATGGAAATAATAATCATGAAAATGGTATGATTCTATAATATTTTCAATTATTGACCTGGCATTATCATATGTAGATAGCGATATATCATAAAAAAGAATTCAAAGTTCCGAATTACTCATGATCACGATCTGCTGAAAGTTTCCCATTGATAACCGAAAACGATAGACTTTTCTCATCGTTTTCTATCGGATTCCCGAATCGTAAATTTCCGATTTTGTATGGCAATTGAATGATGAAAATTCCATTGTTCCTTATTTCATTTAACCAACTAAGTAAAGCAAACAGGAAGAAATCTTCCATCAATTTTCATACTTTCAAGTGAAACGGAAAAAACTATATAGTGACCTAGTCCTTTATAAGGTTGTTCGCTGGCATAGCTAATGAGAATTGCTTACTAACATAACCTAACCTAAAACTGGAATCCATAAAAAGTGCTGCACATGAATAAGATACATGAAAAGTGATTGATAACAGAAAGTTAAGTGTAATTAACCCTTTCAAATAGGACAATACCATTATTTTGTAACGATTTCAATTTTAATGTTAATCTCATTACATTTGGCAATCATTTTTAATGAACCATTTCCGTTTCACTGTGTTACTAGGGAAGCTCCTTCCTGATACTTTCATTTTGTCCACGAATTTCTCTATTCAACGAATTGTACAGGGGTGGGGGAGTTATCATGAAATCTGTAAAAAAAATACCCCAAGTATTATGGTGAATATAATTGTACTAGCTCGTGTCTTTTATACAAAAATTTCACAATAAAATCCTACGAAAGACAGTATACGTATACAATGATGAAGGGTAGAGTTTCTTTCATTGGATTACCACACATCGGCGGAAATGTATGATTCAAAAACCTCATAAAACGTAATAGTAAAAACCTATTCTTTTCCATGGAGAACTTTCAGCAAGGCATGTTAAGACTTCTCTGACTACCTCAAATTTTGCTCTGAACTATAAAGAGATACTTCATCTCAAAATATTCCAAGAATAAAATTCTTACATGTTTAGAAACTTCACAAACCCATGCTTCACCCTCACAAATTCAAGAGAATACCGCACAACTGACCATACCGATACACCATACGACCGTCCAACATATCGAAACACAAAGTAAAGCAGGTATCGCATTTTTTCAATTATTCGTCCACAGTTTCGCATTGCATGGATTTAAGTTTTTGAAATTGGATTGGCTAATTTGCAGGGATTGAGAATCGGTCTGCTAATACAGGAAGAAAGCATATATCTACACCATCAATGAATCTTTGGAAAAAAAAATTAGGTACGCAATCAATTTTTGGAAAATTGAAAATCTAGCTTTTGTAAATTTATACATACATGTGTTGGAACATGTTTGAGGAGTAACATCACTTTGAAACCTTCAAAAATTACCTTCTTCAAGATTATTTTTGTTTGATTTTTCCGCACAAAAATGGTAGCTTGATAGGCATTTATGCCAAATCTGACACGAAACCGATACTGATACGGACGCAACAAGGCGTACGTGGAAGACACGTACGTACCGATGCGTCGTGTTGTATCGTTTTCGTGTCAAATATGACATCAGTGTTCACAGGCGATTGACCGGAGCGCTGCGAAAATTCATGGTAATGCAGTAGGAGCGATAACCGAATCCAGGATTAACCCAGAACAATAAACCAAAAATAATTACTTTCTGTAGCCCAAAAATAGTGAAATACGTAACCGTTTTGAAAAATATGCATTTGTCACAAAATTACATCTATTCTCAAAAAATATAGGTTTTTTATCTTCAATTTTATTACTCAACGAACATTCTGAGATTTTCATTTGAAACTTTCATAATTTTATCTGGAAGAT
The DNA here is from genome assembly GCA_018340375.1 of Gonatopus flavifemur. NCBI lineage: Eukaryota > Metazoa > Arthropoda > Insecta > Hymenoptera > Dryinidae > Gonatopus > Gonatopus flavifemur. The sequence continues at coordinate 1,464,116 of JAFFJZ010000026.1, read as the reverse complement.
GTCGAAATGGTCTCTAATGCGTGGATTTCTGCTAACATTTCGATGTCTTTTTCAAGAGTTCACAAATACTATCTAAAAGATATTATGGATAACTTTTATATAGCATTTAGAACTCTTGAGAAGACGTTAGAAAGATGACAGAAATCGACGCATTAGAGATCATTCTGATGTCTTTCAGATAACATTATGACAGTTTATAATATTGACCGAAAAATCGTTTGCTGGATACTGAATGTTGAATGAAAAACGCAAATATGAATATTCGGAAGACCCATACATATTTCAGTGAATAAACATATCAACAATATAATGAAAAAAGAATCGAGGCGATTGATTGAGAATTGGCGGGGTTAGAGTTCCCACCGGATTTGAAAATACAGTGTTGAGATGAACGCTGTTAACGTTTCCGTAACGGTCACTCCCCAAGTTGAGGAGCCCAACCCACATTTCACTTCTGAAGATATCTAAAAGGATACTCAATTAAGAAATCTTCAAGAATATTCTTGAAGAGTTCTGAAAGGTATCTATCAAGAGTGTTGGAAATACATCTTGTGAAGGAGTCCTTGGTGAAAAAAGAACGTTCTCTCAGCGGGAAAATGAAGAACACAAATATGAAATCAGCGTGCGAATAGCGTGGTCAACGCCAATTGACTTTTCTCACTGAAAAAGTGTAATGAGCGTTCATAAAACATATGCGCGCGTTCAATGCTGCACGCTTCATAAACGTTGTAGAAACCTTCGAGCAAGTGTTTGTAATATTTCTGAAAACCCGTATGGAGAATATTTCGCTGAAAAATTGCTGAAAATCTATGTGAAATCTCTGAAAAACTCTGATTTCTCTCTGAAAAAGTATGATGAAGTCTGAGAAACTCTCTGAGATATCGATGAAAAATTTTTGGGACATCGTTCTCAGAGTTTTTTCCGAGTTTGTCAGACTTTTTTCGGAGGTGATCAGAGATTTTTCATTAAAACTGTAGACAAATAATTATGAATTTATTCCTGACAAAACTCTGAAAAAAGTATGATGAATGTCCGCGTTTCTTCCGAGAGCTTTAAAAAAACCATGAAACATGAGTGACATTTGACGTAATTTGATATAAAGTCAGAATAATCGTCTGCTAGTTTGAACTCAAGCTGTAAGTTACGGACAAACTTCTAAACATCCCTCGCTATTGATCATTTTCACTTACCTGTCCAGGAGAACAGGAATTTATTACATTTTTTTCAGAGTTTTGTCAGGAATATTTTCATAATCATCGACCTGAACTTTCAATAAAAAATCTCTGATAAGCTCGGAAAAAGATCCGAGAAAATTCTGAAAATCACTCATATTTCATGATTTTTTTATAGGTCTCGGAGAAAACATGGATATTTATCATACTTTTTTCAGAGTTTTATCAGGAATGAATTAATAATCATTTGTGTACAGTTTTAATGATTAATATCTGATAAACTCCGAAAAAAGTCTGACAAACTCAGAAAAACTGAGAATTATGGCCCAAAAGTATTAGATTTTTCATCGAAATCTCAGAGTTTTTCAGACTTTATCAGACTTTCTTAGACTTTTGCAGAGGAAAATCAGAGTTTTTCAGAGATTGTACAGAGATTTTCAGAAATTTTTCAGCGAAACATTTCCATACGGGAAATCATTTGCAAGATAGACTCAGTAGGATATTTTTACTTAGAAATTCATGACATCATTGCATGTATGACATTTTAACAGCGCTCAATAAAGTAAAGTGAGTTGTGAAATGTATCAGTTGGTTAGCTGTTGATTGAGGTGCCTGAAATATATAGTGAATGAAATAAGATATCTTACGATGATTTTCAGGTTAAAATGTAGTTGTCAACAAATGAACGTAACTGTACACAAAAAATATGCGGTAAACTGTATTTATTGTTCATTCAATATATTGAATTTTTCATATAAATTTTGATATAATAATAAAATTGGGAAAAGATTAAATCTCGAAAATATATCGTATCAAATTGGCTTGAAAAAGCGACGATAATTGTGCATTTTCCCAAACACACCAATGCATGCTCTTGGAGCTTTCTAAGTGCACGCTTCAGACCGCCAATTTGCGTTTTTCAACTTTTCATGCACTTTTCATCAACTTTTCAATCTCTTTTTCATCACTCCCGTGACACGCTTAATTGCACGCTCTTTTTTCACCAGGGGTGCTAAAACACATCTTGATTCAAGACATTTCCAAGACAACCAAGCAAGATTTCTCAAAGACGTTTTTTAGAAGTATTTGAAAGATATCTTCAGGAAAGAATAAGGTATGTTCAAGAAGATACATTTTCAGCAGTTCTGAGGTTATGAGTACATAATCATATGAATAACACTTCAAATGTGCCTGTTATCACAATCGAATTGCATAGGAGGTAAATTTATTCACAAATTAAAAGCTTGACTAATTTATATAGACACCAAGGAATTCGAAATTCTGTAAAAGGTACGAATTTGTAACCTTGTAATGCCTGTGCTAAAATTAACCTTCGAGTCACAGTAAAAATTACAGAACGTCTTACGGTGAATTTTATGTACAAGATTCAAGCAATGATGCCAGAAATTCCAATTTTCGCCAACTTTTGCCCCCTCCATCAAGACATTTTATCTCTACACAATCAATTTTCTTTTGTCGGCGGCTCCATTGTAGGCGTGAAATTCCTATATAGATGGGGCTTGATGGAGGGGGCAAAATTTGGTTTCTGGCATCACTGGATTCAAGTGACTTCATAAAACTTTCTTTTACACTTCCCAGACAAGCACCACGTTCCTTGGGAGTCTTTAAAATGGCCTAAAAATGTTTTTAACACGTTCGGACGTTCTTAGAACGTTTCAAAAACCTCTGAGTGCTGTTGGGGTTATTAATAATTTAGTTTTCAATAACGATAAAATAGAAATAATTTCAAAATAGTTTATGGTATTTACGAGACACTAACGATCACTGAACCATGTGACCATGTTTGAATATGTTTCACTAAATTTATTTAACTTTGTTATTTCCACCTACAGTCAACTCATCTGTTATTTGCTTACGTGATAACAGTTTCTTCAAAAGACTATCTTACTCTGAAAACGTACACCATTGACATTATATTTTACTACGTCAGATTGAGAATTCTAAGCAGAACCAAACTGTCCGTAAAGCTTAGGTCACTGAAGCGTAGGTACGTCGTGGAATGACTGGGCTCAAATTCCGCAACGTCAAAGATGGAGATCCAAACAAATTCAAAGGGGCGCGAGAATGGAAATAGAAAGGGGGAGCAGGAAGGAAAAGAGGTTAGGATTTTTTTATGAACAAATTCAAACTTCTTCCAAGATGTTTTTATGAATTCTTCAAAACATCTTTGAGAAATCTTCAAAACATCTTTGAGAAATCTTCAAGAACTCTTTTCGAATTCTATACGTGTTTCATAAGAGGTCTTCCAGGATTCGTTTCAGAATCTTTTAGAAAGTTCTTTGAGACTTCTTACAAACGACCCCAGATAGAAAAGCATGCTCTCCCAAGTAGCACAAGAATTTTTCAAGAATTCTACGCTCATTGTGTGATCATGCATAGAATGTACAGGTGAGACTGTTTTAAATAAATCCTAAAGACATTCTAAGGATACGCATAGAATATACTTATCCCTTGTAAAAAAAAACGATAGAATCTTTTAAAGAACGATGGGAATTGTATCAAATTCTATCGAGTCTTATAGGATGAATCGTAAGGATTTGTCTATCAGATAGGAATGCTATCGTACCGTATAAGAATTTCCAATTTTCACTTTCAATTACATTATAACGATACACTTTCAATCATTTCCTGTCGTATAATCCAAGACTTAACGGTTTCAATCAACAATCAACGATGGAATGTCAATCGTAGTGTATGGGTAACTCACGGAATTTCAAATTCTATCAGGCTCAATCTGGAAAATCCGATGGTAAATTTGTCTATCCTTTCGTATAGTGAACTTACGGATGAAAATCTATCGAATTTTATGATATTATAACGAAAGTGTATAGCTATCACGCATAATGTGAATATAACGACACGGATTTCGTACGATCTTACTGCCCAAGTAATACAATAACTTCTCAAATATGCTATGGTTATTTTATGAATGGAAAGAGAATGTGCAAATGAGACTATTTTGGATAAATTTGTGGAGATATTCTATGCAGGTGCATAGCACATAATTTAATCTGAAAACGGTTGAACTGGAATTTTCTACCGTTGGCTATAGCAAATTTAGTGATGCCGCGAGACGAGACGATAATGGGCTTTTTCTCGTCTCGTCTTGATTTTTTGGTACGTTGTCTCGTCTCGTCTCGAATTTTTGACTCCCAATCTTGTCTCGTCTCGGAATCTCGACATTTTTTCTTGCCGATATCATTTTTACTGCATCAAACTGAATTTTCGTTTCTCGTCAAATCATTCTCGTCTCGTCTGGTAAATTTCTCGGGTAGGGCCTTCTCGTCTCGTCTCGTTTCTTGCCGTGGCTTTCTCGTCTTGTCTCGAATTTCTCGTTTCTCGCGGCATCACTAAGTAAATTTGAGAAAAAATATCTATGAAACCGTATGATATTTTTCCGAAAGCGTATGTGTATCAAGCATAACGCGAGTATTGTGATACAGATCTTGTACAATCTCATTAACCTCTTTAGTTCATTTGTTTTGTATTGTAGTTATACTACAGAACGCATCAATCGCGTAGGCTATGAGAGATCTATCAAATTATAAATTTCATCACGTTCAATCTGAAGAAGCCGATACTGGATTTATCTATCTTTTCCTATAGTGAACTTATGAACAAACATCTATCATATGATAGATACAGTAAAACCTCTCAATAAGAACGCTCCTCTTCTTTCTCATTCGAACGGTGTTTGTCTTGAATTGAAGGAAGACAGAGAGCGTTCTTATTGAGAGGTGTTACGGTATTTGTTCACCCTATATGATATTTTTACAAAAGGCTTCATCTATCTAGCACAATGTGGGTATGATACGAACATCATACAATCTCAATGAATAGTCACCATCAGTCATAATTTATAAGAAATCCATCAAATCACAAAGTCAGTCAAGTTCACCCTGGAAAATCCGATGGTACATCTATCTACCCTTTCCTATAGTAAACTTATGAACAAACATTTATCGAATTATCCCGACTGGAAATTGTCATCGGGTTGACCCAACATATGATAAGGACCTAACAAGGTCATCCGAAATGAGGCATACCTGCTACAGTCCTGATCAGGATTAGGTGTGGATGCCCCACGTATAAATAAGCTCATTTGGTCCTAGTCAGGATTTCCTCAGATTATCCTAAAAGGCTGAAGTGGGTTTTCCTCGCTGTATCCTCATTGGGACCTCGTTAGTTCATCCTCAGATCATGAAGATAGTTTAATAAACTGAAGAAAAAAATGTACAGTCTTGATTGTAGACTGTACACTCTTTGATTCAACACATTTTCCTCAAATTAGAAGGTAAATCTCGAAGGATTCTCAACTGCCTTGCTAAAAATGGCCCTTCCTCCAAATTGGACCATCAAAGGCCCTAACTTGACCCAGACCGCGCCAAGTTGGCCCAAAGCAGGGCCTGAGAAGACAAAATGTCACGTTTCTAGCTGAGTGTGCCTATTTTTAAATTCAATCTGTTCATTCCAAATACATTACCTACTTCTCAAAACTGTTGACTATTTTGTTCAATCTATCCCTAACGTATTGAAACCAAATTTTATCGAATCAATTCACTGATGTTCAATCTGTTTGATGTCTCTTTAATCTTTTGATTTTGCTTTGGATTTCCTGTTCATATCCTAATTTCGAGTTATTTTGGAGGTTTCTGTATGGAATTCCTCATGAAAGCCCGATTAGTCTCTCCTGATGAGGTCCTTATAATAGTGAAGCGTGACATGACTTGTCAGGTCCTGATAAGGTTGCCTTATCAGGACCTGAGCTGGATCAAGGTTTACCTGATCAGGTCCATGGGGTAAATTTCCAGTCGGGATATGATATTTTCACGGAAGCATATATCTACCAATCATCATCTGGGTATTACAAAACGGATTTTGTATAATCTCACTGACAAATTTTTACCATTTGTTTCTTATCGTAGTCACACAATAGAACTTCAACCGCAATTTATGAATAGCCTACCGAATTCCAAATGCTATGAAATGCAATCTGAAAACAGCCATACTGGAATTTTCTATCGGTTCCTATGGTAAATTTGAGAACAGATATCTATGAAACTATATGATATCTTTTTCCAAAACGTGTATATATCATAATGCCTCAATGACAACTTCGCCCCATTCGTTTTTTACAGTAGTAACATCATAGAACGTCAGTCGTAATCTATACGAAATCAATCAAATTTTAAATAATATCAAGTTTAATCTGGAAAATTCGATACTACATTTGTTCACTGTTTTCTATGCTAAATTTATGAAAATCTATCATACGGTATGATATTCTTACAGAAACCCCTTTCTATCATGCATAATGTGGATATTGAGATACGAAGAACGATAGGAAATTTTCCTATCGTTTTAAATCAGATTCCTCTACACGGGATATTACGAATAAAACTATTAGAATATGTATGTGAAAAGTTTGATAAAACTTGATTCATTACGAACCAAAAACCACATTAAGAACGATAAAAAATTTTTGTATCGTTTTCTATTGAATCTTTTTACCAGGGATCCGAAACAGTCTCATTCGAAAATTCTGAGGATGATCATAGAACATGCTAGGAACTTCCGAGAACCTTCTTAGCATTCATAACCTTTTGTGCTACTTGGGCTGAATATTTTGTAACATAACGTGCCGTAAACATACTATCATGAACCCTACTCAGCTTGCGATAATGCATATAATGTAAACATTATGTCTTCATACTGGCACCATCACCTCGTTTTGCCATCAATAACAATGTTTTATACAGTGACACCTTGGCACCATGATGCGAACATTTATTGACATGCATGTCACCATAATGATGGCATTATTGAGACATTTTTCTATCTGGGACTTCTTAAAGATATCTTTGAGATACCTGAATGTTAGTTGGGTCGTGATTGAAAATGATTCAAATAAAAATTACCTCTAATCTGCGATGCCGGACCTATACAACCATCCATTGAAAAGCGAAACAAACCAAAATCCCATAATGCTCAAGAGAACACAAATCTCTTAGGTGAAATTTAGGTTCATTGGACTTACTTTCACGTTCGTGGACCATCAAATGTCCGGACGTTCAATGCACTTCTATTGAACGTTTCTTGGACCTTCGTGTTCTCTTGAGGATGTAATAGATGAATCTGGGCATATAATGAATTGAAAATTTCGTTGTCAATAGTCGCCACGTTAAAACGTCAACGCGCTTGTGCCGCGCCTCTACTTGCATGTTTGAAAAATTGTGCTTTTACTTTGAATATCGATTCGTAATTTACGGTATATCATTTTCGTGTCCACAAAGAATACTTGACGCCAAAAGAAGAACATTTTTCTTTATTTTTTCCAAAATTCCAAAGTGGTGTTACCCTTAATGTAGATTTTATGATCAATTATTTTTACGACTGAAATTATGTGATAATAAACTATATTTCAGTATCCAGTACCAAACCGTTGGACGTTCATTCTTCAAAAGTTTCAGGTAATCCTTACAGGAAAATGTATCTCTGAGCTGTTTTCTGAACGTTCGGAAAATCTTCTCAACTGTTTTTCAACTACTTCACAAATTCATATATATTCGGATTGAATTGCCGTCAACCTTTTTCAAGTCTATATAAGCCCTAAAAATGCCTTCATGGTATATTCTTTTAATGAATAGCATTTCGTTATAATCCATGAATTAGAGACATAGTTTTTAATAAATCTTTTTCTGTAGTGAAAATCTGAGAATTTAAACAAATTTCAGATGAATTAGTTGGAATGTTTTTCAAGGCTTCTCTAAACCAATCAATATTTATCATGAAGTTTTGAGAATTTTCAATGTTTTATAGAAGTTTTGAATTCTTTCCGACAAAGTAACGTCTCTAATAAACAAGAGCTTTTTGAAGTTCTCCACAAATCCCAGACATTTTTGAACTTGGGCAGTTTTCAGCAGAATATTAAAAAAATTTTCAGAACAATTCGTAACCTCATGTTGTCTATTCAAAAAATCGCCGAAACAATCCCAGCCAACAAAATCAAAAGCAGCACTTCCAGGAGCAATGCTACCATACACTTATACATTGAAGAGCTTCTTGAACATACGATACTTCATTCACATGTGCAAATGGGAGCAAGTTGGTAGTATTTGACTAGTAGCACTACTTGGTAGCACATCCCCTGATAATACTGGTAGTGCTAAGGCAGTGCTACGTTATAGATGCTATTTTATATATGCTATATGGTAGTAAGCAGTGCCAAAATCCTGGGAGAGCTACTACGTTGCTTCTGTGGCACTGCTAGCAGCATAATCGCAAATTTAGGAGCGCTGTGCTGGCTGGGATCGCTTCATTTGGACCAGCAAGCACCATGTTCTCCTCAATTCACTTCAGAGAAAACATGGTACTGTTCTTTATCAAAATTGGCTGACGTTCTTAAAAAAAGCTATGTTCATAGTCATAAGCTGCACTGAGAAAAGAAAACAGTACTTGTTATCGCGGAAAACAGCAATAGATGCAAGAACAGACGAAATACAGCGGAAAGTAGGGATCATTGTGATGACAGTCATAAGCATGGAAATGAAGTTTGTCATTCCTGCACTGGAAAAAAAAATTTCCGGAAACAATGAAATATTTAGTTGAACAGTCGCCATAGAATACTTAATTGATTTAAATCAACTTTCATTGACTGAATTAAAGATATATACAATCAAACAAATATTTAATATGCTATACAATATTTTATCAATGAAAACGGATATTTAATTGATCCAATAAGAATTTATTCAAATCAGTCAAGTATTTCATGGCGACTATCCAACTAAAGATTTTATTGTTCCTGGGAATTTTTTCTCCAAGTGTGCTAGGACCGTGAAGAGTATATGCGAAATGCAATACTCAATGGCATACCTTTTTATTTTTCGAGTGGATCATTGTGATTTACAGTAGCCATTACTTTTTTCTTCCCTCAGTTTATAAAGGATCATCTCAAACATGAGGGGATTTTTATTTTTGCAGATGAACATTTTAAACGAGAAGTGTTTCGAATTTTAAACCGAATAGAGATTAAAATTGACCACTTGGGTGATAGCGTGAGGAATTCCCAGCATGGTGGTGCAGAAAATGAAGATGAAGATGATATTTCCAAGAACTATAGATTTCCAATAGAGGACGAAGAATATCTCAATACACTCGAAGACGCACTGGCAAACATAGATTTGTATAAAAAAATGGTATGTATCACTATTACCATTGAAGAATTCGTGTGCGGAATTAATTGAAGAATGATGAGTTTTCGGAAATTTATCCAACTCAAAGGCAACAGCACTGGTAATTTCACCTCTTCAAACTAAATCGATTCGAACCCATATAACTCAATTAGAGGTGTGCGATTCGTTAACGAATATTAAGAATTCGTATGCGAATTATTCGAAGATTTCGAATCGCAAGAATTCGATTCCGAATTGGCAAAGGAAAAAAATCAAAGCCTTAGTGAACAATTTCATCGAACGTTACTCAATTTCTGCCTATTTGATTTTTCCATCAGTGATCAGAAAAATTCAACGCCCATGTAGCAAAATTTCGGTGATATTCAATAATAGTCCATAAGACATAATACATTTTTATGAAATTTGTTGACTTTCATCGGAATTTGCTGGATTGCCCTGAAAGAACACACGGTTTCAGTTGCAGTAACTAAAATCGACATGGAATGAGAAATTTCAGTTGCCTGGACTGGAATATTGTTTGTTATAACCAAAATTTTTAGACTGAAACTAATATTTTGTTCAGACAAGGAAATTTTTTATTTGAAATTGCCCAGAGAAAAAAGGACGTGATATTTCACGTAATTTATTATGTTGAAAATCACGTTCAAAATGACGTGAAAAGTCACGTGGTATATCATGATCAGGGCTGAACATGTATCTGAAATAAAATTATGTGAAAAACGTTTTGGAAATTAAATCGGACTTCGTATTTTAAATTTACAATGCATTTCTTGTAGTACTTTTTATATCAAGTGTATTTTTCGAAGAATTTTATATTTTACAATCGAAAAATATAGTTTTACAACAGATTTCCTGAAGTATTTTGTAATTGGCTCAAAGCTGACACGATTGAAAGGTTATATAGGTTTCAAAGGGCCAAAAACACCAAATTTTCTCGAATTTTTTTCAATAATACAAAATAATTCTCTATTTAAACTTTTAGAGGCATGTGAAAATTTAAAAACCTCAGCTAGTGGGAATTAGTTTTCGGATACTCCTTGAACAAAAGTGTCCTCGCAAAGTGGACACGATAACTCATGACAGTTTTATCTGCATTCAAAAAATTGAAGATTTGCTATCGGCAAATCAGTTGCTTGTGATTAATCGGAGGCATTTTGAAAAAAAAATTGGATTTCAATTTTTGGCACAGTTGACAAAGAAACAGTCAAATTTTCAGTGAATTTGTGCCACTTATCCTCTCATAAAATGAATTGTGATTGATGAAATGGAACATGTTTTGATTAATCACTCATCAATCCTATTCAGAAGTGTGCAAAATTCCAAAAATTCCTTGTACAATGATATTAGTACAATAGTTTCTGAGAAATCGTGTTCACCGACTTGAAAAATCTACTTTCGTAAAAAACGCGTTTAGGGTGGTATACACAGTAAGGTCCAAGACTGGACTTGGTCCCGGACCTGACTGTGTATACCACTCTTGAAGTTTCAAGTATGCATAAGACGGTGAAGGAAACGGATATTACAATAGATTCTATCTCTCCCACAGTTTCACTCCGATTGTCTTGGGACTTTGGAGAAGTATTCTCTAAATGTTTTACTATCGGATAAGAAAAATATGAAAAAATCGATTTTTTGAAATTTTGAAACCTATGTGACCTTTCAACTCCAGTCTGGGACAATTTTAGTCTAATTACACGTACTACCTTGGTGAAAATATATTCTAAATTCGCGTATCGAAGTGTCACTTCCACACTCAAGAAGCGCGAAATGACTCTCAGTGTACATTTGCTTTCAACTTTTGCAAGAGTCCATTGCATTGTTGACACTTGAGTTTTGCCAAGGTAGGGAGGAAGAATCTATTGTTCTGAACTGTGTATTTCATGGTGAAAATTACCAATGAATCCATATAAAAATGGATAGAAACCTGCCGAAATCGTATAGAAACAGATGAGAAACCATAACAGTCCTACCCGTTTTTGTCCAATTTCTGATCAGTTTATCCGCTGTTATCGGTAATTTCAAGCAGGGTCGAGACCAAAGCCAGAGACGCATGCTGGCGACTGTTGCGCATGAAACCATTAGAAGAGAAAGGAGATCCGAGGTCAAAACATCTTCCCTCTTTTTTCTTCTCTAATGGTGTCCCGCGCGACAGTCGCTAGGCATGAGTCTCTGGCCTAAGGAACTCACAGAATTTTTCTATGAATTCTCAAAAAGTTGCTGAATTGTAGATTCCCGACGTTGTGTGGTGAGTGAACGATAAAAAGTTTATCGTTTCTCATCATGTCTAACCTATTGTATAGAAATTTCACGATACATTCTTACAGCATGCAAATCATAAGGTAAGAGAACATAGCAAGGTTAACACAAGAGTATGAATCTCACACATTTTTATAGCCCTCTTTTCGATACACATGGAGTGACTGAGAAGAAGGACATCAAAATGTGTGAAATTCAAGCTCTTGTTTTTACAGTGAATTTCTATTATTTTATTGCCATACAACGTTGGAAATTTACGATTCAGAAATCTTATGAGAAAGGAATTAAATGATCGATCGTGTTTTATGGTTTGCAATGAAAAAGGTTTTGGTACCGTCTAAAAATGATTTTCCTAGAACCTTCTTGAATTTTATGGAGCAATTTAAATAACTTCATTCCGCATTTGCTAATTATTTCTCATGTGTATTTTCTCAAGAAATTATGAAAAATTCCACAATTCTTAGAAATTTTCTCCTCAAATTCAAACCATATGCTCTATGCTATATTATATGAAAATGCTTTCCTCAAAGTATGTTTATGTGAATTCATGGGTGAGTTATCAACGCGATTCATTCCATTTATTCGCATTTTTTGAATCCAATTGAATATAAATTCATTTGAATTGAATTACTTACATTCTTGCTCAGGAATATGCACTCGGAATATCATCCTTCATCACATAGTACGTTCAATGATCATTCCTTCTGCTGGAATATACAAAAAAGTTTCACTGAATCTATATACTGCCGTCCTAAGCCAAAAGGCCGTATGTCAAAATTTGGATCTTTCGAGATATCAAGCATTTCATTTCAACTTGTACATGTTGAATGATAACAAACGCCGTGATGTTTCAATCAGTTTTCCACCTAGTTTCCAATAGTGTAGAGATTTTTTGAATTCAAACACGTATAAAAAACCTATTCGAATATGAAAATGTAAGAAACGGAGAAAAATTCTGTTGACATACGGCCTTTTGGCTTAGGACGGCAGTATAGCTAGATAAACATTTCTCACCTAAACATTCTGTGAAAACTGAACTGTACAAAATCTGTACCACGTTTAGAGTCAGTACTCAAATTACTTACTCTGGATGTTGAGCTTTTGTTATTGCTAAATCCATTGCTTGGAGTGTGAACTTTTCACCAAAACCAGGTGTGAATCCTGTACATTCAGTGTGACAATTTTGCAAAATTCTGTGATTTCAAAGTCATCTGTAAGTACGTCACATTCAATGTTGGTGACTTTATTACTTACTTTGAGTGTGACGTTTTTGACAATTTGATGATGACTTCACAAAGTTATTGCACTAAGTCATCATTCAAAGAATGTAATGTATTTAAAAAATTTTTGTGAACTTTCAAACTTCACTTTGTATTTTTCCTGCATTCGAAATGATGATATTACGGAATATTTTTAGTGTAGATTTACAATTAGAGATGGGGATTGAGTTCCCGTTTTCTTCAAACTGTAGATTGTAACTCTCTATGCTACTTAGGAATTTGTTTATTGTAGTTATTAGAATGAATTGATTCACAAACTCATGTTAAGATATTCATCATCTGATATAAAAAAATTAAGCCGGTATAATAAAGTTCTTATGATTTCAGATGCAGTGATGAAAAAATTTAAAAACATCTCACGGTATGAAATAGATGATTGTATTGGGACCTGGTTAGTAAAAGGTAAAGAACGGGAAAAAGCTGCACAGAGAAGATTAGAGAATCAGGTACACCCCAACATGGATGGCTGATCTTTCGTTCGATATGAAGAAGAAAACTTTTGATATCCAAAACTTCATGATTTCCGGAATTCCAGTTCGTAGTTCTGGTTCCGGTATTTTTTACTTTTTAATACTACTTTTCACGGGGAATATTATTCCGATGGATAATAAAAAAAAATAGTTTACGTTTTTGTTATCAGTGTAAATGGATGTTGAACATCCTAAAGTATAGAAATATTTTTAATATATTACCATCCATGAATCACAATTGGTTCATCACTTACTGAGCGCTAAAAACGTGTGATATTATTATACCAAAACAAGAAAATAACTAATCCATTTCGACGTAAGCAGTTACAATAACTTTCTACCCATACAGGACACCTATGTCGCCTCTCCGTGGAATCCAGAGAGAAGAAAGGGATTGGTGCACACAGCGTGGTACGATGGAGAAGCAGCGTAGAGGCGACGGAGAAATGTCTGGAGCGTTTTTTCGTGCGAACATTTTTCCGTTTACTCTACGCTGCTTGTCCGTCATGCCACGGTGTATTCATCGATTCCTTTCTTCTCCCTCAATTCCACGGAGAGGCGATGAGATTTCCTGTATGGGTATATTAATATAATAACTTGACAGGAAATTATTGAAAATTGTGGTGCTCAAGAAAAGTCGAGTATCAAAAGAATCGTATCGAATTTTTCTCCAATTGTTTTCATGAATTTTATAATACAAATTGAATGATAACATCCACATCTAAAATTATACTTGCATGAAACAATCTGAATCCGTATTTAAAGCACAATCCCAGAAAAATCATCGATTATTATGTATACACTCAGAATTTTTAATTACTACACAATTCACAAGAGAAACCTTGTTACAAAGTTCGTATGCGCTTTTTTTGACAGCTTGGATTCTTTACCAGGGCAAATATTTTTGAATAATTACAGAGTCATTCTCAGAGAGTTGTGTAATTCTTAGTACAGAGAATTTCAAGAAGTATAAAAGACTGTCTATGTTAAGAGTAAGCAAGCGAGATGAAGATATTTTGTTAATTGTTAATTTTTAAGATTAAAGACGCTGATTCTTTCATTTTTTCGAAAACATTTAAGTTTTAAGATGTTAAGATGTTTTGATAATTTTCATACAGGGCGTCCCATTTGAAACAGGACAGCTGAATAACTCTTCAGGGAATGGAGGGGGAAAAAATTATTCAGATAAAAGTTGTAGGGTTCGAAGGGGGCCATAAGATGGTGACCTTGAATTTGACCTTGAGGTCAATTTTGAGCATAATTGATGGTCAAAGTATGTTTTTTCAAATGGAAAACCCTACGTTCGACCTCAGAAATGGAAAGAGCGGAAAATTTTACGTCCGAATATGTCAACATATCAGGTCATTTAGAAGTGATTTGAAGGTCAAAAAACCATTTTCTATGGATTTTCACGGAAAAGCCTCAAACGAGTTGTTTCTCTGACCAAAGTTATTAAAGTTAAAGTGAAACCCCACGTTTCGACCTTGAATTGACAGTAAACAGAACTAACCTTCAGAGTTCATTCTTCATATCAGTACGAAAATGATCATTAAGAAGTTTTCATCGTTTACGGTGTAAGTGCGGGTTCAAAATGGTTTATTCGCCTAACGGATGTGTTGATATTTTAATGATCTTGGGTGAGTGTCACGGAGTGTATCAAAGAGCGTCACGATTGTACAGAGAGCGGTTTGGAGATCGGCAGCATCATCCTTCTCCAGAAGTCATTCGCCAAGTTGAAAGAAATTGTCGACAAGGAAGGATTGGTCAACGCCGAAACAATCAAGGTTTCAACTTTAACGACCCTCGATGCGTTGCTGTTTCAGCAATAATACACATGAATCCTCATGTTAGTTTACGTGATATTGAACGCGATTTGGGTATTCCACGCAGTACGGCACACAGAATTCTACAAGCTGCTCAATATCATCCGTACCACATCACACTGACCCAAGAATTATCTCAACAAGATATGCAGAATCGGGTTAACTTTTGCCATTGGGCTTTACAGAGGTTGAACGAAGCGCCCGATTTCTTTCGATATGTTCTTTTCAGTGATGAATCAACGTTCCAAAGTACTGGCTTGTTAAATCGTCACAATAGCCACTATTGGTCAGCGCAAAACCCGCACTGGACTCAACAAGTTGATCATCAGCATCGGTGGAATATGAATGTTTGGTGTGGAATTCTAGACAATCAAGTTATTGGGCCGTATTTTGTTGATCGAACTGTTAACGGTCCTGATTATCTACAGTTTTTACAGAATGAATTACCAGTTCTCATGGAAGATGTGACATTAGCAACTAGGCAGAGGATGTGGTATCAGCAAGACGGTGCACCACCACACTTTGCTCGATGTGTGAGGGATTATCTAAATATCCTTTTCCCCAATCGTTGGATTGGTCGAGGTGGATTTGTACTGTGGCCGGCAAGATCTCCTGATCTCACCCCTCTAGATTTTTATTTGTGGGGTTACGTAGAAAATGTCGTTTATACCAACCGACCAACAACACCTGTGGATCTACAACAACGCATCAGATACGCAATTGCGAATATTCGTGCGGAAGTTTTTCAGTCTGTTCTTGGAAACTTTCGACGCCGGCTGGAGTTATGTATTGGAGTAAATGGCGGTCAATTCGAACATCTCCTGCAATAAGTGTGTCTTACCCGTCAACGACGAACTGGAAAAATAAATAATTTTTTAATTATTGTTTCAAATTTGGCATTCATTATCGTTCTCAAGGTCGAATTCAAGGTCGAAACGTGGGGTTTCACTTTAACTTTGATAACTTTGGTCAGAGAAACAACTCGTTTGAGGCTTTTCCGTGAAAATCCATAGAAAATGGTTTTTTGACCTTCGGATGACCTCTAAATGACCTGATATGTTAACATATTCGGACGTAAAATTTTCCGCTCTTTCCATTTCTGAGGTCGAACGTAGGATTTTCCATTTGAAAAAACATACTTTGACCATCAATTATGCTCAAAATTGACCTCAAGGTCAAATTCAAGGTCACCATATTATGACCCCCTTCGAACCCTACAACTTTTATCTGGACAATTTTTTTCCCCCTCGATTCCCTGAAGAGTTATTCAGCTGTCCTGTTTCAAATGGGACGCCCCGTATACGTTTAATTAAGATTTAAGTGATGATGCGGGAGATCGCTTAACCCTCGTGTGCGCACCGAAATCACCAGAATTGTTTACGTCATTGCACACCGGGGATTTTCTGTGGAGATTGAAATTGCCACTGGGTATCCGAGTGTGCACATAAGGGTTGAAAAGTTGTTCCTCACGTCTTTCTATAACTTAAGGCGAATTCTAATCGAGAAAAAGAATATAAAGGAAAGTTTTGATCCTCACAAGTGTGATATTCGGTACATTGGGAAAAGTAAACATTAGTGTGCAGCATTCTGACAGCGATGATCCATGTCCAAAAGAACTTTGGAATTAGCCATCCGTGCTCGTCGGACATCAACTATTTGCGTGATGGTTAATTTGAACTTCCTTTTGGACATGAATCATCGATGTCTTCACGCTGCACAGTATGTTCATTTCTCTCAGCGTATAGGAATCAATGAATGTCTGTTCATATGATATAATCGTACTAAATTGAGGGGCCTTCAGCGACAGCCGAAATAGACGAAATTTTGTGCAAACTTTGTTCGTAAAATACGCGAGCAATACAAATCGTAGTGTATTTCCTACGTATTTCAGTCACATTTTAGTATTTCTGAAATATTAAGAAAAAACTGGGAAAAATGTTGACAGTTGAAGATTATGATTAAGAAAATTTTTCTTTCTCAATACTTCAAACTCACTACGAAATGGAATTTTATATTCTGTACGCACTCTCACGCGTGTATTCTCTCTTCACGTATTCAAAATTTATATTTTTCACGTCATATGAAAAAATTCGAGCAAAATTTCATATATTCCGACTGTCGCTTCAAAGTCCTTGATTGAAATAATTCTAAGAGCACTAGAAACAGAATTTCAACCCTTTCGTATCTATTAGTTCATGTGAGAACAATTACATGAAATCATGTGAATTGATTCTATGACATTCTTTAGAATTTACAAAATAGTTGAGATTGAATTTGAAGAGTTACTTCAAATCGTTTTATGAATAAACTGGCTTACACAAAATAGTTCAAATTCCAACGTCAATATTTGCTTGAGAATGAAGATTTGGTAACAAGCTGAATAAATTTATACCCACGCAAAAACACGATACATCTGTAACTCAAATCTTCTCAATTACTGTGATATTGAAGTTGTGAAAAAATAAAGAAGTTACTCAAGGGATAAAAAAAATTGTTCACCAATTCATTGAATGTGAAATTTTTCTCTTGTAACTTTTCAACATTAGATTCATTGATAGGACTTGTTGGATCAATTTGAAAATTGATTAACATTCCCTGAATTATCCTTAGAAAAAGAAGAGTTTTGTGGATGGTCAATCTATAAAACATTGGACTAAATAAACTGTCTTCTCGAGAAAAAAGAAAAAAAAACGTTGGAAGGGATGTAAATATTTCAGTTTTCACCATTTTCGACACCTTGTTCATACGTGGAGCGATATTTGTAAGCGTTTTCGTGAATATATAGTATAAATAAATCATTCTCTTCAAATAATGTATATTCTATGTACCAAAGGGTCTTTTATACCCGTATAAACAAAATAAATAAATAAATAAATAAATAAATAAATAATTCTCCATAATCTTAATCCCCATGCAATTCTAGTGAATGTGTTCGCAAGCAGGGAGAAATATTTCCAATTGAAGTGATCCATCTCGAAGATACATTTGAGCGCATCAGGAACCATCGCTTCAAGTATGAACAGATGCCGGGAAGAGTAGTTAAAATATAAGCAAGGAATTCTTATGTAGTTTTAATCCTGAAAATGGGAAAATTCCAAGATTATTATAGTTTTCTAAGCAAGTATGGAATTCTATGATTATATAATTCCGAAAAATTCTGTACCTGAAATTGTATAGTAATTAGTATCGGACTCATTAAAAATATTATGAAATAGTGCTGTTGTGTTTATTGAAAACCTTAATGCTTCAACTGTAATGTTCAACCGCAATGTTCTTATATGAAGAAAAGCGGGTTGGAAAAAATAATGAAGGATATTTTTTACATTTCTATCTGTTGGTAATTAGGATATATTTTTTGAATGTTTGGAAATTCCAAGAACCAATCAGCTTTTGTTCGATTATGAATACATCAAGATCATATAACTGTATGCAGTGTCTCATAAAGGAGGGAGACTCCCCACCCTGGGTGCTAGATCCAAGGGGATGCTCAACCGTCAGATCCGCCCGAGGTACCATATAACTATGGTACCCTACTGACGGTATGGTGAATCAAAATGAAGGAATCTCAAGAATGTTGAATATTCACCGAGGGTGTAAACTGGTTCAATATGCCAAACATCTTTATAAAACCATCTATACAGTTACTTGGGTCACTCGGAGTTGATGTACAGAACTTTGTGTTACAACATTCGTACACCATGCTGAGAGTGCTCATAGAGCATACATAGGACCATAATGACCATATGCTAAAAAGATCCGCAGAACACGCTGGGGACATTCATATGTTACTTGGAGATGATGAATATTTGTACTAAATAACATACTCAGATTATTCGGAGGAGGTCTAATGATATTCATATCATATTCTCCAAACATTTCAAACAGTCTCATTCGCATCACCTATGGACTTGTGAAAAACAAACATAGGAGTGCCACGAACATTCTAAGAATATCTGCATATTCTTAGTGAACAAATCCGAAATATCCATATCACCTGCTGGTGTTGCTTGGGAACGTTTTGACGAAGTCATTCACGTATCCACTTCAACTATGTACTAGTTAGATTATACGGTTTGTTCAGTGTTTCTACATCACAAGTACATCTTGATTCACAAGTTTGAAGAATGAACGCAAGGCTTATAAGCAGAGAAATGCTGCGTTCCACATAAGTGGCAGTGGCTTGGGTGATAGAGCTTTGGCGTCCGGTTTCGACGTCTCGCGTTCACATCTTGTGAAGGTGATTTTTTTTCTCAACAATCATGAACATGTGCATGAAATTTAAAGAACTTGTTATTGAATTTTCAATCATGATTTCTCTCAACAATCAAGAACATGTGCATGAAATTTAAAGAACTGGTTCTTGAATTTTCAATACTACTGTACATTACTTTTCATTTACGTGAGTGGAAATTGCTTCCATTACATGTGATTGAAAATTCAATCAGAAATTTCTAACAGTGTAGGATTTTCCAAACACGCTCTTAGCATTTCTAACCTCTTCTGCTACTTGGGTACCGTCGTTTACATATATATACACCCAAGTAGCAGAAGAGGTTAGAAATGCTAAGAGCGTGTTTGGAAAATCCTACGAACATGCGTAGAACCTCCAAATGAGACTGTTTCGAATAATTATGTGCTATGCACCTCCATAGAATATCTCAACGAATTTATCCAAAATAGTCTCATTCGCACATCCCTTTCACATTCATAGAGTTACCATAGCATATTTGAGAAGTTCTTGTGCTACTTGGGTAAAGAGCAAGGTTAGGAATGCCGGTAATGTTTACTAATGCTGATTTTAGAAAATCATACACTGTAAAAAAAATTTGTTGGATTCCAAACAAAAATGCTGAGTTAGAAAGTTACAAACTTGGTTTGGAAAAATAATTTCCGAACCTTTTTTGTAAATTGCCGAACAAAAGTTTGTGAATTCTCAAAAATCTTCGTGAAATCACAAAATTTTTTGAATGTTTGCAAACTTTTGTTTGGTAATTTACAAGAGAAGTTTGTGTAAAAAACTCCCAAACTTCTTTGGCAGTTTAGGAAGTATATTTTTTACAGTGTACAATGATATCCAACGACATACAATGACATGAGTTTTTATCCCATGAACAGGTTAATTGCATCTTTGAATCCCTTGAATCCTAATATCCCAGGTAGGAAATGCCAATATTGACAACTGGCCCATGCTTGGCAAAATACTGGGCTGCCAAGCATCGCAAACCAGTATTGGTCCAATATACAACCGTTGTTCATTCAAGAAACCATACCGGGTTTCATAGGAAATGCCAATATGACAACTGGTGCAAGCTTGGCAAAATATTGGGCTGTCAAACATGGCGAACCAATATCAACCCAATATAAAACCGTTTGTTATTTGAGAACCCACACCATGTTTCATGAGGAATGCCTATACAACAAGTGGTTCAAGATTGGCAAAACATTGAGCTGCCAAGCATGGTGAACCAATATCAGCCCAATATTAAACCATTTGTTATTTGAGAACCCACACCATGTTTCATGAGGAATGCCTATACAACAAGTGGTTGAAGCACTTTACATTAAACATTAAACATTAAACATTAAACATTAGGAACATTAAACTGTCAAGCATGGTGAACCCATATTGGGCCAATGTACAACCAATGTTTATGTGGGAACCTATGCCACATCTCCATGTTTATGATTTTCACAGAGTTGTACCGATATCCCTGCTAAAAATCCCATCGTTTTCTATGGGAAATTTTTAGCAGGGATGGCATGAAAAATGACGTCATTTTTTTCTCCAAGAAGTATGTTTGAAGAATGAGGTTGACGCATGGCAAAAGTTAATATACACAACTTGAGCCAGGTCCGGTTTAATCGTATGAGCCAAACTCCAAAATACTCATAATCCATATATCATGAGACATTGGGCCAGGCTTGGCATTGCATTCTGGCCAAATTGAGTACCGAGCCTGGCACGAGGTTATCATCCCAAACTTTTACCAAGCTTGAGCCATTTTTTCTCATGGATTCTGGCCCAATATAAGTCATAATTGGGCCAAGATCGGGCCAAGCTTGGGCTATTTGTTAATTCCTACCTGGGATATAACATTTTTATATACTGGGTGATTCCAAGTTGCCGTACAGTTTTCTGAGAGCAGATTCTTGATGGAATTCTGAACAGATTTTGGTCCAGAAGATTCAGATCTGATCCTTAGATCCGGAGACATGAGCATTTTTGAATTTTTTGAAAAACCCAAATACCTCGGAAGTACCATATTTCTGACTCTCAAATCCAACACCATTCACTAAGTCAGATCACGGGGTATCCCTGGAAAAAAATCAATCTAATTGAGTTTCCTTCGTTGTGGAGTTATATATCGATTTGAAATTTTTTGCATTCCAGCCAATCAGAATTCAACAACTTTACATCGCTATAACTCCACAAGGAAGGAAGCTAAATTAGATTAATTTTTTTCCAGGGATACCCCGTGATCTGACTTAAGGAATGGTGTTGGATTTAAGAGTCAGAAATATGGTACTTCCGAGGTATTTGGGTTTTTCAAAAAATTCAAAAATGCTCATGTCTCCGGATCTAAGGATCTAAGGGCAATTTGAAATCACCCAGTATAAGATTCAACATTTCACACGTACTGCACGCGAGAGAATGAGGCGGAAAAGTGATGCGAAAGGCAAAGTCGGTAGATGCCATCTTTTCAGAAATTGAAGTTCTGAAAGATGTCTCATAGATGATATTTTAAGAACTCCGATGTAATAAATTTCTCAGATATATTCCAGATATCTTATACAACCATCTATAAGATATCTTCTCGAAGATTTCTGGTATGCATCTATAAGACATCTTTTGGGCACATTTTATAGGTTTCTTTTATCAGATATCTTATATATTCATCTTCAACCCTTAGTTGCCACACTGGGGTCAGACTGACCTCAACATGATTCAATCTTGATCCGCAATCTGGTGCCACTTTAGAGTTTCTTCATCTCACTCCACCTTAGCGCGACATCATTGTCCATGTTTCATATAATTCTTTTTCATGATGCAGTGATAATGTCATTTAGAAGCGAAAATGTACCCATTAATCGATGAAAACAAGCGATGCATGTGTGTTGCAAAAATAATTTTTTCACAAATTCGAAATGAATTTTTCTTTAGGGAAATTATTTGATTGAAAATGGGGATAGTTTTAGTACTCTCTGAAATTTTTTCAAGACATATGTACGCATAGCTTGGCTTTGGTGTACGTTTACAGTTGAGGTAATAATCACCCTAGCAAATGCAATCATACTTTGATCATACTGAAATTATCCGGTATGTTTGTGAATTTTCCATACCTCAATTATACTCAGATACTGTTGCCGAAATCTTACTTGATTTATACCAAAAATATAACGAAATTTGAAACGTCTTCGATAATAATTGGGTATGGGAGATCTATACCAAATTTATACCGAATTGGTACTGAATAAATACCAAATGATTGAAAATATTGCGGTATACTTCAAGTACATAAATTCCACAAGCATACGGCATGTTTTCAGTTTATTTTTTATCACGATTTGGTATTTTACTGAATTACCACTAGATTCATACTGATTATATACCATACTAAAATGATACTCGCGGAATACTGTAAATTGCCGGTGAAATGCTGGCATTGGTGAATATGTATTGGGCCTTTACAGGATGTGCAATGACACTCGATACATTGTTCTCCATCGAAGGGCCAATAATGGCATCACGTTCATTTCTGATGCCAGGAAATTACGGCAGAATGGTAATGACTCGATATGTTGCCAATAATGGCTTCCCGTATTATCGTACTGCCATCTATTGCGATTCTTATGAACTTTGTTGTTGGTTTTATAACAGATGATCAAACCCATCCCATTAAATTAATATTTTATAAGAATTCTTCATTCATTCGAGAATGAATTTCTATATTTTAAATTGAAAATAAAATCATACCTTATATCGTGTATCGACCCGAGTCGAAATTTTGCCCCTACTTTGCTGCTAATAATACTGTTTTCAGTAGGGGGATCAGATAGTAAAGTAGGAGCAGTTTCAATGAGATATTTTCTCCTACTTTGCCCCTACTAGTGGTAGATATTTCCTATTTCACCACTTGTAGGAGCAAAGTAGGTGCAAGATTTATCCTCTACTTTGACCCTACCACTCCTACACGGAGAATAATGCCGCCCGAAAAGATGACTTTTTTTCATTTTTTCAGTGAACCAGTAACAGCAAGATTTATAAAATGCATTTTTCCCATGAGAATACAACAGATCACGGGTGCTGTAGAAAACGTAATGGTTAGGATTCAGATTTTAAACCCGTAATTTTTCTACAGTATTCGTAAGCTTCCGTATTTTCATATAAAAATCCATTTTACAAACCTCTGTTTTTGCTTTATTAAGAGAATTTTCAAAAAGTCATATTTTCCAGCGGCATTGTTTCCGTGTATTCAGTCGATTGCCGTCTCTGAAGAAACGATTAGTTCATAGTGGAAATAGATATTTTTGTATATGAGAGAAGGCTTATTCAAATTAATTCAACGATAATATATTGATAATCATTTTCTCCGTCATATTCAAATATGTACATCTACACCATGAATTTATTTCATATTAAATATAAAAAAGTTTTCTTACCACTTGTATTTATATGCATTTTGATAATCAAGCTTACGTGACAGTGCCAGTCAATAAAAAAGAACTTGAGTAATTTGATAAGTTTGTTTTTAATTTCCTTTTATAATTCAAGTCGGGTATTTTATTCTTTATACACCTACATAAAACATTCAGTTGAAAATAAATCTGATGGATATTCATTTGGGTAAAGACAAATTTGATTTAATTCTAAAAAACAAAATTTTTTTCGATTCTATAAAATAAATATTTATTTTAATGAAATGAATGTTTAATTTGAATCAAGTAATAATTATTATAATAGATTCGTATGTGAATAAGAATCTATTTGTTTGATGGATATAATTTTGATTTAATTGAGAAAATGCGCTTTATTATTATTATGATATTATTATTATTCGAAAAATCCAACATGTAGGAGCATGAGGTTCTATGTAGGAGCAGTAGATTGTGGAGTAGAAAAATAGAATCAAAAAATATTCGAAGCGGAGAAGTAGGACCAAGTAGTTTCTATAGCGTGAAAATAGGGGCAATTTTACTGATTGGATCGACAAAGCAGGGGCAAAATTTCGACTCGGGGAGTGAATCATGCAGGTTTTATTTTATTAGTTTATGGAATATATTGTGAGGTGATATGAATAAACAAAGTGATTAGGTTACGTGATTCACGATTCAATAACAACATATGAGAATATTTCATCAAACTTTGAGTAGTATAGACATCTTTATCCGACAAAAAATTTGTTCATGATGAAGATATTCTCTCCAACATTTGATTCAGTGTGAAAGTAGGAATGAATCAGTGTGTGGTCTCAAGTACCGTATATTTATGATCAGGATATATTTTCAATAATTTTTCATTCGGTACAACGCCAATTAGTGCTCCAATGAGAACGAAGGATCAGTGATGCCAGGAAAAACGGCGCGGACCGAAAAATCAGCCCCCCCCCATTGTTCACACAATGATACGTTCGTATACGTGTGACTCACCTGTATACGAAAGTTTCATCGTGTGCACGGTAGAGGGGCTGATTTTTCGGTCCACGCCGTCTTTCCTGGCATCACTGCGAAGGACTGGCGGCAGCGCGTCAACGACTTCTGAACGTGATCATGAATGTGCAGCATTCCCAGGAGCGGTAGAAGTTTGGATGGGTGACCGTGGACACAAAGAATTTCTCAGGATTCTTTCACGTTGGATTACAACGACATGTTTGAGGATAAGAAAATCATTGCGGATGAATACCATTCATCCAATAAATTTTTTTTTCATTTTATAGTCTTCAATAAATCCATCGTTTTTTATTCTTGTTCAAAATAATATTGAATTCACAATGAATTCGTGTCTTGACATTCATATTCAATCAGTGGATAAAGTTTGGTGATTCAATGAAGGCATACGGTGTTGGTTGAATGTTACGTGGCCGAATGCTGGCCGGTGGGACATATACGCGCTGGGCCATCAAAGGCTGCCAATGGAGGACCATCAAAGCTATCGCTGGCATTTATTGAAGACACAGTATAGGGCCATCAGTGCAGTGTTTGCTGGAAAGGGTTAAGAACTCAGGGTTTACTGAGTAGATAGTGTAGGGATTTTTGGATAGATTTCATTTTGGTATTTATGAGTGTCGCCACTGTACGATGCGCACTCTAGCGACAACGCTGGAAACATACGACGGTGATCTGGCAGTTGCAATGAGGGGTGTCAGTTGCTGACTGGCCGTTAGACGAGTAATAGGTTGTTGCTTCACGTGTTTTATTTTTTGTAAACCTTCTTTTATACTTTCACGTCTCAAATAAAATTGTATTATTCTTCTATACAATAATCTATTTACTTAAAATATCCCATAATAGTAATATCTTTTTGGAAATTTTCATAAATTCTGAATATATCGCAGATAGAATACCATGCCCTCAATATTTTGTAACATAATGTGCCGTAAACATACTATCATAAACTTTGCTCAGCTTGCAATGATGCACAAAATGTAAACATTATGTTTTCATTATGGTACCATCACCTCGTTTTGCTACCAATAACAATGCTTTATGCGGAAACACCTTGGTACCATGATGCAAACATTTCTTGGCGTGCAAGCCACCATTATGATGGCATTATTGAGACATTTTTCTATCTGGGTATCAATATGTTCTTTGTGTTAAATTGCTTATGGATTATGAACTTATAAGAAGTTATGAAAAGTTGAAAGACTTGTGAAAAATGATAAAAAGTGTATGTAAGTTCAAAGTGAAATCAGTAATGCACGTTGAGGAGGAATAGTCATTGGGAAAAAATAGTACTTTATCCACTTGTGTTTTATATAAACTTTTCTGGTGTTTAATATAAACTGTGTGTTTGTAGGTTATAGTAATTGTGGAATTTTGCGTAGGTGAGGTTCTTGAAGAGAGTGACCATAATCATGGTGGAGAATCAGCCACAATTAAGGCCAAGGAGGTTTTGGGAAAGATTCGAAAGAACCCGCGAAATGTAATGAGCCAGCTGCAAATGTTGTTGGAGAATGTGTTGGTTCAGTGTCCGCTGCTGTCGCTGCTAAGCTTCCTCCTGTTCACGACTTACGGCATTTAGCCCGGCGTACGCGAAGACTGAAGAATCCTTTGCCAATTGTACCTACGTCAGTTGTGGATCTAGTGTTTCCTGATCGCTTTGTTGTAACTGTGAAAGGCGAAAATATGTTGTTATATGATTCGCAGGGTGATAATCATATCGTTTTGCTGGGTACTGCTGATAATTTACGTATTTTAGAGAGATCTGATGTTTGGTATTCTAATGGGACTTTTAAAAGTGTTCCTGATTTATTTTATCAGCTGTACACTATTCATGGCATGATTGATTCAGAAGTTATTCCTTTAGTTTTCGTATTCATGTGTGGCAGTTGTTGAATCCTTCATTAGCGCCTAAAGACAGTGATTGTGGATTTTGAAATGACATCTATAAATGCGTTTGAATCTGTGTCCCCCGTTGCGGTGGTATATGGTTGTTTCTTTCATTTTAGTCAGTGTGTGTGGCGAATGAATAATTCTGACGGTGGGTTTGAATTGAAAATAAAAATGTTGGTTGCTTTATCTTTTCTTCTTTGTGATGAAGTTGTACGTGGGTTTGAGGCCTTAATGAAGTCAAAGTATTATAGAGCGCGAGACGATAGTTTCGCGAGACGAATCTTGATAGTTTTTTAGATTCTTTTGAATTCACCTGGGTAGGAAAAAGGAAGACATACTACTGTGCGCAAAAAATAGTAAGACTTTTTAATTTAAATTTCGCGCGAAAACCCATTCGTCGAGATATTTTTTTTCTAGGTTGGTATGACTGTCAGTGACATCTGTGCCAAATGTTACATCAAAATAATCATTAGTGTTTAGTATACACGTATACACTTGTCTTTCTGAAGTACAAAAAGTGCATTCGGCGATTTTTACAATGAGTGAAATTATTCAACAAAGAAGTTCCATTAAATTTTGCGGAATCAAATTTCTGATGCCGAAACGTTCAAAATGTTGCAAAAGGCCTTCGGTGATAATTGTTTGTCGCGAACAAGTGTTTTTGATTAGCACAATCTATTCAAAGAGGGTCGAGAACGCGTTGAAGACGAACCACGTCCAGGACGACCATCAACATCAACTGATGATCAACATGTTAATAAAATCGAGGAATTGGTACTTGAGAATCGACGATTAACAGTCAGAGACCTTACTGGCATCGTTCGAATATCGCAAGGATCAGTGAAAACCATTTTGAAAGATCATCTGGGCCTAAGAAAAGTGAAAGCACGATTGATTCCAAAATCACTCAATTCTTCCGAAAAACAGCGTCGCATTGACGTCTGTGAAACAATGCTTTCCGACTACCAGGATGTCATGAAAAGTATTATTACTAGCGATAAGTCTTGGATCTATGCTTACGATCCGGAAACAGACGATAACTCGGCCGAATACCGTGCAAAAGGTGAGGCGAAGCCGAAAAAACCACGTCAAAGCAGGTCAAAAATCAAGGTTATGTTGACAGTTTTCTTCGATTATCGAGGTGTGGTGCACGCCGAATTCCTTCCCAAATAGACAATCCGATTTCTATTAGATATCTGAAAGATGTCTGAAAATTTTGTAAGATATCTTAAAATTTCTCCCGAAAGAGATCTTTGAGATATCATAAAGATATCGGACGCAACACTATTATATATCTTTAAGATATCTGAAAAGAGATCTTTCAGGAGCTTCTTTAAGATATCTTAATGAGGTCTTATGGGAGAGCAAAATTAGAAATCCGAAAAATGATATATTTCAGAAGTCATACAAAAACCCTGGTGGTAATGTTTATCATAATTTTCCATAATTCTCATGAAAGTCATGAATCTTTATATTTCCTCATTTGGTACAAGTTCAAGGAGAAAATATTAGATCTTTCTTACCGAATTTGTAATTTATGAGGAAATATGAAAAATTGTCACTTTTATGAGAAATTATGAAAAATTATGAGATCTACCTTCGCCAAGGAATCGATACATGAATTCGATGAAGATGTTTCGAGAAGAAGACAGCCCGCTGCAAATTCATACATTCAGGTTCATAAATTCATTATTGTAATAGTTCAAGATATTCAAGAAGTGCAATTGCGCCTATAAATAGGATAAGATGTCATCAAGTAAATGCATGATATTTTTTTTGCATAATATATATATGTAAACGACGGTAAAGAGCAAGGTTAGGAATGCCGGTAATGTTTACTAATGCTGATTTTGAAAAAGTATACAATGACATCCAACGAATATACGAATAACATATCATACACTTACTTGGTGAGTTTTTATCCCATGAACAGGCCAATTGCACCTTTGAATCCCTTGAATTCTAATATATAACATTTTTATATATGAGATTCAACATTTGACACGTACTGCACGCGAGAGAATGAGGCAGAAAAGTGATGCAAAAGGCAAAGTCGGTAGACGCCATATTTTCAGAAATGAAGTTCTGAAAGATGTCTTATAGATGATATTTTAAGAACTCTGATGCAATCGATTTTTCAGATATATTTCAGATATCTTATACAGGCATCTGTAAGATATCTCTTTGAAGATTTCTGATATACATCTATAAGACATCTTTTAGACACATCTTAAAGGTTTCTTTCATCGGATATCTTATATTCATCTTTAAGAACTCAGGGTTTACTGGGTTCCGACCGGCCAAACTGTCAACAAGGAATACTATTTGAGTGTTATGCGTCGTTTGTGCGAAGCTATTCGTAGAAAGAGCCCGGAATTATGGGCCGAAAACTCTTGGTTTTTGCAACACGATAATATACGTTCGCATACTTCATTGATTCTTCGATAGTTTTCCGCCAAATTTTCAACCAATATCGTGCCGCAACCACCGTATTCGCCTGCTTGAGCTCCGTGTGACTTCTGGCTATTCAGCAAACTCAAACGACCGCTCCGGGGAAACTGTTTTGAGTCAATTGAAGACATTAAACATGAATCGCTACGCGCATTGAAGACTGTTCCGGAAATTGACTTCAACAACTGTTTCGAGGATTGGAAAAAACGTTGGCTCTAGTGTATTGGGGCCATGGGGGATTAGTTTGAGGGGAACAAAATAGATTTTGAAGAATAAATTGAGAATTTTCAAATTATGATCGAAGTCTTACTATTTTTTGCCCACAGTAGTATAAAGATTATGATGATCGTTTGAAACGAGTTGTTGGAGATTTTGATTCCTGGAATGTTGTGTCATATTTGCAGAATGTGACGGTTAATATTAAGTTGTAAGCCATTAATTGTATTCTATTCTATGGATATGAGTTACTTTGTATGAGGTTTTGTTTTGTAATTACTGATCGTACGTTTTTATTGAAGTTTGAAGTGCGCCAAGAAAAATAATTTATTTGAATATGAATCTACTGGATATTTCGTTGCACCCAGTAAATTTTTACTCGATTTAAGTAAATTTCATTTGAAATGACTCAAAGTTTATTTGGATGAAATAGATGTTTCAATAGAAATGTAATTGATTGGAACAAAATTTAGTCAATCCACATAAATCCAAGTATACAATTCTTTCGGTGTGAATTGTTCTTTTTTCTTTTTTTTTAACCTTAGATGGATGTGGTGGAGCTTTTTGGTGGATGGAATTGGTTGTGGGCGAAATTGTGTGGGGTCAATAAGTCGTGGTTGATAGTTTTTGTGGATCGGTGTGTTGTGGATGATTTTGTCAGGATTAATTTGCGTGGATGACATTTCCGGGATCAATGGGTAGGGAATCGGAATTCAATTAAAGTCAATGTTCTCGAGGTTTCAATCGTTTATAGAAACAACACGGGAATTAAAACTCACGAAATTTGATAAATCATCGTTACATATCTTCTCGAATCAACTCTTTGCCACTGGAAACATTCCTCAAATAATGTGCTGCAACATATTTGGGCTCAAATGTTATGCGATTGTTGATAAGTTTCAATAAACGATTCAAACTTCAGCAACATTCAACAAAATCCAATGAAATTCAAACAAATTCAAAAATTTTTTCCACCAGCCCTAGTAAAAACGCGGATAGATTCGGATGAAAATCTGCAGATGGATACAAAAATAGGATTGAAACGGATAGAAATACAATCCACTTTTATTCGTTTCAATCCTATTTTTGTATCCATCGGCAAATTTTTATCCGAATGTATCCGCGTTTTTACCAGGGAGGGTATAGCTGATGGAATATAGCTGGGCATACAATACATTCATTTACAACTGCAAGAATTTATGATTATAACACATCAGCTGTCATTCACGATCAGTGTCGGACTGGCTCATTCCAGGGCCCCCGGCGGACGACCGTGCCGGGGCCCCTATAAAGGGGATAGAATAAGAATAATTGTTGACTTTCAAAAAAAAAAAAAAGGGAGAGAATCATACTGATGAACATACAAATCCCTGTGATTCATTTTAATTTCAATGATTCATTTCATTGAATTCGAATTCAAGGAAGAATATATTTGTTATAATTTTTTCCATTGAACTGAAGTTTTTTTCCATTGAAAAAACGATTTATTACAATGAAGGAAAAGAAAATTTTCTCTCAGTCTAAGAAATTGGGTCCTCAGTATATGAGGTGAATTATTATTCCAACTAACTGGATAGTTGTTTTGACTCATAAGTGGGTCAGAAAAACAACATGCACAGTTGAAACAACTAACCAGTTGGTTGAAATGATAATTATTTTTGACAAGCGCATATGTACCTATTTTGTTCACTTGTTCCAACCAATTACTCATTTTTTTTGTATAAGATTGTGCTCTAAACATCAATTTTGGGTACCTCATGGTTTTCAGATGTTGAGGAACGAAATTGTAAAGAATTTTCGTCAGTTAGAGGTTATTACTTTTCACATCTTCTTATACCCACCAGGAAATCAATAAACGACTGAAACTCCCAGATAGCACACGAAGAATTCTTTTTCAAGAACAGAAATAGAATTTTTCAAGAACTCTTTTCGAACTAATGAATTCCTATGGAGTTCTAGAAGAGTTCAATGTTTAGGACATTAACGAGTGCTTTGAGAATACCGAAAGTATTATTCCAGTACTCTCAAAGAACTCTTTAATGTCCAAAACATTGAATTCTTGCTGAACCTTACATGAATTCATTAGCTCGAGAAGAATTTTTGAAGAATTCTATTCCTGTCAAATATTCAACAATTCCAATCTGATTAGTTTATATCTAACCTCTACAGGTTGGTTGAAAAGTTCCTGCGCTCACCAAGAGATAGCACTGCTAACTCAAAACTTTTTTTTTCTCAAGTTGGTATATCTGTCCTGAGAACACATGCAAAGTTACAAGTCATTCTGTCAATTCATTCTTTGTTTACAAACCATTTGAAGTTGACGTGTCATTGATTTTTCTTAATATGGAAAAAATTGAATATCGTGCAGTCATTAGATTCTTTGTTTTGAAGGGTTTAAAAGCAAAGGAAATATATGAACGATTGTCAGAAGTGTATAAGGAGTCCCCACCTTCAAAACGCACCGTTGAATTTTGGGCTGGTGAATTTAAACGTGATCGTACTAGCCTTGAAGACGATCCACGCAAAGGACGACCAAAAACTGCAAACACAGCAGAAATCATTGAGCATGTACATAATATGGTTAGTGAAGATCCAAGTTTGACTAAGCGTGAAATTGCTAATGCCATAGGCATCTCAGACGAACGAGTACTCCATATTTTACATGAAGAATTACGTATGAAAAAACTGTTTGGAAAGTTAGTGCCGCACACGTTAACAATTTAACAAAAACTGGATCGAAAACAAATTTCTCAGCGTAATTTGAAGCGTTTTAAGCAGAATAAACCCGACTTCTTGCGTCGTTTTATAACTATGGATGAGACTTGGATCTACCATGATCCTAAATTGAAACAAGAACGTTTACAGTGGACTGAAGCTGGTTGTTCAGCTCCAAAGCAGGTGAAGTCACAACGATCAGCAAAGAAGGTTATGGCATCAGTTTTTTGGGATGCAAAAGGAATTTTGTTCATTGATTATCTTCAGAAAGGTAAAACAATCAACTCCGAATATTACTGCAGCCTTTTGGATTAGCTGGATGAAAAAATTCGTGAGTAAAGACCTGGTTTAAAGAAGAAAAAAATCATTTTTCATCAAGATAATGCACCTGCTCACAAAAGTGTTTTGACGATGGCTAAATTCAAAGAACTCAAGTACGAATTGCTTGAACATCCACCGTATTCGCCAGATTTGGCTCCTAACGACTACTATCTCTTCAGAAATCTCAAACAATTCTTTCGTGGAAAGCATTTTTCGTCGAATGAAGAGGCCATAGCAGTCGTGGACGGTTATTTTGCAGAGCTTCCGGAAAACCATTATAAGGATGGGATAAAATTATTGGAAGATCATTGGAACAAGTGTATTGAGCTTCTAGGAGATTATATTGAATAAAAAAATATATTTCGTAACAAAAACAGTATTCTTTCATTTCGAGCGCAGAAACTTTTCAACCAACCTGTATTCAACAACTTCCACCAGTTGACGGTTCTATAGATAGGCTTTTGTTTTTACTCAGTGCCCTGGTGAAAATCGAATGTCAGATTATGTCAGATTTAGTGTAATCTGACATAATATGACATATTGTTCCAAAAACCGGTCAGTTTTCGTCAGAATCTGACAAATTCTGACAAAAATAGGCCATATGTCATAATCTGACCGGTTTTTGGAACAAATGTCAGAATCTGACATACGATTTCCACCAAGGTGCTGTATTAAAATAATCATAAGTCAGGTAGCACATGCATGAAAGAAGGAGTTGGTATCAAACCGTGAATCCACTACGTGGATGGAGAAGAATCATAATGTATATGGGAGAAACATAATTCTCTTTTTGTGTAAATGACATGACATTTATTGTAAAAAATTCCAATCCAAACACCTGAAACAATGTGTTTTTGCGGTATTTTTTGAACTTATGCAATTTGTTTCTTCCATGTGACAAATTGAGGATTAAGGAAGTTCTAAATTCGTTCATTTGAACTGCTAGAAAATCCATTGAAAATGTCTTTTTTCCATCGTGCGACTTGAGAATGATGCCAGAAGCGCGGAAACCCTAGTAGAAATCACTCTAGTCGTTCTCTAGTCATTCTCTAAGTCTCACCAGGCGCTTCCAAGTAACTTTGCAGTCACCGAAATTTCGATTTTTTTTGCGCATGTTGGAACAAATGAGGCATTAAAACGTTTCAATTACCGCTCTTTTCACACTTGAACACTGTTTTGGTTACCCTTTCGGGTCGTTCTAAACACACCATTTTCACCCGGGTATCTTGCAAGTAAGACTTTTTCAAAAATACCTGATAGATTTCTGAAATATGTCTTATGTAACGCAATCAGCACACTTAAGGAACACCGGTTTCATTCAAGAATAACATAGTTTTCAGATCGTTCTCATTGTGTTGCATACACTGAGAGAAATTTATCAGCAAGAATGACTGATTTTTGTGATCAAATGGGGGATATATTAGACATGAGATTACAAATTGATGGGGAATCCCAGCAATTTTTCATTATGTTATTTCAATCCCAAAAAATGTTATTCTTGTTTTGAATGCAAAGTCACTTATGGAAATGTATTCGCAAAAACGAACGCAAAGAAATTAAATGGCTGTGGCAGCTACTCACTTTTTCAGCTCTCCTGTTTTCATTGCTATAGCTAAAATAATTACACCTACAGCTATTTCTTAGTTACTACAGTAAAAAATCGTAGCTGTGACTGCATAGGTTTTCTGATAGATATGAAATTTTTGCTGTGGAAGCTACATTTCTTGCTTTTAACGCTAAGTGAGTAGCTGTGACAGCTGAAAAGTAGCCCAGATTGCTAATTGTTAGTTAACCAAATAATGACTGATTATTTTCTTTTTGTGCGATGCAACAAAACATTCAGTATCTTTCTAACTACACGGAAAAAAATTCTGGGACAGGGACAAAATTGTGTTATCTTTGAGAATAAATTGTGGTAATTCCAACTGAATTGGAGTAGATTTGATGGCAATTGCAGTAAAGTATACTCCAAAATTGTCCCAATCCCAAATTTCATTGCAAATTGTGGTAAATATGACAAGTAATTTTTTTGCCTGTATGAAGTTTAGTGGTACTGTTTGTTACAAAATTCAATACCGATTTTTGTATAAATTTTCGTAATATCCCTACGATTGTAATGATCCACGGGAACTATTTCCTTGGCTTCAAATCATTCATCATGTATAATTACATGAATACATACACTGTAAAAAAAATTTGTTGAATTCCAAACAAAAATGCTTGGAAATTCACAAACTTGGTTTGGAAAAATAATTTCCAAACCTTTTTTGAAAATTGCCGAACAAAAGTTTGTGAATTCTCAAAAATCTTCGTGAAATCACAAAATTTTTTGAATGTTTACAAACTTTTGTTTGGTAATTTGCAAACAAAGTTTGTGTAAAAAGCTGCCAAACTTCTTTAGCAGTTTAGGAAGTATATTTTTTTACAGTGTACCATAGTGAAGTGTAAAATTGTAAGGAACTCATAGAAGATATTATTGAATTGTGCACGGAAAAAAGAAAACAGCAATGGTTACTGTGAATCACAAAAATACATTGAAACTCAAATTCATTCCATGCAGTACTGCGTTTCTCAGTCCTCATTACTGTCCAGTCAGCACTGGCGAATTTCATCACAATACCCATCACTGTGATCGCGCTAATCCTCATTATCCAAGTGTGTTTTCATTTGTTTTTCAATCGATCGCTGTCATTCACAGTAACCATTAATGTTTTCCTTTTTCCGTGTGGTCGCTACCGAGATTGTCTCTCTTAATCTGTAATTATTGAAAATTTATCCCTTTCTCTGTAAAATCTTTTCTGAAATTCATCATTTTGCCACGGGCCCCCAAGAGCGAAGGGCCCCCAGCGATCGCCGGGTAGCCGGGCGGGCCAGTCCGACACTGTTCACGACAAAGGGTCTAGAAAGTTGAGCATGGGAAAAGTGCCCTCGCATGTATCGAGTTCAAATCTGCCGTAGGGAAGCGAGGGGCTAGTTGTAACAGTTTTTGTAAAAATGCTAATATTGTGAAATATATACATAATTTCTTGCTCATCATTGAATGTTTCGTAAGCGTGAACATTCATTCATCATATGCAAAAAGATATTCATCAAAAAGTTTGCTGATTTTAGCACAACAGACATTATTCCAAAACAAGTCAGCTGTTACAACTTACCCCGTACTTGGGGCTAGTTGTAACAGGCTTGGGGCAAGTAGTAACACCTAGAATAACTGCTCATTGAAAACATGTTAACTTCTTGTTATGGTACGATACTTATTGATAAATGAGCTGAGCTGACTATTTTCTTATTGATCCGAATTTACAACACTTATTACGAAAATAAACTTTGAAAAATTAAGCTCCAGGTTGTAGAATCATCCTGTACTTATTAGCCTATTACCATAATCATTATGGGACTCCGATATTATTCAGTTAATTTTCATCGCCAATTATAATTATGACTAAGATTGAATCGTATTCAATCAATCAAAATAGAATCAATACAAATCCGTAATCTTGATAAGGATTATCAATTGAGTATTCATTATGAATACTTGGAATTCAAAATGAACTCTTGGAGAACACCCTAATGTATAAAAAGAATTCACATCGCAATTCCATAAAGAATTATTCGGGCATTTAACATAGCACAAACAAACAGGTGTAATACACAATAATGCTAGCAAAATTTAGCGTTATTGTGTATTGTACTTGTTTCTTGTATAATATCTGAATCAGGACATCTCCATTTTCTGAACCTGTTTCAGATTTTCTTTGATAATTTCTCATTTTCAGATGGAATAAAGACATTTGCACATCAACAATTAAAGAAATAAGTCGAACCAAGTCGAATAAGCACGAACCGAAACATGTTATAATATGCCCCGAAAGTTTTTCAAAGCTCGATACATAGACAAAATAAATAGTCACTTACATATTTGAAGAGGATCGATTAATAGGACTAAAACCAATGTTTGCAAAACGATGTTTTTTTCATTTTCTGACTCAAATGGATCCTATGTTTCTAGACACTCCCAGCACTGTCTCACGAGATACCGATAGTGTGTAGTTAATGAAGCACGTCATAAATAGGAGATTCAATTCAAAATCCAGCGGCAATACTTGAAATTCATCGAATAATTCGCGTGTTACTACTTACCCCTGTTACAACTAGCCCCTTGCTCTCCTACAAAGTAAGAAAGCCGTAACTCAATTATTTTTGGAAAAAATTTTTCTATGTCATCCGATGCAGTGAAATTTTCTGAATCGAAAGGTACATGAATCTCATTTTCAACCAGTACCGGATTTACCCATGTCGGGGCCCCTAGGCGGAATTTCGTGGGGGGCCCATGTAAGGCGACCGATTTCCAAACATTGAGGTTCTTTGGAATAAGAATATTCAAGTCGTGTATAAGTGTATATATAAATATATATATATTAGGGTGTTTAAAAAAAAATTGTTTTCGAGTGAAGGGTCTTAAACTCTTGATTCCGACCCCAAACTGAACCTCCTGCAACCTGGGGTCCCTAGCTTTAGATTTAGAGGTCGCTCAATCGAGTTTTATATTGCGATTTTGATGCCAGTCTGAAAAACCACTTAAAGTGGGGAATTCAGGAATTTGATGTTCATAATTTACTACAGGTCGTAATTCTTGACCGATTTTGATGATTTTTGTTTGAAATGCTCAGAATCAAATTTTCAAGAGAACTGTAATTTCACATTTTTCAGCTTCTCCCTCATCTTTGAAATAAATAGAAACAAATAGCGTGGGAAAATCTTCAATTTCAGTTATTTGGGCTATTATCTTTTGAAAAAGTCTTGAGATAAAGTCACTATTCGGAAAGATTATTGCAGGCTTGCTTATTGAACATGAACAATTCGAATAATTACGAATACAATTATTATAAAGAATTTTATAAACAATTTCATTAAAAAATCAGTATTTGGAATAATTTTCGATTGGGAAATTTTTGAATGGCAGAGAAATTTTTGTTTCGTGGTATTTATTGGGAATCACAAGTAGTGAATAGTTTTCAAATGGAATTGATATTCATAATTGTTATAAACAATTTTATAAACAAATTTTGAACTGAGAAAATTTCTGATTGAAACCTATATCAATAATTTCCTCTAGGAATCTCTTGAAATTAGAACATTCTTTCGAAAATTACTGAGCTTTTCTGTAAATATCTAATAAACTCTGGAAACTTGACATGTTCAGAAGGGGAAAACATTGTTGTTTTATGTATTTAGTGATAGGAAGTCAATGGAAATCCACATTTTAGATTCAGAACCCTAAACTTATTTCTTTTCCCATCCAAAAATTCTCCAATTGAGAATTTGTTTGTTTACAAAATTGTTAACAACAATAGTTTATGTTGAATTTTACTAAAATTTAATTGCACATTGTAACTAATGGGAACTCTATATAAATACAGAAACAAAATATTTTCCCCGTTGAAAACACCTCTGAGTTGAAAATTTGTTTATAAAATTATTTACAACAATGATATAGATATATCAGCTTCTATCTTTGTTCTTTCACTCACAATTTTTTCTAGGATAATTCCAAGAAACTAAAAATGAGAACTTCATATTTATATCGAAGATGATCCCAATTACTGATGTTTCAATGAAAATTGTTTATAAAATTGTTTATAATTATTGAATTCGTAATTATCCGAATTATTCATGTTTAATGAGCACACCTGTAATAATCTTGCTGTATAGTAACTTTATCCCAAGACTTTTTCGGAAGATACAAGCTCAAATACCTGAAATTGAAGATTTTTCCACACTATTTGTTTACTTATTGAAAAAATTAGGGAGGGACTGAAAAATGTGGAACGACAGTTCTTTTAAGAATTTAATTCTGAGCATTTAAAAAAAAAATCATCAAAATCGGTCAAGAATTTCGGTCAAGAATTACGACCTGTAGTGGATTATGAACACAAAATTCCTGAATTCCCCACTTTAAGTGTTTTTTCAGACTGGCATCAAAATCGCAATATAAAACTCGATTGAGCGACCTCTAAATCCAAAGCTAGGGACCCCAGGTTGCAGAAGGTTCAGTTTGGGGTCGGAATCAAGAGTTTAAGACCCTTCACTCGAAAACAATTTTTTTTTGAAACACCCTAATATATATATGTATACATAAAGATATATACAGAACTTGAATTAATATTTTTATTTATTATTTTATTATTTCATATGTGACGTGGCATTGTAATTCATAATGAACTTCCGTTCCTTACACTGAATATAACTCATTTTAATTTCAACAATGAGGACAATATCAAAGTAATTATCAAAATAACGCTTTTCCACGAAAGTGATGTTACTGAATATAAGATTTTGTTATCAATTTTTATTTCATAATCCATTCCATTTCTGAATATGTTCATCCATTATATTAATAGAATTTTACGAGATTTTATCTCTGCAAACTCTTGTATAATATCAGAAGAATCTAGCGCTTTCAGTAAGTCATTTTCAATACTCATCACGGTGAAACTATTCAATCTCTCCTGATTCATTGATGAACGTATTTTTTATTAATTTGAGTTTCAAAAAAGATCTTTCACTCGTGCTGTTTGTAGTCATTGGAACTAAATACAATTTTAAGAGAATTTCTACATTTGGAAATGTTTCTTTTATTCATTTCTCTGCTAATAGCTTATACATTCTAGCTTCATAGCTCAATGTTCCTTCTTCATTCACATTTTCGTCAGTTGCTATAAACTTTTAAACGACCTTCCTAAATTGTATGAGTTCAATCGTTAAGTTTTCTTCTAAATCATCCTCATAAAATTCCAGCATTATAGATGCATGATGTGTAATTTCTTGAACAGAAAGACTATGTAACTTCCTCCAAATGAATGCTGATCATAAGCTTACCGACCCTATAAAAAATTATCTATTTGAGACTATTTAAGGGGATACCAGCGATGGTATCGAACCTCTCTTTCTATCGTAGATAGATCGCTCTTTACATTCGGGCGTGTCCTTTTCTAACCAACATGCTCGGTTGGTAAGCACTGGTATCATTACCTCAAGGGATTGAAAATTTTGATGAGGACGAATACGATTTGCGAGTTCCTCTGAAGGAATACAAATGGAAATTAATTCCCGAAACTAGCTGTTTCAACTGAAAACCCTTACTCGAGAGCTCTTTACATTCGGGCGAATCGAGAGATTCAGTAATTCGAATTTCAAACAGTGTAACTTTCTCAATCAATTCCATAGAAATTAAGTGACATGGAATGAAATTCCGAAAAATGAAAAAACGTACTGATATTAAAAAAGTATTGAAATTCAATTCTTCTCAATACTATTTTCACTATAAGTACTAGAGCCGATACTAGTTTTTCAATCAGAAGTGTTATTTTTTTCTATAAAAGAAATAATATTCATCAAGCCAATTCAAATACTCATTGCAAAAATAATACGTCCAGGAAACGTTACCCTGATGGGAGAATTCCACTGAAAATCTCTGAACATTTCATGGATTTTCACAGGAGAGTTTTTAAGAGGATTTCAGAGGTGGTCATAATTTTTCAAACAAATCTGGAGTTCTTCATATTGAGAGAACGCCAGGTTCTGGTTGTTGGTAGCTACAGGAAGAATCACTGACTTCATGTCAAACATAGCGTTATCTGAGTCTATTCAGAAGCATTATATTCCAATACTTTTGAAAACATTTTGTTTACTGGAAAGTGTTTGATCCCTTTGATTTCCAAAACTGTTTCCGCAGTAAGTATGTGAGCAAGATCATTTTTTTCATAAGGGTTAAGAAATTGTAATTCCGATTTCTGCAAAACCTGATCAATGAGTGGAGGCCCCCCAACCGTGGGGGCCCCTAGGTGGCACCTAGTCCACCTCTATGGTGAATTTGGTCCTGTTTTCGACAAAAAACTGAGTTACGGCTTTTTTGCTTTGTACAGCAGGAATTCACACCACAGGTAACCCTGTTGAAAATGAAGCGTTGAAACTAGGGTTGCCAACTGTCCCGATTTCAGACCTCAGTGTCCCGGGTCCCGACGGAGACCCTGGCGGGACGCTATCTGTCCCGATTTTTGAAATCGATCAATTTTCAACTATTATGATGGTTTTTCCAGATTGTTAAAGTGATATAATGTACCATATGAGGTTTTGCATTACACCATTTTCAATGATATACACTGAGAAAACAAATATCTTGAAAAATACCATAATTTATGGATTTTCAGCGCTGGTCTGACCCGAGTCGGAATATTCACTTGCATGAATCTCTAAAAGTACCATAATTTCTTGGACTTTTTGAAATAAGTATGGTACTTTCCGTATTAAAGTCCAAGACATTATGGTACTTTTAGAGGCTTTTTCAGGTAAATATTTAGACTCGGTCAGACCAGCGCAGAAAATCCATAAATTATGGTACTTTTTGAGATACCTTTTTCTCCGTGTATGATTAAAAAATTTTTTTTCGACTGTCCCGATTTTCTCTTGGTGGTCCCGATTTTTTTTCAACAGAATCCCGAAAAATTGACTTTCAGAGTTGGCAACCCTAGTTGAAACACAACGAAAGTCATCTGAGCGTAATAAAGAGTCACCTAAGCGTAATTTAGGAGGAAATTGGAACATTTCTACGTTTCATTTGTTTCAATATTCACTCCCTCCACTTTTGGATTTTCACCAGGGAACTATGGGTATAACATACAATTATCCCAAAGAATAAGTTCGAAATCCACGTTGCAAGGTATCATAGAGAGGGAAAGTTAAATGAAGAAAGTTAACTTTCTCAAAAACGGCCGATGCCATTTGGATAAAAAAATTAAATGCTATAGTTTCCAATAAGACAATTCAGAAGACAAAAAGTAGGAGAAATTTGGATAAGAGATTGAAAAAATAATTGTTAATTTTCACAGAATTTTGTTGAGGTTGGGTTGTGATGATACACCTACCAATTATTTTTTTGAATAATCAGACTGTCTCCTTCGACATACATTTTATTTAGATTTTTTCTAAAAGTCCTTGATAACTTGAAAGATCAAGTCTGGCATGGAATGCGGGTAATGATTGCATTCAACTTACAGAGTGTCTCAGAATTTGCGGACCGGATTTAACAGGTGTACTTCGCAGCCAAAATGTAATAATTTCCCTCATTGAGAAATTCTTTGAAGGCTCAGTTTTCAAAATATGCACATGTTCAAATCTTCTTGAAAATCCAAATAACTCAACAGCATTGTGTGCTACAAACTTTAGTTGAACACCATTGGCTGGATTGACAAACAGCGGATTTCTGGAAAAAATTGAAGTATCCTATCATTTCTCAATCCGAAGTTATAGTAATTCGAAATTTTTGGCTTCCAGCCAATCAGAATTCCGTAACTCTAAATCATTTCAGTTCCGAAACAAAGAATGACAGGATAGTTCAATTTTTTTTCCAGAGATTCACCGTTGTCCAATTTAGCCAATGGCGTTGAATTGAAGTTTGTAGCAAAAAATGCTGTTGAGTTATTAGGACTTTTAAAAAAATCTGAAAATGCTTATGTCTCAAAAACTAAGCCTCAAAAAAATTTTTTCAATGAGGGAAATTATTACATTTAGGCTGCAGAATACACTTGTGAAATCCAGTCTGCGAATTCCAGCACATCCTGTATGTTGAGTGCACTGATGACCTCCGTACCGTGCTCCATGCCTTTATTTTTTGAAGTCATGAAATATCTTCAGAAAAAATCTGAATAGAATATATGTTGAAGGGCATAGTCTGTGGATTATTCAAAGAAATAATAATTGATGGGTGTACCATCACAACATAATCCCAAAAAAATTATATGAAAATTAGCAATAATTTTTTCCATCCGTATTTCTAATCCAAATTTCGTCTACTTTTTTTCTCTGAATGATCTCATTGGAGACTATAACATATAATTTTTTTATCAAAATGGCATCGGCCGTTTTTGAGAAAATTAATTTTTTTTTAATCAACTTTCCCTCTCTTAATACCCTTGCGACCCTAGTAAAAAGTAAACATATATGACCCATACATAATTCATACATAATACATATATAATCCATATATGGTCTATACATGGAAACGTGTGGAATCATATATAATCCATTTACAATCCATATAAGACCATATATGATCCATATATAATGCATATACAGGGTGGCGCAAAAGTCTGGAAACACCCCCATAACTTTTGAACGGGGCATGTATGATAATTGGATTAAATGTTTTTTGAATCAAAAGAGGGATCAAGGGCTATCTTAACGGGGAACTTTGAGTTCCCCAGCCCTGTAGGGGGCGATGGGGGGGGGCCAAAATCTCAAATGAGACGGAGGGACTTGTGATACGTCATTCGATAGGGGTTTCCAACTCGAATCCAGCGGTTTTTTGTTTTTTTGAAATCGAATCATTTTTCGCGGAGTTATCGTAATTTTAATACTCTGATGTGGCAAAGCCTGGAAACACCCCCATAACTTTTGAACGGGACATGATAATTGTTTTTTTATCCCAATCTTGGCATAACCCAGAATCAACGGCGTGGACGTGTCGGGAACCTGATTCCTCGTGTGTGTGTGGGTGTGGGTTTGTGCGTGTGGGTGTGAGTGAGTGTGGGTGGGGGTGGTTCGGTGGTGTGGGCCTGTGTGGGACTATTCTTATCGATACTCACTAACGTGGGCGTATTCGGAATCGATTATCCTCAGGTTCATTTCAAAGCTGTGATCGATTATCCTCAGGCTCATTTCAGGCTGTTTATTTTCAAAGTCGGTGATTTACCCAAGGTATTCGGGTAAAATTGAGATAAAAATTGAGACCTGTAGACTACACGGCGCAAAAACAAGATGCCAATTTCCAGCAGTTGCAGCTCCACCACTTTGGAACATTTATGTCTCAAAAAATTGGGAAGATAGTTTAAAACGTATATTTCAAGATGTGCTTTATTTCATTATTGTATCTTCAGCCAATTTTTTGTAACAAATTATTTAGAAAAAGGACGTTTACATGTATTTCTCCCCTTAATGTGATACCAGCGACCTCTGAAGATGCAACCAGACCCATTGGTTAGAAAAGGACACAACCAAAACTATTCTGACAAATTACTCGAAGACACAAGAATGAAATCGAAATACCGCTCTGTACAGACCTTCTTCAGTCAATAAAGGTGGTCTGTACAGAGATATTTTCCTTTTATCGCTTTATTTTCTAATAATTTGTCAGAAAAGATTTGGCTCGGGTTGCATCGTCAGGGGCCGCTGGTATCCTCTCAACAAGGGGCCAGACAGTGTATCGTTACGATTGTTTTCAACGAAGAGCAGTTTTTACACTCGTGCCAATCTTGGATCATGTGCAATTGCCATTTTTAGAAGAATAACAAATCTGCGATCATTAACTGTTAATTGAAAACAACGAGACAGTAGTCATAGGAAAGTATTTGCGTAATTGTTCTCAGCCAAGATGTATTTGTATTTGGCATGTATGTCAACCCTGGAGCAAGCTTGGATTTATCTTAGTCTTGTCAATACACACATGGGTATTAAAAAGAGAACAGCCAACGCTTCACACGTTTTATCAACTTTTTTAATATTATCATTCAAAGTCTCGGAACAAATAGTTCAGAGATCTTTCGATCTTTTTTTTCAATCATTTTGCAAATAAAACTGAACACCACGGATCGATGATTTTGCTCATCTGAATGGCAAGTAACGTGTATTTCACCACGAAGTCAATGATATTGCAATTGGAATAGTAAAATTGTTTTGTCGCATAAAACATCTGTACCTGAGCGAATACTGATTACTGATTGAACAT
This sequence comes from Gonatopus flavifemur, assembly GCA_018340375.1. NCBI lineage: Eukaryota > Metazoa > Arthropoda > Insecta > Hymenoptera > Dryinidae > Gonatopus > Gonatopus flavifemur. The sequence continues at coordinate 1,419,861 of JAFFJZ010000026.1, read as the reverse complement.
ACGATATCGTCCTCATCCATTCTAGGTATGCACTATGCATACAGTACTGTCGCTTTCGATTCGCACCATAGACGAATTTTCGCTTTCGCCGATCAAGCACCACCGCTGATTGCAAACGTATTCTTTTTTTTCTTCTTCATCGTTTAAAATTTTCCAAGATCTCCTATTCAGCGTGGGCTCGTAAATCACTGATATTATTTGTAACCGCGTTGATCGTGTCACCATGATAATCATTATCTTCTTCTAATATTCTTTCATTTTATGAACACTCGAAGAGAATGATGTTGCTTACTTACTTTTCAATGATTCTTACAGATTTTTATACTTGAACGTAACGTGTAATTGTGGAAGGAACAATCAACGCAAATGACATTACAAATTCCACAACGAGGACAACAGAAATCAAACTTTCTTTGTTCGATTTGAGTTCGAAAGATAATTTTATGTTTACATTGAATTATTGGTACTTTTCTAATGCCCGCGTCCTGTATCATCGATACACCAACACAAGTACAAGAGAAACGTCCTTTGGAATAAAGAAATAAAAACACGAAGATTCAAGAAAGGTTCGATTTGTAGTTCATCCAATATTCCATGAACATTAAGGTGAGCCAACAAATTGACCCACTGTATTGATGGGTTAAAATGGATCTACATATGGAGAAAAAAATTCCCCCATTCGAAGGAATTTTTAGCTCAATTTTAAAAGGTCTCGATAGGCATTTGAAACTTTCCAATTAAATAACACGTAAAAATATTTTTTGCATTATAAATGCTATAACTTTTGAACCGGTTGAGATGAACATTTTTTGTAGAGGCATATTTTTGTAGAGCATTAAATTCTGTAAAAAATCATCTCTGAGTTGATTTGCTTGAATCAAAAAGTAACAAACAAAGCAAAGACTTTCATGGCCCGTAAATGTACAAATTTTTTACTTTGAAAAATCGATTCCGGGATTATTTTTTTAGAGAATTCAATGCATTACAAGAATCTGCTTAAGAACAATATTTATCTCAACCGGTTCAAAAGTTATAGCATTTTTGATGCAAGGAATAGTTTTACGTATTATTTAAATGGGAAATTCCAAATGCTCGTCGATGCCTTTTAAAATTGAGCTATTAGAAATTGGAATTTATTCATAGCGTTTTTTTAATGAAAAAAAATTATTTATTTCGAATGAAAATCAAAGAATACATTAATCAAAGTATTGTCCATCGCTTTCGACTACTCTCGACCATCTTTCGGGCAAGGAATGAATATCGTGTCGGAAGAACGCATCATCTTTGCACGGAAAAAAAATGACCACGTAAGAATTATATGAAAAGTGAGGGTATAATTACGGTGTGGATTTCATGTAGAATTTACTCCAGAGGCCTGTTGGATTTACATTGTTATCATGGTTACCATGACAACACGCCTGCCGTTTACTTCAGTAGCAATGTACACATAACATTGGTCCCAATGTAAACTTTACTCCAATTGCATGCACTTCAGCAGTTATGTCAAAATAACAACGACCAATGCAAAATCCACACGTCATTTTTTTCCGTGTGGATGCAATCCACGAATCGACCCATTTTTGGCAATCTTCGTAAGAAGTGAATTTTTGCTCAGACAAACTATGAGCCATCGAACGGAACAAATGGTAATCAGATGGCACAATATCTGGAGAATACGGCGGGTGGGGTAGAACTTCCCATTTAAGTGTTTCAAGGTATATTTTCACCGGCTTTGCGACATGCGGACGAGCATTGTCGTGCAGCAAAATAACTTTGTCGTGTCTTTTGGAGTATTCCGGTCATTTTTCTTTCAATGCACGGCTTAAGCGCATCAATTGTAGTCGGTAACGATCCCCAGTTATGGTTTCATTCGGTTCCAACAGTTGATAATAAATCACACTCATCTGACCCCACCAAATACAGAGCAGGAGCTTAGATCCATGGATATTTGGCTTTGCCACTGATTGTGATGGTTGGCCAGGCTTAACCCATGACTTTCTGTGCTACGGATTTTCGTAATGGATCCATTTCTCATCGCCAGTGAGAATTCTATGCAAGGAACCTTTTCGTTTCTGCCGTTGAAGCAGTAGTTCACACGTCAAAAAACACCTCTCAATGTTCCTTGGTTTCAATTCAGATGGGATCCAACGTCCTTCCTTCTGGATCATGCCCAAACTTTTCAGACGTTTCCCTACCGTTGATAAGTCAATTCCCAATGATGTCGACAATTCTTGAAGGGTTTGACATGAGTCTTCATTGAGCAACGTCTCCAAATCAGTATCTTCGAATTTTTTTGAAGTCTGGCCAGGTCGCTCCTCATCATCCAAGTCGAAATCACCAGCTTTGAAACGTGCAAACCATTGTCGACACATTTGTTCAGCTAGACCATGTTCACCATACACTTCCACTAAAATAAGATGGGCTACAGCAGCACTCTTGTTCATATTGAAGTAATGGAGTAAGATTCCCCGCAAAAACACTTTATTCGGTATAAATTTTGACATGTTCAATAAGTTATGAAGCGTTGTTATTCACGATTGAAAAAAGGTTATGTAAAACAAATGACGTCCAATAATAGCTGTTTCACGGTGAATAGATTATTGTAGGTAACAACGGAATACTGTACTACCTACGTCAGCTTTTGTATAACGCTACGAATTAATTCCAACACCTACACGGAAAAAAAGAAATAGTTGCAGCAACTACTTAAATAGTCGATTTCCGACCATCTACTTAAGTAGTTACTGCAGCTATTTAGTAATCCAGACAAGTAACTCGATAGTTGCGCTAACTAACGTAAATACTTGAGGTATTTTGAATCAGTTGAGACAGCTAACGTGTTACTTGTCCTGACTACTAAGTAGCTGCAGCAACTACTTAAGTAGATGGTCGAAAATTGACTATTTAAGTAGTTGCTGTAACTATTCACTTTTTTCCGTGTAAAAAATAAAATTTCTGCCAAACGGGGAAACTATTTCCTCGGTATATGGATCCATTTTAACCCATAAATTCGATAGATTAGTTTTTTAGGCTTACCCTAATGAACATGAATGTACGTAAAATGGACCTAGATTCGACCTAAAAAGTCTGTGTTCTCTATAGGGATTCTGTTTAGATGAGTTTTGGATTGATTTCAGGTTTATTTACGTTTATACGGACGTTTAATCAACGTTCAAATTTGTGTAGATCTATTTTAGATTGAAAAAACGTAAATTCTTTAAAACTCCATAAACTTTTCAAACCTTTACTTTTGTCAAGGGCTATTCATAAGTTCGTATGTCGATTGCAAAAGCGATCTAGCGTAAAATGAAAAAAAAACAGCACTGGGGGAAAAAAGGTGAAAGGAGGCAAGAAGCTGGTAGAGAAGGGGTGAACCAACTCGAATCACCTTTCCCCGTGTACAGAAGATGCATGGAACCTGTCCCTCTCTTTTTGTATCAAGTCTCACACGCTTGCTTGGTTGTTCGTTTCACCAAAGAAAATTGTATTGCTATTGCATTCAGTCAGTTTAAAAATAAGAGACGAGACAAGAGTGGACTCCTGTAGGTGCTCGTCATCCACAACATTAATAAAATCGATGATGTTCAAAAGGAAGAAGAGGAGGAAGAAGACAACGATGAACTTGCAATCTCAGTGAAAATCATTCTCTTTCTCCTTTCTTCGGCTCGGTGATTTCCTTCTCAACGTCACAAACGTTATTAAAATACCGACGACTCACATAAATATAGATGGTGATTTCTATGGAAGACTATTGGCAGTTAACGTTCAGGTGAGGTCAACTCACCTGCCTAGAAGGATTTAGTGATTCAAAAGGATATACGGTCTTGTTGTCAAGGATGTCGAGGTGCAACATCGCAACGACTATCAAACCTCCAGAAAATAAGGACGGGAAATTAGCAGGTCAGTGAGTTGAAGGAATGAAAAACATGATTTGACATGAGTGATTTTTATGCCTATCTTAAAGAAACCAAACATTTTAACACACGTTGGGGCAAATGTTCTCTCATAGATCATTGTGTATTTATTATCTCATCGTTTAATGGACATTAACTAAAGCTGATTGATGATTTCATGGTGTCGAGTAATGCGTCTCCAGTTCACATAAATCATGTTCGTGCAGAAGTACAGAGACGAATGGATATTGACTCCGTAAAGCTGAAATCAATACACATTCATTAAACCTGATTGGAATATTTCATAAAAAAATCCCATGAATTGATTGAGAGTGCGATAATATTTTTATTGAGTTTTTATACGATTACAGTGTATAAAAAAATAATTGCAGTAATTGAGTGATACTTATTATTCTCAGTACGGAATTTTACGAATTATTTTTATCCGTATATTTGAAATACAGCACAACCTTTCGCTAAGTGATTTCACATATTATATGTGAATTTGTTACAAAATGATTCCAATATTATGAAATTGAGGACTGGTGAATAAAGTTTGCGTAAGATTGCTGAACGCATTTTCATAAATTCTTCATGTATAAAACGATATTAAAGAGAAACTTGAAAATCACAGAAATAATAAAATCCAATTTAGAATGAGTGAATATTCTGTCGTGAAACTAGTATGGAAACGATAGTTATTTGAATTTAATATACATAAAGAAACGGTGAGGAAATCGTTTTCATACCGCCAAAAATTTGAATAATTTCTCAAACGTTGAGAGCGATATGTCGAATAATAAAATGAAATGACGGTCCCATGCTGTGATCTTTTCGTACACTGTTAGAAAAATTCAAATGAGATTCAATGACATGTAACGAAACTATTTATATAAACATGGGTCTTGAATTTTATGAACCTATATTATTTTCAATAGAAAATTTCCCAATCATGAATTCGTTGAATCTCATAATGAATTTCTGAACTTCAATAAAAGATTTTCAAATTTCATAATCAATTCTTGCATTGAAATCAAGAAATTTTCTAATAGTTGAATTCATTTGAATTAAAATATTCTACGAAAAAGATGCTGGATTAAATAATTTATCAGAGTCAAAGAAGAGATACTTTCCAAGGCTGCGCCTGTCCAACGTTGATTCTCTTCACATATTTCGTAATTTAACAGAGAAACTCTGGTTTACCGGTTTCGTCTTAACCAAGAATCTCTCACACTCTCCTTAGTTAGGTCAGATATTGCGTGGACAGCTGTTTTTTTTCCATTGAATGATCTTTCTCATTGAGGATTGAAGAAAGTTTCGATGTTTTGGATGGTCAAATGCAGAAAAGAACGCGTGTTAGAAATCGTTTTTAGAATCGATATTTCGACTAGAGCACTTTTAGATGTAATGCTAGAAAAAAAGAGATAAGAAAAAAGGAGGGTAGGGAAAGATTTGACGTGTGATGGAAAAATTGATTATTGGACTCAAGAAGGGGAAAAATGTAAATATGTAATTCAAGTTTAATCATTGTCAATCCTGTTGTCGAGCACCTAATAGTGTCACGCAGGCCGCTCTCGTTTACTATAAAAAAAAACTCAAAAAAAGATTTTTAATGATTTTATATCAAGGAAACTGCTGGATAGGTTTGAAATGGCTTCGAATTTGAATGAACGCTTTCTCACAATACAGTTCATGGTTGAATCCAGTTGTTGAAGATATTCGATGGATTTCAAGTTAGTAGATTTCTTCTACACTTGGACGAATTGATTTCGATCACTATCAAGATTGTCACCTTCCCACAGATTCATTATCTACTCCTCGAAGAGAACAAGAGTCTCTAAATAAGCTTTCACGGAATCTAAAGTGCAGGTACACTGTTAGAAATGCCTTTAGATTTAATATATTTTTCAAGTACATTTGTAAATGAAATTTCCAATCCTTGGTTATTGAAATGAGAACTCATTTACACGTAAGTGAATTAAAAATTTTTGCTATATTATTATATCATACATTAATATATATTGTCGTGACTGAAATTTCATTCAAATATAATTGAAATTCTAATAAAATTTTCAGTTACGTGAACAATTTTTGCTCCCATTACATGTAATTGTAAGTTCAATCAGTAAAATTTCCAACAGTGTACGGACATTCGAAAGTTCATTAGCCCTGGTTAAAAAAATTCCCATCAAACCGATTGGTTCCTATTGATTCCAAAAGAACATTTATTCGTGGAATCGTGGAATAAAAATTAATGTGAAACCAATGATATTCCGTTGAATCTTGCTACACTGAGAAAAAAGCGACGTGGACACAGCAACCATCCTTGCATTGTTAAAGACTCATGATTGAAGTGACCTGAAATCTGGTTATAATAACTAGGAAAACAAGACAAAGTCACGCAAATCTGATTGTGGCAACTAGATGAAATGGTTGAATCCAAAAATAACTACCTCATCTGGTTGTGCGAACCAGATTTTTCACTGAATGTACATTCTTGATGTTCATTGGTTTCGAATGGAAACGTGTCAAAATTGTAAACAAAATTCAGTTGCTTTTCAATATCAGAGAGGTTTGAGAATTCATAAATTTTCTTAAAGGAATGATCATTTAATTTTGATCATGATTAAATGTTAATTTTAATTATGATCATTCATTTAATTTAATAATCATTCGTTCTACTCTGAGAAAGAAGTGTTTGAAATTTAATTCAATGAAATCAAGTTTGTTAACTGTTAACAAATCTTATTCCATTCAAATGATGGTTTGTTTACAATTAAAAAGCCTTCTTCGTTACAAGCAAACTCTTCTCAGTGCAGCTGATTCATTTAAAAACAACTGAAATTATTCACAATCTCTTTAGAAATTTTCAGAATTATTCAGAAGTTATCAGTGTCCCTACAATCAAAGAAAGCGAAAACTAAAAATTACAATCTTCATTAAGAAAGTGAAGATATCACGCATACTAGAAGACAATCCGGGAAAAAATCACTGCATCTGGTCGGATCCAATCTGCTCTAAATTCCCACATATCACAAACGTCTCAGTGATATCTTCAGAATATTCTGCAACATTCTGGAGACATTGTAATATTATCAGAATATCCTAAAGACATTACTGAGACATTTGTGGTATGTGGGTCAGTGGATCTGATTCCTGGAAGAAGAAGATGATAGTAGAAACCGATTGAAAGGTTCCAAAAGCGCATATAGAGGCAGATGGGAACATATAAGAAAAGACAGACTCGTTATCGTTTCTCCGGATTCTTCCGCAAGGATCTGATGCGTATTTTGCCCATATTTGCCTGCATTCGATTAGATTTGATAAAATTCAAGGTTCATCATAATCGGTTGAGAACTTCTTAAGATATTTTTCTCGCAAATCTCAAAAATACTGCTTTCAAAAAAACGCGTTCAAAATTCTGATTGCCAAAAAATAATATTCAGCTTCTCATCGGTAATACATAATACACAAACATACACAAAAACATGCACATGTATATACACGTATTCAACCCTTTTAAGCGAATGAATTTCTTCCATACATAGCCTAAAATAATATGAAATAGAAGAGGCTGATTGTTTGAAAATACCTGCTGCGCGTTCCGCAAGGTGTCTTCGATAAACGTCGAAAAAAACTAGGACTTCGAATTTCAATTACGGGATTCTACGGAAAAATTTATATCTTTTTGGGCAAGAAATTTTCTTGACCTTCTAATTGTATCTCTCCATTCAATTCGTTGGAATTTGATCAGAATTGATTGAATCTGATCAGTCTCAACTGAATCTAATCGGATCTAGCAGTATCTGTTGATATCAAGAGAAAATAAGTTGTAAATCTATCCAGGTTTGATCGGATCCATTGGAATCCGATTAGGTCTGATCCACGGGTAAATATTTGCGGAACCAAGTCCATGCCCTGTCAAATCTGCCCAGATGTCATCAGATGAAGTGGCGGATCTACACGGAGAAAAATGTGATTGTGAAAATTACTATTTTTTGTCGTAAACTAGTGATTAATGGAAAATATTGACAGTAAGTTGTAACTTGAGTGTATCATTTTATATGCACGTAGTAAATAATCGTCAGCTACGATGGTAAAAATGAAGATTCAGCGTGAGAAAATATATTTCAGTAATAACAACTATGGACAAACGAAAAAATACCTTTTCTAATGAAAATTATCACCACTTGACAATAATAGATTTTGTTTGAACAACTATTCTGAATTTTGAAAGCCACGAATCACATTTACTACCAATGACGGGTCGGTATATTACAAGCGCCGATGCTGATGGTCATATTTTCCAACGGCGCTCGAGATTTTCTCACAATTATCGTCCACAACAAGTTGTCCAGTTTAGGTTCCCTCGTTTAGTCTTTCAATGAAACTTCGAAACAGCGAATTCATAAGTGCGAGTGTAGCAAAGCGGCTTTAATTGTAAGGTTTATAGGTAGATGTAAGTACATTATTCCTAAGTTCAAATCCCCTCCGCGTAATTAGGATTTTTCATTATAAACTGTATTCAAGAATGTATTAAAACAAATATAGTGGTAATAACTCGAAAGTTGGACAACACGAACTAACAAATGTGCCTGGAAATATGTTTTTACAAGTAAATTTTTTTTTTCATTTTAGAGAATGATATTACCATCACTGATGGTGAAAATCATTGCCTTTGCTTCGATTTTTAGAGCTCTTGCTTGCGAGAATCTTGAAATAAAGTGTAAACAGACATTACGATCGCTGATGGTAAAAAGTATTAGCACTACCTGGAATCATCAATATTACCTTTGTTAGTTTTCCTGAGGAAATTTTGAATTTTTGACAAAGTGACGTTCACCATCGTGATAATTTTATTTCCAAGCTATTCCCAATAGTTTGAGTTTACCAATTTTTATAATGATACACGTAGAGAATTTTGTAGTATAGATTACTACAATTATTTTGTAACGCTGGACTATACTGACACTCTGACTAAAATCACTGAACGTTTATTCAGAAATGCTTTGCATGCATCCCTTTTCACGATTGAGACATTGTAACCTTTCTTTGTTTTGTTTCCAATTTTACTATAATCTATCGTAATTTGAATCATTATCATCGCAATATTCCTTGTAATGTCAATATGGTCCAACTTTACAAAAACATAGTAATATTGAACACATTTTTTATGCAATGTATACTACAAAATTTTCTCCGTGTATTACCTACGTATTTTACCACTTTCAACCATCAAATTTCTCTCCGTGTAATTGGATCTAAACAGACCCAATTGGATCGAGTCGGATTCTCTCAGACCAAATCATTTTTTCCTGAAGATTTGTCAGCGTCAGCCGAGTACATTACTATTTGAATACCTAATCAAACAAGAAGACATCTCGCAATTCCACACAGTTGAAAATTTTGTGTAAATGTGTTAAAAAATCCGTGTGTCATGAATTTTCTGTTAAATATTCAACACAAACACGTGTAACTTCCACAGACAGTCCTTGTGTAATCAGGTCTCAACTGATTTATAATGTGAAATCATTCAAACAAGTGAAAAAAAGTGTGAAAATGACACAAATTTTATTCAACTCAAGATTGAACATAAAAATTGTGTTATTCTCAACTACCAAGGGGAGATCGCTAGTGGTGAGAGCTATTTTTTTATGAAACTTCTATGTACGTGTAACTTTAGTAGTCGTTGGAAGAACTATTTATTCATTTTGATTTTAGCTTTCATTCTAATGGGAATTCGTTTTCTAGATATGTAAATTTGAAGATACAGTGCGAGTTGATATACGCAAAGAAAGTACACTTAACCAAAGGAGCGGCAGTGGCTTGAGTGATATAGCTTCAACATTCGGTCCCGACGATCCAAGTTCAATGCTCATTGAAGTACTGTTTTTTTTCAATTTATTCTTATGCATTGTTTCAACACGAAAAAAGTGTGATTTTCACATTTGATTGATGTAAAAAAATGCATAAATTACACTTGTGAACTGTTGGTTTCATTACTTATTTTGGATTTCATTTGACAGTCTTTATGTGTTGAATTTACACAATCGGAAATTCCAATCAAAATTTTATCAACATTCTTTTGTGTTATATTATTTACATCAAGCTTGAGTGACTAGCTGACACAAACACATTATGTGATATCGACACAAAAATATGTGTGGACCGTTTGGGACATGTGAAATGTGTTGATTTTAACACAAAATTTCCAACTGTGCAGATGTCTTGTAAAAAAGTCTCAAAAATGTTTTTCAGAAATCTAAAAAACTCTGCCAATTGGCACACGGCTTCCTCGTTCCTATAATCAACCAATTATAATGAAACTTTTGAAAACATCGTCAAACAATGCAGATTGCTCATATGGGACCACTATGGGATCATACCTGAACCGTGTTATAAATTTCATTACAATCGGATAACAGGAAGCGAAAACATGCCCGGTTCCAAAATCACAATTTTTGATAACATGCGTTGACAAACATACCAAGCTTAGTGCTAAGCTTGAGCCAATGCTAGTCAACATTGGGCCTAGCATGGTTACCAAAATTGGCTCCAAATTAGATTAATGTCTGGGATGATAACAATGTTCAATGCTTGGCATCCGGGCTTGGTTCAGTATTAAAAAATTCAATATTGATTCTATGCCTGCAATCGATATTGTTGCCATTATTGATATATAATACTACACGGAAAAAAGGACTTAGGCATATGAGCCATTTTCGCATAGTTGTATAAGAGATAGTTGTGATAATAAATCAAATATCTGTCTGAAATAGTTCGTGAGTTCTCATAACTATTTCTAATATTTGTCACAAGTGAATTATATAGTTGTGAAAAAGTAGCTGATCGAATAAGAGAAATAGCTACCTGATCTACTTTACTTTGAGATAGTTCGTGGAGCTACTTCTCATTGCTCCCATCGTTACGCACGTAGTTCCTGCAGCAATGTGAATTTTGTTGAAAACAATCGCAACGCGGTGAACTCTCGCGTTATTCATTGAGGTTACCTGTCGTGTTTACCGTGTATATATTTCATTTTATAATATTTTCAATACATATTCCTGTCAAATTACTAATTTTCAAAAATCTCGTATGTCCAATTTTATTTTCGGAATTAAATGACTGATCATTTGTAGGATGATAAATTCTCTTTATGTATACTCTGAGTATATGAAGATACACAATCAAAACGATCAAAAACATAACCAAGGCTTTTTTTACGATATAATCAGCGTTGTCGGTTTAGCTGCGATCATTAAGGCATAGGTTAGGTAGATTTAGGTATAGCGTATAGGTAGGTTATGACAGGGGTTCGAAACCCGAGGTAAGTTAACATTGGAACTTGAATGTTTCAACCACCTGCTCCCAAATCTATATGCATTGAACAAATATCACAATCGAAAATAAATTTTTTTTTCGAAATTTACAATTAAATGTTGCAAAGAGTCGACGAGCACGTGCAGAAATAATAAAAGATCCTAACCTTAAATATCAAAACCGGCACTGAAAATTGCTCTTCTCAATTAATAAAATAGTTCATCGGCCTACATATATCGTCATACTTGATATTTTATGTAGATCCTGCATCTTAGAAAAGTAGTTGTAACAACTACTCGAGTTGATATCCCGACAATCTGGGGTACATCTAACAAAAATACCTGTCACAACTACTTTCGTAGTTGGTCGAAAATCGTCTACGTAAAGTAGTTGGAACAGTTAATTATTAGTTGGGAGAACTATTTTTTTTTGTCCGTGTAATTTGAGCTAAATGAGTAGGATAGATTTTTCACTGGCACCCAAGTTTGATTAAACATTCACATGTGAGTGATTGACCAACCTTGGTGACAGGTGCGAGTCAATGCTAATCATATACTTGGCGTCGAGACGCTACCGCGTCTCTTGATCAACACCGGGTGTATCTTGATGGCCAACAATGTTATCAAGCTAGATCAATGTTTAGGATGATAATAACGTTCTCTGCTGTGCATTCAGCTTTCATATATATCGGAAAATCCAACACGCCGATATATGCTTGGTGGTCCTAGCATTCATATTCAAGACGCTATCAAGGTTTAGTTAGCTATGACGGGCCAAGCAATGGACAAGGCTTGATCAACGAGAATTAAATCAAACATGACAAAATATGCTTGGTCCTATAACATTGGTGTCCAAGGCTCTATCAACGCTTAGTCAGCTATGGTGGGCCACGCATCGGCCAAGGCTAGGCTAACCAGACTCGGCATACCAAGCTTGACGCCGATCATGGTGTAATTGTCAGTCTTGGCATCACGAGCCTGGGATGTTGAAGATATCTTCAAGACGTTCGAAGAAATATTTATAAGAGATGTCTTTGAGATATTTTGTTGACGTGTTTTTACCCAGACAGCGCACAAGTTCCTTTTGAGTTCACAGATAATTCAGAGTAAAGAATACCTACGGAATTCATTTCTATGAATTCATAGAGTATTCTAAATGAACACATAGAGTATCAAAAGAATTATTGAAGAGTTCTTCATGAATACATGTGGGAGTTCTTAAAAAACACGTAAAAAATGCATGAGGTATTCGTAAAGACAACCCGTTATGACAGTGAATATGAATGTTTATGAAAGTTCAAAATGTAGTCCTGTTCTGCCCAACAGAATTTATAACGAATCCCATCAACTTCGATCAACAAGAATTCAATCAAAGTCTTTCTGAATTTGTAAAAGTTTTTGAATAACAGTAATGTCCAAAATACAATTGGTAGTATATTTTCTCTTATAAATTGATTGAGTGCACTGAGAGAAATGGAATGCAATGATTACCATGTACAAATAGTAATTAGAGGATTTTGGTTTCGGATACTATGGACAATCGTAGCAATGTTCATGCACATGGAAATGGTTACCATGTACATGAAGATGGATACGAAATAACGTATTCGCCATCATCAACTTAGAAATTCTGTCATTCAACTACCATTTCCGCATGGTAATAGTTACAGTTCACTCTTCTCAGTGTAGGTGCGTGTACGAGATTTTGAGAGTGCTTAATAAAGTGAAGTGAATTATGCACTGTAATAATCAGTTAGTCATTAATTTCGGTGCAAGAAACACATAATATATGAGAATAAATGACATATCATATAATTTTAAGGTTAAAGTTTCGTATACAACAAAGTGATGTAGCTCTAAAGAAGAGAAGTGTGCAAAAATTCATGAATTGTTCGTGGATAATGAAGTAAATTATTTATCAACTCAAAATATGTGAATATTGACTGTAAAAATGCATTCATACAAACGATCTTTCATGTGTGGAAGAACTAATCGATTCCCACTGAGCATGTATAATATTACAGCACATTGCAACAATGTGGTTTTTAATCTGCATTTAGGACATTACCAAGTGATGTCACAACATCATCCAACTTCACAGAAGAGATGTTTGCAAAAATAACATCGGTGCGATGATATATGGATTGAAGATCATCGCAACAAGGTGACTTGGATGTGGCGCATGGAACGTTTCAAATGTATATTGCATATTAGGTAGATTCAAGCTGTTGGCCATATTGTCACAATATGACTGCGATAATACCTTGCACAGCGGGTTGTATCGAGTGTGGAAAATCCCTTATAGAAAACGTTGGAAAAAACTCTGTGATCTCTATCTTTTTCGATAGGAAATTTGTAAAAGACTTGATATTTAATTACAAAGGTTTATTGAATTATGAGAAAGTTCAGAATGCCTGTTTTGTAGTATGATTTATTTATACTCAATGAATTCAGATGTGAATGCATTATGAATTCTTTTGGGTCGATTACGTGTTCTTTCTGAACTTCTATATGTTTTCATTTCTACTGGCATAACGGGCATACTTTTGGAATTATTTTTGGATTCAAATGAATGATTCTACGTATTCTTAAAGAATTCCCTCAAAAAGTGTGGCATTCAAATGGTATTCTCTAAGAACAAGGAGAAAGGGAGCGGTGGATATAACGTGGTACGATGGAGAAGCAACGTTGAGGCGACGGAGGAATGTCCAGGCTTTTTTTTGGGGTGGACATTTCTCCGTTGCCTCTACGCTGCTTCTCCGTCGTACCACGCTGTATCCACCGGTTCCTTTTTTCTCCCTGAATTCCACGGAGAGGCGACGTAGGTGTCTTGTGTGGGCTGTTTATATAGTTGTGAGTACTGAATGTGAATGGTTGTCCTCAAATAAGTGATGTGACTAAATTTCTCTCAGTGTAGGATCGACTTTATTAAGGATATGAGCATTATGAAGGATTTCAATTCTTTTCACAAGTAACAGAAACGGATGAAAATAACCGACACCTTTTCCCATCGATTACAAGATGTCACTTTTTTTACAATGCATGCTTTAGAAGATAATTGATTTCAGAATTATAAAGGGGTCTGAATATAGCTAATGATTCATCAATTCTGAACGATGGGTTCTTGTCGCAGTGTTGAACTGTAAAAGTAAACCTTTATTTCGTGAGGCGACACGAGATATTTGAAAATCGATTCCAAGTGGCCATTGAATTGATTCGAAGTACAACGTTCTTGAAAACATATTAATGAAAAAATTATTTGAATTTGAATGTGATGAGATTGGAGTGCACTTCCCTTTGAATGTGTTTATGATTCATTTTCATTCTAAAGATTGAGTGATAAAGAAAATAATGGAATTCAATGATCTTCCACATATTTTCCAATTGAATTGAAATTATCTTGGCCTCCAAAAATGTTGATAGAAAATAAGGTGAAACTGACAAAAGCACACCTTAGTTCCTTTCATTTGTTTTTCTTTCCTAATAAGAATAAAAACCCTAGTAAAAATGATTGATATAAGACCACATATAAACCATATACGATCATAACACATGGACTGAAAAGTCCCGGGCCTAACGCATACAGTACCCATCCGATTTTCTTCCACTTCCCCGCCTAATAAGCTCGAATGCTCCCCCCACCACATCCACTTGATCACGGGTCGAACAATACGCTTACTAGACGTTCGATTTTCTTCCGCAGATCAATCGTTAATTTTGGACTAAGAAATTTTTGTGCAGGTAAAAGAACAAAAAGTGCAAATGATTTATTCAAATAGTCATAAAATGATGGAAAGTAAATTGATGAAACTGCCACATGCTTACACAGCCGCAGTATATTTTCCAGTTATCAAAAAGTTAAAGTGATATATTAATTTGCCTTATCGAAAATTATATTATTCATGTCGGTATTTCACTATATCTATGTAATGACGTTGTATGAAAGGAAATTCTTACATTTCCTTTTTATTAATGACAGGAAACGATTAGTTGAATGTGATAGAAGCAATCATTCTTAGAAAAATAACGATTATTGTGATCCTTGAGCACGATGAACATTCCCTTCTTGAAATGTCTCGTGGATAAGTGTAACATTTCTTACGCAACACCATTCCATACATGTATTTGTATTTGTGCATATCACTTACCAGTTTTCGTTCTTTACATCCATTGAATATGAGAAAATATAATCTTTCATCAAACGCGTATGTTGGAACTGTCAAAATTCGCTGGGTGGAAAGCGGAGAAAAATTGAGCCACCGTGCACGATTCATAGATACACAAACATAAACGATGTGGCGAGCGTCGCAAGACAATTGGGTGGGGGGAGCATGATTCCTAGAAAAATATTCCCCTCAAGACCCGTGAGCGGAAGAATATCGAATGGGTCAATAGGTGAAAGTTCGATCCAATTTTTATCCAAGCAAGTTTGTCGGCCGAATTTATTTTACTTCCTTCGATAAGCCGATCGACGTTTCGGATCGATACGATCCTTTTTCAAGATACAAAATTTTGATATAATCGTAGCGGAGAGAGAACGTGGTTGTATGAAGTATCATCCGGACCCATCGACTCGGATGTGGGTAGTTTTTATTACTTGGTTGGGAAAGTGCTTGGCGCAGGAATTCAATGATTCAATAGGATCCAATTTTTATCCAAGCAAGTTTGTCAACCGAATTTATTTAACTTCTATTAGTTTAATAAAAACTACCCACATCCGAGTCGATGGGTCCGGATGATACTTCATACAACCACGTTCTCTCTCCGCTACGAATATATCAAAATTTTGTATCTTGAAAAAGGATCGTATTGATCCGAAACGTCGATCGGCTTATCGAAGGAAGTAAAATAAATTCGGTCGACAAACTTGCTTGGATAAAAATTGGATCGAACTTTCACCTATTGAATCATTGAATTCCTGCGCCAAGCACTTTCCCAACCAAGTAATAAAATCGAATGGGTATTGTAGATGGCGCGAATTTTACTGCATTCACCTGTTTTTCAGGCTGGCCTCCCATAGACCGGAATTCGTTCCGGCGGAATGAAAATTGAGCCAATGCACAATTTTTTATAGATTTCTGATAGAACACTCTAAAAGAAATTGTGAAAGCGATGGGTTTAAAGTCATTCCGCCGGAACGAATTCCGGTCCATGGGAGGTTAGCCTCAGTCAGTACTAACCTTCAAAAGACAGCTGTCAAAATTTCATGATATTCTATTCATTAGTTTGTGAGTTATTGTACTAAGAGTGACGCTACTTTTGTTATTTTTGAAACAATGGATCAAGAAAAATTTCGTGTTTTAATTTTACACTGCTTCTTGATGGGAAAAAACACCGTTCAAGCAAAGCAATGGCTTGAAAAGTGTTATGGGGACTCCGATCCATCAGAAACCATAATAATCGTTGGTTTGCTGACTTCAAACGTGGTCGTAGAGACACCGATGATACAGAACCAGTGATGTGATCATCATCATGAAGTAATCAGTCTTATGACTGGTTTGATGAAATCCTCCAACCCTGTCTATTATCCGCTAACGCTTAATTTCTGCATATCTGCGACAACCCTTATCTTGTTTAATTTGCTTCATATAACTTAATCTAGGTCTACCTCTTCGAGTTTTACCATTCATTTTTCCTTCCAATATTGTTTTCAATAAGCTATCATGCCTTGAGGTGTGTCCTATCAGATTACTTCTTCTTTTCACGTCCTGTCTCAAAAAACTTCTTTTTTCATTCACCTTCTCAAGTACTTCTTCATTCTTTACTTTCTCTATCCACTTTATTCTAAGCATCCTTCTATAACACCACATTTCAAAAGCTTCGAGTCTTCGTTGGTCCGTTTCTCCAATTGTCCAAGTTTCGCAACCATATAATGATGTGCTCCAAACGTAACTCTTCAAGAATTTCTTCCTTACTGCTAAGCTAATATTCTTCGAACACAGTAACTGTTTCTTTTGGTGGAAAGCTTGTTTCCCTTGTGTTATTCTTGCTCTTATATCTCTTTCGCTTTCACCGTTTTCTATAATTATGCTTCCTAGATATTTAAATTCTTTCACTTGCTGAATTGCCTCTGCACCTATTTTGATTTTCGTTCTTCTTGATGTTTTCGCTGTTGTACAAATCATGGATTTTATTTTGTCCTTATTTATATTCATACAATATTTGTCTAGTAATATTTTTTTCATAGTGTTGAGAGTATTCTCCAACTCAGCGCCACTCGTAGCTAATATAGCTATGTCATCCGCAAATCTCAACATGCTTACATTTTCACCTTGAATCTGTAATTTCAATTGCACTCGCTCCTTCACTTCGTTCATCGCTTCTTCTATATACAAATTGAAAATCAATGGCGATAGTGAGCACCCTTGTCTCACCCCTCTTCTAATTTGTGCTTCTCCTTTTTGACCCTCTATTTCTATTATTGCGGTTTGATTCTTATATAATTCATATATTATTCTTCTATCCCTGAAATTAATTCCTACCTTTTTCAAAATCGTAAACATCTTCTCCCAATCAACATTATCGAATGCTTTTTGTATATCTACAAAACCTATATACACAGACTTTTTCAACTGTAGACTTTTCTCTACTACTGTTCTGAGTGCTAATATTGCTTCCGGCGTTCCCCTATTTTTCCTAAAACCGAACTGATCTTCCGCTAGTCTAGTCTCTATTTTATTCTCTATTCTCCTGTACATGATTTTTGTCAGTATTTTCGAGGCATGTGAAGTTAAGCTAATCGTTCTGTAGTTCTCACATTTGTCTGCTCCTTGTTTTTTTGGGATGGCGACAATTTTATTCTTTCGGAAATCTTTCGATACTTCGCCTATTCCGTACATATCTCTGACCAATTCAAACAGTGCGTCACGAGTTCCCTGACTGGAGGCTTTGATAAGGTCCGCACTTATACCATCTCTTCCTGGCGCTTTATTATTTTTCAATTCTTTTGAAGCCCTGTCGAATTCTGATCTCAAAATTGAATCTCCAAATTCTTCTTCATCGACATCTTCCTCCCTCTCTAAAAATTCTATATTATCGCTTCCTTTATACAGATCTTCTAAATGATTAAGTGATGTGAGCTTGTCAAATGGCCGGTCAGATGACGGTCATGACCGTTACTTGACGGGGACAATTTTTGACAGTTTTAACGGTCAGGTCATACTGACCGGTCAAAAAACTTTCTAATAGTCAAACTCACATCTAAAAATTAATAACATAATTTGGCGAAAATTCCCTTGCAATAGAATTTTTCATAACTTTTTTTCATAATTTCTCAAGATTTTGGAACATTATCATGAGAAATAATTCTCTCATATTTTTTCCATAATTTTTCCATCAAATTTGATGATTTATGATTTATTGATGATTTAGGGAATTATACTGCTTCAAGGATTGATGGATTTTCGAAAATTCATGAAGAAAATTAATAAAACTTGCAATAAACATGATAAATTGTAATCGTGTGTGCTTTTCCATAGAGCAGCAGGGAAAAAATCTATAAATGTGGCTACATGAAATTTTTGGAAAAATTTGGTGTATATTTTTGTTCATGAGAATTATCAGTTTTTATGAGGAATTATGACTTCTTAGGGAAAAACATATGTTATAGTCAAATGTGTTATAATTCAAAATTACCACAAACATATGTTATAGTTAGCATTTAATTTATGGAAGATGTTGTGTAATTTTATGAGAAATTATGAAAACGCATGAGAGAAATTATGGAATTTTTTGACATTCATGAAAATGTATGAGAAATAATGAGGAATATGAAAAAATATTGAAATACATGAAAAACTATGAGAAACTTTCTCGTCAGGGTTGTTTTCTCTTGAGAGATAATCTTTGCCCAGTTATTTTAATAAGACAAATTACTTTTGGAGTCGTGAATTTATGATGCCATACACTGAGAAAAAAAAGTCTTTGAATTAATGAAATTGATTTCATTGATTCCGATTTCATTGCATTAAATAAATATCTTTTTGACTCTAAAATGATGTCATAACCATAAAAAGTCTTTTCATTCATACTATCAAATCAGCTCATCGAAATTTATTTTTTGAAATTAAAAACGCACTCTATTGACCGAATAACTGATTATTTTTGTCGATATCATCTTTCATCCGATTTATAACTCTCATTTGATGAATTCCAAAGTGAAAATCAATGAAATACAAGTTCAATTTTATAACGTAAAGTTTCGTATGGAAATCGAGGTTGATTATACTTAGTATTTGAAATTCTTAACAATCAAGTATTTGACATAATAATTGTTTTCTTCGCCAGAATAATTATTGACTCCAAGTGAAAATATATTTCATAAAATGAATAGACATGGCTTACAAATGATCAACCTCTCCCATCATGAGAAAAACAACGCGAGATCAGGTTAATGAAATAATTATTACATTCAAGAACATGAAGTTATAGGACCAAAAATACTGTTATTCATAAACCGGTACGGTTGAGAGTATAATAATCTCATTCATTTCAATACAAGTGGTTTTGTTCGGATAATAAAATCAAATCATGTACTGAATAGTTGTGAATTTTAATTCCGAGAGTTCTATTTCTTCAACAGAAAACTAAATTCATGATCCCAATGAGATACTTTTTCAGTTCAAACTTCAGAGCAATTTCTTTGGATGAAATCTATTTTATAGAACAGGATTCATATGAACAATGATAGTTTGGATAGTTTTGAAATCAATAAAATGAAGTATTATAACCCATGATTTGGGAATTCAAATCGAATGGAGCTATTTTATTCATGCTAATAAATGTGTTCTCGAAGTTTGAATCGTTTATAGAAACAAAACGAAAATTAAAACTCACGAAATCTGATAAATCATCGTTACATATCTTTTCGAATCAACTCTTTGCCACTGGAAACATCGTTTAAATAATGTACCGCAAGATTTTTGGGCTTTAATAGTTGAATATTATCTTATTCGATGGTTAATTAGTTTCAATGAACAATTCAAACTTCAGCAACATCTAAAAAATTACCTCATTAAAAATTTTCATTGATGATTGAAGATGGATTCTAGCTAATAAACTGCTAACCTGATTATTCTCGTCAATACTACGTTTGATGAGGTCAAAATTGTATACATTCTGCAAAATTCCAATGCTTTTTGCAAATAAAGGTTTCATCGAGACCATAAAATGGATAGATCGATCGAATTTATGAATTCATTGAAACAAAGAAATATGTTTTTGAAATAAAAATGTATTGAATTCACTTTAACAAATTGCGCTTACTTCTCAGAAGTTGGCAATACTTTCTCACAAGCTATCTCCCTACAGTGCAGTTCGTATATAAAGAACTAATTCACCGTAAACCTATAGTAAGTAATGTTCCGTCCTAATGAATATTTCTTCCAGGTCCCGGCATCGAACATCATCAACGAATATGACTTGACCGCAAAGAAAAACAGTTTCTTCAAACTTCTTGATCATATTAACCATCTGATCGAATAATCCAATTGTTTCAAATGAACTACAGATCACACAGGAACTAAAAAGGTCGGCTCTGCTCTTACGCGAATGCTCTGACTCCTGCTTATTTCTTTTTATTCTGGAAATTTTATGAAATCTCATTCATCCAATCAAAATGAATTTCATTGATTCGAAGAAAGATTTATTTATGTCAATAAGTTCTTTGAAGGATTAGAAAATCTCTTTGTACATTCTATGGAATAATTTCTTAGATAGGGAGGAATATTCATTGTTCCAAATATTGATTTATTTACAGAAAATTTTCATTTCATATTCATGAAAACATTTTATTTCGGATGCAAGAAATATTTATATTATTTATATTGATATATTTCTATTTTAAAACTTTTTCTATCCAAATAATTTAATATTTCATTGGAAGGAGAAATTATCATTTTGGCACTACAGTTGTTGGTTATTACAGTGTTATAAATGGCCTCTGCCCATCAAATGCATAATTCATTGAATCAAATTATATTCCATGAATTCGAAAATCAAAATTTTCCATCCAATGACTTTTTCATCAATCCTAAGTACCTCATATTCCAATTAATGATCCCACCACTTCCGTGCGAATCACATATTACATGAAGTTGATGCAATAACTCCACAGATACCATTGGATGAATTGATTTCTTAGACTCAAAGAAAAATTCATCGGTTCAAAACATTTTTTTTCTCAGTGTATTAATAGAACAGTCAAAATGTTTCCAGGAGTCCTAGATCAACGTGGCTTCACTGATTCGAAAGGACATAAAAACATCATAGACCATGACCATGTAAAAAAAGTCTACAATAGTCCAGTGCTGCTAGGAATGTTTCAATATTTTACCAATATACTGAACTCCGAAAACTTTCACAGAAAAACTGAATTCGCATACTGTACTCAAAGTTTGATACCAATAGTTATTCCAGCACTATCCTAATAGTACATGATATTTATATAATATTATCACAATATTATACTGGATTATGCATAGAATGTTATATGTCCAATCTAATAAATATTATAAGAATATTTCTCATCATCATTTCGTTATAAAATCACATTTGTTTTGTGAAATTTGAGTTGTATCAGAGATAAGAGTGCGCTATCCTCTATTCTCCCTAAAACTTTATCAAATGTGTGACTTGATAAAAAAATATAATATTTATAAGGGTGGATATATAATGTTCTATGAATATTTTGGTATAATATTCTAATAATATCATAGGAATGTTATGTGCTATTAGGGTAATGTTTTTTGAAAGAGAAAAGAAGATGATTTGTAATGAAAAAAAAATATTCAAACTTCCCCACATAATCAGAAAAGCTTTTGAAGTGCATTTTGGTAAAGCATTTGAAACATATTTTCAATCAATCAATCTACTTTTTGAAATACATTTAAAATGTAGTAATGTATTTCAATTATATTTTTAAACCTTCCTGAATTCCAAAGATCTATTTGGAATGCATTTTGAAAGCTTTTTTGGTTACGCAGGTTATATTTCAAGAAATTCGACGAGAATCATTATTTGACTGGTAGCAGGGCCGGCGTCAGACTTTTTTTCAGAGTGGGTAGCGAGTTTGGAGGGGGGAGGGGGGGGGGGGTTAATGCCAAATTATTTTCCACAATGTACTTATATGAAGGAATAATGCTTGAAAATTTCGAGTGGGTAATTTACCCACTCAGATATTTCCGAGTGGCTAGTGCTACCTACACTACCCACGTGAACCGCAGGCCCTGACTGGTAATGACCGGTCAAATGATTATCTGATGGTCATTTTTATATCCAAACTGTAAAAAATCTGACCGTCACTGACGACCATATGACGGTCATAATGACCATGACGTCACCGCATTTATTATGACCGGTCATTTCACATCACTGTGCAGAACGCAGTGGACGTCCGAATGAGGCGGTAACACCAGAAAACAAAAAATTCCACAAAGTATTCTCGAATGATCGGAAAGTGAAGTTGCGTGAGTTAGTTGACATCGTAAAAATATCAGAAGAACGTGTTGGCTTTATATTGCTTGAGCATTTAACTGGGAGAAAGCTCTGTTCAAAGTGAGTGCTGCGTTTGCTCACTGTTGACCAAAAACAAGAACGCTTTGATGCTTCTGAGCAATGTTTGGCCATGTTTGAACGTCCCTGGTCAAAAAAACTAAAAAAATCTAAAGGAACAATTCTCTTTAGGACTACTTCCGACCTACTATGTGTTTTTGTCTCGGTAATTTCAGAAATAGACCTAAACATTAACTACATGCATCATTTCCGAATAAACGTAAACAATGACTTTAGCATTGTTTCCATATTTCATTCATCGACTTACTCATGACAAATTCTAACTTTTATGGAACAAATTATTTCATCATACTTCCGCAATTCAAGCACTAGATGTTTTAGGTTCAGTTCCGCATTTTGAGAATAAATTGATTCCAAAATTTAACATTCAATTTTCCCTTAATCGTACGTGAATCGATAATCGAAAAAAGGCATGTTAATAGCAGTAAAGCAATAATCGATTATCGATTATTACTGCGTTGCGGGAATGATCGATAACAAATAGCCGCATGATGGCGTTGAGTAAAGAAGAGTTGCGATTATCGATTCTTAAAAGGAGAATTATTTTAATTTCATTTCCATATCATTCAATATCAATGAACCAATAGTGAAGATATAATATGGAGGTTTAAAGTAAGTCTAAGAATGAATAGGTTCCTTCAGTAATAACAGTTTTGATATAATAATATCATGAACAATAACAAATTTACAATATAAGGGTAAATATTGATGATATGCGCATGCGCACACCAAAATTGGCGCAATTGGTTACCAGTATAAACAGAGACGTATCCGAACAGCGTTTTTAGTTTTACTTCAGCATTCAGAGAAGAAAGATCTGTACTAAAGCCATGTAACTCACTGACGAATAAAGTCAAGTAAAATGAAGTTGAAGAAATATGTTGGTTTGGTATTTTATTCACAATATATTTGAAAGGTTCCTAATAGTACGGGTTTTATGGTAAATCCTTTTCCTATTAAAAAAAAGGACATCCTGGCGACCGAACAAGATCATTTTAATGGACCGGTAAAGCTGCGACCTGTGGAAATTCATAGTTGAATCTACCCTCACAGCACACTTCGTCGCATCTCCGTGGTCTCCACGGAGATAGGTGGTATCTACGTGGAGACCACGGAGATGCGAGGGAGTGTACTGTTAGGGTAGTTTTTCCAAGTCTAAAAATTAGCCGGTTTCATTCCAAAAAAATGGAATAAAAATAAAATATAAATTTTTTTCCAACTCATTTCAACATTCAGAGCATTTCGTTAATTCATGATCCCCTTTAATTCCGCATATCACTTTAGGAATTTATTCCTACCTAATGGGGATTCGAAATATCACGGAATCTACCTACTTATAAGACCTGCCTCTACCTAACCTCTGAGCTATCCTCACACGCTACTCTGAAGGCGTATCTTGCCAAAGATACTGTACAGCTGTTGAGAGATTTAATCACGCATGCGTGATTGGGTTCCCGTGTATTCTAACATGTTTGTGGAACCAATTCCATTCAAATCTCAAGTGATCGAAATTTTCAATTGAGTCTCATATTATAAAAATTTCCATGAATTGAAATGAGATTCTCATAACGCAATTCACATAGTATATCAACTCTTACCTTCGATAAAAAAATTGACGAACACTCATAAGGCTACACTTATCATAATTCTGCTTAACTTACAACCCGGACAGCAGAATGTGCTGCTGAAACGTTTATGAAAAGTTTATAAAACGTAGAGGGGGTTTTCTAAACGTTTAGAAAACGTCTGGAAGACACAATTTGCTGCTAGGAAAGAACTCT